>OZ022329.1:8750000-10000000 GCA_963989225.1 Dromius quadrimaculatus
TCATGGAATTTGTAACCGGTTCTTCATCTCTGAGAAGTGGATGGACGCTTACCAATTTGGACACTTCCATTCAAGAGATAAACACCTATTAATATTAACTAAAAAAGTTTTCTCGGAAATCAGCTGATGAAATGAGCTGAGTTAATGAGGGAAACACAGTCCTAACATTGTCAGGTCCGTAATGATAAATGTAGAAGCTTCAAATCTAAACGTTCTGATTCATAATTGGTAGTATTATTTTTTTCAAGTTGCTATGTTAAGAATTTGCTAGGATTAAATGCTATTATTTTTATCTTGTATTAGGCGACAGTTCATGACCTTGTTAGCACAATAAAATTTAATAATGTTGTATTTATATCCTGAAACATGAAATGTGCAATGCGAAGTTCAATATGAATGAAATAAATCATTATTTCTTATCACTCACGTGCTCGTCTGAACTTTAATTCTTAAAAACAAATATCTTTGAAAATTTAGCTCCTAATACAGTTATTTTATTATTATATAATTCTAGTATGTTTTAGAACCCTTCGGGACGTTTCAAAACGCTCCAGAACATTATAAAATGTTATAGAACGCTCGAGAACTTTTTAGAGCGCTTCAATGTTTCAAAATGCTTTAGAATATTCTCAACCACTTCAAGATGTTTCAAAATCTTCCCAGAAATTTTAGAACGCTTCAAAGTATTCAAGAGCACTTCAGAGAATTATTGAACGCTTTAAGACGTTTTAGAAAACTACAGGATATATTAAATCCATCCAGGATGTTTAAGAACGCTCCAAAACATTATGAAATGTTTCAGAGCACTTGAGAAGGATGCAGAACGTCATGCAATGTTTTAAAACACTCTAGATCTAGAACGTTCTCGAGTGCTTCCGAAAGTTATACAATGTTTTAATTTTTAAAATGTTTGAGAATATTTTCAATTGCTTCAGGATGTTTTAAAAATGTTTTACAATGCTCCAGAAAATTACAGAATATTTCAGAACACTCCAATGTTTAAAAAATTTTCGAAATGTGTTCAACTACTTCAGAATATTTTCAAACGCCTCAAAACGTTATAAAATGTTCTAGAATATTTGAGAATGTTTCAGGACGTCGTACAATGTTTCAGAACACTCTAGAACATTTCAGAGTGTTTCAGAGTGGCTTACAATGTTCCAATATTCTTTAGAATTTTCTTAAAAACCTCAAGATTTTTAATACAGATATTAAAATTTAGTAGCATAAAATGGTTTGAAATTGATAATTCTATAGTAAGTATGTTCTATAACCCTTCAGGACGTTTCAGAACGCTCCAGAACGTTATAAAATGTTTTAGGACACTCAGAACACTTGAGAAGGCTTCAGAACGTTATGTAACCTTGCTTGAGAATATTTTCAATTACCTTAGAATGTTTTAAAACGATCTAGAAGATTTTAAAATGCTCCAGAAAGTTATAAAATAGTTCAGAACTCTTGAGAACGCTCCATAATGTTTAAGAATGTCATAAGTGCTTAATAAAACTCTAGAACAATGTTTTGAAGTGCTTCGGAATGTTTCAAAATATTTTTGAATGCTTTCAACTGCTCCAGGATGTTTTAAAACTTTCCAGAATGTTTTAGAACGCTCCAGAATATTTTAAAACGTTTCAGAACGTTATAAAATGTTCTAGAACACTTGAGACTGCTTCATAAAGTCATACAATGTTACAAAACACTCCAGAGTACTAAGAAGCATACCTAATACAATGTTCCAAAATGCTTTAGAATGTTATAAAAACCTTAAAATTTTTAATACAGATATTAAAATTCAGTAGCATAAAATGGTTTGAAACCAATAATTCTAGTATGTCTTAGAATCTTTCAGGATGTTTTAGAACGCTCCAAAACATTATAAAATATTTTAGAACACTTAAGAAGACTTCAGAACGTCATACAATGTTTTAGAATACTCTAAAACCTTCCAGAGCGCTTCAGAACATTATACAATGTTACAAAATGCTTTAGAATTCTCCTAACCACTTCAAGAAAATTTAAAAGGCTCCAGGATGTTTTAAAACTTTCAAAGAAATCTTAGAACGCTCCAGGACATTCTAGTACACTCTAGAAAATTTTAGGACGTTTTGTAAAACTACAAGATGTGTTATAAGCTTCGGGATGTTTTAGAAGTCTCCAGGATGTTTTAGAAGAGTCCAGAACGTTATCAAATATTTCAAAACACTTGGAAAGACTCCAGGATGTTTTAAAACGTTCCAAGAAATTTTAGAACACACTAGGATATTTTAAAACACTCCAAAAAATTTTAGGACCTTTTGGAAAACTACAAGATGTGTTATAACCCTCCATGACGTTTTAAAAGGCTCCAGGACGTTTTAGAAGGTTTCAGGATGTTTTAGAAGGCTCCAGAACGTTATAAAATATTTCAGAACACTTGAGAAGGCTCCAGGATATTTTAGACCGTTCCAAGAGATTTTAGAACACTCCAGGACATTTTAAGATACTGCAGAGAATCTTAGGACGTTTTGAAAAACTAAAAGATGTTTTATAACCTTCCAAGAGATTTTAGAAGACTCCAGAACGTTTCAAAATGTTTCAGAACACTTGAAAAGATTCCAGGATGTTTTAAAACATTCCAAGAGATTTAAGAACGCTCCAGAACATTTTAGAACGCGCCAAAAAAATTTAGGACGTTTTGGCAAATTACAAAATGTGTTTGAACCTTCCAGGACGTTCTAGAAGGCTGCAGGACGTTTAGGAAGGCTCCAGAACGTTATAAAATATTTCAGAACACTTGAGAAGGCTCCAGGATGTTTTAAAAAGTTCCAAGAGATTTTAGAACGCTTCAGAACATTTTAGAAAACTCCAGAAAAGCTTAGGATGTTTTGGAAAACTGCAATATGTGTTATATCCCTCCAGGACGTTTTAGAAGGCTCCAGAACGTTATAAAATGTTTCAGAATACTTGGGAAGATTCCAGGATGTTTTAAAACGTTCCAAGAGATTTAAGAACGCTCCAGAATATTTTAGAACGCTCCAAAAAAAATTTAGGACGTTTTGGCAAATCACAAAATGTGTTTTAACCCTCCAGGACGTTCTAGAAGGCTCCAGGACGTTTTAGAAGGCTTCAGAACGTTATAAAATGCTTCAGAACACTTGGGAAGGCTCCAGAATGTTTTAAAAAGTTCCAAGAGACTTTAGAATTTCAAAGATGTGTTATAACCCTCCAAAACATTTTAGAAGACTCCAGAACGTTATAAAATGTTTCAGAACACTTGGGAAGATTCCAGGATGTTTTAAAACGTTCCAAGAGATTTTAGAACGCTCCAGGACATTTTAGAATACTCCATAAAATCTTAGGACGTTTTGGCAAATTACAAGAAGTGTTTTAACCCTCCAGGACGTTCTGGAAGGCTCAAGGAGGTTTTAGAAGGCTCCAGAACGTTATAAAATGTTTCAGAACACTTGGGAAGGCTTCAGGATGTCTTAAAAAGTTCCAAGAGATTTTAGAACGCTTCAGAACATCTTAGAACACTCCAGAAAATCTTAGGATGTTTTGGAAAACTACAAGATGTGTTATGTCCCTCCAGGACGTTTTAGAAGGCTCCAGAACGTTATGAAAGGTTTTAGAACACTTGGGAAGACTCCAGGATGTTCCAAAACGTTCCAAAAGATTTTAGATCACTCCAGAAAAATTTAGGACGTTTTGGAAAACTACAAGATGTGCTATAACCCTCCAGGACGTTTTAGAAGGCTCCAAAATGTTTCAGAAGACTTGGGAAGGCTTCATAATGTCATGCAATGTCTCAGAGCATTCTAAAACGCTTCAGAATATTATACAATATTACAAAATGTTTGAGAATATTTGAAATTGCTTCAAGATGCTATAAAATGTTTCAGAATACTTGAGAACGCTTCATGATGTTTTATAACGTCATTTTTCAATGTTCCAAAATGCTTTGGAACGTTTAAAAATATTCTGAAATGTTTTCGATTA
Organism: Dromius quadrimaculatus; assembly: GCA_963989225.1. Lineage (NCBI taxonomy): Eukaryota > Metazoa > Arthropoda > Insecta > Coleoptera > Carabidae > Dromius > Dromius quadrimaculatus. The sequence goes on from OZ022329.1 coordinate 8,753,976, forward strand.
CTTCAGGATATTTTGAAACACTCCAAAACGTTATAAAATGTTTCAGAACACTTGAGAATACTTCGAGACGTCTTACAATGTTTCAAGATGTACTTAATGACCTCAGGATGTTTGAAAAATAAACTTCAGGGTGTTTTAAAACGCTACAGGATGTTTTAAAACACTACAGTACATTTAAAATGACCCAAGACTACAGAATTTTTTAACACGTTGCAGGACGAGCGTTAATTGAATTATTGAAACGATGACGCCACCGCAAATCCTCCGCGAGCTCTCAAATTATTTTGGAATACATTTGAACTATTTTTAATGCTTCAGGACGTCATACAATGTTTCAGAACATTCTATTACTTTCCAAAATTCTTCAGAGCGTTATACAATGTTCCAAAATGCTTTAGAATGTTTTAGACGTTTCAAAACGCTGCAGGACGTTTAAAACGCTACAGGACTTTTTTAAACGCTGCAGGACGAGAAGTAGTTTGATTATCAGAACGATGACTCCACCGCGAATGTTCCACGAGCGCTCAAATTATTATGGATTATATTTGAACTAATTTCGAAGCATAAAATTTTAATTTTGTTGTTAAAAAAAAACACAAGATTAGATACCATTTTAAAGTGTTTGATAACAAATAATATTTTCAAATTTTGAACTAATAACAGTGTGGTATTTTCCAATATATCGCAAAAATAGAAAAAAAACACTTCGTGGAAATTTTTAAATAATCACGACTTGGTTGCGTATTATTTCTGATTTATGATTCAAAATACATTACTTCTATTTATTTACTTGAATATGTTTATTTTACGTTCTGTTTATTTTCTTTGCATTAAAATTTTCCAGATACATTCTAGTCCAGCAGAAAACTAGAAATGTGATTTTCTTTTTAAATAGATAAAATTATTTTGATTGACTATTTTTTAATATATGTACCTACAAGCTCTTCATTAAAATACCGGCCATATTTATGATTATTAATGCTTATACCTAATATGGTATATACATTTTAAATAATTTATTTACTATTTTTACAGCTGTACAATAACCTCTGTCTTTAGATTCTAATCAGAATTATGGACTTTTTCAGAAGCTATAAACATATTTTTACACGAGAATATTCCTCGAATAATTGATAATATATGACAAACTGAAAGAAACTGGTTAGCATAAATCCACGTGCCTTTGTCATTAACATAATTAACATATTTTGTATAAATTATAATATTTATCTGTTTCTGTGAACGTGCATAAAACTATTCTCCCAAATATTCAAGTCTCGTCAAATAATATTCAACTTGGAAACAAATTATTTTATATCAAATGTTTTTGAGTCACAGACTGCACAGCAGTGGCTCCCAAATTTATTTGACCTCATACCTCTTTTCAGAACAAAAATTACTAAGCGCCCCTTGAAAATCCTCATTTCTTAGGCAAACAAACAGAAATATGGTCTTTAAGAAGGTCGTAAATTTTAAATTTTCAGGACCCCATTTCAATTCATTTAAGATCCCCAAGTGCACCCGAGGCAACTATCGCCCCCCTGGATCGTTCCAACGCCCCCTAAGGTGCAATATCGACCACTTTGAGAATCACTGCTCCACAGTACTCATTTATTTTACTTGCAATTGTCTACATGGCTCAATACACGCAAAGACAATTGAAGCTATAAATATCAGATGTCCCATTGTTAAATTAATAATTTTATTGTTCCATGAGGTATAAAAATTTATTGTGATTTTTCTTAACAGGAGTATCAAGCCCAAATTACACGTACCAAATTTGTAAAATAACAATCGTGAATATCGAGAAATATATAAAAATAGGTGAAAAAAACTTTTAAATTAAATGTTTTAATAAATATGTTTTATTTGGAAAAGTTCTATGTATAAAAATGATTAGAAACACAACGTTTCAACAGAAAAGTGCTACCTTTTTCAAGTGTAGAAGTATATTAAATAAATAAACAAAAATTGTCAAGACAACAAAAATACAAAAGGTGACTGGATAAAATATTAACTCCTAGGATCGTAGAGCCTCTGCCTGTGGTTTCGCATATAATTCAATGTCCACGGGTCTTCAGGAGATAAAAATGAAGGTCTAAATAAGGAAATAGTCAACTCCTTGTAGTTCTAGGTCAATCTGGCTCTACTCTTTTTGGTTTGGCGCATAACTGAACCATCCACAGATCTTCAGGAGGTGGTGTTGAAGTAACTCTTGCAAGTAGATTCATAGATAAAAATAGCTCGAAATTATGAACAAATGACTGGTAACCACGATCGATTGAGTTCATAACCAGTATTTAAATTATTCGGTGATTTTTTATTTCAATTGCTTCTCTTATTAGCCTCTTGAACCAATTGTTCTCTTTAGCCAGAAGCTTTGCATTCTTAAAGTCAATGCCATGTAACTCTTGAATGGCATGCTCAGCCACCGCAGACTTTTCTGGGTGGTTCAATCTTATATGACGAAAATGCTATTCCAGTCTTGTTTCCACAATCCTCTTAGTTTGTCCAATATATACTTTGCCACATTGGCAGGAAATCTTGTATATTCCTGGATACTGTAGAGGAAATCTGTCTTTAACATTACCAATAAGATTTCGAATTTTCAAATTGGAAATGTAAGATGCTTTTATGTCATATTTATGTAAAATTCTTCCAATTTTATCAGTTATATTAGCTACGTAAGGCAACGTAACGAATATTTTCTCATTATTTGGATCTTGAACAGGAGGGATAGAATTCTTCTGTCTAAGTGCTCTCTTGATCTGTGCTTTATTATAACCGTTCTTCAAGAAAACATCATCTAGAAATTTGATTTCATCAGACAGTTTACTTGGATGACATAAAGAAGAGGCTCTCTGATATAAAGTTTTAATGGTACAAAATTTTTGAGCCGGATGGTGATTGGAGGACTCATGTAAATATTGATTTGTATGAGTCGGCTTCCTATATACTGAATGGATGAGTTTACCATTATCTTGTTCCTCCAGGTGAACGTCCAGAAAAAGAAGACAGTTATTTTCTTCAACCTCAATACTGAATTTAATGTTTCTATGTTGCATGTTCAGATGATTCAAAAATACATTCAATTCATCTCTACCATGAGGCCAAACAGCAAAAATATCATTAACATAACGTAGCCAAACAGTGGGTTCTTCATAGCTGTGCTTAAAGCTTTTTGTTCAAAATTCTCCATGTAAAAATTGGTAATAGACGGAGAAATAGAAGAATCCATGGCAACACCATCGATTTGCTTGTAAAAATTACCATTGAAGATAAAGAAACAAGAAGTCAATGTTTGAAAAGCTTGATAATATCAGATGAAAAATGATTTTCTAATAATTTCAAAGTATCGATGTCTTATTCTTGAGATTTTGACGTCTGGTAAGCATCCAACACGAGAAGACAGCACTGCTAGTATTGCACGATTTCTTACCAGACGTCAAAATCTCATGAAGGTCTAGGTTTGTGTCCTAATTATTTTCTAGTTTTTACTTTGATTTTTTGCTCAAATCATTACGCAAACTTCCCATCTTTCGAATGATCCCATTGCATATTTGTTGCACAGTTTTTTTTTTTACTTGCCAGAGTTCCACTGTTCACCTCTTGACTCCATTATCAGATCTTCATCACCAAGTGTATTTTATGAGGCATTCGTTAAATCCAACCAAATTAACCCAAACTCGTTGAAATTATCATAATGTTGAATTGTCTCGGGAACTCAATTTATTACAATAAATATACAGAATAAAGCTAATTAAAACCGTTCAATAATAAAAATGAAATAATTCTGGCAAAATAATATTTACTTCAACTTTATTTATAATTGAATATCATGAATTGTGAAGCAACCAACGTAACATTACTGAAAACTGGTTGCCTGACTTAGTAAAATAATAAGCCAAGTACGAATTTCTCACTTATATTGTTTTTCATATTATTTACCCTATTAATTTGTTCAGATTATCACTTGTTATATAAAACATGATTATCTCAAACATACTTCGTCATCTGTAAAGCCCGTTATACACCCAATACATTACAGATACATTTTCATGTTATTATATAGTGTGAATTAAGCTTGATCAGCAACTACCAACCATAAAATTTTGTATTGTTTTGAATTGAAAGGTTTGGTGATCAATTCAAATAGGAGTTTTTTAGTGGCTTCTAAGACACAATGTAAAATGACCTTATCGGTCGATTAATAGTGCTAATTGGGCATCATTTAGACTATTGTTCAAGTTAAATATCACATATTTACATTTGTAATTATGATTGCTGTCTCAAATTTCAAATGACGTCATTTTAATCAGACCGTCGTGGGAACGCACATTTGTAAGAAAAACTTTAGGTACTGGTAAAATATTTTTAAATAAAAATTGTTCGATTTTACTGCACTCGATAAATAGTTTATCAATGTGCAATAAAAATAATAATAATTAGAAATCAAAGTTCATTTATTGAATAGAATACACTTATAAGTAAGACTTTTTTACACTTGATAACAATTTGATAATTTAATAATAGAAGCATTAATACACTCTATACGGAACTCTACATAAAAACTAAGAGTATTCGTAGCTTTACGACTGGTAGTCGCACCTAACGGCATAAAAAATATCAATCAATCTACCAAGTGTACTATAAATGTCTGTCACGCCCGTATTGGATGGAAGACGTGATTGTTTTTGTTCTTTTAATTTCAAATTTATTTTGATCTGTGATTTGTTTATTCTCCGAATATTCGATCGACTCTAGCCCTCCGACTAGACGATGCGGTGTTTGTTCTTCTAAGAGATTCCTTTGGAATAATTTAGAGCTTCGCCTGACTTCTTATTTTAATGTTGATTGTTGACATATTTGAAATGAGACTGGCATTAGCCTCAGTAATTATTTCTCGCCAAATATCCCTGTCTAAACGCTGCTCTTTGCTTAATCCACATTCATTATCCTATTTATGCAAGATTGTTTATTCTTCCCACTCGGAAAATTTATCTCACGCAACACAATCATATCTACATACAGACCGGTCACGCATCCTTTCGCCTTCAATTTCACCATCATCTTCAATTCGACATTCGTTCTACATGCCCAAATCAATATAACTGACTCATGTCCACTCTTTCTACCACATTTTTTCCAATATTTCATTCTTCATACACATATTTATGCCACATTTGATCTCTTCTAGAATATACCACGCTAAAATCTCATTTCCAAAGTAGTCATTCTCCGTTAATACTTCTGCAGCCACGTCCAGCATTTATTATCATACATCAATGCAGGTACAAGTACTCCATTGTAGACACTCAATCTTTGCATCCTAAACATCCCTAAGACACCCAAAATCTTAGAACCAGCAGATATATACTCTTCTTTCAATCTCCTTATCAATTCTTCCATCATTCGACATTACATTACCCAAATACACAGACTTATTCACTTGTTCTTTTATCACGCCATTCACCAAAACATTGCAATCAGTCACCGATTCATTTCTCTCAAACAACAAAACTTTACATTAATTAGCAACATTCAAAATAAGATTCATTTGCTTTCTAATTTCATATATTCTATCAATCATTCTTTCAAATTGCTATTCGTTTTCATTCTTAAAAACATCATCAGCATGCGCTCACCAATATGCACACCATCATTCAACCTATTGTAATGTAACGAAATCTAAAACTTTCGTTCGTGGGTTAGTAATTTATTTTTACCTTAAGCTACTGCTACACTATTACCCGGTTTTATAAAGGGCAGAGTATTTTACTTACAGAGTAAATAAAATTTACTCTGTTAGATGACAGTCGATTATTTGACAGCAATGATTCTGTTGTCATAAGAAAACTCAAACTGATTAGAATTTGTTTGTCTGTTCGACCCAGTTTTCCGATTAGAGTTTTCTCGAATTTTCTCAGAAATGTCTATTCGGTCTAACGTCATCTGTCCTTGATATATATTGCGGCGATTTAGACACCCGTCTAACCGGCGCGATTAAATGGAAGTCTACTCTGTGGGGGCACACATCCATATACAAATTAAACAACCACGAAGCATAACACAACTTTGTTGAAATTAAGGCCTGGAACCTAATTTGCAATAAATCGGATTACATAATTAGACTATATTATTAGTTTAGAAGATATTAGCTCTCAAATTGCGGTAAGTTTTCGTTGCAAAATTCAACCCCTTATATCAGTAAGGTTGAAAGATCAACCGTTGAAATTGTTTTTATGATAATGGAACTTACTATCAGTATTTGAATAATCATTCTACAATTATTATTTCAGGAGATAGAAGCTTTCAAAGCGTTCTATTTTTTCGTTGCATCATTCAACCCCTTATACTGCAAGATCAAGGACTAATACTGGCTTTACAGTGAAAGGCATTACATAAGCTTGTTATCAACGTTTGTTCCATTATTTTATTGATATTATTTCAGGAGATATGTTCTTAAAATGTGACTGCTTTTCGTTGCATCATTTAACCCTCTGTACCAATCGGACTGGAAGGGAAAGGAAAGAAACTGGCTTCATAATGTCACAAATGTGAAATATTTCAAGTGATTAGTTCACATAATTATTTATTTGCATTCATTATAACTTTAATCCTTGTTAATATTGACCAAGTCGATGTTCAATTGTCGGAAGTGATTGATAGCCTACGGTTATTAGATGTTCGGTGGCTGCCAGGCATCAACTCTTAGACAATTGAATGTTGGCTCATTGTTGGATTAGATATATAAGAGCGTGAGCTAGGAGAGAAATGGATTCAGTAAGAGTAACTGTGAGCGAAATAGTGATCATACAAGTATATGAAGTGAATATTATTGTAGGAGATACAAATAGAATAATAAGAAACTGTTTCTGATTTTCAGTTCTTATGTCATCGTATTCAAGGGTTGAAATATGAACGGTTCAAACTGCTTTTATAATAAATAGTATTACATAAGCTTTGTACCGGCGTTTGGTTCATTATTCTTTGATCATTACTTTAAGAGATATATGCTTTCAAAGTTTGTCCAATATTCGTTGCATCATTTAACCCCTTATACCGATAGGGTTGCAAGGTATAGAATTAAAACTGGTTTTATAATTAATAGTATTACAAAACCTTTTAATTCAGTATTTTACTTTTATTATTTCTTAGCTTGCACATTGATCTGTTATTCCAGGAAATACGAGCTTTCAAAGTGAGGCATTAGTAATTTTACCCTCCATACCGATAGCGGTGAGAAGTGAAATATTGAAACTAGTTTTATAATAAATTGTTACTCAAAAGTATCTATTGGCGTTCAGTTTATTTTTTTACGAGTTTTATTTTAGGAAATATGAGCTTCAAAAGTGTGACATATTTTTGTTGCATCATTTAACCTCTTATATCGACAGGGTTAGAATATTAAGGGTTGATACTGATTTCGTAATAAACAGCATTACCTAAGTGTAGAAAAAATATTGTTTTTTTTTAAATTTACTGATCAGTTTCGACCACTTGGTGGTCGTCTTCAGATTATCATTGAAGAGACTGTTGCTGACGTAAATTTCCAATAGTTCAACGTACTTTAGGCGTAGGGGCTCCATTTGATTGCGCTGTATCAATGACCTAAATGTAAATTTTTATTTGAATCAGAATTAGCGACAATTTTACATAGTCGAATGATAGCAGACATAAACAGGAAGCAGTATTTCACATTCGTAAATAATACATTAGCAGTGCGATATTGTTACGGAATGAACATACGATATATTAACATAAAACTAACAACATAAATCTAGTTACCAACGTAAATATTTCCAAAAAAAATTCCCTACTTGTTTCATGTTTACAAATCAATTTGAGGAATTATGATATCATTTTTATTATCAATTTTGCAAACCGCAGTAAATAATCATCGGGCGAAATGCTTTTGTATTTCCGTTATGCCTTAAAAAATGAGTCATTCCTTTGTTCAAAACATTCAATATTTTGTTCAACATTTACTGCATCAGAACCAACTTTATCGTCTCGAAATGCTGCTAGAATGATTGTAACAATTTTCCATAAATTTATCTCCCAAACATTCTTTTAAAAATCAAAATAATTCATTTGGAAATTCCCAAATCATATCTGGCTTATCACTGAAAAATCTCTATCAATGTCGATCTCCGATAACAGTAACAAATCTTCCAATATATCTTTAATAATTAAATTTCTTTAGTGACCGCCTCACGTTGCCTACTCTTCGCGTCCTCGCATTCGATGTTCATTTGTTCAGTTTCAAGTTTCAGTTCAATCTGGAGAGCCGTGAATTGAGAATCGATCCGCTGTGTTTTGTTTTTCAAGCAGAAGCTTGCTAATTGTTTTTTGACGCGTTTTTGTTTCGATTTTTCTGTTGATGTTCTAATGTTTCGAATGGTGCTGTGAAAGTGAGATTATTTTGGGAATATTTTTGCTAGAAGGTAATTATAGATTGGATAATTTTTTGGTGTGGTATAATTATTTGATTGCGAATTATCTAATTAAAGGAAAGTTGCCAAACTTAATTTCTTTTTTTTTGTGAAGGATATTTGAGTGAATTGGACTGATGTTTTATGTCCAGCAGTTCACGTAAAATCTGAAACTTCGTCTTTGTAGACAGTAAGGGGGGTTGAATAATGCAACAAGAATCATATTTTGAAAGCTCATTTTTTTCTGAAATAATAATCGTAGAATAATGAACCAAATATTGATAGAATGCACATATGAGTCTATTTATTGAAAAAATAGTTTTAATCTGTCATCATCCACTTTTGCTGGTATGAGGTATGGAGGGTTAAACACGAGGGGGAAACCGCTACAAAAATTTTGTACACTAAAATGCCAAAAATGCCGAAAAATGTACAAAAATTTCGTGAAATTCCGTAAAAGTTAACAATGCTGTAAAATACAAGACAATGCCGCAAAACAGAAAAATACAAAATAATGTAGTGAAATACAAAATAATGTTAAGAAATATCGTCAAATATCATTGAATATCGTGAATAAAATAGTTATTTGTGTATCAAGGCCGTAAAGGTTATCTTTTTTGGTCGAATCTGTTGTTTGCGGCCGAAGCGTAGCTGAGGCTGCAATTCAGGTGAGACCAAAAAAGAACTGTAGGCCGAGGTGCACACAACATTTTTTAGGCGATCATCACGAAATAATTCAAAATTACAAAGGTTTATTTATTTATTTCTGAAACATTGCAATTGTATATCTTAGTTGCCGCTGAAATTGTTTTATTTTATTGTCTTCTAATCAAAGTGACATTTGTGAAAAATGCGTATCAATTTCTTGAATTGCACAAACTATAAAGGTTGACGGAAGAATATAATATGTATTTCGGCGAAAACTATTTCTTAAAGAGTTCATCAAGCAGCCCATATAGGTAGGTATGAAGTGTTTATGAAGTAGTCTTTGACAGATCAGTCCCAAAAAGTAATATTTGACAGATCAGTCCCAAAAAGTAAAATATGACGGATTTGTACCAAAAAGTGAAACTTCACGGCCGCAAAAGGAGCCATAGAAACAACTTTTTTGTTATGATCGCCTAAAAAAATATTTTTCGCACTCCCGGGAGTAAACAACGAACTTAATCCCTCATTTCAGGGACTTAAGTTTGAGTTTAGTCCCTCCGGGATCTAAAATGATCAAGAATCTCAAGGGACTAAAGTAAAATAAACAAATTTTTCTATGACAACTAAATAATCAAAGTACTTACCTAAATGTCAAATTGAATTTTATCATTAGAATTCAAACCTTCATTCTTAGCATTATTGCAATTCACACAATTTCACAAATGCATCGTATTGTTGTTCGTAAATTTTCTAGACTTTTGGCAAAATCATTTTACAGTTACCTGTTCCGCAGCCTTATCAATATCAATTTTCTCACTCATCTTTTTGACAGCAAGCTTATTTATTGAACAACTGCTGTAGCCAGTCCTGTTTCTATGGTGAATTTACTCAACATTTTTGTATCAAGTTTGTAGTTGTCAAAATTGTAAGATTAATTAATCTACTATAGACTATTGTGATTTAATATAATACGGTAGTGCGAAAAATAGCGTAGATAACACATGACTTAAGTGCCTTTAATCCCTCAGGTGAGTATTGCCCTCGACTGCGTCTCGTGCAATAAACTCCACCCTCAGGATTAAATCAAGCACTTAAGTCCCTCGTTATATAATATACTATTTCACCACTACTTTCATTTTCTACTTTATAATTGATTGATTGGAGATAGCAATGTGAATTTCTTCCATTGCAAAAATTGAAGTATACTTGTCAATACAGTTAGTTAATTTAATACAATCATAAACAGGGCATAAATAGATATACACCAGATATTTTAGCACAAAAGTATTAGATTTTTGTAAAAAAAAAAAAACAACAGTTTTCCGAATACACCAATATGTAAATTGGGTGTCTGAGAATAAACTATCTGAAATGGCCTCAAAACAAGTTATCAGTTATCAGATATACAATTCACATGGTGGTAAACTTGGATTGCTGATTCAAAAATTTACATGAAAATCTATTTAACCTGTTCAAATAATTGAAATAAAAGAGTATACTTAAGCTAACAATTACAGAACCACAAAAAGAAATTATGAAAAAATATTTTATGCACTTGTAGATCAGCAATATTTGTTTTATATAAATTACAAGTTACTCATATCGACTATCATTTGACATCAAATTTTGCGCATGCGCAGTTTGAGGAAAATATTTTCATCGTCGTTCCAATGCCGTGAAAATACCGGTCAAATGCAGTAAAAATGCCGTTAAAATACCGCCGTAATTCCAAAAATCCCGATCAATGCCGTCCAAATGTCGTAAATACTGTTCAATGCCATTCAAATGCCGATGAATTTTCACAAATGCCGTACAATTCCATCAGCTTGTACACTAAAATGCCGTTGCGGTTTCCCCCTCGGTTAAACAGTACAACAAAAATATGTCACTCTTTGGAAACTTACATTCCCTAGGATAATAAATAAAATGCCAGTAGTAAACTTATTTATTATAAAACTAATTCAAACCTCCCATGTTTAACTCTGGCTATATAAGGGGATGGAGTGTGCGACTGGAATCTGCCAAAATTTAGAAGCTTATATTTCTTGAAATAGTTTCTTATATAATAATGATCAAAACGCAAGCTGATAAAAGACTCATATGATCTGATTTATTTTTTCCAACCCTTCATCTTCCAACCTGCAGTACTATTTATTATAAAACCAGCTTAAACCCTCCGCATTTCAACCCTTGAATAAATACGAAAGCTTAAAAACAAAAAATAAGGAGCAATTTTTTATTGTCCTCCTACAACAATAATCGTACAATATTGAAGCAAAATTATCTAGTACAATTTATTGTGAAACCAATTTCAACCCCTTATATTGCAACCCTGGTGGTATAAGGGAATAAATCGACTAAAATTTGAAAAAATATATGTCCTGGAATAATAATTGTAGAATATTGAATCAAGCGCTCATAAAGAGTTTATGTAATATCATTTATTATTAAACCTGTTTTGCAACCCTGGCGGAGTAAGGGGTTGAATGACACAACGAAAATTTGTACAATTTGAAAGTTCATATTTCTTCAAATAATAATTATAGAATAATGAACTAAACGCAAACTGATAGAAGACTCATATGAGCTGATTTCTTGTTTTCCAACCCTCCATCTTCCAACCCTGAAAAATAGTAGCTTCAAACTAGAAATAAGACAGAATTCCAGAATAATTCATATATCTCATCTCCTAAAATCAAATCGTACGCTAATGGTTCAGCTTATGTAGTACCATTTATCATAGAACCAGTTCGAACCCTTTCTTTTTTAACCCTTGCATACGATACCATAAAAATTAAAGACAAGAAGCAATTTCTTATTATTTTTTCTATATCTCCTACAATAATAACCGTAAACCAAGCACTATTATTTAGTACTATTTATTGTGAACCAGGTTCAAGTTTCAACCCCTTTATATTACAGCCCTGATGTTATAAGAGGTTAAATCTGTTTCAATTCGAAAGGAGATATCTCTTGGAATAATAATTGTAGAACATTGAATCAAGCTCTGATAAAGAGCTCGTATTTATTATAAAACCAGTGCAACCCTTTATCTTGCAGCCCTACTGGCATAAGCGGTTGAATGAAAATCTGTCACAATTTCTAAGATAATATTTCTTCAAATAATAATCATAGAAAAATGAACCAAACGCAAGCTGATACTGTATTTTTTTCTAACTCTTCATCTTCCAACCTTAAAAAATATAGTAGCCTCTGAACCAGAAATAAAACGGAATGCCACAATTAATCTCATATCTCCTAAAATAATATCATACCCTGATGGAGCAGCGTATGTTATTATGTTAAAACCAGTTTGAACCCTTCATATTTCAACCCTTGAATACGATAGCATAACAATTTAAAATCAAGAGTCATATCTTATTGTTCTGTCTGTACCTCTTAGAAATCGTACAAAAATGAATTAAACACTGGAAGCGAAACTATTCAGTTTTATATTGCAACGCTGGTGGTATAAGAGGTTAAATTTGTCACAATTTGAAAGAAGATATTTCCTGAAATAATAATTGTTGAATATTGAATCCAATTCCAGTTTCAACCCTTCATCTTGCAACCGTGCCGATACAGGGGGTTAAATGATGCAACGAAAATTGGAATCATATATCTTTTAAAGTAATGATCGGAAAATAATGAACCAAACACTTATAGAAAGCTTATGTAGTATCATTTATTATGAAACTAGCTTTAATCCTTCATCTTGTAGCCCTGGTGTTGTGGGATGCTAAACAGTACAACAAAAATCTATCACATTCCGAAAGCTTCCAAAATATTTATCGTAGAATTATAGAATCAAACCTTGATAGAAAGTTTACCTAGTGCAATTCATCATGAAACCAGTTTGAACCTTTTATATTTGGACCCTCAAATAATTACGATAGCATTAGAACAAAAAAAAAGGAGCAATTTTTTATTATTTTCCTACAAATCGTATAGAATTGAAGCAAAATTATCCAGTACGATTTATTGTGATATCAATTTCAACCCTTTATATTGCAGCCCTGGTGATATAAGGGGTTAAATATGTCACAATTTGAAAGGAGGTATCCTCTGGAATAATAATCGTATAATATTGAATCAAGCATTCATAAAGGAGGTTATGTAATATCATATATTATAAAATCCAGTTTTAAATCATTATCTTGCAACCCTGCCGAGTGCCGGTATAAGAGGGGTTAAATAATGCAAAGAAAATTGGTCATATTTTGGAAGTATATATCTTTTACAGTAATGATTGGAAAATAATAAGCCAAACACTTATAGAAAACTTATGTAGTATCATTTATTATAAAACTAGTTTCAACCCTTCATTTTGTAGCTCTGGTGGTGTAGGGGGCTTAATGATAGAACGAAAATGTATCACATTTCGGAAGCCTCTAAAATTTTTATCGTAGAATTACAGAATTAAACCCTGGTGGAACATTTTAATTATTATGATATCAGTTTGAACCCTTCATATTTCAACCCTTACATAAATACGATAGCATAATAATAAAAATAAAGAGGCAATTTTTTATTATCTTACTACAAATCGTACAAAACTGAAGAAAAATTATCCAGAAATTATCCAGAAAGATTATCCAGTACAATTTATTGTGATATCAATTTTAACCCTTTATATTGTAGCCCTAGTAATATAAGGGGTTGAATCTGTCTCAATGTGAAAGTAGATATTTCCTGGAATAATAATAGCACCGGATCACAAAAAAAAAATAGTGGTCTGTACTTTTGACCAGACCTACCTATCTTTATGTATTTCGACGCGCTGAATCCGAAACTGAAGTCAGTTTTACCCGTACACCCTCAAAATTTTAAGTAAATTGCAAAAAACCATAAAAATTGCCAATAATTAGCAGTTTTGGTAAGAAAAGAATTTATGGAGCTATAGACAATGATTTTCATGTATTTTGGTCCGCTAAATCCAAATCTGAAGCTTACTTAACCATAAGCCTTTTAAAATTTAAGTAAATTGCAAAAAAACCTCTGAAAATTACGGAAAATAGCAAAAAATTGCAGTGATTGTGATAAAATAAATTCTATAGAGCTAGATTAATAGATCAACCATAATTTTTATGTAGTTTGATCCGCTGAATCTGAATCTTGAGCCTATTTGGCTTATATATCTTTAAAAATCTAAATAAATAGCAAAAAATCTGAAAATTTCAAAAAATTGATGCTGTGATGAAAATCATTTTCTGTGTGAAATTTTTATTTATGTGATTTCTTCTTTATTCAATACAGTTTTCTGTCACTTCAGATAATAATTGATATAATTTTAATAATATTTTGACATGTACAATGTCAAACAAAATCAAAAAATTGACAACAGATTATCATTGTCTATCTTATCATTTCAATTAAACTGATTGTTTTATACGGCAAATTGTGAATGTCTGTTATACATATAAACTGCACTTTCGGCTCAACCGATTGATACAAAAATAGTAGATAACTATTTTGATGCTACAATAAGTTCAAACACTAAATTTCAATATGCTATGACTGATCATTCTAGATTTATGCAAAAAAATAAAAAAAAGTTTCAAGTAAAGTGCACTTCTGATTTGGCTGATTCATACAAAAATAGCAGATAACCATTCTGATACAATATCAAGTTCAAATACTGAATTTCAACATCCTATGGTTGATCATTCTGGATTTATTAGAAAAATTCGAAAAAAGTTCTAAGTAAAGTGCACTTTCGGTACAGACGATTGGAACCATAATGCGAGGTGCACAACTAGACCCTATACCAGTCTTAAATACAAAATTTCAACATTATACGTTCAACCAGTTTTGAGATTTGCGAGTTACGCACGAACATACGTACCGACATCAAGCCGAAAATAGTCAAAATGGATTCAGGGATGCTCAAAACGGATATTTCCATCAAAATCCGATTCTTTGACACAAAGTACTGAAAATGACCTACTTGTTGAGAGAAAAATGAATTGATGAACTGATATTGATGAATATATTTATAATTCTCATTATTATTTTTATTGTTATATTCGTGTCAAATAAAAAATTCTGATTGGTTCAATGACACAGAAACAAAACAAAAACATCATTTTAATAACGGTTTAATTATTGCCTTACACAAATTTAATTCACCGCTTAATAGAAATTCCTAACTAAATGATTCCGTGAAACAAAAACGGAAAAGATTTAAATGAGCAGCTTCAATAAATCTTGGTGAATCCACAATTTATATCGTTTTAATAGCAACAGGATCATTAAAGTATTTTTAGTTTTAATTATGAATGCAGTACACCCTACACAATCTTCGATTTCGAAATTATTGTGATAACAATTGGAATTATCTATTATTGTTAACATTTTCTAAAAAACAAACAGTACGATAAAATGTGCCTATTATTAGTAAAAATTAACTACCTATACTCGACATAGTTCACCTTATCTTATCTATTGTTATAAAGAGCAAAATTGTTTGATAAAATAATTGTGATATGTTAATATGTTGTAGAATATCTCGTTTTACACATAAACACTTCAAGCAAAATTCTGTTATAGAATAGCGCACCAGCCTCGAGTTTTAACGATAAAAGTAATTGAATTATAGATTCTAATATACTATTTCGAATTTTTAGAGATATTAATTATGACTTAAATTTATCTTTGACATATTGTATTCTCGTTTTCTGATCTATCAAATCTTAACTGATTCCAATAATTTTTTCATTGATTGAAGGATGTTGTTCAAATGTCTAAAATATTTGCAATTACTTTAGTGACAACAAGAAAATAAACTACAATAAATCTGAAGTTATTTTGCGTTTTGAATAATATTTCCAAGTATTGGTGATTACTAATTAACACTTAATATTTACAAGCGGAACAAACATTCCTAGTTTGTTTTCAAAACTTGAATTTCAAATCTAAAACACTGCGCAAGAGTCTTCATTTCACATTTACTGACTGAATAAGATCTATTTGTTTATGGAACAAGTTATTTATTTACATATTTCTGCTATTTCTCTGCTTTTCATCGCTGGAAACAGCTATGTTGTTTTTTGTTCGTTTAAATTATTATTACTCGAAATGTAAACATATCTTATAAATATTTATATCTTTGAGTGGAGCAGGCCTTGCTAATCGTTTACTTTGAGGTTTTACGAAATTGCTATTAGTCAGAATTTTTGTGTAAGTGGTCACGGAAACATGCCTAATTTAAATACATGTTTATGTTGAATTGACACACCCTGTATAATTACAACAGGAATCAGACAGTAAGGCCAAATCAAGCCTCTTAAAATACAATTCAGGCTTAACAAATGTAATGCCCTTAATTCCTGTTCTTTTTATTTTATTAAAAGCGTCTGCCTACAATCTGAACAATTAATTTAAATGAAGAAATATGGCATACTGATAATTGAGCTCACGCGCCATCTTGCTGACGCCATAATCATGGCTCACTTGACTTAAATGAAGTGATAATAATCAACAATTACGACACATTGAACGACACAACGATATCTCATCGATTAGAAGAAAAATAACTGAATTAAATATTCTTTTAGCTGCAATCATTCAAATTCATAATTTCATCGGATAAAAATCTCGAACATTAAACAAGATCCATATAAGTGAAATTTTGGTTGGAATCAACTTCCAAATCTGTGTTTATCATGACATCTTTATTTCTTACGCACTTCTTACATTTTTATTTCTTATTTAGGACGAATTTGTGGCAGACGTTTTTACGACTGCAATTTGGCGTACGGGAGTGGTAATTTTTTATTACCTTACGTGGAAATTATAAAAAAATAGGAGCAGTATTTTGAAAATGAAAGAGCAATTATTATTGTGAGCTCATTATTTCTGAAAACTCAATAAGAAATAACAATAGTTAATCCTGGCAGTAATTCGCTGTATAACAAACTTCTAGTACTTAAATAAATTTGTTTTACTCCTATTTTAAACGCATAAACTGTAAAAACTTGGCATTCAAAACCTTTACAATTTTAAATACCTAATATTTTCAATAGTAAAACGTACTGCCAGATTGAAATTCTTGTTCTCTCCAAATTCAGTTTCTAATTGTGTTTCTTTTGTTACAGGTCTATGGTGCCATTTTTAAATATATTTTAAACAAAAGTGCAATATTTAAAAGAATTTTAATAATAATTTTATCGTGCCTTGTTCATAAATTGTGTGCGTATCACAATAATGCTCAAATATTTATAATTAACTAAAAAGTGACAAGTGTCAACATAACTATTTTTATTGTACCTGACCTAATTATTTTAATTACAAGTGTCTCAAAATCGCGTTTTAAAATTTGTGTGACAATAAGCGCCCGGACTAAATTAATTTTTCGGCTGCTTAATACTTCTGAATTTTTCCGTTCTTCCGGCGTCGCATTGTCGTCGCGTGGGTGTGCCATTTGGGCCTTTGAATGCGTGTGTGCTTCGACACATTCTGTTTTGCCTCCCGGCTACACGCTGCGGACGACGACCAAACAGGCGGCTTTGACGCCGCCTCCCAAACCACCACTTTGGTGCTCGATACTCCCACTGCCGCCATGGGTACGACCGCCGAAATTCAAATCCTCAGAGATAAGGTGAGAAAATTATTATTATTATCATCATTATTATTACTATTATTATATTACCAACCCCATTTTATTTACCCTTGAAATTCTGCTCTCCTATTTGAAGTCATGTTTTTTTTCTTTTTGATAAACGCTAGAATTTCCTCGATTCTCTATTTTTGTACCTTAAATCCCATTTCTGTATTTTTCAAGAAATAACTATTTGTTTTGTCGATACCTCTCAGAAATGCCTTTACTTTCGACATAATACTTCAAGGTACTGTGTTCCCTATAAAATGCCTGTGTTGCCTGTAGGATAATTCGAGAATATTTGATTGTTTTGTGGAATACCTGTATTTCTTTTGGAAAACGGAAAACTCAAGAAATTTCGTGGCAACATGTTGCATGCCTTTGTAACGCGAAATAGTTAAAAGTGATTTAAACATAAAAGGCATGCAATTCGCAACAAACTAAAAGATTCGGACGGTCGCGTAAACTTGTAAAAAATGTGAAATGCCGTGTTTTCAAATTGCATGTCAATGCAAAGAATGAAAATTTCAGTCATAAAACTTTTGTCAAGAAATTGACATGCATCCTTCGTTGGCACAAGGGTAAGACCAACAGTGAGTAACATGAAAGGAATCCAGCTAAAGATAGAAACTGGTAAAATTGAAAGAACAATAATACATAAGGATTAGAAGAACAAGAAGAAGAGAATAAAATACAAAACACGATAGAAGAGAAATGGACAGCAATACAAGTAAAAATAAAAAAAAACAGCCGAAGAAGTGATGGGTTGAAAAAACAAATAAAAATAAAAATAGCTGGTTTGATGAGGAATGTCAGCGAGCTATCATCAAAGGAATAGAGGTTGGAATAAAATATTCAAAGACGGGCACCGAAGTGGATAATATACCAAAACCAAAGAAGAATGTTTAAAAAGATGTGCCGAATCAAAAAGAGGCATCACCTTGAAAAATAAATAACATCTATTGAATAAAGCCATAACAAGAAAGAAATAAGAGCCTTCCATTGAAAGGTTAAAAGTGAAAAAAGAGGTTTTTATCCAGAAAGCACAAAAAATATATTCAAAAAACAGTGTTATACAATAGCGAAGCTAGATAAACAGAAACTACAAATATGAGGTGCTGCGGAAAATTCATGGAGGAATTAAGGAGGAAGGTCTCTGGAAAAGGAGAACAAAGAAGTAGAAGTGTACATGGGACCAAATATTACAACAATAATTAAGTTGCGGAGAATAATATGTTTATGGTATGTAAAAAGAATTTCAGAAAAGAGAAACTCAAAACGGATCATATGAAGGATGTAAGATGGGGAAAAACAGAGGTAGACCAAAGAGAAGGTGGATGAAAGAAGTAGAGAAGGATCTAATCCCAATAACGAGATAAAAGTACTGGGAAGCCAAAGCAAACAACAGAGAAGATTGGAGGAAAGTAGTTTACCATGCCCAGGGCCTCCAAGGCCTGTTGAGCTAATTTATATTTATTAACACCTAGCGAAGATTTTGAGAAACAAATATCTTTTCCTGTGGCAGCCTGTAAAAAATTGTTCCTGTTCTTCTGTCACGAGCACTCGGTCTATATAAAATACCTGTATCTCCTGTGGAATGCCTGTACTTCCCGTGAGATCTCTCGGAGTATTTGTATTTCTTTTGAAGTCCAAAGTCTATGTATTTCCTGCAGAATACCTGAGTCATCTGCGAAATGATTGTATTTCCTGTGGGATAGTTCGAGAAAATTTTATTTCTTGTGGAATACTCATCCTGCGGAACACCTCTTAAAAATACCTGTACTTTCTATGAAATACCTGTATTTCTTGTAGAATGCCTAATTTTCTGTGAAACGACTATATTTCTTATGAGATTTCTCGCAGTATCTGTATTTCTCTTGAAGAACATCCGGTGAAATACCTTAGAGTATTTGTGTTTCCTGCAGGGCACATCGAGAATATTTTATTTCTTGTGAAATACCTGTATTTCTTTTGGAGTACTCCACAAACCTGTATTTTCTGCAGAATATCTTTGGAATTTTTGTATGCTTCTTGGCATTCTCAAAAATTATCTGAATATCCTTGTGGGATTCCTTGGAATGTCAGTATTTCATAAGGTACAAATGAATCTCTTTTGGAGTACCCACGGTACCTGAATTTCCTGCAGAATGTTTCTCAAAAATGTCAGTAGTTCCCGTGCTATACAGCAGGATACTTAAGTTTCTGCGAAATGCTTGTTTCGTGTAGGATATCTTATTTCTCGTGAAATAACTGTATTTCTTTCGTCGGTATTTCCTGTTGGATATCCATCAGAAATTTCTGTATTTTCTATGAATTACCTGTACTTCTTGTAGAATACTCATATTATCTATTGAATAGCTGTGAGATTCCTTGAAGTATCTGTATTTTTAGAGGAACACCTGTATTTGTTGTGGAGTATCTAAGGAAAACGTATTTTTCTTAGAAATGTCTGTACTTTCGGTGGAATGTACTATAATACCTGTATTTTCTGCGAATCGTCTGTATTTCTTGAGGGATACCTCGAAAATATTTTATTTCTTGTGAAATATCTGTATTCCTTTTAGAATACTCAAGTAACTTGTATTTTGAGCGGAATATCTTTAGAATCATTGTGTTTCCTTCAGAATACTACAAGAATACCTGTATTTCCTGTGAAATACCTGTAATTCCAATGGAATATTTTTTTGTGGGACTCCTTGAAGTCTGTATTTCTCAGGTACCTGCATTTTTCTCAAAAATTATGTTAAATACCCCAAGAATACATGTATCTCCTGTAGAATGCCTGTACTTCCTGTGAGTTCCCTCTGAGTATTTGTATTTCTTGAGGAACACATATATTTCTTTTGGAGCTCTCAGAATGCCTGTATTTTCTGCAGAATATATCTCAAATATGCCTGTAGCTCCTGTAAAATATCCCAGAATACTTGATTTACCTGCGAATTGTATTTTCTGTAGGATATCTCGAGAATATCTTATTGTGGAATACCTATATTTCTTCTGAAGTGCTTAACAAACCTGTATTTCCTACGGAATATTTCTTAGAAATATCTGTACTTTCTATGAAATACCTGTATTTTATGCAGAATGCCTGTATTTTCTGTAGAATGGCTGTATATCGTGTGGAATTTCTCGAAGTGTATGTATTTCTTGAAGAGTATCTTTATGTGAAGTTACCCAAGGAACATGTATTTTTCTTAGAAATGTCTGTACTTCCGGTGGAATACCCTAGAATATCTGTATATCCTGCGGAATATCTCTTGAAAATACCAGTACTTTCTGTGAAATACCTGAATTTCCTGTAGAATGCCTATATGTTTGGCGGAATAGCTATATTTCCTGTGGAATTTCTTGGAATTTTTTTGCAAAGTACCTAAGGAACTTGTATTTTTCTTAAAAATTTCTGTACTTCAGAATATCTGTATTATCTGCGAATTGCCTTCAGTTCGTGTGGGATACCTTGATAATGCTTGTATTTCTTTTGGAGTACTCAAGAAACTTGCGTATTTCCTGCTTAATAGTTCTAGATCCTTGTATTACCTTTAGATTACTACAGGAATACCTGTATTCACTATGAAATGCCTTATTTCCTATGTGGTATTCCTCGATGTGTCTGTATTTCTTTAGGAACTTGTATTTTTCTCAAAAATGTTTATACTTTCTGTAGAATACCACAAGAATACCTGTATTTTCTGTAGAATGACGATATTGCCTTGGAAATATCTATATTTTCTATAGAGAATATACACAGATCAAATGCATGTATTTTCCTTGTGAAATATCTTATTCCCTTTTTCCTGTTACGAGCGTCCGTTGTTTGCTTTTCCTGTGAAATGTCTATAGTTTCTGTGGGATTTCTCAGAGTATTTGTATTACTCGAGGAACACTTGTATTTTTTTTAGAGTCCCAGAGTACCTGTATCTGAGTTATCTGCGAAATGCTTGTATTACCTGTACTGTAGGATATCTCGGTGATATATTATTTCTTGTGGAATACCTGAATTTATCCAGGAAAACCTGTATTTCCTGCGAAATACCGTTTACAAATCCCTGTACTTTCTATGGAATACATTTATTTCCTGTAGAATGCCTATATTTCCTGTGCAATAACTGTAGTTCCTACGGGATTTCTCGGAATGTCTATATTTATTGAAAAACATTTGTATTTTTTGTGAAGCACCTAAAGAACCTGTGTTTTATTTTAGAAATGTTTTGTCTCTTGTGAAATATCAATATATCTTTTGGAGTACTCAAGAAACCTGTATTTCCTGCAGAATACTTGTATTACCTGGAGAATGTCTGTATTTCCTATGGGATCCCTCGAGTTGTTTATATCTCTTGAGAAGCACATTTTATTATTTTGAAATCCTTAAGGAATTTATTTTCCTCAAAAATGTTTGTACCCTGTGGAATACTCCAGAAATATTTGTATTCTCTGTGGAATGTCGGTATTTTTGGAAAATATTCTAGCGAATATCTGCAGATTGCACGCATGTATTTCTTGCAGAAAACATCTGAAATATCCTTTATTTTCACTAGATTATTCCAGAAATATCTGTGTTGTATACAAGTATATAAAAAAATGAATCTTTTTTGTTTCTAGGTCCGAGACCTAGAGGAAAAGCTTCGTCTCCGCGATGAAGAAATATGCCAATTGCGTTCACACTTGGACAAATTTCAAAGCGTCTTGCCTTATTACGTCAACGTCGCTAGTCCAAAACACAAAGGCCTCAACAACAATGTGGGCCCTCGGCCGCGAAAACAGAGGGCCCAGGGGATCTCTGCAGAGCCTCAAAGCGAGGCGAGTCTTTTGGAGCTGAGCCGACAGACTTTCCCTACCTACGACAAGAACGAAAGGTAAAAACAAATCTAAGTTTTAATGTTGCCGTAAAGATCTCATGTTAGAAGGCAATTATACAAGAAATAGACAAGAAAAACGTTTCATTAAGTCGTATTAAGAAATTTGCATCTTCCTGTATCAATTAAACGCAATATTTATTACTTATCATGAAATCCAGTTTTCATAGAACTGGAAACGAAGCTCCAAACAGAAAATGAAAAACAAAACTATTTAAAAAAGTAAACAAGCTAATAACAATAAAGAAAAATAGTTGTTAGGCACTATTCCGCCGATCATTATCATTCGTCATCAGTTTGTCTACATTTAATAATTTATAAGCATTCCTGATAAGAACTCCTAGTCAATGACAGTCCAAAGTAGGTTAAAAAATTCATTACACACAGCGTTTAGAAACACAACAATGTGTCACCGTAGCTACCATAAATTACTGGAATTTTTATAATTGTTATTGGCTAATACAATTATTTGTCTTTTGATAAAATATCTTTAAGAATATGAATACAAGCAAAAATTCCCCAATTTTTCTGTTCTCCTGTGTAATTAATTTAATCATTTCAACATAATACTAAATCTTAATTAGTTTTTGCAACAAAAACTAGCTTATCATATAAGGTGTTAAGAAATCACACCGCGAAGTATGATCTGACATGAATCACTTTTAATCAGCTTCTAATGAATTGATTACACGTTTAATGCATATCGGTGTTCTTCAATCTTTAATTACTAATCAAACTCAAACTCTTCCTCCTGCAATTTAGTAATGTAAAACTGGCTTATCCTGAATTACTTTTTCGTATAATAACTAACATCATGTAAAACCCATAAAAACTGACACATTATAGAAATCTCCCAAAATAAAGACTTTTTTTACTAAACTGGTCCAATTACCCTAACTCACTCTGTCAACCGAAGCAACTTGATCTCAAAGACCGGTTAGTATTAACCGCTGGTCTTGTTCTGATTTCGATATGGTTATCAATTGATTCAAAGCCGCATTTAAACCATCTGAACGCAAATGTTATTTTGGAAATTGGTAAGAGCATGCAGTAATTGAGAAGTGACTTATATTTGAAACCGGATAATTTTGAATGTAAATTCAGTTTCTTTATAGTCTTTAATAAGAGAGGTTTTAATATTGGTTGGGTTTTGTGGGAATCAAAATTACACATGAATTATTATTTATCTTTTTTGTCGTAAGACTACTTGTTTTTGGAAAAACAGGTCCTAGGATTGTGTCACTTTAATGCTCTATCTTTCCATTAGTGTGATAAGTTTGATCATTTAATTAATATAATTCTGAGTGAAATGCCGGTATAAAATAAATTAAGCAATTAGTAAATATTTTCTTTCAACGAACCTGAGTTTTTAGTCAATTGAAATTACAGTTTAAAAATATCCACAATGTCAATGGTGCATTAGACAAGTAATTTGTCAAAAGTTCATTGAACTAACCCCAAAGCCAAATTCTGAGAAAAGCAATTCAAAATTGGCAACAATTAAAAATGTCGAAACAAAAAAATCGGTTGAGGCAATACATGCCAAGGTTACTTATGTCAAACTTTTTAAATCACTTTAAAAATTGAATTAGAAGTTTTAATTTTAGATCAAATTCTTCACTTGAACATGACAAAGAACAAATAATATTACTTGTACCTCCATGACAGAAATTTATCGACGCTTTTGGTATAATTTATACGAAATTATCTGCTTCTGTACAACACAACAAGGAATGGAACAAGCGGTTTGTAACAAGGCATATCAAATGATTTATAAGTTAAGTAGTATCTCATGTTTAGTTACTCATGAAAAATTTTTCTATGAAGTCATTTGGAGCAAATCTTGAAGTGTTAATACCCAAATATTAACATAAATTAAGAGTATTAGCATTTCGGATGGTGCTCTTGAATTAGTGAATAAAAATCATTATAAATTATAATCCATTTCATGTAATATGGATAAAAAATCTGATTTAGTCTTGACATCAATTTGTGGACATGTCAAGAACAATTATAAGTAATCTTTACATAAATTGAATCGGCGAGAATTTGCTTTGTTCTTCCCACGATTTATGCTACATTATTACAACGATCTGTCAACTAAACAGACAATTATACATCGAGTGGTTTGTAATTGTTATGATGACAAGATAAATGGATGTGGCAAAGTATCTGACATCAATACAATTAAATCAAGAATACATGACGTCCTATAATTACCTATACATCCTGTATCGGTTTTAATAGACAATCAGGGAGGACCTATGTAAAATAATTAGCAAAAAAATTATTATACTTCATTTCAATTAAGAACGGTCCAAGGGCTCTTATTGGACTACGATTTAAGCAGGATTCAAAACAAGCTTGCTGGAAATGAATTCAAGTAATAAAAGTAACAAATATATTCTCATATTATATATACATATAAATCTTTGAACTGCACAAATATATTTGTGATAATTGATGAACGATTGACAAATTATGCAACTGACAGATAATCAAGTTCAATTTTTGTACTAATGTGAAATTGGTTCGCATTTTGGCCTATCAGTTGGCTTAAATCGTAGTTTCATAAGAGCTCTTGAACCGTTAATAACTAAAATGAACTGTAGTATTTGATTCAAATTTGAATTTATGAATGAAGATCTGGAATTTTTAAGATAGTGAATTCACGACTTCATAAAATATTGAATTAACGACTTCATAAAAAACGTACTAAAATTTCTATGAGGCAATTGTTCTACTTGAAGCCTATAATTCAAAATCTCAATTCCATGTGTCATTTCTTAATTTCTCATAATTATTTGAATATGAATTCTCAAATTTATTTCGAAGCTCATGAAATTTATTTTACCCAAAAATAATATAAATACATACAGGGTGTAACAGAAATGAATATACTGAATTTAACCAGTAATAGAACTCGCCGAGAGCAACATTATTAATTACTTTTTTCCCGAATTCTCAGTTTTTTACGGATTTTTAGCTCTTCATAATTTAACAAGTCATTTAGGTGCTTCCATAATTATTGAATCCAGTAGCAGTACCAGTAATAATCTAATATTCAAAAAACATTCAAAATCATTTAGCAAATTTAATTTTGATTACATTTGTAGATTATGTTTTTTGTTCTATAAAAATAGAAGATTTCAGAATTGTAGCAATATTTTTAACTAACTTCATTATTTTAGACTTAAATTCCATTTAATATTCCACCGTTCAATAATTCTCGAGAGGTTTAAAAATAACAGTTAGTTCATACGCCGCTCATAGATGGCAGCAAATATCTTGACTGTTTTTTCCTGCTGTTCTCTGTGATAGTGCGAAGAACTTGTGTAGGCAATCTAATTTTTGAAAAACCAACTATCTGAAAAAACACATGGAATTCCTAAATAGAAATCAATTTACTTGACAATAAGATATAAACATGATTAATTCAACCTATCTTACAACATGTACAAAAATAGAATTACCGATTAAGATCAATGTATTGCCAGAATAAAATATTCTTTTAGTTTCAAATGAATGTTTGACGTGACTACGATGGTTCAAAGTTACAAAAATACTCATTTTAATCGACAGCTATCATTCTCCCAACAAATAAGAAACATTCAGTTTGAACCATAGGCGCAATTTGAAACTTTTGCCAAAACTTTGATGAATTTTTACTCGATGTCCAGAGAGCTTAGAGGAAAAAATTGTCAAGAAATAGTAAATTGTTTGACAAGTAGAGAAAAGTGAGAGTTTACTTGCGAGTATAAATGTTTCAAATCACGAGCGAGAGCAACGAGCAAGTGAATTAAATTCACACGAGCAAAGTAATATCGCTTTTCTTGGGTGTGAACATGCTATTTTTTTGTATACTTGAGTATACAAGTGGAAGACGCCAAAAATAGAAATAATTTTCTACAGAAATAATAATCAAGTTTGTGTTCTTGCAAAAACGTACTAACGGTTTTGACAACAGCCAAGCAGAAGTATAGTAACAAATAAACAATATTAAAAATCAATTTGTCAGAAACGTCAGAAGCTAAAAATTCTCGTGAAACTCTGGATGCAACTAAAGAAGCGACTTGAAATTTATTGCCGGTAAAATCGAGATAATTTTTGTTTTCTTATATGTTTAAACCATAATTTTTTCTTATTTAGAGCAAATCTAATTCGGGTGCGTGTCATAGTGCATTTTTTGTCTGTTATTTTCTGTTTCTAATCAGAAAAGTATTGCTAATTGGTAATATGGCACTTTTCTTTACTGATTTCTACATATTAAATCTGATATTTTCCATCAAGTATAAAAAAAACCGCTTTACTTGATGAGTTCTACTACTTGTCAAATATATTACGATATCTCTTGACTTTCTGAAAATATTTTAATATAATGGACTAGTGTTTTCTGCATATTTTTGTGCTCGAAATTATAAGAGAATTAAGATAGCGTTTCTCTATATGATATTACATATTAAGATATTTTTGGAATTCCCAAAGATGGCTCAACATTGTTGGGAAAATAGTTATAGAAAAATGACACGATATTTTTGCGTAATTTGATACGAAAATCAAATCAATGAGTTGATTCTACTGAAAATTACAAAATAATCTTCAAATCCGCTGCGGTAGCTCAATATAATAGAAAAAACGGATTAAAAAGGAGTGTGTCCTGCATATTTTTGTATACAGTTCGAGTTTATGATTTTTTTCCACCAGAAATTATGAGAGAATTCAACTAGCGAGTTTCCATATCAATTACGGTCTTTTTATGTATTTTACGATATCTTCCAAATAATAGACATCATGAAGAAATGTTTTCTGCGTAATTAATTGCAAAAATTAATTCCATAAATCTGTTCTACCAAAAATTACAAAAGAATTAAGCTAGTATTCTTGTATACGCTGCGATGCTTTGAAAAATGTTACGAAATCTTTTGAACTCTTGTAGATAGCTCAAAGCTGTGCAAAGAAAAATTGTATA
Source organism: Dromius quadrimaculatus (assembly GCA_963989225.1). Taxonomy (NCBI): domain Eukaryota; kingdom Metazoa; phylum Arthropoda; class Insecta; order Coleoptera; family Carabidae; genus Dromius; species Dromius quadrimaculatus. The sequence goes on from OZ022329.1 coordinate 8,781,480, forward strand.
ATAATATTTTTTGTGTAATTTGCTGCAAAGATCAAATAAATAAATTGATTCTACTGTAAGTCACAAGAGAATCAAGCAAGAGTCTTCGTATCCGCTGCGGTTATTCAAAATATATTACGATACTTTTTGAATTTCTGGAAATAGCTCAATATAATAGAAAAAGCGATTGTAAAATAGCGCATCCTTAATTTTTTTGTGTAAAATTTGAGCTTATAAGTTCCTTCTACTAGAAATTATAAGAGAATTCAACTAACGTTTCTTCATATGAATCAAAATTATTGGAAAGATAATCATACAGAAATATTTCAAGCGTTATTAGGTGCAATAATTAAATATATGAGTTGGTGGTTCTATTGGAAATTATAAGAGAATCAATCTAGTATCTTCATATTCGCTGCGGTGTTTTCGATATTGTTAAGATATATTCTTAACTTACGTAGATAGCTCAAACTATAGAAAAATAATGTTGTGCAAAAACCAAATTGATAAATTGGTTCTACTGTAAGTCACAAGAGAATAAAGCAAGAGATATTTTAAATAATTTTTGGAAATAGCTTAATATAATAGAAAAAGTGATTATAAAAAAGCGTGTCCTGCATATTTTTGTATAAAGTTCAAATTTATAAGTATTTTCTGTTAGAAATTATAAAAGAATTCAACTAGTGTTTCTTCATATCAACTATGTTTTCTTTTATATATTTCACGATATCTTTTCAATTTCTAATAATAGCTCAAAATTATTAGGGAGATAATCATAGAGAAATATTTTCAGCGTTATTATAGGTGCAAAAATTATTGCCATAAGTTTGCTCTACCTTTTCATCAATCGGATCTTTGTGGGTCAATGATGGATGCTTAAATTCAAGAAGTTTCCTAGATCCTGATTTATTTTCCATCTCTGTTCTTCCACTTCTTTCATCCATGTCCTTCTTCTTCCTTATTCTAGAGTAGATTTCATCGCGACTTGTTCTTTAGCTCATATTAGTTGAATATGTTAGTAGATATTTTATGCCTGTCACCAAAAACAAGTTTTTCAATTTGTAATTCTTCCTGCAATAAATTCAGCTTACGTCCATATCATTTCCATATTATCTGCTTCGAATATATCATTTTCTGCACTTGATTAACTCATTTTGTCGCAAAACTGTAAATTTATCCCCTGTCGACTGAAATAATAAATCATATCTTTTCAACATTTACACGAGCAGTGTACCACATTACACTGCTATTAAAATATGTCAGACTCCCTACAGTTCCCATATTTCAATGTCTAACGCAATGCAATCGTCAAATATTTCTTAAATTAATTTATTGGCATGTAGACTTATCATTAAGGACTTATTGGAATTTGATTGGTTGTAATGATGTCAACCACATATGGGGAACAATTTTTATTGGCTGGTATTTGTTTCTCATTTGTTAGTTGCTACCGGAGTTGTTTGACAATCCTGCGTAGGAAGAATTTATTGACTAGTCTTTAATTTGAACAGTTTACGAAATTGATATTAAACTGTGCATTCTTTGAATTATTCTGAATGCATATCTTTATAAGGAACAGTTAATTAGTTTAATTATTAATCGAAACCCTAAAAGTATGCCTGAAAAGTAGCTCAAATCAAATTGAAAAAAATATGAGCATTTTGTCAGCTTAGAAGTACAAATAATCCACACATATACAACTCAAGAATAATTATCTCATAAACAAATGCAGTACACAACTTACACTCTCATATGTCCAGTAAAACAAATGCTAACAATGGCTGTAAATAAATAACCTACTACAATGTAAATCTACTACACGATAAATCATCCAAGTAAAAATTACTTACTGTTTTATTAGTCAACTTGATCTCAAAACTCAAAATATTATTTATTACAACGTTCATTTCATTTTATGGGGTGTAGAGTTGATGATTTATGGGAAGATGAACAACAAAATTGATTTCGAATTTAAAATGATATATGGCACTAATTTAAATATAAATTGCATTTTTTGAATTCAAATTCTGCAAAATCATGTATTCTATCATAAATTCAATCAATTTGTCTTCGGATTCAACAAACAATTAATATTCAAAGAAACAGGACCACCTACTTAGTATTAAAGGTGACAGAATTATCATCACTTTATCATTCTAACAAATGTACTGGATAGCATAAGTCATTACGATGGTGTTATTCATGAAAAAGCGGTCAGAAAAAGGCGACAGAACGATTTAATATTAAATTGATGATGCAAAACGTCGTTGAAATGATAACAAGAAGAAAGCTGGAAAGATAACTGTTTTTATTAATTATTTGAACAGTATTTAGGTCAAGAATTACATTGCCAAACTCATATTTCCCAAAAAGATAATGATAAGTTTCTGCTCAGAAAAAAAATTATCTTGAAAACAAATTTTCAATTCAACTTTACTCGTTCTCTTTAGTTTTGGAAATAAATAGTGTTCCTTTTTAGGTTTTTTTTTGGTTTTCTTCAGTAACCGTTCTGCCCTTTTATACGTATCTATTTTTTCGTGTACGCGAAACTTTTTAGATTGAGGTGAGCCACCATTTTGGCATTCTTTTAACTGTTTCTTTGTTTCTTGGACCTTGATAATGAATGCAAGTTTCATCCATGTTCACGATTCGATCCAAAAAAATTGAATGAATCCTGCTCAAAACGACTACAAATCAATTTGGATGTTGCGGTTTTCTGTTGTTTTTGGTCGGCATTCATACATTTAGGTCTAAAGTCATATCTTCGTTTCTTAATCATTATAATAAAGAATAAAAAATAAATATCAAACACGCATTTTACCCACTATGGGTGTGGCAAACACATACAGTGATTGATATTTCTTCAGCCTAAGGGTGCAGTTACCAGTCGTCAAACTACGGCTACCCTTAGTTTTTGTGGAGAGTATGCCACAGAGTATTTTATAATTCAGTGAAAATTATACTGATCTTCTGTCTGTTGATGGGATTGATCCCGTGACTTTCGGATTACAAAGCCAGCATATTTGCACTGAGGTATGACTACTCATAATAATAATAATAATGATGATGATAATAATGATAATGGATACAGGTTTTATCCAAATAATGGAACTAATTCTGCTCAAAGTGACTACGAATCAACTTAAATGTGCGATTCTCAATTGTTTTTGGTCTGCATCCAGATTTTTAGGTCCTAATTAATACCTTTCTTCTTAGATTTGATGATAAGGAGCCATTAGTTCCAAAAAATTCAAAACAAGAAATCAAATTGAATTTTGTTAGTCTCAGACATTTGTGATCGTCGTTTTGATATTTAGGTCCGAATTGACACCTCAGTTTCTGAAAGAAAGTTTGATGAACCAAAATTTCATCCAAAGTCACCAGTTTTTCCAAAAATTTGAATAAAACTTTTTCAAAACGATTACAAACTAATATAAATGTTATGATTCTGCCGGCTTTTGGTTGGCGTTCAATCTTTTAGGTCCAAATTCATATCCTTGTTTCTGGATCATGATAATAAACTCAAATTTGATCTATAGTCACCATTTATTTGTAATAATTGAACGAATCCTCTTCAAAACGATTAAAATCAACTTGAATGTTGTTATTCTCAGTCGTTTTAGGTCGGCGTTCAGACATTAGGTCCTTAGAAACTTCTTTAAGCTAATATTTTCTTTAGAAACGTCAAACTGATAGTTACATGTGATATATTAAATTTGAGTCCTTCTGAAATGTAAACTAAACAACTCCTTGGTGGGCAACAACTATTGAATCCCTTAAAAGCACTGAAAACATTTTTGACACTATCCCACATACTTCTTTCCTATCGATTATTGTTTGACCTACTCTATAATACCCAAAAGTTGTCGAAAAATTGATGTGGACTGTTGTAATCAATTAACAAACAACTCCTTGATAGGCAACAGCTATTGAATCTTTTGAATTTTCCACACTATCCCACATACTTGTTTTTTTTTATCGATTATTGTTTGACCTACTCTGTCATATCCAAAAGTAGTCGAAAAATTGATGTGGGCTGCTGTAATCAATTTACAAACAAATTCTTGATAGGTAAAAACTGTTGAATCTCTTTAAAGCACTTGAAATATTTTTTACACTATCCCACACACTCGTTTTTTATCGATTAATGTATGACCTACTCTGTGATGTTTAAATTTGTCGAAAAATTGATGTGCGCTGTTGTACTCAATTAACAAACAACTGCTTGATAGGCAACAGTTACTGAACCTTTTAAAAGCGCTTAAGACATTTTTTACAATATCCCATACACTTGTTTCTTATCGATTATTATAAGACGTACTCTGTGATGCTCAAAATATTGATGTGGGCTGTTGTAATCGATTAACAACAACTCTTTGATGGGCAACAACTAATGAAATTCTGAATAGCACTAAAAAAAATGTTAATACTATCCCACACAGTCTATTCTTATCAATTATTGTTTGGCCTAATCTATGATGCATTAAAATTGTCAATATACTAATGTGGGCTGTTGTATTCAATTAACTAATTACTTCTCGATGCTCGATAACTATTGTACCACTTTTGAGCACAATTTTTTCTTACTCTACAGTATCTCACTCACTTGTTTTTATTTATTGTTATCTGAACTAGCTTACAAGTATTGAAAATATTGAAAAAGTTATGTGAGCCATTGCAATTCATCATCCAAGTATTCCTCAATGTTTTGAAGCTCAAAAAATTTCTGTGACACTTAGTTTTCATATATTGTTTGAATTACTATTTTATAATTGACGAATAATGTATATTTTTATATATTAATTGACCTACTTCCAATACTTAAAAATTTCATTTTCATTCGTTAGTTTTATTTAGAAGCGCTTCAGCTGTTTCAAACAGGGATTCATTCCTTGAGGATTGATTTTTAAGAGTTTTTACTCATTTATCTGGTCGTATGCCATCTGCGCCAGTGATAAGCTCTTAATCTGGTCATACATTTAATCCTACCCAAAAATATGGACATTTGCACCGAACAAGAACCGCTGCACTAGACCATTATTCTAGGTATATCTGAAATTAATACGAAATGTTCTAGGAAAGGCTGTACTGAATTTGATTAATATTCAGATTTCATTTTCAACAAATTAAAAAACATCATATACACAAGAATTTTTGCAATAGGTAAGACTTGAAGTCCTTTGCTTGCCATCCTTACTTTTAACTTTTACAGTTGCAGTTTCGAATTTCAGGCAAGTGTTCGCACAATTTAAAATTAATTGCTTAAATGAGATTAAGCTAATTCAAGCAAATTTCATTGATTTGTGAATTAAAACTAAAATAATGGGAAAGCCTCACATATTCTGCGTTTATTGGGAATTAATCCTTTGGCGCAATTGGTCATTTTTATTTTTACCTGTTTGCGTTGGCGCAGATGTCCAATGCGATTAGAAACTGATACTTGATCTGGCGCAGTTGTCCATCGCCCTTAGAACTTATTTGGATAAGATCTTATTAGGTGCGGTGTAGTTTTTAGTTGAGCCACACCTCGATTTTCAGGAAACGTTAACTGTGAAAAATTTCCTTCTGGTTATAATTAATTGTAACTAAAGTGTAAGAAATATTGATATAATTTTTTTTTTGTATGGGCTGTAGATGCTGGTACAGCTTTAGGGATATCTTATTTGGACATCACATGCAAACGCTCGTCAATTGTTTTTTTGAAATAAGTAATTTGGTCCTATCGTGTTTGATATCAAATTAAAACTCCTGCGGAAATAATTCTAGTGAAAATGTCAAAAATGATATTAACGTGATTGTCAATTGTTTTTTTACAAGTTATTCAAATGATGTCTAGTTTGGTATCAATTTAAGGATCTCGAAAAGATAAAATGAATAATTTTTTGGATAGTTAATTATTTTTTTTACAACTCAGGCCCGATTTAGCTTTCAGTTTATTTTATATAGTAACAATTATTTCAGAATTTGTAACTAAAGTAAATAAACTCGGTTTTATTAAACTGTAGTTGAACTTAGATTGTACAACCGAGCATCAACCAGATTATGCCAAGTTTGGGATCAACTAAAGTAACTGGACATAAAATTTACATAATTCTTCCTTTTCCGAATTTACAGATTTGACCAGACCTTAGCCATCTTCAGGAGTAAAAAAAATTATTTTATTCGAATTCAAATTATTTTTTCTCCTTATTTTACCATGCTTAAATACATACAATACTTTAAAATACATGTATATATTCAAATTTAAACGAAATGATTTTTTTCGCTCCTGAAGATGGCTATGGTGTAGCCAAAATTGTAGAATTCCCTTTTTTCCAATATTTCAACCATTTTATTTAATGAAATTTATGGCCATTGTGAAATAGAATATTAATTTCATATAAACGCCATGTGTCACTTTGAAAATGACAGCTGTCACTTTGAAATGTTATATTAATTATTACGACACTCTAAATTTATGAAACAGCAATGAAACTGGCCATAAACTTCATGGTCGGGGAAGTCGTGAACTGGCCACAGTAGATTTTTCTTCAGATGTTGTGATTCTCAGTCGTTTAAGTTCGACATTCAACCATTTAAGTCCTTAGAAACTTCTTGAGCCTAGGTTATCTTTAGATTTTTATTTTGAGACCTGAAATGTGAAGCAAAAATCAATTATGGACTATTTTATCCAGGAAAGCTCTAGAAATCCTCTTGTTCTATATTTAAATCAGTTTTAGAATAGAGAAATAATTGAATAGTTTAGGAAGCTTGAGCGATTCCGAAACGCTCATGAATTTATCTAAATCAGAATGGAAAATTTTACTAAATTTCACTTTTGTTCTGTATTTTGTAAACTACAATATATAACTTTTTTTTTTAATATAACTTAATAATACTGTCATCAATATTTTTAGTTGAGTGCACGAATAAAAACATCAATCGTTCTTTTTAATTGGAAGTTTACGACATATTTGTAATTAATTTTATTTTTATGGTTTATTAATTTCTCAACATGATCTATAGAGGCGTACCTCTTACAAATCCTTGCTAATAATGAAGGAAATCTGAATTGGGTTTTGTGCCCACGTAAAAATTATTAATTAACTAAATGTATAATAATTAATTAATTTCGGGTGGGCACTTCATATCGTGCTGAAAAATTTGTTGCTATTCAAGTACAACAAATCACTTGTTGCAAGCATAAAACAATTAAATAAATCATTGTGATATTTATGAGCTACAAGTTGCCAACATTTGAAATTGAAATAATCCAAAAATCAATCTCTTGCTATAAAGCACTTTTCCCTCATCAAACTGCATATTAATTACCTTCTTTGGTGTAATGAGTCATGAAGTGGCGACTTGTCTATTTACGGCTGAATAAGCAGCAAGTAACAGATTATCTACTAAGTAATCTAGTAATCCAGATGGAAGATAATGTAATAGATCCTGGGATAGGAGAGCGTAATAGGTGTGAAACGGCTTGTTAAGAAAATTGATAGGTGTAAATGTTACTAGAAGTAAAAACAGAGAAGGTGATAATTTTAACGCGGAATTATGAATTTATGGAGTGTATTAGCAACGTAGTTATTTGCTACAATTGTGCAATCAATCTTCAAGCGAACTCACGAACTTATTCAATTTTAATTCCCAGTAAACAAGCTTCCAATTTTTAATCGATATTCAGCTATTTATATTTGTCCTCATAAACAAATATTTGATTAATCTTTTAATGGTAACCTCTTTCAATACAGATTGATGTTTATTTACTTGACAGAAGGTGATATCAACCAATTATTGACGGCATTAAAATTGAATCACAAGCTAAGATGTAAATAAGTCTGACGTCTGATACATATCTTGTCGAATGTGAACAGAAGATTTTATAGACATTGATGAACACTAATAGCTACTATCGCTGCACTTGAATACACTGAATGCTTTTCAACACTTCATAGATTAAATTAGTTGACTGGTCTGGAAAAAAATGTTATAAATCATAAATAATTGGGAATAAAATCATAAAAATCACCTGCTTTTAGTTTAAATCTTTCTTGCGATAAAATTTCGCACTGCCGTCCGCTTTTACGCATAAAATATTAAATTACGACTGTTTTATATAGGTTAATATTCTTTATATTACACCAATAATCTCAGAAGACTAGATCAGCTCAAAATTCAAGAGAAAGTCTGATTCTGATTGCCGCGGTTTATTTAATTAACTGCTTTATTTATTCCTTTTGATGTTTTACGCCAGCAAATCTTTTTAATTCACGCATGTAATTTTATTTTGATTATTGCACGTCAGTTTGAATCAATTTGCATGTTTATTGCAAGTTGAGTAGAAAAATAATTAATTTTTGTTTTATTTGTTTGTTTATAAAAACTAGATTAGTATTTTCCAGGTTTGTGGTCTTTTTCGTTTCCAAATTACAAAATTTCTGCACTCTACCACGCCGGTCTGTATTTAAATCATTAAAGATTTCATTTCACTCGTGTTAAGTAGTGAAAATTAAATTTAAAGACATATTTTAAACCTTGTATTTATCGTAATTTGAGTTTCTGTGGCTGAAATCGTATACTGTTATTATTTTAACATTAAATTTTTAAAAATGAAATGGTTCAATTCTTATTTATTTCAAAATTGCAGAATTTTTCATTAAAACTAAACTTAGTAGCCCACTTATTTTTCATGACTTAATTTTAGATTGCGTTGTGAAAAATCGCCCGAAAAATAACTACAATTTATCTTAAAACAAATTACCGTACCATACAATTCAAAAACGATCAGTTAAACAACAGAGGCATATTAAATATAATAAATGTTCGGACGAATTTGCAGGCCCAACCCTTTAACGACTTTGTTTGTGTTCAGGGCCGGCTTTAAGCGAGAAGTGCCTCCGATAATTACTGGTCTTGTTAATGGGAAAAGTTCACACATATTTCTTTTGATATTTCACGCAGCAGATTCACAAACAAAAATTATTCCATTCTTGAAAATTATTGTTGAGAACATTGAGTAATCTAATGATCTAGACAGTTTTTTTTTATTTCACGTTTCCAAAATTGGCCAGCACAATACTTCCCCGACCATAAATTTCATAGCCACTTTCATCGCTGTTTCAGAAATTTGGAAAGTCGTATCGATTAATTGCATATTTCAAAGTGACAGCTGTCATTGTTAAAGTGACAGATGGCGATTATATTTCAGTCCTTACATAAAATAAGTATTTTTGAAAATGAAGAGTTCTTTTCTAGATTTTTGGGTTCTTTAATTCATTGGAACATTCAGTTTCGACATTTGATCGCCGGAAGTGTAGACAGGCCCGTTCCTGGCAGCGAATGCACCGCCCGCAGGCGGCAAAAATTAGGGGCGGCAATTTATCACAAGCAACCACTTTCCTTCCAAATTACGCGCATCCTGACACTTGTGTACTTATTTAGATACAATTTTGAATATTTTTGTAGAATTTAAGTATTTTTATTCTTAATGAAAACAAATTATCAAGTACATACACTTGGCAAGAAAGAAACGCACTACTCGAAAATGCACCAAGAATACCGATTTTTCAAAGCGCCATAATTCAGTTAGCTTTGATCGAAAATGGGTGAATCTTTTAAATTTGGCAAGTTTGAAGCTTTCTCTTTCAGGGAAGTAAGTTAATCCGACTCCAAGTTCATCGAACTCTGTACCACACCCCTGAGAAAAAAATTCTTCATGTCAAAATTTGACAACTTGTACCGGATGCAAAAAGATTATGGACTCAACTTACGATTCAGGAACTCAAGTTCATTGATTTTCTTTCAATCGCACAAACAATTGAATGTCTGCGACAATTTTGCGCAAAGCTATGAAGTAAATAGAAAAATATTACATTTTTATTTTTTGGTTGAAATTCGGCTAATTTTGCACATAAATTGATGATTCTATTTCTTTGGCTGGTGACAGGAATTGAATTTGATTTGACGACACATTAATTTTCAGAATATTAGAGAGTAAGCTCCATACTTTTCGACACTAAAAAGTTTATCAATTTTCGTGCAAAGTTACCTGAGGCATGACTAAAAAATAGCAAAATGTATGTTTTTTTGTTTAGTTCATAACTTTGCGCCAAACTGCCGTAGACATTCGATTTTTTGCGCAATTTGAAGGAAAATTAATTAACTTGATTTTTTGCGTCGTGAGAAGAACCCGTATTTTTTCTGCACCCAGTACAAGTTGTGAAAGTGTGACATCAAAAAATTTTTTTTCTCAGGGATGTGATAGGAAGTGCGATGAACTTGGCATCGGATTGACTCAATGTCCTTAAAGAGAAAACTTCAAACTGCCCAAAACTCTAAGATTTATCCATTCCCAAAGAAAATCAACCGAGTTATGGTGGTTCAAAAATCGGTTTTTGGTGCATTTTCAAGTGGTGCGTTTTTTTTTTTTTGTTGAGTGTATATAATATTTTTAAATTACACAAGAGGCGAAAAAAATATCAAGCACGCAAGCGCTACACAACCTAGGAACGGGCCTGAAACTAGACATCATTTAAATGATTTGTAAAAGAAACAATTGACAATCGTTTAAATATCCTCTACTAAACTTTTACTAGAATTATCTCCTCAAGAGCTTTAATTTGACACCAAGTACGATACAGCCAAATCACTTTGAAAAAAAAAATAAAAAATTGAGGAATCATCTAGATGATAAAGAGCATTTTTGACAGCTCATAAATGCTTGTTACTTCAGAGATTTCGCAAATTACCATTTTCCACAATTACTGAGCTTGAAATCAAACAGTTTGGGCAAACTTACGAAACAGCAGCTTCCATTTAGTACTAGTTTCAAGTTGACTATTTGATAGGTTCATAATTTATGCATGTACAAACTCAAAAATACCTTTTAATCTTCATTGTTCATTTATTGACTGATGGGAGATCATGCGCTGTACCTTAAAATAATAATTTGATCTTTATCAAAGCTATATAAAAAAATACACCAAAAGTAAACAAATTTTCATCCAATAATAATAATTCATTCAAATAAGCTTCAAATTCGCGTCAAACAAGTCATTGAATGAATCTCGGACAGACTTGACAACTGTATATAATAGTAGTGACGTACGCGGCTAAAGTTGTAACTAAGTTTTCATCCACTTGAATAAACTTTAGTTGCCATATCCCTAATATCATATATATCTATGGGCACTGTTTCGCCAGAAACAAGTAATTGAATAATTGAATATTCCACAATCACTGAGCTTGAATTAAAGCAATTTGTGCAAACCTACGAAACAGCAGCTTTTATTTGGTACCAGTTTCAAATCTGTAAATAATATAGTTGCTGAGAACTCAGCGTCACGCCAGCCAGCCAGACAACCAAAGTGAATATAATAGCGCTTTTCACAAAAAATGCGCTAAAAATTGATGAACGTTTACATGTGATGTCAAAATATGAGTGATAATAATTCTAACTACATATTATGATTCTCAGTATTTCTTTGGTGTAGAAAAATATAACGAATTTTATAATAATTTAAATTTTGATGATAACAAATAAACCGCTGATAATTTTGGAAATATTCCTTGTGAATTTTATGCCAAATCATTCAAGAATTAGTTTTAGTTATTTCATATTTTATGGAAATACTACCGTTCATAAAATAAAAGCAAAAAACTAAAAAGTTCCATCAATAAAGTCTTGGTATCATAGGTTGAAAAATGCTCAACCACGAACTTGAACCTAGATTTTTGATGAAAAACTCAAATATAAAATTTCACTCGAAAACTCGTATGCTTTCTCAAGTTATCGTGCTTCCACACAGACCTACTTTTTTCAAATTATGTTTTTCATGTTCAGTTGGGTCCAAAACGTGAAGATTCATCAAAATCTCTAACTGTCAAAAACTCACGATTACAGCACCCCTTTTATAGGTTGGGGAAGTAAAAATGAGCGTGGTCAACGATTTCACTTGTCTTTTTTATTATAATTCCTTATTCAAAATTGATTCGAACGGATGCAGGACGGTATTAATTTTGTAGGAATTGGAATACGAAATTTTGATTCTTCTTTTTACTCCATAGTTTCGGTTCCACATGATCCATCCTCATGAGCGAAAAGAGTTTGTGCGTATGTAATTGAATTTTGCAATGTGTGTACCAATTTTAGATGTGGTATTATCAAGTTTTAAAATTGATTTAAACGTATGCATGTTTATAAAATCGGTTAGCATGCAAAGCACCAAAACAATTTTGCTTATCGTTATCTGAAATCACGTCAAGCAATGTTGAAGCAGACAGGCGTTCTCACACTTTTCTTTTCTGCTACTTTTGACGGCCCAGGGCCCTGTAATTTACGTGTCACCTACTTGATGACATGTTGCACTTTTTAAATACACTCCACCGACAAACAGGCGCTCATAAGTGATTATAGAGGAAAAGAAAAAATAGGAACGGATATTCTAAAGCATGTATAATAAAGCAATTCGTATTTAGCTCAGAAGTCCAAGAATATTTGTATTTGCGTGGTAGATAGGCATACGTTGGCGTTCTGTGTGTCTTAATAAGTTTGAGATAAATGCTTCGCGATAGCAACATTTGGTTTGCACTAGTAAATGTGAGATTAGCTCACTAGGAGGCGCTCATTATGCAAACTACCGACATCACTCATCTACTAAGTACATTCAATGACTGACAAAGACCGATATGAAATCGACTAAAACTCTTCTACACTTTGCATTTTAGAATGTAAATGTTGAAGGATCAGCTTTTGGATTATTTTTTGGTTATTTTTGAGTGATTTTCATTCCAAGCACGGAGCATGAATTACAAATCGCTTTTTAATATTCTTCACAAGTACGAGACCATTTACTAAAATGGGTCGAAATAACACAGCACCTTGTAAAAGCCCAGCAGGGGCACAAATATTCAGACTACCGGACCTTAATAACGTATCATGCTAATTTGATCAAAGGTAATTGCATGAGCTCCCAAAATAAAATTTCTTGGTACCGAAATATTGGAGGACTACAAAAATTGTATTAATTTGTGATGCTTTATTAGATTGTGTCCTTGTTACATCAAATAATTCATAAAAAATTGATGCAAATCAAGTGGGCCGTGAAACACGAACCTTCCTCAATGCCATCTAATACAAACCGTTAATTATCCAGCAACAAATTAAAGTAATTAAATTTTATATGTGAATAATTTTGCGAGAGAAACAACACCATGTCTTATAAAAATCCTTGGCAGAAGATAAATTGCATATAGGTCGCAGGACCCACCCCAAAATTATTAGATTGATTTTAGAAAGTACCTGATATGACTATTGAACAAAAATTGACTTTAGTAGTACAAGTTTTGGAATAAATTTGATGAAAGAGAACTTTATATAGTTCTATAATAAATTGAAAGTTTCTGTCACTGTTAGACGTTTAAAATGTTTACTTGAAATTATAAATGTTGTATCGTAAGACCAAGTGAAACTTAATAGGAGTTGCTTATAATAAAGTGTGCTTATTCTTCGGCAGACTTAAAAGAGTAGTCAATATGGACGCTAATATGAAAGAAATAATTTATCTTAATGATTACGTACACAACATTTGTTGAAAAGATTAAAACAAGTTTTTAAATTATTGTTTGATTGGTAATAGGGACATAAATAGAAATAAAGCACTTGGAAGACAGAATATGTAAAAAATTTAAATTCAATTCTGTAAATATCTGATGGAAAAATTCTTCTACTATCTTTGCCTAACTTTAAAATCCAACAAAGTAAACAAATAATTTGAGATTCCTCTTTAGCGTGAATAAAATAAATATTTTGGTTCTTGGATCACTTCAGATATATGTTTCATTTGGACCTATTCCAAATAAGATATTTACTTCTCAATTCATCTTTCAAGTGTAGTACTTTATATTATTTTTAAGTGCATTTGAGTAATTTGATGTCAATTTTGTATTATAGTATTGTTGAGAGTGTGTCGACCTCAGCGCCTTTAAACATGAAATAGTAAAATTGAAACTTATTGGGAGGTCGTATATTGGCCCTCAGAAATCATTTCCTCTCGCGGTGAACTACTTTAAGAGGTCACAAAACCACAAGTAAATAAATGCCCAACATTTCAACAAATAAAACCAATGACCATAATTCAACAAGAAATAATTAGGCTCTGATCCCCCGTTTATTCGTCAATGTCAAAACAACCATAATGCTCTTGTCAGATCGATTCCGACACAATATATATTTAATGACACACCTTCTTGATCAAAAATATGTTTACAATAAAAGCCGGAGGCTTTGAGAATGAGATTGATTATTGGGTAATATTTGTACGTGATTTGGGTGCTGAGATCGGAAAGATTGGAAAATTTTGAATATTGATGATAATTAATTGTATTGTCCTCAATATAACCTGCAAATTTTATTAACATCAAAAACTATTTATTAAAATTTATTCATTGTCACAAATATGAAATATTTAATTAGTTCACACTAATGTTAAATGAAGGTAAGAGAAATTTTTATGAGATCATTTTGAGGTTGAGGATCAATGGCCGAGGCCCCCCTAAGCTTGGAGCCTCAGTGCAAGTCACTGGTTTGGCATCAAATTAAAGCTGCTGCGGGAATAACTAGTAAAATGTCAAAAATAATATTTAAAGGATTGTCAATTTTTTTTACAAGTTATTTAAATGATGTATAGTTTTGGATTAAAATTTATGGCCATTTTAAAATTAAATAGTAATTTTATAAAACCGCCATTTGTCATTTTGACAATGACAGCTGTCACTTTGAAATATGCAATTAATTGATACGACATTCCAAATTTATGAAACATCAGTGAAACTAACTAATAATTCATGGTCGGAGAAGTACTGTGTAGCCACAGCAAATTTTCATGCTTAAGAACATATAATAATTTTTGGACTTATTTGTAAAATATTTTCCTGTTTTAAGATTGATTTGTCTTTCGAGCTTTGTATGTGAGCTTTCAATATACACGCGGAGGACATCTCGTAGTTCTGAGTTAATTTTCCTGGGCATGTTGGGATTGAAATTGAAAAATGAAACTTTGGATTCAGATTTATTAAATAATAAGGATAATTTTGATTCGCATCGACTTGTACCGGGCAAAATTTTGATAGATTAAATCTTTGACATTACTTTCGTACAGTTATTATTTAGACAAGGCCTGTGCCTGGGTTTTTATGAATCTTATTTCGATTCACCAGTCGACGTAACTGAAATAGAATATATTCCCGAGCCTCAATGTTGAGGGTAAAAATAATATTCAGTTTTACGCACAAAAAAGGATTATTTTCTCTTTCTGAAATTATATTCGAGTATTAATTTTGTATTAACAATTAAATGAAGTTATAATTGAATGGAGAGACGCCCAAGAGTAGAAATGAATAAAAGATGGTAAGGTTTTCAAAAAATTGAAAAAGTCTTGTCTTCACTATTCTATATTTGCTTAGAATTGCTAACCGGTTTCGATTCTTTAAGGAATTATCATCAGAACCGGTTTGGACTACAAAGAAACAAAAAAACGATCACATAATTTTTTTTGTAAATCTACAGCAATGCACTTAATAAAATAAAATTAAATATTCAAAGAATACTTACACTATACAACTACAGAAGAAAAACTACGTCAACTGTAGTTGTATAGTGTAGGATTTTTTTGAATATTTAATTTTATTTTATTATGTGCATTGCTATAGATTTACAAAAAAAAATTATGTGATTGTTTTTTCGTTTCTCTGTTGTCTAAACCGACTCTGATGATGATTCTTCAAAGAATCGAAATCGGTTAGCAATTTCAAGCAAATATAGAACAGTGTAGACAATTTTTTTTCAATTTTTTGAAAATCTTACCACCCTCAAATGAAGTTAATTTCATTGTATTTTATTTCTGATTAGGTATAATTCCTCCTGACGTTTAGTTGTGTGCAAAGTTATTAAGCAAATCATCAAGGACTGGATCAATCCAATGCCGGTAGTACTTAAAAATGATCTTTTTGGATCTTTAGTAGCCCCAATGGTTCACAATAATTTTCAATTCGTAAAAGAATCCAAGAATGATTCAGTGATTCATTGTTTGTCATTTATATTTATTTGTTAGATAAATGAATGTTTCGAGAATATAAATTTTCGGCTCTATCCGAGTTGGGCATTGTACCTGAGATAATCCCTTACAACCGAAAGGGTAGGCGTAATGAGTTCTTCTAGTTGGGCATTTCTCTACCTGTATTTTTCTGTATATAAGAAGTGAGTTCGAACTGCTTTTATTTGTATTCCATCAAATTTCAATTATCATACGAGACTCTAAAGTTATGATACTATTAATTTCTTTCAAACACCAAACGAATCAGCTTGGATGGTTTTTCGGTAAGGTCGGAGACTGCTTTTCTTTCGATAATATTACTTAGCGCCTGCCGTTCAATGTTTAATTCTTCTTCGTGATTATGAACCAAGTCACTGTTTATTATTCTAAACTCGCGATTTGTATATACTTTAGCGGTATATCGATAATTTTTATTTGTACAACACCATTTCATTCTGTCGTTTGTTGTCGAAGGTACGCAAAATTTAAAATTGTCAATAACTAGTAATTCCTTTCCCTTTTCACCAACTATGCGATTTATTTCCATGATCACTGAATATTAAATAACTGATGAAACGCAAATATTATATTTTCTTCACTTTCATTTGTTGATGAAAGCAAAGCTATCAATTTGAATGCAATTTTTTCTAGAACTTTTTAACTCTTGAAGCTATAGATACAATTAGGAAAAAGACCAAACAGTACGTAGTATTAGGAATAGGCGAAGTTAAAAACTAAATGTTATGGAAAATGTTAAATGTATAAATATTTTGCAAACATTGTAGTCATACAATCATGGAGGCGGCTAGGTACCCGACACAGGTAAATCCGATATCTGTAAGGGTTTAAAATGCCCAACTGGAACTCTCGGATTAAGCTGCCCTTTACCGAATGCCCAACTAGACTGCAGCGAAATTTTCCATCATCAGCAAGAGTACAAGATAGTGAATTCAATTATTTAAATTATTAGAATAACAATTTAAAATTTGTGGCCCTAAATTTGTTGCCAACCAGGCTTGGATTTGGCTTCATTCTCACAAAAAAAAACTTTTTCCAAATTTAGAACCACAAATTTCGATTGCTGATGATGCGGGAAATTTGTATTCCTGAAACGTCCATTTATTTGACAAGTAAATATCAATGACAAACAAAGGGATTACTAATAATTGGTGATGGATTTCTTTGGATACTCAACAGCCGTGATGACTAGCAAGAATTATTTCAATCGGCTTTTTTATTCGAAGTTAACTCCTTTTTATCAGATAATTTTTCAGTAATACTCGGGCGCCAGTGCATACATCCACTCATGAATTCTTCAATTCATTATTTTAAATATTTAATTAAATTTAATTTCATTATTCAGATGATACAGACTTTTTTTACTAGGGCCAGTACAGTGCCTCAAGATTGAGAAAATATTAGTTAATAATAGAATGGGTTATAGTATTGGTTATTGAACGATGGGAGTTGACGTATTTGGTCTATTGAGGGTAATTTTCACGTCGCTATTTTTAATTTTTACTTACTTGTACAAAGCGCATTTTACTTGACAGATTTTTAGAATCTCTTGAGTAACTCCAAAACGATTAGCTGTGGAACGATGAGATTTTGTGTTTGATTATATGTACATATCCAATGATATATACGATCAAAAATAAAATCACATCGTATTATATATATATCCAATGATGTACAAGTAAGTCACGTAATGTTCACGTCAGATTTTTAATAAAACAAACACCCAATTTTATTAGGATTTTCTTGAAGAGGTGCTTGGATAAGTGATGTAGTGGCGGTGCTTATATAAGACAGTGCACGCTAGGGCTGTCAATATCCGTGGAAATGCCAATCCGGATATCCGTGCAAGTGTATATTCGGTATCCGAGAAAACCGGTATCCGGCTTAGAACAACGGATAATCGGATAAATCCGGATGACCGTGCATCCGGATAACTGGATGAAACAAAAATCCGGAATAACCATCAGTATGTTCTTCAAATTACGTGAGTCAAACAGTATGGCTTTTCATAACATATTCTGTACAAAATTTTATTTAATTCCGCCAGAATAATTTTATCCATATTTTTGAATGAGAATATTTCTCATGTTACATCACAAAATCAGAAGACTTAAATAATCTTGAAATATGTAGGTATTCAAGCAGTGATATAGTACCTTCATGTTATTATTTCAAATTTTGGTATAAAATTATTAATTTATTAACGTTTTCGGTGAGAAGAAAACTTTTTTTTTGCGGAAACTATATTACCAGCTGACGAAAGTATAGTCATTCAGATGGTGTAAATGTTGCGAGAATATCTAATTGCGTAGATGCATACGACGAAGGACAAGAAGGCAGCCACGGAGACATTGTGGCATATACTGGAAAACGGAGATATACAAATAATTATGTCGGTATATTCGAATATCTGCTTCATTCAGATATTCAGATAGTTCGTCATTATGAGGATAAAAATCCGGATATTTGGATATCCGGTTTATCCGCATGAAAAAAATCCGGATATTCGAATATCCGGTTTATCCGGATAGGAAAAAAACGGATATTTTAAAAATGAAAATCCGGATATTCGGATATCCGGATTTCATCGACAGCCCTAGTGCACGCCTCAATGTTGAAAAAGAAATATAAGTATCTCACTATCCGGATTTTCTTGAAGAAATAAGAGAATCTGAAAATATTATTGAATTATTCTCGATTCCTGGTATATCCTTGACAAACTCGAGTACCATAGTATAGTGGCTAGAGACTAAAGTCAACCTTTTCATAACCGATATACCGTTTCCAATCCAGATGTTTTTCAGTACGACAACAATGAGATGATGTTTTTGAAACGTTTTCTTCTCAGTACGAGACCTTTTTATTCCAAACAGTGGCGGATCTACAGGCTGAGTGAGCTTGAGCCTAGGACAACAGATTTTAGGGGCGGCAAATTTGGGGACCGAACTTTTTTTGCATGTGATTGAGCTTTGATTAGCTCAGAAATATACCCAAAAACTATTGTACTTGTATAATTTCAACCAAATCGTTGAAAATGCAATCTAAAAATTGACAATTGTAGAGGTAAGGACGGAAAAAATTTAACAGCCTATACTTGGGAAATATGTAAATTCGCCACCGATTTCAAATCTCATATAACTCCTTTTAAACCAGAAAGACAAATGCAGAAGGAATAGCAACAGAAAACTGTTTTAGGGGATTTATGGCCCATTTGGTTAGTAATATGAACCAAATTAATTTTGGATACACTGTTGGAACCCACCATTCTGTATTTCAGTAATTATTTATTTGTTCCTTCATCTATTTTTATTTTAAAAAGGATTATTCTATGTAACATGCGTTACTATGGCGATGAGTGGAATACTAACATCGTATCTGTCGAGAATGGAGCTCCTTTATAAGGTTACGAGATCTTCCAAATATTACTCTAGTACCCATGTTAAATGTAATTACTGTCCATCTTTTGATTTTGAACCATTTAATTGATATTCTCCCATATTATTCAAATGACAGTTGCCATCTAATTTGTCACAAAGTGGGGTTTCATGACGTCAGAATAAGAGATGACAGTACGAGGAAGGAAGGAGGACGGAACGAAGATGGGTGACAGTTAAAAATTCAATAAAAACACTAAAACTACACTAAAAAGACGACTGTCGTACGTAAATAAAAATCGAATAATTTTATGTGTTCGATGGTTTAAATTAAAATAAAGTAATCAGATATTGATTTGCAAATTAACGCACTTATCCCTGACATATCTACATATAAGATAAAGTACAAAATAATTAATTTGCAACTTAATTATGCAAAATCTATAATTTATGACCAATATTAACCTAACTTAGATATTGGAAATATTAATTATGACTCAATCACTCATCGAACGTATAATTATTGAATTTATTCCGAGATTTATACCTTTCGCTACCAATAAGCAATAATTTCATGGCGAAATTTTGTTCTAAATAGCTTAAATATTAATAATAATCACCCTGTATGTAAAAAAAATACATATATATATATATATATATATATATATATATATATATATATATATATATATATATATATATATATATACTTTTATGATTGGATGGTCGAAGCTTTACTTAATCGATCATTTTTCGACAGCATTACTAACTGTATTGACAATTTATGCATAAAACACTTGTAAAATGTCATAAACCCATTCCAAGATATTTTATTAATTTTGCAATATGTGTTTCTAAATTTTCGACAGTCAAATTTAAATTTATAGCTTTTGAAATAACATGCATAATGTCTTATTTAAACATTTGACAAGTTTAGAATAAATTAGCATACGAATGTCGCACTAAATTATATTAGCGAGATACACCTCCAAAAATATGTTCGCAAATAGTTTAACACGAATTCGCCATTCGCTAACATGGAAAAAACAACATATTTTGCGCAATATCAATAAATAAAATCAGTATATTTCCATTCTAAAAATTCTTCCATCGCGATGAAAAATCTGAATTAGCTCCTTATTAATTAGGATTAATAAGACTCTTATTCCGCAATAAATTAAGATTATGCGGTAGACGACAGAATTGTAGAGAATTCTGCCCTGCTATATAAATCAATTATACTTAACTTGGTTTAAGGAGCATTCTAAATTTATAAATTAAGTAATAGTTATTCCGCGTGATTTTCTTTTACTAGTCTGCAGGTTATTGCATTTTCGTTTGAGATGATAAGTCTATTTCGAAACGTCAAATATAATGATATGATAATTAACTGACATGTAGCTACAAAATAAGGCAGTTGAAAAAGCTGTTCTGCACTTGTACTAAAAATGCTATTTCACCTTTGCAAAGCAGTTTTGAAAAAATGTTTCAAGAGCGTTCGAAGGAAATAATAAAACTTCTGACAATCTTATAAATAAAATAATGAGAGATATTTTCAGTAACTTCTAATTTTTGCCATTTCATATTATATTTGCATACTGACATAATTTCAACTCACACCTTTACTTTTACTGGCTCAATAAATATCTTGGTATTATAGCCCGATTTTAATTGGTTGCCGATTATTCGCTCCGCGTGCAAATCGCAAAGGAGGCCATGGTTAGCATGAGCCCCTTTGCTGCTCCCCGTGGGGGCCCACCTCGGCCAATAAGCGGTGCGGACCCCCAGGCGCTAGACTCGATGATTGAGACATGAATCATATTTTTTTTAAATGATTTATGCATTTTATACATTGCTAATGAGAAATATTTATGACTTACATTCCAAATGTTTGTTTAAGATCAATCAGATTAAGCAGAAATCAGCAAATAAATTTTAAGGGAACTATAATTCTTTATGTCAAATTTTGGAACTCATTCTCTAAAAGAAAATATAAGATTGATGCTCTCATATTAAATTAATATTATTTAAAGACAAAGGACACAAGTAGCTCTACAGCAAGGATTGGTAAAACGAAGGGTTGATTTATAAGCTTTATATTCATCATTCTACAATGATTATTTCGGAAGATATGTGTTTCCAAAGTGTGACAGATTTTTGTTGCATCATTCAACCCCCCAAACAATCAGAACCGAATTTAAAAGGGTTGAGACAATAAATAATGTTTTATACAGTCTCATAAGCATTTAGTTTATTAATGTACGATTATTATTTCAAGAGATATGAGCTTTCGAATGTTTTTATATAAATGGTACTACATATTTTTTCTATAAGCGCTTGGCTTGCAATTCTACAATTATTATTCTAGTAAATATAAGCTTCGTCACATTATTCAACCCCCTATGCCCACAGGGTTAAAATATCAAGAATTTGAATTAGTTTTATTATAAATGGTACTACATAAGCTTCGTATTAGCATTTAGTTCATTATTCTATTATCATTAATTTGGGAGATATTTGTGTGATATACATGACAAATATTCGTTGCATAGTTCCATCCCCTAAACTCCCAGGATCGAAGGAAAAGAAGATATTAAATAACTCTAAATAAGCTTTCTATCAGTGTTTGCTTCATTATTGTACGATTATTATTTCAGAAGATATAAGCTTTGAAAATGTGACTGATTTTTGTTGCGTCATTTAAATATACCGGCAGGGCTCAAAGATGAAAATTGATATTAGTTTTTTAAAGGAAGGTATGGTTTAAATTAATTAAAACGCAGTGAGTGTAAATAAGTTCTTTAATATTTATTGTAAATTAAGATCCTTTCAATATGAGAACTTTCATCTAACTAACTATCTCAAAGAGTCGAGGGGCTGTTGTGTGTGGTTACAAAAATATACACAGAATTAAAATGATTTGTATGCATAGTAAAAACGTCATCAGAAAGAAAGACGTGACCTGATATTGAGACATTATAATATTTGTTTAGTCTAGAGCATCTTGAAGTGAATACAGTTTTTGTAATTAAATTAACACCCAAAACCAACACACCCCCTCAAAAAATGTATGAACTTATATTTAGCAGTTTACGGGGAGAGTAACAACTAATGATCCAACATTCGTTGCAAGGATTAGGAAAAACCCCCACAAAAACCCAACCAGACCATGAACAATTTCAAATGAATAACAATATACATTTTGTTAAACAACTTATAACTAGAATTTCCATAGAATTTATTTTTCTATTTTTCTTGTACTCCCATCTTCTCCCTCAGATCCTTGAACTGATGGGATGGTAGAGATTTTGTCAATAGGTCAGCCTCCTGATGACCTGTAGGCAAATATTTCAAACAGACAGTGTTGTTCTCTACTTGCTCACGTATAAAATGGTATTTTACGTCAATATGTTTTGAACGTTTATGATTAGCTGGATTATTTGCAATTGCTATACAACTTTGATTGTCTTCATACAATATTATTGGTTCTGACATATTGACATTAATACCATTTAATAATGATTTAATCCATAAGGCCTCTTTTACTGCCTCAAATACAGCCATGTATTCAGCCTCTGTTGAGGACACAGCAACTGAATTTTGTCGTCGTGTAATCCATGTTACTGTACAATTTTCAAATAATTTGAATAAGCAACCTGTTGTACTTCGACGATCTAATTCATTACTAGCCCAATCCGCATCAACATATCCTATCAAATTTTCTTTGTAATTCATGTTACGTTTATATATTAATTTCATGTTAATCGTTCCTTTTACATATCTTAATACTCGCTTTAAACATAGCCAGAGTTCTTTATTGCATTTAGTTTGATATCTACTTAGTAGATTTATTGCAGTACATAAATCAGGTCGCGTACAAAGCATTGCGTACATTAAACAGCCAATCAAATTTCTACAGGGTGCATCATAACTATCATCTGAATTTAATGCTGAATAGTCTAATTTCATAGGCAACGGTGTACTGACCGGGTTGCATTCATTCATTTTAAATTTTACTAATATTGATTTCAAGTATGTTGTTTGATCGAGTGAAATTTCAGATCCTGATCTTTTTATTTTTATTCCAAGAAAGTAATTAATTTCTTTCAAATCTATCATTTCAAATTGTTTCATTAAAAACTTCTTAAAATCATTCATTGTATTTATATCTTTAGTAGCGATAACTAAATCATCTACATATAATATTACATAAATGTTTTTATGAACATGACCTTTGTCTAAGAAATACAAACAATTATCGGCTGACGAATTTACAAATCCTTTTTCAAGCATTATGTTATTAAAACACTCATACCAGCATCGAGCTGACTGCTTCAAACCGTATAAAGATTTATTTAGTTTACATACAATATTATCTGTTTGAACTGCAACACCGTCAGGCACCCTCATATAAATATTTTCTTTTAATTTCCCATTGAGAAATGCCGTTTTTACATCCATTTGATGAGTTAATAGTTCAAATTGATTTGCTAACGCAAGCACGCACCTGAACGTACCAATTCGCGCAACCGGCGCGAATGTTTCATTATAATCTAATGTTTTTCTTTGGCTAAAACCGCGCGCTACTAAACGGGCTTTATATCTTTCCAAATTTCCATTACTTGCTGTTTTTATTGTAAATACCCATTTACAGTCGACAATGTTTACATTACATGGTTTCTGTATCAATGTCCATGTTTTATTTTGTTCTAATGATTTTAACTCATCTTTTATAGCTTTTTCCCATTTTGTTTTAAACGCATTTTTAAAAACGTCTTGATAACATGTGGGAATATCATTTTCAAACATTTGATTAACTACCAAATAGCTATTTATATCGAAATCATAATCTTTATATGATATTATTGGTTTATTCTTTATTCTTTCGCTCCTTCTCACATCCTGCACGCTATTTAATTTCCTCAACTTTTTAGTAGAGGTACACGGACTTTCACTCTCACTATCTGAGCTCATACTGGTTGGTTCAGGGACATCCTTTAATGAGGATGTTTGACCTTGAGTGCAATTTTCAGTGACACCTTTTTCACTAAGGGTTTGCTTGCACTTTTTATCGTCCGTTTGGCCAGGTGTGATCTTTTCTACAGATTTATAATCAGCAGCACCCCCTGCTGAAATATTATTTGTACTTGTTTGTACATTTTTATCTGTATTTACTTTGCTACCAATTTCACCCATATCATCAAGTTCTTGTCTTGATGTTTTATATGTAATTTCATCAAAAACTACATCACGTGCAACTATGAATTTTTCTGAATCTGAATCAAAAATTTTATATCCATTTGGCACATAACCCACGAGAATCCCTTTAGACGATTTACTATCGAATTTACTTTTTCTCGTTTTATTATGCACATAAGCCGTGCATCCGAATATTTTTAAATGACCTAATTTTGGTTTTTTATCATGCCACATCTCATACGGTGTGTTCTTGAACTTTATCGCTTTTGTTGGAGATCTGTTTACCAAATAAGTTGCAGTTAAGATTGCCTCACCCCAGAAGCATTTATTTAGACTCGCACTATGTAACATAGCACGCGCTTTCTCCAACAAAGTTCGATTCATTCTTTCTGCCACTCCGTTTTGTTGTGGAGTGTACGGAACCGTGAGATGATATGTTATCCCTTTTTGTTTACAGTATTCTTTCATTTCGCCAGATAAATATTCGCTTTCGTTATCACTATATAAAGTAACCAATTTTGTATCAAATTGAGCTTCACTTTTTGCAACATAATCTTTAAAATAAGTGAATACTTCTGATTTATTAGTTAATAAATACGTTACAGTATAATGAGTATATTCATCGATAAAATTCACAAAATAATTCTTTCCATCTATCGTAGATGGTGTAATCGGCCCACACACATCTGAGTGCACAATAAATAAAGGCCTTTTTATATACTCTTTATCTTTTATCCTGGCGAAAGGAAGACGTACTTGTTTTCCGCTAATACAAGATTCGCACAACGAATCAATAGGATTAATATTCTTTAAACAAATATTATCAAATGCTAACTCATTTACTTTAATTTTTGTAAATTTTTCTCTACTTATGTGGCCCAATCGCTCATGCCACATTTTATTTTTATCAATAATATTTGCCTCAGCCACGTGACTTACAGCCCGTGCTGTTTTATGCGCATTTTGTATTATTAATTCTATAATATACAGATTATTTATGCGCTTACCTTTAATGACTGTTGTACCTCCTTTTATGACCTCCACATCTCCAGCTTCCGTAAATAACACCGACATTCCAGCCTCCTGGATGCGCCTTACGGAGATGAGGTTGGTTGGTACACTTTTGCTGTAGAGGACATTCTTCAGCTCGCCATTGTAGCCAAGTGAAGTGGTGACTTGTATCCTTCCGATATGTGTCGCCTCGATTACTGTCCCTATTTTTGCCACAGTTATTCGAATTGGCTCCTCCAGCTGTTCGCATTCAGTAAAAAGACTGAAATCCTTAATAATGTGTTCTGTTGCACCGGAATCCAGAACAAAACGCCTTGATGTTTTGTTTACGTCTTCGCACTGATTTTCATTACAAATCATGAAAGCAAATGATTTATCAATCACCGCTGTTGACGCACTGGCTTCATGATTGCTTCTTTTATTACGTTTATCGTTTGATTTTAAACTTTGCTTGTAGAAATAGCAATCACGTTTAACATGATTTGTGCGTCCACAATGGAAACATTTTTGCACCTGTTTATTTTTAAACATTTGCTTATTTCTTTTGGTGAACTTCCAATTCTTCTTTTTATTTTCATATGAATTTGTGGTGCGAAAATGAAGAGCTTTCATACTTGTATCAGTAGTTTCACGTTCTAAATATTCTTCATGTTCCAGCAACATTCCTTTTACGAATGCTAATGTGAGTCTATCATCACTCATTGTTTTAATTGCAGCTTTAATTGGCGCATAACTCGATGGCAATGAGTTTAGAGTATACCATACTTTAGTCGTCTCATTTACTTCCCCGCCACAGGCAACCATATCACGCACCATTTCATCAATTTCGATCATGTGCTTCTTAAGTGACGTACCTGGTTTAAGCTTGCAATTGAACAATCGATCTTGAAGACATAGCTGGGTTGATACCTTTTTACAGGCGTAAAGACCATCAAATTTTTCCAAAATTTGTCGCGCTGTCGCACGACCTGGCGGTATTTGCGAAATTATTGTATCATCTAGGTACTCAATTAATGTTCCCCTGGCAAATCGTTCCCATTTAATCCACTCATCAGTAATTGGTGTTGGCAGATCTTCATTTAGCACTTTAGTAGCACCTTCTTGCTCAATAATTTCTAATAGTCTAAATTTCCACATAAAATAATTTTCACCATCAAATAGTTTCATA
The DNA here is from genome assembly GCA_963989225.1 of Dromius quadrimaculatus. Lineage (NCBI taxonomy): Eukaryota > Metazoa > Arthropoda > Insecta > Coleoptera > Carabidae > Dromius > Dromius quadrimaculatus. The sequence continues at coordinate 8,808,305 of OZ022329.1, forward strand.
TTGCGTTTTAATGCACTCAACACGCCACTAGCCATAGTTAATTTCACTGTATTTTTCTCACTATTTCAAATCACAAAAATACAATACACTCACTCGCGGTCACTCGCGGTGTCTGGGCCCATAACCTTAAAGGAAGGTATGGTTTAAATTAATTAAAACGCAGTGAGTGTAAATAAGTTCTTTAATATTTATTGTAAATTAAGATCCTTTCAATATGAGAACTTTCATCTAACTAACTATCTCAAAGAGTCGAGGGGCTGTTGTGTGTGGTTACAAAAATATACACAGAATTAAAATGATTTGTATGCATAGTAAAAACGTCATCAGAAAGAAAGACGTGACCTGATATTGAGACATTATAATATTTGTTTAGTCTAGAGCATCTTGAAGTGAATACAGTTTTTGTAATTAAATTAACACCCAAAACCAACAGTTTTCTAATGAAAAACACTTCATAAACTTTCTACCAGCATTTGGTTCATTATTCTACGATTATTATTTCAGGAGATACTTATACGTTTTCAAAGTGGAACAGATTTTTGCTACATCATTCAACCCCCTACGCCCTACACCATTAGGTTGAAAAAAGAAAGCTTGAATGGTACTACGTGAGCTTTTCATTAGCATTTGATTCATTACTTTTGAGAAGATGTAAGCTTTGGAAATGTGATTGATTTTTGTTACATTATTTAACCCCCTATACCGGCAAGATTAGGGTTGAAACTGGTTCATAATAATTCTATCAATGTTTGCTTCTTTATTGCGTGATCATCCCTTATAGCGCCATGAAAGACGTCAAAAAAGTTAGCACCCCCACTTTACGCAAACTAAAAAAGATGTAGCCTATAATTTAGGACTTATTAAGGATTAATTTGTATCCAAAAAATTAGAATTTATACCCATGCACTTTGGCCATAAAATCAATTTGAAAAGTGGGGGTGCCAATTTGAGCAAAAGTTGGCATCCCCACAATCGCCAATCGAAAAGTTTAAAAGCAATTATAAGCAAACAATTTAAGAGTAAGGGAAACTTGTTTTACTTCACATAGATTTTGTTATAAACAAATTATTTTTCCTGGAAATCAATTATTTTCGAATTGCGTTGCGCAAAGTTGAAAGCAATTTCAGGCAAACTAATTGAAAATAAAGGAGACTTGAGAAAACTCAAATTTGAATGAAGGACTAATTTGTTCCCACAAAGATTTTGTCATAAACAAATTATTTATATTAAAAATCAATTATTTTCGAATTGCGCTGCGTAAAGTTGAAAGCAATTTTAGGCAAACTATTTGAGAAGAAAGTAGACTTGAGAAAACTCAACCTTGAATTAAGGACTAATTTGTACCCCCAAAGATTTTGTCATAAACAAATTATTTATGTTAAAAATCAATTATAAGCAAACAATCTAATAGTAGGAGAAACTTGTGCTTCTCAAATTGTTTACTTAAAGTTGCTTTCAACTTTGCGCAGCGCAATTCGAAAATAATTGGTTTTCAACATAATAATTTGTTTATGATAAAATCTTTGTAGGTACAAATTAGTCCTTAATTCAAATTCAAGTTTTTTCAACTCTTTTTCATTTTTAAATGGTAAGCTTAAAATTGCTTTCAACGTTGGTTCGCGCAATTCGAGAATATTTAATTTTTACAAAAATAATTTGTTTATAAAAAAATCTATGTAGGTACAAATAAGTCCTTAATTCCAAATCAAGTTTTTCAAGTTTCCCCTACTCTCAAATTATTTTGTTACAATGGTTTGAAATTCCGCGCAGCGCAATTTCAAAATAATTGATTTTCAACATAATAATTTTTTCATAGCAAAAATTTTGTAATTAATAATTAGTCTTAACTTTGAGATTGAGTTTCCCAAACTTTTTCCCGTCCTGAAATTATTTTTTAAATCTTGTTCCGTAGCGCAATTGCAAGAAAATCGATTTGTTATGAAAATAATTTTTCTTTAAAAAATCCTGTTGGGTACAAATTAGTCCTAAATTAGTTCTTTCTAGTGAGCTGATTTTTTTTTCGATTGGCGAATGTGGGGGTGCCAGCTTTTGCTCAAATTGGCACTCCCACTTTTCAAATTGATTTTATGGCCAAAGTGTGTGGGTACAAATTCTAATTTTTTGAGTACAAATTAGTCCTTAATTAGTCCTAAATTATAGGCTACTTGTTTTTTATTTTGCGCAAAGTGGAAATGGTCACTTTTTTGACGTCCATGAAAGACGCATAGCTCTACGCCAAAACCTTAAACATAAAATACTTGCAATTCATTTTTCCGTCCATATAAAAAGTTTTTACAATTCAGGAAGTCTTATCGTGAAGATTTCCTCAAGAAAGAAACGTTTGGCTAAATGAGCTTAGTTGCGGTTTGCTCTACTAATAGAACATTTTAGTTTGAATTAAGAAGAAAGAAAAGGGAAATTCGTGAATATTAGCAGAAATTTACGATTTATATCACATCTAGGCAGGTAAGGAGTTAAATTGAGAAATTCTTAACGAAAGAAACGTTTGTTAGATTTAGAAAGGTTTTAGACTAAGGAAGCCTCAACATATAGAATCCTCAAGAAAAGAGATGTTTTCACATTTAGAACGGTTTTAGAATGATTGAAGAAGTTTAGTACAATGAACCCTGGTAAATAAAATCATCTATGAATATGATATTATAAATGAGATTCACTTGGTATTCTGCTCGGATTATAAAGAAGAAACATGAAAGTTTATAAATTTAAACATGTAGGTATTTTATATCTTTGCCACATTCAGAAAGGTTTGAAATTGATTAAAGAAACCTTAAATACTCGAAGTATTCACCACGAACGTTATGCATTCGCTCGAACCAACTTTGGAAACAGTTATTCTATCTAATATTCTAATCAGTTTTTTATTTTTGGAAACTTGCATTGTCTTGGTAAAGGATGATTCGTCGTTTAGGGTTGGTGTTTTGAAACTCGGCAATTACTTCCAGCAAACAAATGGTTGTATACCAATCGGCAGTAACAATTCTTGGACCTTGCGGAGGAGCTGTTGCTTATGACCCTTCGAGAACAGATGATTTTTGTTGGATTTTCTTCTCCTTGGAATACCCAAACAAGCATCTCTAACTACTGTCGACGGCTGTACACGTTTTCAAATGCATTAAAAAGTAGAAAATAATTATGAGACTAGCTACCAGCTTAAAATTGAATATGGGGTGCATCATCTTAATTGAGTGAATCAAATACGCCCCATGTTTTCAGTTTTAAGTTGGCAGTGGCGGTTTCAGGGGGGGGTAATTGGGTAATTACCCCCCCTAAGAATTTTTCGTTCGCTTACTTATTTTTTTCTTGAAAATTACCGATATTTCATACAAACACGTTAAGTTATGGTGAATCTAATCGGCGATCTATCTATGACAGTGCATTTCTCCAAAACAGCTGGAGAGTCGTGGAAGGGACCGATACCCGAGACTCCTGTAATAAGTTTTCACTTTTTTTTAAATTACCCCTCCTAAGCCAGCTGGCTGGAAACGCCCCTATAAGTTGGTAGCTGGTTCCAAAACTACTTTTTAGTATCCCAAACTACAAAACACTTGTTACAATTGTTTCTACGCGACTAGTAACTTGATTTTTACTCATACAATGTGGTAAAGCTGTACTCTAGCTAATAAGAAACTTCCGCTTCACGGTCGTTTCTCAAACAAAGCTATCCCGCTAAAAAATATTACTTTAATGTTTAAAACATTCGATTTAAATATTTATTTTACTTTTCAGTGCAATTGAAAAACGTAGCGGTTTTAATGGTTTCTTTAATAATATTTTGAGGCCAACCTGCGTGAGAAGCATACCATTTAAATCTTTCGATAACATTAAATTATTGACAGCATGAAATGATTTAAAATTACCCCGAATTTATCTTGCCATAAGAGAGGCGTATAAAATTTTACGTTCCATCAAAAACGATTTCTTTTTGCATTTTTATTTCAATTTAATTCTTTACATGACATTACATGCATATTAAGAAAATTGCATATTGCAATTTCAGTAGCTAATTTCAGAATTACTAAACTAAATATTAACCAGAATAAAAAAAATTACTATAACGTGCAAAAATTTTGAATTTCATCTTTCCAATTTCGCAACGGATATATCAATATTGCTTTAATGTAATCATAAATGTATAACAACATTCTTCATATCATTTTACGCACTAATTAAGCAAAATTACCGTGCAGAAAATAGCAATTTAAGATGCAAATGTCAAGCCGAAATCGAGATGTTTGTACATAGTGACATTTGCAATAACGGTGTAACTTTATACGCCTGTTTTCATTAACAGAGGCAGGATAATATATCATGACACATATTCATGAACGAAAATTGATAATATAACGGCTAAACATTGTTAATTTCGTTCATAAATAATATTTTATGGTAATGGTATTTTAAAAGGCTAATTGTAAATAAAGTAGTTTTTGTGGACTTGACGAAATTAATCCACAATTTTTATTCGAATTGTGGTGTTTAAAAATTGTAATTACTAGTTCAGTATAGTCAACTTCAATATGATATCAAATGCAATAAAATATTTATATTTTTGTATTGTATCAGTTTCACAATCCAAGACCTTTTGATCAATCGTTTCTTATATAAATTAAGTTTTATGTGATCGCTGAATTAAAAGGTGATCAAAACACAACCAAATAAATAATTTTTCTTGTTTCTCACGGCGCCTTGTAATTAGCGGACAGCGTCATAACTTCTTGGAGGACAGAAAGAAAATTTATTTAGTGTAGTAGTAGAACAACTCCGTTTATTTTTATATACTTGCTTATATCGTAAATGAAATCGTTATATAAATTACACTAATTACTTCGCACGTGGTATTTGCGATATGTCTCCTGAGCGATTTTTATATATGGAAGTCGTGCGACTTGAATATATATTACTTAGGGACACGAGTATGGAGTTATTATCTAAAAGATACCGTACGTAATTCAATATACAATTCACTTATTTAAGGATAAAGCAATTCATTCAGTGATTATAGTTAAAACATCTCTCAACCAGTTTGAAATGATCCTGTTTCTCAGGATTAAACTTCTCCAGTCAATCTAAAATTGTTTCTGATATAAGAACGTCCCTTTTACACGATTTCCATGAGTTCAGCTTCTTTAATCAAGCTAAAATATTCCTTAATCTGATGAATGTTCTTTTTTCAGTCAATTTGAAACTATTCTAAAAGTTAGAATGTTCTTTTTATTACGGATTCCATAGGTTAAGGCTTCTTTAATAAGTCTGAAATCTCCCAAAACGTGAAAAACATTAACAAGTGGAATAACTGCTTCCAAAGTTGATTTGAGCGAATGTAAAAATCCATTAACATTCGTGGAGAATACTTCGAAAAACAATAATATCATTAAAATCTGTCTTCTTCCTTTTCTGTATGCAAAACTAAAAAGACAGCCCTCGAATTAAAGGCAGGTGTACAGAGCCCAAGATCTCGATCCTAATGTCACCATAAGCTAATAAAGCGAGCTGCTTTCCCTCTGTATGTCACCAAATATATTTGCATGTTTGCTGTTTTATTCATATTAACAGGAGTTGAAGCGTTGAAATTGAAATTTGTATTATCATGAGGAAATGAGCTTCCCTGAAAATTTGAACATGCTAGCTAGCTGGGAAGTAGCTGAAATTTTGATTGCAAGTTTACAGATATACAAAAAAGCAAGCTAATAGTGCGTAGTCATCCAGTTCTGAATTATATTCAAAGTTTCAAGGCCTTAGCTCCTCGGTAAGTTGATTTAAAATCGATTGCAAAATTTGACAAGAAAGTGAGTTGATTAAAATATAGTGAAAAATCTGCTGTGGCCAACACAACACTTCCCTGACAATGAATTTTATGGCCAGTCTCATTACTGTTTCATTAATCTGTCGAAACAATTAATTGCATATTTCGAAGTGACAGCTGCTATTGTTAAACTGACAGTTGTCATTCTTAAAGTGATAGCTGCCATTGTTAAAGTGACAGTATGACGATTATATTTTAGTCCTTACATGAAATAAGTATTTTTGAAAATGAAAAGTCCGTTTCTAGGTTTTCGGGGTGTTTAATTCATAGATTTAATTCACAGTTTCGACATTTGATCGCCGGAAGTGTAATTTAAAGATGGTAACGTGGATTTTCCTGATTATTCATTGTATATTTTCACCAAGCTTATCTTAAATTGATACCAAACTAGACATCATTTTTAGTGGATTATTTAAGACGCGGATTCAAATAACGGACACCACGAGAAATGGATCGAAGTCTGTTTTTTTTTTTTGTGAAGAGAAGTTGAAAAGTCCATTTCAAGTAGGTTACACGCTTAGCTAATGGAGTAAGCAGCGCCTCGATGCGGCATATTTTGGAAATTCGTAGGTTATAAACGAAGTTTGACGTATTCGCTGTCACGCTGTAAGTAGGCGACAATTGATGTATTTTATTGAATAATTTAATTGTTTGAAGTGTGTTGATAAACCATGAGAGAAAAAAATAAAGGATAGGTTGTAGCTGTTGCGTGCCTGGTTGTCAAAACACCTAAAATAAAAATCGTGACTTGATTTCTTATCCCTTTCCAAATCGAGAATGGGAAAAAAGATCACAGAAAAAAATGGACTATTTTGGTTAGTCGAATGAATTATGTATTGGAATATTCAATTGTCGATGACATAAATGTATAAAATTATTGGTATAATGCATATTGAAATGTTTTTTATATAAATTTTGATTCAATATACTTTTTATATCAACATTGAAGTTATATTTGTCTTTATAATTTTTTTCTTTTTTTAGAGATCTTCATTAATCTATACGATAAATTATTCAGAAAATAATAAGAAATTAAAAAATTGGGTTATACGATTCAAAACAACAAAAAATAAGTTTCTGCTATTATTCACAATACTATAGAAAAAAGTATGTACCTCCATAACTGGATTGTACGTTTTCTGGTTGGTTTTTTCACTGTAAACACTTGGAGTTTCACATAATACAACTCCAATGATTATTTTATATGCATCGCTAACTATTTCTTCGAAATTACCAACATGAAAACTATAGACCTATTTATTTCTTTTGAATGAATTTCCCCATGGTAGCATGTAATAATAAGATAACAAGACGAAAAACTTCTCAAAAAACATACGTTTAGTTTGAGATCTTTAGGCGATCGATTTTGGACTCAATCAATTTCCTTTGGACAAACTTTTTTGGCGGAAACAATTAAATTTAACTCCTTCAAATCTATAGGTTTATATCAACATTTTTCTCCCATATATACACTCGATGTTCTCAAATAAAAACTGACATTTCATTTTCGTTATCATATCTCTTACCTAAGAGTTTATTCTCGTCGCCACTAGATGGCACACGCGTTCCGAGCTCTCAAGATTAGCCAAGCGTATACTGTATTCAAAGATAACTGGAAGGATGATAGGACAGGCATCACAGCGTGCAGTTATCGAGCAAATACCCCAAAATATTGCAGGTATAAAATGGAAAAAATCCTGACCTGTACTGGAAAATTGTTTTCTCCAATATTGTTTTGGAATTTGTATATTCTATAACCAAAATTTATGTTGGAACCAATGACATTCCAAAATGTCGTTTAAAATGATTCCGTATGCCGTTTAGAATCATTTCGACGAATCAGAAACTGTTAGTTTGCTACTAACATGGTTATTGCCTATCAATTCAAGTATTCATTTCTGGTTTTACATTTGACATCTATTAATTTTTGTTAGAGAAAGTATAGTCTACAACATGTTTGGAATGGTGCATTCCACACTCGTGATCCGTAATTTCGCTGGTTTAGAATAAGGGCCATTCCAATACTTATTGTAGAATATACTATTCTTAGTTTTACTTATACAGAATTCACTGTGCAAATGCTTACAGCCACGTTTATATTCTGATGAAATCTGCTTCTCCAGTTCATTCGTACTATCTTCATTTTCATTCAACGGTCGCCAAATTTTTCACAGACAATTTTTTTAGGTGACAAGCTTCAAAATTCACAGGCAAATCGTAGGTAATGATGTTTTGGTTTGAATATGAACTCCTTTTATATAGGTGAGTAATTATTTGTACAACGAAATTCAGACTACTCAGATTTGAGAATTTGTACTTCTTGACTTTGTACTCCAAATGCAAAATTTTCCTAAGTAAATCTCTAACTAGCAGGTACAGACACACCCAGCTGTGGCGGTGCGGCCTTCCAATTAGTAACTCAGTCATCCTTCCAGTTATTTCTGCAACGACTATACTAATTGGAAAATTTGGAAAGAACTAGCAAGATAGCGGAAACAAAAATAAACAATAGAGGAGGTACATACTGAGAAAAGTTTCAAGTGTCTTGTTGGAAGGCAGGATGTCGAAAATTATGGCATGTAATTGAACTTGATTTATAAGGGTAGAATTGGTATTATTGAGTGGAAAAAATTGACCGTAATCAGTTAAAATAAACAGAAAGATTTACAGATGTGAAAAATACAGTTGAGATAAAAGTATATACATATCTAAAATTCATATTGTAATGTTTATTGCTCAAGAAGAAAAAGTTTATAATTAAAATAAAAATCACTATTTAATAATTGAAAATGAAATTGAAGTTTTATTCTGCCGGATATCACTAACAAACACTATATTATTTATTTATCACTCACTACTATCTTAAAAAAATCCGCAGATATTTATATTCAACTATTTATATACATTGTCCACTTCACTGTTTGATATTCACTGCTCTAGATTCACCATTACACTATATCCTCAAGTGGTTTGCTTGCTTTTATATATAAAAATATTTATTTGTCGAATGTTCTACCACATTTCTGGAATATTGCTAGAGGCTTCCATCGGGCGGGGTGATGTGGTGCGGTGCGGCGCGATACGACGAGGACGAAAGGCACCGCCCAGATAAAGTCAGGCCCAAGCCTATCCCTTTCCTAGAAACCTCCACACTCCCGCACGTTACAATATATTACATTTATGTATAATTGTATGAGAATGTTTATTACCAGCATATATTGGGATGTTTAACATGTGTGTGTCGGATTGAGCGTATGTGGCTATCGCCACAATTTAAATAATTTGTAAGAAACAATTGACAATCGTTTAAAGATCATTTTTGATACTTTTATTAGAATTATTTCCGCAATTCTCAAGTTATCGTGCTTCCAGACAGGCAGACCGACTTTTGTTAAAATTATGTTTTTTGGGTTTAGTAGGGTCTAAATCGTAAAAATTCATCAAAATCTTGAACTGTCAAAAAAGCGCGATCACATTACTTACCTTATTTAGGTCAGGGAAGTAAAAATTGTTAAATTTCACTCTTAAACATATAGCATCAGTAACCGTTATTTATCTATTGATCTATTGCTCAATTGTAAATACAAAACGCCAATCTTAGCATATCAGATCATGTATACAATTTTCTATTTGTATTCGTTGTCGGAAGCTGAAATATCATTTTTTCCAATCATGTATGAATGATTTATTGCCCTTTTCTCTAAATAAATTGATTGAATAATTTCTTTTTTTGTGATCTAAACCTAAAATGAAGCACACCAAAAACTGATAAATTTATTGAAGATACTTGAAATACCACCCACATAACACTACTGTATTGATAAAAAGTCATTTATTTTTAGGAAATGTACAAACTAACAGTCAGCTCATAATTACCGTTAGGTATCAATGGAGGACCGCAATTCAGATTTTTTAGTAGTATTATTTTTAATTTTAGTTTTGTATTATTTATTGTGTTTAAGCTTACAATTGCGCAAAAGAATTCCAAAGTGCTGTTTTGTGAGTGTATAATAAAAAGAAAATAGGTGTTAAACACGTCTGTTGAGATTCTTGTGCAGATCAGAAGTCGATAAGCCCAAAAACACCTGCATTAATGACTTGATGACAAGGTACGATTCAACACTGCCGAAAATCATGAGAAATGTGGGCGGAGTATTTTTTCGATACTTGATAAATTAATTATTGGACAACAAACAGCCTATTTCTTATTTATTGAATTGGTAATATTGGGTGATTGACGACTAATTTTGCAAACAAAAAATAAGTTTTCTATTTAAGCACATTTTTATGCTCAAGCAATCTCAATACGTCTACTTTTGAGTACTTTTCATGTCCTATTCAATAAACGGTCAGTAATTTATGTGATTAAGTGCCAACTCATGACGTCACTTAGCTACAATCACTTTTTATTGTATTTCGCGCTCCAGTCCAAGGTTTCGTGCACTCTAGTGTCAAGTAGACAAATGAATTAGTTCTAAACAGAGTCACTAGATGGAAGCATACGATGATAACGAAGTTTCACTTCAATTCAATTGTGTATTGAATTGCTAATTTAGTTCAAAATTCTTTACTAGGAGCTTGAAGGCAATTTTTTTATTTGCCAATCAAAAAGGAGGTGTTAGAACACCCAATATCAATTCAAGATAGCATCATAGAGTTTAGATTTCTCAATCTTGGCTACACCTTGGACAAAAATTAAGACAACCTATAATTTGCACATATTAGCCTACAATTCGATCATGTAATAATAAAAATGAAAGTTTATATTTTATTCCCACACACTGTAACAAAAATGTAATTGTAGATCTGAATAGCTCAGCCATATCCATCATAAACCTTTACAAATGTCGGAATCTAATTAATGAATTGTAAACCAATAGTTAGTACCGTATATAGACAATGCCTTTCGGAGGTATAATTAATTTTTGCAATGAAGTTTGCACACCTATATAAAACTTGAATACTTTCTCTCGGAAATCGCAAAACAAAACACTGTTTTCTAGTGATATTAGCATTTAAATTATTAATTTCAGTTTTCTTTACATTAATAAATTAATTCCAATAAGAAAAACGTAATTAAAATCGTGCTTTCCTTTGAATGAAACTAATTACTTTTTAATAATAGCCTTTAACATCTCATAGCAAATTTGCATATCATTTATGCAGTTATCACCTTGAGTATTACAGAGAAATGATTGACAACGCTGTAAATTATATTTTACATTTTTATTACACATTTTTCACGCACTTTGAAGGAATATTCGCAGCGGTACTTTCTAAATATTAATTTTAATTGGTAAAAGTGGAGGAGTATTTGTTACAATTCTTCTTTGAGCAGGATGCAAATAAGCTCGCAAGTTTGCGTTTTATACCCAAAACTATGATAGTAGAGTGTAAGGGAAATGGATACATTAAATTTATCCAGTAATAGAGCTCATCGAGAGCAATAACTTTTTTCTTATTTCACTGGTTACATTTGTAGGTTATGTTTACTGTTTTATAGGAATAGAAGCTTGTAGAATTGTAGCAATATTTTCAATTGAATTTACTAAATTTACTATTTTATAATTGAATTTTATTCAATATTCCACCGTTTTCTACTAATAAATCGTTGTGAAATTTTTGGAAAAAACTGTGATGAATTTTCACTCGGTATCCAGAGGGTTCAAAACAAAATTTAATTAAGAAAAATTGTTATATTTGACGAGTTCTATTACTGGCCAAAATATTTTTTACTGTTACACATAAACAGTGACCTGTGAGGTCTGCATTAGCTTTAAATATATTATATTAATCAGAAACGTTCACTAACTTATTTCTTTTTGTTTCAGGTAAGAATCCAGGAAGTTTCATCATCTAATGGTAAACTTAATTATTATTTGCTCCTATTTTTCTGCTTTATAAAATGAAACAACTGTTTGTTCTTTAACGCAGCGCACTATTGTGTAAAAATTATCAAGCTACTAACATTCATGAATATTTAACACTTATTAACTGAAAAGTACAAAAATAGCCTTTTTATCCTTGGCCCCGAGTTAAATTTCGATAGCGGAAATTAATTCTATTTTAATAATAATAATGACTTGACACAATGTCCAGTTAAATAATTGATTTGTGTAGTACGTCCGTAAGATTATAGCAATTATTCTTATCACCTTGTATATTTACGTACGTATTTAATTCGTCTTCATTATAAAATAAAAAGTTGCGCAATGAGTGTTTTTCTACCCGTTCACTATACCAAATAAGTCTTGTTATTTTTGTCAGCGAGTCAAAGTCTGGCCCGGAAATTGCGAAATGCTACTTCAAAGCAGAAGCGAAAATATTGAAGATTCACAATTCTAGGAAAGATATTCTCGATCCCGTGATTAAACACTTTGCGTGGAGCAATTTATTTGTGCAGTTGGTATTCATCAAGGTTACAGGAAATATTGAATTTTCATATTATTTTTACTTTCCAACAGTATTAAATCTGTGGCAGCACGTTTACAAATATGTTTTGAGGCAATTAGTAAGACGCATTTCAAGATAACAGCATATAAATTATCAAACATATCGACGACTTCCTTTTCCGATGCAAAAATTAGCAACATAACAAATGTAGTTACATTTCACATGAAACGCCCGGAGCTCACTGCATATTAATCAATTTGTTATAAAATCGAAAATTACTGACGGATTATTCCATCCACCTGTACATAAAATGGAATTTTATGAAATTAATTCCTGGGTGAAAATTATTTAATTAGGTCCTGCAGCTTATGAAAATATGTAAGACTCTTGGAAAATACCCAAAACCGCGAGCCCTTCTAGTCGTTGCGTTTCTTATTTGGATAATTTATACAAATTTCAATTAGTCGTTCAATAACAAAATCGCTAGCCGTCACTTTCCTTTTTTCCAACAATATTCCAACCAATTAGAATGCCGTCACTCAGCCTGCGGAACAATAATTTATTGTAACAACGGCATTTTGCAAAAATGAGCCAATATTCAAATGTCTTACAATTGAACATTTTCCAGATTGTTCGCGAATGCTAACTTGAATCGTAATTACAATGTATATAAGGTGGCTCAACACTTCTTGAAGAGTTTCGCCGCTCCTAAACGGAGTTTTCTAGATCCATTTTTTGGAAGGTATTCTCCATTTCTGGTTTTAAATGTTATTTGCTATTAATTCATTTATTTCTCTCTCTTATTTTCTCTTTCCATTATATTATTCCCACTTTTAGATCTTTCTAAAGCCATTTTATCCTTTGTTGTTTCATTCTCTTCACTGTGTCCTCTTCTTCTAATTTGTTTTTTCTATTTCGTGATTCATTTTGGTCTATATCCGTTTCTGGAACATTTTCTCGCTCTAGTATTGCTCTCATGATTTTTAGCGCATTTTTTCGAAAAAAAGCGCTATTATATTCACTTTGGCTGTCTGGCTGGCTGGCGTGACGCTGAGTTCTCAGCAACTATACTATTTACAGACTTGAAACTGGTACTAAATAAAAACTGCTGTTTCGTAGGTTTGCACAAATTGCTTTAATTCAAGCTCTGTGATTGTGGAAGATTAAATTATTCAATTACTTGTTTTAAGTGAAACAATGCCCATGGATATATATGACTTTAGGGATATGGCAACTAAAATTTATTAAAGTAGATAAAAATTTAGTTACAACTTTCGCCACGGGTGTCACTATTATTATGTACAGTTGTCAAATCTGTCCGGGATTCATTCAATGACTTGTTTGACGCGAATTTGAAGCTTATTAGAATGAATCATTATTATTGGTTGAAAATTTGTCTACTTTTGGTGTATTTTTTTTATATAGCTTTGATAAAGATCAAATTATCATTTTAAGGTACAGCACTCAATCTCCCGTCAGTCTATAATTAAACAATGAAGAATAAAAGGTATTTTTGAGTTTGTTCATGCATAAATTATGTACCTATCAAACTGTCAACTTGAAACTAGTACTAAATGGAAGCTGCTGTTTCGTAAGTTTGCTAAAACTCTCAGTAATTGTGAGAGATGGTAATTTGCGAAATCTCTGAAGTAACAAGCATTCATGAGCTGTCAAAAATGCGCTTTTATCATCTAAATGATTCTTCCATTTTTTCATCTTATTCATCTTAAATCTTCTTCGTCATTATCATTTTATCAACAAAATGCGTGCTATTGGTCTTATTATTGTTTTATATATTCTCATTTTTGTTATTCTCGACAGAGTTTTACCTCTCAATAGTTTTTTTATTACTACTATCTTCTCTTTTATTTCTGCTTCTCTTTCCCCACTATTTATTATTGTGCCACTTAAGTATTTTAATTTATCCACCTTTTCGAAAGTATATTCTTTCTTTATCCTCTGTTGTCTCCCTGAATTTCATTATTTTTGTTCATTATTTTTCTATTTGTATTATCCAAGATGATTTTGTTCTTCCTCTTTTTCTTCGTCCTGCTGGGTTTCATTCTAGGATTGACTTTATTACTACTTGCTCTCATGCTCTTTACGCCTGTCTGAGCAATTTTATTCTTTGTTGTTCTATTTTCTTCACTTTGTCTTCTCCTTCTGATTTTTTTTTCAGTTCGTGACTAGCTGACCCGGCGTACTTCGTAACGCGTAACGTAATTCAGATTGCAAGGTTCTTAAGCCTACCTTTTATATCAGGACCTTGTAACCTTGAAATGATAAAGGTATGTCAAACTGTGAAAAGATCTTCTTTTGTAGGAAATCAATCGAAATAGGAGATTTTTGTATTTGGCCGAGATTTCATTTCCACTGAATGTCTTTTGAGTCTATAATACTTCCTTTTTTGTTAATTAATTGAAGATTATACATTAAATATATGAATCTCACATGACATGCTTATTCAAGTGATTATATAGAAGTAATTATTATATTGGATATAACTTGCCTATTTAAATGTGAACCTGACCAAAATGTAACAACGAAATGAACATGCATGTGCTGGGAATAATCCAAGTTTACCAAAGTCGCTTCGTTCATATGGCGGTTTACTGTTGAGCGACGTCGCTTCGTTCACGTGGCTGCTTGCCTTTAATTGAGTTTGATATGCTTCGCTCGCACAGCATCCTACCGTTGACCAATCTCGTTCCGCTCGCACGGCAGTCTACAGTAGACCGAACTCACTTCGCTCGCACGATAGCTTATAGTCAACCGAGCTTGTTTCACTCGCACGGCAGCTTGCCGTTAACTGAGCTCTTTTCGCTTGCATAGCAGCTTGGCATTGACCGAGCTCGTTTCGCTCACACGACAGCTAGTTATCCGAGCTCGTTTTGCTCGCACAGCGGTCTACTGTTGACCGAGCTCGATTTGCTCGTACGGTGGTTTACCGTTGATCGAGTTTGCTTCGCTGGCACCGCAGCTTACCGTTAACCGAATTTTAACATTGACGGAGCTCGCTTCGCTTGCAAGGCGACTTATTTTTGACCAAGCTCGTTTCGCTCGCATGACGAAAAAAAGCAGCCGATAGGACCTGAAATTTCCAAATTTATTTTCAGGTCCTATTGGCTACTTTTGTTTGTTCCACTCTGGGGCAAATCTTATAAGCTGAATACGATAAATAAGTTCTCATGATATCTTCAAAAAATCTGTTTTATACAAAATGTATGAGAGAATGATATCTCCCTTTCCGATTTTTTAATATTTATTCTGCTATTCTAGACGGAGACAAATCCAAAAAATCAAAGATCATGAAAATCGGTCAAGCCGTTCTTGATTTATGAATGGTGTAAGTAACCCTACTTTGTTTTATATAATACTGATATCAATCTAATTTTCGTTATAAACTTTGATGAAGTAATAATAATAGTTAATTATTTGTGTATTGAGTATTAATAATATACATTCTTTCCACCAAAGCAGTAAAATTCATTAAAAAAAAAGCTCATTTATACATATATAAATTTTTTGTGCCACCAACCGTCTCGTACGTCCCCAGAACACTCTATCAAAGTTTGACTACAATCTAATCAATGGTTTCGGAACTCATAAGGTACAAACATACAAACATTGATTTTTATTATTCGTGATTTATTTTTGGTTTTCTAATACTTTTTCTGGCTCTAATATTGTTCTCATGATTTTTCTGCCCATTATTCTTTTATCTTCTTCGTGATTGTTTTGGCAACATCTTACTATTGGTCTTATTATTGTTTTATGTATTCCCATTTTTGTTCTTTTTGACAGAGTTTTACTTCTCAATCTCAATAGTTTTTTATTTGTTTGTTGTTACTATCTTTTTCCACTTCTTTTATCAAGGATGATCTTATTCCTCCTCTTTTTCTCCTTTCTGCTGGGTACCATTCTAGGATTGACTTTATTGCGTCTTGTTCTCCAGTTCTCCACACGTGTCCGAACCATTTTATTCTTTGTTGTTTCATTTTCTTCAATATGTCTGATTTTAATTCTTTTTCGATCTCGTGATTTATCCTTAGTCTATACTCGTTTTGTGATACTTTTTGTGGCTGTAGTATTGTTCTTATAATTTTTCTTCCCATTATTTTTAAACCTTCTTAGTCATTTTTCGTCATTATGATTGTTTCGGCAACATAGAGTGCTTATTATTGTTTTATATATTCTCATTTTTGTTATTTATTTTCGTAGAACGCTCTGTTTGTTGTTACTATTTTCTCTTTTATTTCTGCTTTGTTTTGCCTTTATTTGACATTGTGACACCTACCTTTTCGAAAGTATATTCTTCAATCTTTATTACTTTTCCCTTTGTTGTTTTCCTAAATTTTCAATATTTTTGTCTTAATAATATTTATTTTCAATTCTACCTTATTATTTTTTGTTACATTTCTGTCATCGTTTCTCTATTTTTTGTTTTGATCGCTATATTTATTCATTTATTTACTTATTTATTCCCATCGGGAAAACCAACAGTCAACAATGACCAATTACAGGTTTCCACGAAATACAGCGAAAACTACATTTGTGGATACAGTGATATATACAGAAAATAGTGCTTATTATTAGACGAAAGAGTGATTAGTTCGGAAATACTAAATATTTATGAAATTATGATGGAATTATGAATTAATTGCGTTACAAATAGCTTTTTTAAATTGCAGTAGTGTGAGATGAAACAGATCTATATGTTCAAAGGAGTTGAAGATGTTCATGATTCTATTGAAAGGCGAATTTTTGTTATTATTAGTACCACTGCGTTTGCTATTATTTATCTTACTTTTGTTTTTAATGTTCCTTTTCCTATGTTTCGTAGCACATATTCTAAATCTAAATTGATAACGCACCTGCTTGTCTTACTCCTTTGTTTATTATAAAATATTCTGTTTCTACTTTCTGTGTTGTAGTACTAATTTTTGTTTTTCTCATTGTCATTGCTATTAGGGCGGCTGCACAATAGCCCTAGAACTAGAACTAGAACGGTAACGGAAAGCTATCGAGAACGACAACGGGAACGTAAACGCCGACCAGATGCACAATTGCAGCACGCGAAAGACCGAGAACACTGTTTTGACAGATAACCTGACTTTTTATATAGTTATTCAAATATTCTTAAACATGGATGACGAAGAGTTACAGGTTTTCATGGCATTTTTAATACTTTTTTATAATTATCCACAATTAGAAAATCAAAACAGGAGGTACGATGATGCACATTCCATAAAACTCTTTATTGAATCAAAATTTGTTCTCTAGGTGGTGGATTAGACCAATTAATCTTGAAAGAAATACAAGAGGAGCATTCGTAAACATATCTAGTCATAGGAAGGAAGCTGACCATGAAATGTTCTTTAAATATTCCAGAATGAACGTGCGATGTTTTAATAAACTTCTCAGCTTATTAAGGCCAAAATTATTGAAGAGAGGTAGAAGAGAATATCTATCTTGGCTATGACTTTGAAATATCTGGCACATGGTAGTTCTTTTCAAAATTTAAGTTAATTGTTTAGAGTTGGAAATCCAACAGTTTCCAAAGTAATATATGAGACTTGCGAAGTTATTTGGGAAACAATTCAGCCCATTCACATGAAATTACCTAGTGGAACAAGAAAAATCAGTGCAGTCAGAGCACAAGAACAAGAGCAAATAAACCAAACTCTCAACAATCATATTTTCAAGAATAATGGACAGTGACGTCACGCTTGTTTCTTATTGGTTGTTTAACACCCCGAGAACGGGAAACTTAAATCTTGACCATCTTTACCGTTTTCATTCCCGGCCGACCTTGGTCTTTCCGTTCCAGGAATCTTATTGTGCATGTGTACATACAAAATACACTGTTCAAGTTTATTCCCGTTCTAGTTCCCGTTGCCGTTCCCGTTCTCGGGCTATTGTGCAGCCGCCCTTAGTCTCCTCAGTTCTCCTAATATTTCTAGTTCTTTTAAAGCTGCCATCAGTTTTCCTCTTTTGATTAAGTCAAACGCTTCATGGAAATCCACGAACAGTATGTTTGTATTCATGTTGAATTCTATGTTTTTTTCAATAATTTGTTCTACTATATTTATGGCGTCCGTTTTGATTTTCCTTAGATGGAACCGGATCAATATTGTCCTTATTACATTTGCTAACCGTTGTATTATTTATTGTAGACAGAATTTTGTACGTAGCGTGATTACAATAAATTATTAAATAAATAACAAACTTAAATAAACATCAGTGTAGATATATCATATATGTGACAATATAAAATATAATATGTTTATCGGGTGTCCAGTTATCATAAAATGAATATCCATCAACAAATCTATAAACAGTTAAGAATTTTTTAAATCAGCTTTAGAAACTCAACCTGCCATTGTGAATTCTTTTAAAAATGTTCAACATTTCTTGCATTATATAATCTCTCAGCTTGTAGCAATAAATTCTTTCCTGAAGCAGTAGCTCTCAACCTTTTATGGCGTTGTATTCTTACAGGACAGTAACTTAAAAATTACTCTTACTTCATCGTTTGCACACACATGTCAACTTCTTTACGCAAAAATTATTTTAATTATTGTTGAACAATAATTGTTTCAATCAACAAAAAATTGTGAATAGGTAATCAAATGCTTATCCCAAATAGGTTGATCCATTTTTAGCCCGCATAAGAATAACGACATGCTGGTTGCATACGTCAATATTTTTCAAGGAATTTATCAAATAAATTTAGGTTTTTTAAGTATTGACATCACATTTGACTTAATTAATTCATCTGAATAAATAATTTTTAGCGCATTTTTGCAAAAAAAAAATACGTTATTATATCCGCTTTGGTTGTCTGACTGGCTGGCTGGCGTAACACTGAGTTCTCAACAACTACAGCACTTACAAACTTGAAACTGGTACTAAATAAAAGCTGATGTTTCGTAGGTTTATCTGATTTTTTTATTCATACATTCAGTTTTGGGCTGAAAATTAAATAAAAATTCAAAAGGTAATTACTGCTGAACTATGCATAGTTTAAATCTGAAAATTGTTGCACAGAGTGAGCAGCATGTCAGTAATTGAATTTTATACCTTAAATTTCGAACTGATATGGTTTAGTACCCATTTTAGGGTAGAATCTATTTATCTCAATATCTTACGAGTTACACAAGATATTGACATGCGGTTTTCGATATTGGTATCAGAATAAATTAAACTTTTGTTTCTTCGATCAATTTAGGCCAGTATGTGACCATCCGTTACTGATTTTCTTAAATCAGTAGTTTTGGAGGTAACTGCACCAAATTTTCAGGGATTTTCTTATATAACTTTGATAAAGATCAAATTATTATTTTAGGGTCCCGTCAGTCAATAACTGAGAGACTAAAAGGTCCTTTTCTTTATTTGCCTTTTTTTATATTTGCTCGTTATTATTGTATAAAATTAAATAATAGAACAAATAGGACAATTTTTATCCTGTCAACACGTTTTGTAAGATTACACGCCCATTTTCATATTTTGGCTCGGAATCAGTTCCCGCGAAAATCTGGCACTTCAAACAATTATCAAATTTGTCATTCAAAATTTATTTATGGATACGAAAATTCATCTAATTGTAATGTACTGAAATTATTTCTAAAAAAACTGTTTGAAAAATCAGTTGGAATATATAAATATGAAATTCAAATGTTTTTTATCTAGTTTATAGTTTTAAAAAACAAAAGAATCGCTCATAATTTTATTATCCACGGCTCCTATGATTCACTTCACTTTTCCTGCTGCCGACAAGTCTAGCTTTTCGCTATTTGCTACTTGATCGTGGTTAAAATGTTTCAGTAACTCGGCAACGCTGTACGAGTGCGCAACCGACTTAAGTCATTAGAAAAATCAAGTGCAAATCAAAATTAATAAGTGCTACACTTTTTTGGAATTTAGTTTGTACTTTTTGTGCAGTGGAAGTGACGTGCCTTTTAGTGATAATTTTTTCATTTTAAGTGAAAGTTTTTGATTAATTTCGATTATGGTATGTTATTGGCCAATAATTATTATTTGATATAAGATTTGATTTTCTGGTGACAATTTTAATCACTTTACCAGTCCGATAGAGGAAGCGCATTTTCTGTATTTTAATTTAGTAAACAAGTAATATTAGGAGCTGGATTTTTAAACAGCAATATTTAGATAGTAAAAGTTTCAAATATTATTATATTAAAAATTGGATTTTTTTTATCCAATAGTTTACGAAATATTGAGGCTCAAAATGGCTTTCAAATTCAATATGAACATTTATTTTCAACTGACTATACTTTTCATTCCGATAATAATTATCTTCATTCAACTTTTTTAGAAAGAACGAATCAATGAATGTTTTTGCATCAAAAACAATTGAATTTGCTAATTAAATCTACTAAAAATAAGGATTTGAACAATAATTCTTTCGCATGAGTCACTTGAATTAAATCATTCTCAAAATATATCTCACTTTCGTAATCCGTTTCCAGAATTGTGACAATTTTGATTTAATTGGCACTGAAGTCGTAAGATACATCCGCACTTAATTTAAATTTTCTTTGATATATTTTAAATTATTTCCTGCAATGTTTGGCTATTGGTTATAAAGATGTCAAATCTTCAGGAATATTGGAAGCGATGAATCTAAATTTACTTCACGTGATACTGAAGGATATAATTTATATAATTAACATGGAATATACTGGAACAGGGCGATAACTGTAGACACGTGTTTCATCCATCAGTACAGTGTAGCAAGCCTCAGATAGTCAGAATTTTGAATTGCAAGGAAATTAAAATTGAGTTGATAAATGGCATGCAGAAATATAAATTTGTAGCAGTGCCATCTACCATAATGCAGCCGAAAAGGCAGGCTTGAAGAAATATAGGGCACTGTAAAATAATTTTTGAAGAAAACCGTGGAACAGAATTTGATAAATTAGAAAATCCAAACCAGATTGTATAGTAAAATTACAAATTTAGGTATTCACACCATCCTGAATATCTGAATATGGCGGCAGCTGTAGACACGTGTTTCGTCCTTATTGGAACTCTAGTACAGTCTAGCAAGCCATATAGTCGGACTTCTGAACCATGAGACAATCAATGGCTGAAAGAGTATTCTTGGAAAAAAATTGAGGATGCAAAAATGAAATGTATCAAATTTTTTGGGTTAAACTAATTTTATTCTTCTTCTTGTCGTTCAGCTGCCAGCTATTTTTTGATATCACTGACTTGGTAGTCCAAGGGAGCCAAATTTGGTTAATAGGGGGAATGTGGAATGATTTGAAAACCTGTAGCCTTCCCGGCTAAAGGCAGCCATTATTTGGACTGTTTTTTGGTCTCAGGATTATAGTAGTGTATTCCTTTTTCATCCACAATGACAAAACGACGCTTAGATTGCTGAAACAGCTATAAACTGTCCTTGAAGCAACCAAGGGGACCCATCTTGCGTACACTTGCCTCCAATACTAGCAACCTTAGTTCATGTATTTTGTCTATAATTTCTGGAGTAGCTGCCTCAATTTGGCGTCCAGGACGTCCGTACTCATATCGCCACCCCGAAACCATTCTAATCAAAAATGCAGATTCACTATAATTTTTATAAGATTCAACAATATTGAAGGCATTCGAACAATATCCAAATTCCATTTAATGAATCATTTTTGTTTTACGGTCAATAAAAGGTACGTCACCCACAAAGATTTATTCCTCACAATTATTCTGCATGCAAGCTAAAAATATCCGTTGCAAAAATGCTTCAATTATGTATCATAAATGGAAATACTTTTTCTTGAAATAAATGTGATTGAATAAAATAATTTTTTAGGATAAATGTTAATTGGAAATTAGCTTTGAAATTGCCGGCAGAGAAGTCGCATTTATTTCTTGCGAAATCGCATAAAATTTAACGATAGTCATAAATACTGAATTAAATGCTCGGAATTATGGAAACTGAAGTAAATATAATTGAACACTTTATTATTGCAATACTGTTTTATTGAGAAAATCAGACAATATAACATTTGAAAGCTCTATTTTAATAGATTTAAATTTATTATTAAATTAATGCAAAAACTGTCAAAATTAATAATGTTTTTTTTAAATAAAAATAGATTTGGCCGTAACTTAGGTGTGAAAAATAGTTGAAATACAGGTGTGATTCTTCATTGTTATTTTCATTCGTAACCTCAAAAATATTTCGACACATTGTGTCACTCGAAAGACTTACTAAAATATCTTTCCAAGCTTCCATAAAGAATCTTGAATAAAATACACATTTAAAAATAATAATTCAATCAATTAATAACAGTTTGAACCAAATATAAACAAAAACTCAGTAAAATCATCTTTGAAAATTGAAAAAAGACTACGGGAAGTTACAGAAGATTTTGGACGAGTTTAACACATGAAATCAGACTAGACATTCTGTTTTCTTATTATAATTGCTTCGATTTGAATTCTGATTAATTTTTATTGCAATTTAAAACCTGTGCTACCGATTTCTAATAATTCAGATTATTGCCATTTAAAAGTAGGTTAATATTAAAATCGTAAACGGTTAATTTGAAGTAATAAATTATTTTAATACAAGATTTGATGTGAAATAAGGACATTAATCAAATAATCTTGTTTTTTGAGTGATATAAAAGATGATTTGTGCGTTTATCTCACCCCTAGCCATATTTTTAACTTTAATACATACTTTTCTTATCCTATGTATATTTATTTCGATTAGAAAACGATAAAGCTCTAAATATACATTTAATTTATTTATTATCAATAAGTTATCGTTTTGGAATGACCTCCTAGTCAAAAATAAATTCGATTTTCATGTTTACGGATAAGGAATTGGTTGCTTATTGCTAATATATCGTAACAATCATTTTTATAGTTTGGTTGTGGCTTTTTTAATGTTCCCAAATCGAAGAATAGATTATTTTAATGTGACAGATATCGGTCGCATTATTCAACTCTTGGTACTGGAGGGAATAATAAATGGCACTATACAGGGTTTAAAAAAAAAAAAAAGGTAAATTTTTTGTATGGCATATTTCGATGTGCTGATTCACAATCAAAAAGATTTCCTTCAAAATTCGCAAAATTATGGAGGTTCTTCAAGAAGAGTACTGCTACTGGTCGACACGAAATTCTTAATGAAGCTGATAAATGAATATTTTAACCACAATGTTGAATAACAAATTAATTAATTTTGTTCCGGCGTTTTGTAATAATACCTACACTGTCACATATCATAAAATTTAATAGTTGAACATTGGTGTGGTTTCTTTACAAAAGTAATAAAACATGCCTTTTTATTCCAATATTGAAATGGCCGATCTATGGTCGTGCTAATAGAAATACACTTCAAGCGCGGCGTCTTTATGAAGAAGCCTATCCAAATCGCGTATTGCCTTCATCCAGAAATGTTTCAAAAAGTTTCAAACGACTGAGGGATACTCGTTCACTACATAAACGTTCTGCCAAAAGTGGACGGCCGATGACAGTAGTTACACCCGAAATTGAAGAAAGTGTGTTAGATTGAAGAAAATCCCGAAACAAGTGTTAGAAGGATATCCGCTGAAGTGGGTATCAGTGGTCTCCTTGTTTGGAGAACACTACACTCTCAGCTTCTACATCCGTACCACTTTCAACGGGTACAAGCCTTAATCTTCTTCAAGCCAGAATAGAATTTTGTCTGATAATCCAGATTTCGTTTCGAATATTCTTTTTACAGATGAGGTTTTACTAAAGATGGAATATTCAATTTTCATAATAATCATGTTTGGTCAGATGAAAATCGTCACGCCGTTGTCAAATCATACCATCAAGAGCGATTTAGCCTCAATATCTGGCTCGGCATTTTAGAACACAATTTAATAGGACCAGTTGTTTTGCCCAATAGGTTAAATGGTGCCGCATATCACGATTTTATACAAAATGAGTTACCAGTGCTCTTAAAAAATGTATTAATTAATTAAAGTATGAATATGTGGTTTATGAAAGACGGAGCTCTGCCTCATCTTACGCTTCGTGTTAGAGAACACTTAAACCACAGGTTCCCTGGAAAATGGATAGGAAAAGGAGGTTTCGTTCAGTGGTCTCCCAGATCTTTGTATTTAACACCAATTGATTTTTTTGTATGGGGTTATCTTAAAAGTTTGGTCTATGCAAAACCAGTACGTAATTTAGGCGAATTGCAACAACGAATTATGCAAAGCTGTGAAACAATTTAAATTTTGAAAGAATAAGGGGCATCATTTTTAAGAAGATGCAGAGCTTGTGTGGAGATGGAAGAAGGGCATTTTGAACATTACATTATTCATTAATAAAAACAAATAAATTTTGATGAATACCTGTACTCATTTGTTTATCGCTGTTCTGAAGAACAAAATATCAAAATAAAATTAATTAATTTGTTATTCAACATTAAACAAAACGTGGTTAAAATACTCATTTATTAGCTTTATCAAGAATTTCGTGTGTACTCCTCTTGAAGCACCCCATCATTTTGCGAATTTAAAAAAAAAATATCTTATTGTGAATTAGCACATCGAAATGTTTATGCCATAAAAAAAATTTATCCCTTTTCTAACACCCTGTAAAAGCTTTTAATCATTCATCATTCTACGATCATTATTTCAGGAGATATTTGATTTATAATAACCCTTTATCTTCCAACCCCTGAGTAACTTTGATCTTTGGTTGCAGCTTTGAAACTAAAATATATCACTTATGTAGGGTGAAATACTCAGTTGAACTAAATTTTAATATTCGAAAACAGCAGTTTAGAACCCATTGAAACAAACAAATTTTTTATTTCGAAGCCTAGTTTAAAAATCGTCATTGCTCTCTTATTTTAAGGGTTATTCTAAAAATACAAAAATTTCCAACGTTTGCTCTCGGTTCTCTAAAACATTCATATTCACAATTATTTTCTATTTTATCAAACAACAAAATGACGACCGATAAAATATTTCAAAACAAGATATTTCGACCGATTTAAAAAAATGAAACATTCACAAAATCCTGAAACTATCATATATAATACCACAAGAGCTTCGAAATTATCGGTTATTTCTCGATAGGTTCGTTGCAAACAAATGAACGTGTCAAGTTTTCCAGGTTAAAAAATCATGAGCGCGTAGCGCGAGTGATTTTTTTGGAAAACTTGATAAGTTGATTTGTTTGCAGGGAACCTTGAGAGAAATATCAGATTAATTTCGGAGTTCGAGTGGTATTCGGGAGATTATTTTTCCCATCCAAATTCATCAATATATTCCAGAGACTCGACTCCGAATCTGCTCATTATTACATTCAATCTGTCTGTCAGTTTGACAGATGCTGAATCAACGCAGCTGAATGTTCTTTGTTTTGCATATATAACCAACAGACAAAATTTTCAAAAAATTTCCACTTGAAAACCGTGTTGGTTGTACCACGTGACGTCGAATGGTGCAATTCTATTGATCGAAATTTGGATGGTAAAAATAATCGTATATAATATCACAAGGGACTGTAATTTTATCAATAAATTTTTCTTGAAAACATTGATTACCTAGCAACATCGTGAGAGTCATCTGTCCGATTAAATCACGAGAGCGTAGCTCGAGGGATTTCATCTTAGCAGATGACTCGAAGGATGTTGCTTAAAGGTAATCAATGTTCGAAAGAAAAATTTATGATAAAATTAAAGTCGCGAATGGTATTTGTGGAGAATATTTCTCGAATGAAATTGCTACTATAAGTATCTATTAAATAATGTTAGTTGCAACTACTAACCTTTTTTATTGAAAAATGCACTAAATTGCCTCCATATACTCTTGTATTTTTTAACTTTTTGTTTTCAATTTCATTATTTTCGGCGGAAAATGCATTTCCAATACGATTAAATTTTGACATTTCCGAGAACTGATTGTTTGTTTATATTAGAACTGTGTATTGCTTCTCCATGACAAAGGCAATTTATCGCAATAAATCGCTTGCCAACGGGAATTTACCGAGGTAACGGGAATTTTCAGAGGTAAATTCCCGTTGACAAGGAATTTATTATTATAATTGTCATTGTAACTATGCAAAATTTGTCAGTATAATTGACATGAGTGAAATAATCTACTAAAAATATTTGCCTGAAATTCTTTTTTCGATCTGTCCAAAAAAAGATTTGATTTAAATTTAATTACAAGATAAATTTTGACACACTACAACAATCACTTAAAACAAAGTAGGCTTGCTGTCATTAAATAATGTAACAAAATCTGAATAATAAACTCTTATTTCAAACTAGGGTTGGGAAAATAACCAAACGATTTATTTGACTTAAGTCGGATTTTTTTGATTTGAATCACAATTTTTCACATTTAAACAGAGAACTTCGATTTTTATTCTATTTTATCCAATTTTTTTTGTTATTGCCATCTC
The DNA here is from genome assembly GCA_963989225.1 of Dromius quadrimaculatus. Lineage (NCBI taxonomy): Eukaryota > Metazoa > Arthropoda > Insecta > Coleoptera > Carabidae > Dromius > Dromius quadrimaculatus. The sequence continues at coordinate 8,834,946 of OZ022329.1, forward strand.
TCGGTTATTTCATTATTGTAACTCAATTTTAATAATTGGTATGTTATATTTAATCACTTGTGTACAAATTATTCTTCACTTTGGTCTTGTCCATTTAAAACTTAGAAACCAGTTGAGGACAGAGAGAACAGCCAAAGTTGAATTAGATTATAACTTGATGATAATTATATTCATTTATTTTATCTGAATCTGATAGGTATTTGAATAAGAAATTTTGATTGGTTTAAATCGTGATTTTTTACTTGATTTAAATCAATTTATTCATATCAACTGATTTAAATCATAATAACCCTACTTCAAGCTTACGGCACGTGTTTCCTAGTATGTACGTTCAAATTTAAAAACTTTTTGATTCTGTTCTATAAATATATTTATATAAAAAAATATATATATATTTACTGCTTCATCTTGAAAAGTTTCTGTCATGTTTATCATTTGCGTGCGTATTCTGCATAATTTGTGTATAAAAATGCATAGTTATTGAAACGCTGAACGTCTTGAGATGCTTTTTAATTTTGAAGAAGCAACGCGTGATGCTCAAGAAGCTTGCAGAATTTATCGGATAAGATATCCAAATCGTCTGCAACCAAGTTGCTACATTTTTGATAGATTATGTAGACGTTTGTCAGAGAATGGAAGTTTTCACACAACAATTGTTGGGAATTCTAATAGATTACGTCTTCTTTATATTATAATGTTCATCGCTTTCGAAGAATCGTTTATTGTTAAAATAAAAGTCACTATTTAATAAATAGAATGAAAATAGAAGTTTTATTCTTAATTTTAACACTAAAACAAACACTATACAATTTATTTCTTACTCACTATTATTAAACCTCAATTACAAAGCCGCTAATATTTATTTTCAACAACTTATTTATTTATCACGCTCTGAATATTCACTCCATTTCACTATTCATTGTTTCTCAGTCAGATTGTTCGCCCGTAATAATCCGGAAACCAACATTCAGAAATTTCTACGTTATTTTCGAATGTCGCTTAGTGCGACGTAAAGAGATAACAGGCTCCGCCAAGACAATAGGGACGTATTCAGGGCCTATTTTATTTTTACGAATTATGACACTTTCGCACGTTACAATATTATTGAAGATGAGTCATCGACGAGCACAAGAGTAATAGCAAATAGATAAGATGTAAATGACGTGACAGTTTAGCAAGTTCCGAAGGAACAAAGTCTCCATCCATTTTCTAGACAAAAAGTGCAAGATTGGGACCTGGAGTCTATCAGCCAAGATAGCTGTTTTATCGTTGGTTTCTTTAATTTTATAATCTTCAGAGGCGTTTTGAAAAGTTTATTTTACTTACAGACGAAGCTTGTTTCACAAGTGATGGTGAATTTAATTGTCGCATTAATCACCTGTGATGTAGAGTAAATCCTCACACATTAGTTTGTGCACATCATCGACATTTTTCAGTATATGTATGGGCTGGAGTCGTATATTCTCCAAAACCGATCGAATGGTGATAATTATTTTACTTTCTTAAATAACGTTCTGTCAGAGCTTCTTGATGACTGCCGCTAAACATTAGACGAAAACTTCAGTTTCAACATGATGGAGCACCGGCTCATACAACCCGAGAAGTCATAACACTATTAAATAGAGAAAATCCGAATAAGTGGATTGGAAGAGGAGATCCTGTTGTGCGATCAGCCCGAAGTCCCGACCCAACTACCCTAAATTCCTTTTTATGGGGTCAGATTAAGACCTTTGTTTATGAGACACCAGTAAACACTGATTTAGAACTGGTGGCTAAAATAGTAGCTGCAGCAGAAGATGTAAAAGACAAGGAGTCAGTTCTTGCCGGGCTTGCTTTGCTGCAAGTGTTGGCCATTTTGAAAATTAAATTTAGTCCCTTCCTTGTTGTTCGTTTTTTCCTTATTCTTTTTGTTTAATGCCGGCAAGCCTACTTTATTTTAAATGACTGTTGCAGTGTGTTCAATTTGGATAAAAACTTTTTTTGGACAGATCAAAAATATATTGCAGGCAAATGTTAGTAGATAGTTCAAGTATTTTGTGAATGTTTTATTTTCAAAAAACGATGGGGTGGTTGATAAAATATAAAATAATTGTAGATACAAATGTTTTAGAGAACCAAAAGCAAATGCTGAAAGTTTTTGTATTTTTTAAATATTCCTTGAAATAAGGGCGTAATGACGATTTTCATAAAACAAATGAACTGGGGCTCGAAATTTAAAATTTCCATTTTTGGATGTTACAACTTAGTATTAAAACTCTGTATAAAGGTATCAAAATAAGGACAATCACTTCATTTAATTTTTTTTAATTAGGCACCTTTCGTCAACTGAAAAATTGTTTTATGGTGTTATCAGGCTATAGGTTGTTTTTTTTACTCAACACTCGGTGTGTATAAGCAGTGATAGTTATAAACGAACATCAACTCACAAAACAATCAGTAAATTTTGATTACTATCAATTATGTAGCCTCAAGGCTAATTTTTTTTAATATTACATAGTTGAAAGTATTGTACCATATCGTTCCTCAAATTAACACACTTCCATTAATAATTATTATATTTTTTTTAAATAGAAACGTGGCTGGAGTTTCTGAAATCTCCAATAAACCATTTATTCTTATCATTTATTTTTAGTGCTTTCATTTGAATTTTTTTTAAGTTAATGGAAGTAAAATACGTCGCAAAAACACAAAATCGACGCAGTACTTCAACTTAAAATAATAAACAGGATGGTTGACGAATATTATTTTGAACATTACTGCCTATAAATAACAATGATATGATTATCATTTTTTGTCAGGGCCTTGAATCATTTTGAACTTGAAAAAAATATAAAATAAGCAAGTGTGTGATATATTTTACGCACGATAAATTTCAGTAATAAAAAATTGACAAATTTTTTTGACACTTCAATCGTTGAAATGAAACTCAACGTTCTAATTTATTAATATATGTAACTAATAAATATAGATTTGTGCCGATTTCGAATTATCTCAAACCCAATTATGTCCAAAGCACATATTTTCATAATTACTTGTCATTTATAATATTTCTATAAGACAAATTTCCTTATATGCTCAAAATATTTGATTTTTTATATCATTCATTGCGAAATTTCACTAATCAACTTATAAGTGTCACAATCTTAATATCTCTTTTAAATTTTTCATCTACCATTTAAACTGTTCGCATTACAAATCAAATTCTGAAATAATCAAGTAATTTTATTCTTAGAACCAATTTAAAAATGCATCTAAAGATATACACGTGTATATAAAATAATTATTACAATTTTAAATGAATTTTTTCAGTATGTAATTTTGTAACAAGGTTATATTTAATTTGAAATACTAGAAGCGGATTCCAATCGCTGAACTTAATTGCTATCGTGCTATTTTCAAGCATAAGATGCTACTCAATATATTCTTTTTTTATGGCCACCTCTAAACTTGTTTTTGATATTCAAATTATGAAAAAAAAAAATATTGGTATGATTCAAAAAGCATGGTAATGAATATTTATTCCTAAAACACAAGCTCAGACTTTTTCAGTTCATGACACTCGAAGAACGAGCCGAGAAAGCGCCCCAAAGTCAAAGCAACATTAAGGCAATTTTTACAGTTTTTTTTATCCAGTGTGTGTTTTTTGACACAAAAATGCCCTAAAAGATGAAACAGACAGCAGAATGTTACTCCGAAGTTTAGAACTATCACGTAACTACGTCACAGGGCATGCAACTCTTTGGGCTATTTCTTGAATAAAAAAATACTTTAAAAAGGAGCTTAGAGGAAGAAGCAGTTGTTAACAGTAGCATGAAATGTATACAGGAAGTGCTTTTGGAAATAAAAGGACTGCTGGAAGAAGGTTGTGACTTCCAAAGGGATGGTCTTTCAAGGATACAATTTATTGACCAAAATATTTATTCTTTCTGTTCTGATACCCTTTCAGAAGTCGTCAAGTTTTTCAAAATATTTTAAGACATAAGTAATTTCGAATCTGTCAACTAAATAACAGTTTACATGTAATACAACATAGTCAGAGGGCATATACATATGTGGACAGGTGTCTGTCACAAGAAACTCGATGTGATATTTATTGCACGCGTGCGGCGTGCCGCAAACTTGACAGGTTTTACTTTTGCTTTCACCGTATTCCATTTATGTGTTGAGCGGGCGGACATTTATCAGATTCATAGCAAAATAAATTGTAAATAAACAAGACAAAAATTCACCGTCAACTTCTGTGGTAGGATCTAATATAGTTTGTGTCTTCAAAACTGGCTTTTCGAAGTTGTTCCCACTTTTCTTGAGGCATCTTCTAAAAAGCGATTAAAACAAAAATTAACGCCCTGTGCACTTCGGGATTACGTGGGCCTGTCAAAAGAAGTAGCACATTATCTTACGGACCGAAACCACACACGTTGAGAGTCAGATACTTGGTGTCAAGCCAAATTCTTGAGCGCGGGAGCAATTATTTTAATGAGAGGGTATCAGAATTACAAAGAAAAAACTCTTAATAGCAAAATAGCATACTTTTATTTTATTTATTTGTACAGATATTACCAACAAATATCGTACAAAGTTAAGCTGTTATGATGGAGAAAATTAGTTAACCTTGGTCTTAGTGTGACGTTATATCATCAAGTTCAAGGCTATTTTTTACTAACCACTAAGAACCATTTTCAAGTTATCTTCATCGTTTAGGACATCGACATCTGCCTAAAGTATATGGCTACTTTTGCTAGATAATTATAGCCAGTAAATAAAGCAAAAATGGATACAGTGATGTCAAATCTCTTCCATTTCTGCGAAAAATATACCCAAAATTACATCACAACAAAATGACTTCATTAATTCTTCTTCAGTGAATTAAACCAGATTTGCAAACTATACCTGAAGTATTTAATAACCTATTCCAAGAACTACTTTTCCGTATCATTATATAAATTATAGCTTGAATTTGCATCATCTTATTTCACAATCTTTATTCGCGTTACCTAAATTTATCCCAACAAAAACTACACAAAAAATAATTAAATCGTGTATTTTATTATTCCAATTGCTTGTTTGCCTTCTGTACACAAAATGGTTCCAAAACGATGGGAAAAAAATCTGCATGTAGACAGAAAGGATGGATCTGTGGGTAGCTAACTAAAGATTTTAATGCAAGATTGAGAGTATATAAAAAATAAAGCAGGAAAATAAATGAAGATAGTATCAGCTTTGTAAATGCAAATTTTTAACAAAAAAATTTCTTTTGAGGGCTTCCTTTTTCAATTTTGGTCCAGTGGTGATATCACACCAAATCGACATCTTTTCTTGTCATCTTGATCCAAATCTTATTTTTATAAGAGGATAACCTGATTTGGTTTTTGTATCTATGATGAATTTTAATCGGAAACATGTCCAGCTTCCATGATAAATTGACTGTATCAAGTCAATGTCAATGTCAATGCATTGGTTGGATTAACGGGGGCTGTTGAAGTAATATCTGGAAGTTTTTATTAATTGTTCCCGAGTTTCTGGAATATTCTTCTAATCTATTTTCAATTTTTTTTTTTGCCTACGAGAAACTTTTTTCAATTCTTCATTCAGTTCTTATTTTAGGCTTATAGAATATCCTTGTAATACTTCTTTCTACTTATCTATTGGGAACATCTTCTAATTATTTCTTCAAGTTTCTAGAATTCACTTCTTGTTAACCGGAAATTTCTTTTAATTCTTTCTTCAAGCTTCTAGAATTTTTTTTTTAATTCCTCCTTCAAAATTCTGGAACTTTTTCATAATTATCTGTATCAAAAAGGTAGGCATCAGGGTTTTCTCCAACTTCGAATAAAGCTTGATGAAGTCTTTGTTGCAAAACTGCCTTAGTTCTAGATTTTTCTAAGTCTCGATTTTCCAGTTCTCGTTTAAGATCACTCACTTTCAGTTAAAATTTAACACTAAGAACTAGCATTTTAATAAAAGTTTATCCCACTTCTGACACCACTTGTAACGACGCTCAATTTGTTCGTGGGCTTATAAATTAATTTTTATTCAAGGTTACTATGATATAACTGAAAATATCCACTAATAAATACTTCTACTCATAATTCTAGCACTACACTTATTTATTATTTATACAGTAACACTGTCTGCTATTTATTTCCACTGCTTCTTATTTATTTCCACTCTTACTTGCTCCGTACTTGGACTACCAACCATAATCCTTTTCGCTCGATCTAGTCTCGAGTTTTTCGAAGCTTCCAGAAAGTTCTAGTCCACCAGGTGTCGCCACATGTTTATCCGGCGTTTTATGATGGAAATCTATCCTGTAGGGATTCTGTTCGGTACAATACTGAAGACAGAATGACGTCCTCGTTTGCCTACACACAATTATAATGTTCAAATCTAAAATCATAAAAGATATATTAATCTTATCGGCCCTCGTGAGATGCCCTCTTGAGATGAATGATTAATTCCTGACGACCAAAAAATTTGAAATTGCGAGTGCTAAGGAAGGATGTAGAATCAATATTCTGAAGATAAAATGACGTACTGTTTTCCTTTACACAATTATAGAGTTCAAAACAATCATAACCGTCCTCTTGAGATAAATTTATTAATCTCTTTCTGAACAAGAGGAAATCAAGAACTTTTAGACTGTGCGTGCTGATTGAGGAAGGATATAGAAATAATATATTGAAAATGTAATGATTTCGTTTTCTTATCTTAGTTTTTACTAAATCAGCGATTCAAAATTTTTTAAACTCTTTCCTGGATTTGGAATCCTAGGGGGCTTCCCAAGCATTTCATATTCTGACCAACTCACGAACTCCATCAAATTTTGTGCATAGGGAGCCCAATGAATCTCAATCCGAAAATGCGTCCAACACGCAAAACGAGACAAAATAGTCTTATTCTCTTCATCTAGCACAATATTACAAAAAACAGCGAAATTTGGTGGCAGTTACTCACTCCGAGCTTTTTTTCTAATTCACATTTTGACTTTATTCCCTATTAACCAGATGAAGGCGCTGCAATAGAAGACATAGGGCTACTTTGAGGATTAGAAAATAAAGGGTTGTAACTGGTTTTAAATAGATGGTGCTATATATGATTCACATCAGAGTTTGTTTCATTTTTCTACGATGATTGAAAAAAAAAAAATGCCCGTTGCGGGTGTGGTAGACACTCATAGTGCACTCGGTAGACTGATACAATTATTATTTCGGGATATATTAACTCCATTGCTTCATTTAACCTCCTATATCTTCTTGGATGAAAGATAAAGTGCTGAAACTAGTTTTATAATAAATTGAACTACATTATCTTTCTTATCAGCTTTTGGTTTATTATTTACGATTATTATTTCAGGAGATACAATCTTTCAATGTATTTCAGATTTTTGTTGCATCATTTAATCTCCTACATCAAATGGCTTGAAAGGTGAAGGGTTACACTTGTTTTATTATAAATGGCACTACTAATATCATTCTATCAGCTTTTGGTTCATTTTTCTACGATTCTTATTTTGGTACATTTGAACAGAATTTTCGTTTGTTTTCTATCCTATTTGAGGGTTGAATATTGTAGAATTGAATTGATTTCATAAATGGCACAGCCAATAGCCCAGTTTATTAATACTGCAACGTTATTTATTTTAATTTAGGGAGCAAAAGTTACTAAACACTACTATTTATTTTTATAATTTATTAAAATAATAAATTAGATAACTAACACTATTTCTAATAAATAATTCTAATTTAAACTAAAGATTGACACATTGCACTATAACTTAACTTTAATTATTCATGTCAATATAGATTTATTTTAAATAACACCACTTATTTCAACCACTAGCAGTCCATATTATAAGGTATCTGAGCCAAAATCAATAATCTCCTCGTTGAGTCAGTCATATATATATACCGTGGGTCTCTCCCCACTACGCTTTTCCCGCAAACCTCCAGGCTTTCCTAGAAAACTCTAGAAGGTACCAGTAATTTTCTAGAAAACAAATATATTAGCTTCTATTTCTTGATGTAGAATATTTCCACAATAATTCTTAGCACCAGTAAAGCCGAAATGATTGATTTATAGACTTAAATTCGTTACAATACTTTAACATCTATAAAAATGCAACCGAAGATTTTTCAGCAGTATTCTCTTTATTTTGGCGTCACAAATAATTTATTTCTCAAGAGTCCATAAAATTAACTGGACGGCTACAAAATTTACAGAAAGTCGAACATCACGAAAATATGTTTTCGTCAAATACCTCGTAAATCATCAGTTTTACTTTAATTTTGGTTATCATAAAATCAATTTATGAGATAAATTTGCGTAAAAAAGATCCTATACAAATCTTCGTAGAAATGACAGTTTTTGAGATGTAGGGCTGAAAAAAATCGGGTATTGCACTGCATTTGCTTCCGCACCTACTTTGAGATAAAATGCAAGGCGCCTTTTTTTACATGGTGTCTCCTTTGGGCCCAATCTATGGATTAAGTTATATAGAATTTTGTTCTTCATTCTTCGTCTCCGTTGACTTCTTCTTTTTCTTCTATTTTCATTTTTTGAATATTTTCATCTTCGTGTACAATCATTTCAGCGGAAAATAACGAAAGGAAATCGACTTGATCATCGTTCAACTCAAATTCAACAGTTGTATCCTGGTACATTGCACGATTGACTCCCACAAGAGCCACACACTAAAAATCCTACTTTCATGCCTCCACAATTGATGCCACAACTTTTTGTGCAATTGCAGAAAATATAATTCAGAAGTTCATTCGGTGCAGGAAGAATCAGAGTAATCGTTGACTCTAATGAATTATTATTTGAAGTCCAACCCCATTGCTGGAGGTCTAAATTTTTTCCCAGTCAAGTTTCAACCTGATAATGTACCCTGTACATAAGCGATGGTCTAATTTATACATAGGTTTTTTTATAGGTATAGAATGGAGACGAACGCGCTTTGCTACGAGTTTTCTCAGTCCTATATCTCAAAAACTATTGGTTCTACGTAGATTTTGTATCAGACTTATTTTACGCAGGTTCATCTCACGAAGTAATTTTATAATAACCAAAATTAAAAGTAAAACCGATAATTACGAGATATTGGGGGAAATTTGATTTTCGTGACGTTTGATACCCTGTAACTTTTGTAGCCGTACAGTTGGATTTATGGACTTTCGAGAACATATTTGTGATGACAAAGTGAAGAGAATCCCGCTAAAAAATCTTCGCTTGGATTTTCTAGGGGTTTAGCTTTTTTATTAGTAAAAAATGACTGGGCATTAAGTTTTCTGCCAGCGTTTGCTTCATCATTCTACGATCATTATATTATAAGATATAAGTTATATTACACTTTGATAAATCTTTTGCTGCATTATTAGACCCCGTATCCCACTATGGTTGAAAGATAAAGGGTTGAAAATCTATGGACACTTGGTTGACTGTTTTTAGATAAATGAGCTTTAAAAGTATGGCAGATTTTTGTTGTATCTTTCAATCCTTCATATACCAGGGGTCTCCCAACTACGAACCGCGAGTACCCGTATTCCATCATTCATTTTGATCACATTGTTAAACTCACAGTGAAAATAAATCATATAAAACAATAATCATTAGTTTTTATTCAACGACCAATTGAAGTCTTGGCTCTTGAGATTTAGTGGAGGAGTCAGTGTGGGACTAAAAAATTTGGAGATTCCTGCTCTATCATAGTCTGTGAGACAGGGTATATATTTTTCGTTGATTACCGCTCACTTGAAACTTCGTGAGTGACTTCATTGTGATGAGTCCGACAGCTTTCACATTTGACGAAATTCTTGATTTGCGGGCGTTTTTCAGCGAGGGCTAATTGAACATGTCAATTTCATGAAGCCTTAAAAATGTATTACCTTTATATTGATGTTTACACTAATCGAAAGATTTTTTAATTATAAAATGAAAAATAATATTATCCGACATGAATATTGGGGGCCAGCGGTGAGTCCGACAAGCTGCACTTGTCACAAGTACGTTGGTATGAAAACGGATTACCGCTAGTCTGAGACTTTGAGGACGTGTTCAATTATTTTTTTTCTAAAATTTTGTCATTTTATCCGACAAATTTTCGGGGGCGTTTTCTCAGTCCGACACTGAAAACGTATCAGGATTATAACAGCTCCTTTATTCATGACCGCTTGTCGGACCAAAACAGTCATAATTTGAAAACATATTATCTGTCCAAAAAACATATTGTCCGACAAAAATATTAGTTCTTATCGTCAGTCCGACAAGAAAACGCTCGTATATATATAACTCAGTTTTTAACGTATTAAATATGAAGAGATAAGTAATAGACGTTGTTTATAAGCTAGTAATGAATAATTCATTAACAAAATAATTGAAAAAAAGTAAAGTACAAAATAGAAAAAGAAATATATTATTATGTTACTAAGTTAGAACGTTACTCACTTTGATCTTCCATCCTCGGGGGTTGCAAATAGAATTGAATTGGTATTCGATCCCATTCAAGATTTAAAAGTGACTTTCTCCCCCGACTATAGGAAGGGAAGAGAAATCTTTAAAATATTTCTTCAGTCATTTCCCCATTCGGTGCATCTTTCTCCAGATATACTTCAAATATGCCATATCTCACATTCTCCTGCACAGACTTAAACTAAGCCAAGTTTCACATCACCTCGTGATCGCGGTATAAAGTTTTCTCTTCACGTCGTAAAATTAAAAAGGGACACCTGTATGTATTTTCAGCTTTCTGCACTCGATCATATAAACTTCAAGTATGCCAAATATCAAACTTTTTCGTGCGTGCAATATGCTTGAAAAGGGATACAAAGCTTCCTCTTCATGTATTAATATATAGATTAAAATGGGACACCTATATACAATTTTTGCTTTCTGCACATCTTCTTCATATAAATTTTGAGTATGCCAAGTCGCACACTCCTCCGTGCATGCAATATCCTTAAAAAGAGGTCGAAAGTTTGCTCTTGACGTATTAATATATAGATATCACAGTTGAAGGTAAATTTGAATGATATTTGAGGTGATTATCGCAGTATACTGACTTCATATCACACATTCGACTTCAAAATAATATTAATATATTGGTGCACAAGCCTTTTTTTTATTATTTACAATCAATAATCATACTGACTTCATATGCATTTCATATATGTATATGCCTATGAAGGCAGCCGCATTTATACCACATATTTTTGCTATTTCTGAAGCATTGCCCCACTTAAATTGTCGGACATGTATACAGTAATGTTCTAGACACTATTTGAATGGAAAATAAAAAACATGGGGATGAGCGGTCATTCATGAAGGAGCTTTCATTATCCTGACACGTTTTCAGTGTCGGACTGAGAAAACGCCCCCGAAAATTTGTCGGATAAAATGACAAAAAGCGGTAATCCGTTTTCATACCAACGTACTTGTGACAAGTGCAGTTTGTCGGACTCACCGCTGGCCCCCAATATTCATGCCGTACAATATTATTTTCATTTTATAATTAAAAAATCTTTGATTAGTGTAAACATCAATATGACGGTAACACATTTTCAAGACTTCATGAAATTGACATGTTCAATTAGCGCTCGCTGAAAAACGCCCCCAAATCAAGAAATTCGTCAAATGTGAAAGCTGTCGGACTCATCACAATGAAATCACTCACAAAGTTTCAAGTAAGCGGTAATCAACAAAAATGTATGCCCTGTCTCACGGACTATCAATCTTTTTTGTAGTGTATTGGTATTTATGTTGAATCAATTAAATTACGGTTAAGATTGAATAACAATAGATGTTTAATTTATGTAGGAGGGAATCAGTTATAAACATACACTCGGACAGTATGGGTGTTAGGTTATTATTTATATTCCACCGCTTGATTTTTAAGGGTGTTGGATAAGAGCCAAGCAGCGTCAAACAGTTTATTTCATCATCAAGTGACAAATAACGAAATTTGGTGGCAGCTCTCAACCGAAAATATCTAATTACATAAATGCTTGATGAATTATTTTTGGTACTCATACATTTTTATCAGTAATTTTTGCGTTTGACGAGTAAACCAATATATATTTAGATATTCTTCAATCGTTATTTAGTAATAAACCATCCACCAACATCTAGAAGTATCCCTATTTCTATGACAGTCTATATGCTTGATATATATTGTTAAGCAATTAACTGCACTTGTTATTTGTAAAATTTTTATTAGTAATCCAGAGCCATAAAAAGCATTCTTACAAAACATGATCCAATCACATAATTTTACTTCTGTGTCTGATTTCTGCAAAGTAGGACATCTTTGATTGATTTACGTGTGAAGGTTTCCAAATACAAAAACAGACATACTATTAACCATGTGTAGCATGTACAATGCCTTCCAGCCACTTCATGCAACAATTACAGAACTTTAAAGCGAAAAGAGATATTCGTGTTGAGATAAAGTCCACAATGAATTGTTTTTGAATGTTTAAACACTTGAAAGATCTAATCGAACAATGTTTATTGTGGGAGATTTTTATTAAGTGTATACGATATTTTGCAATATTCAATACTAAAGAATCATAAATTCATACGGTATTATCTCATGATGTATTACAATTGAGATAAGTCATGTTTTGCGTTTAGAAATGTATCTTAGAACATTCGTTCATGTTTCTGTGTGACGTAATTTAAATAATTAATGTATAAAAATAGAAACGGACGCAAAAAGAGCTAATATATCTTTCAAGGTAACTTGGAGATTCTTAATCTTGATCTTGATTTCATAGTTGGTCAAGTGATTGTTCTAAAGCTGAAATTATTTCTGTTGAGGCTCAAAATTAATAATTTTACACCCGAATTATATTGAAAAAGTTTTAAAATAATTTACGAGTCCCCCTAGTCAATAGTTTTTCCATTATTTGACAATATAAATCCTGCAGACCAATATTTTTTCACTACTTTCAATTATAAAATTATGTAGTTTTTGTTTGTTTGTTTGAATTAAATTGATTTTTTATAAATTCCAAAGTTTAATCAAACTAAAATTAGATATTCGATTATTTCCCACACATAAATATATTTTTAGCTGTATTAATCACTGTTTATTATTATATTACTTCTATTCTGGTTATAAACGATAATTTTCACATGTTTAACAATATTTTAATTGCTTTTTGATTGTAATGTAAATTCATCCTGGATTATCAGTTTAAATAATATTGCTAATAATTTATGATAATCAAGCAACAAAATAAATATGAATAATTATTATTAATATTAAGTTATTAAATTGAATCACCAGAAAATCAAATCTTTCAAATCAGATCTTCTTCTGAATACAATAACAACCCCCTTGCTCTTCAGCCGCCACCAATTAAACCCCTTTGATCACTGAGGATCAAAACCAATTCTTATGAATTCTTTGAACTCCTCAAATGAATTGAATCTCAAATTCTATAAAAATGGATGGGCATCTTATAACTATAAAGCAACTAAGGCAGTTGCTGTTGGAACGAAACGAAGATGTCAAATCGAGAAATGAGACGATAGCTCTTTTGGAAAAAGAGTTGGATGAGAAGGACTCGCAAATCAGATACCTGAAAAATGAGATTGATAAATTTCGACAAGTTGTCAGGTGTGTGTCAAAAGAAATTAGCTTAAAAATAATTTTAAATAAATTGCTCTAAATTAAATTAGATATAGGAGTCATATTATAACAGCAGATGTTATAATATGTCTTTTATATTCTTTTGACACACGCAGACCCCTAACTCAGCAAATTATCACAAAACGTCTCTATTCAAACGGCTCCGATGAGGGAATATGGATGTCCCCCACATCACCTGGACCTGCTGTGGAAACTATCCGTGAACCCCGAATTAAACGGCAAGCTATAAGTGCAGAGCCTCTAGGAGATGGTGCCGAAGAACAGGACCTTCAGCTGCAAATTGTCAAAATTCCGAAAAGTGCCAAGTGAGTTTATTTTACCTCTTGCCATGCAAGGACTGATAGGAATCATGTTAGAAAACTATAAAAATACAGTTTATATTATGTTTCACCCATTTATTTCTCGAAAAGCACGAGCCAAGTCCCGTTTAGGTCCAACGTGATTCTAACTAGCTTACGTTTTTTATCAAAACTGTTTTTTTTTCCTTTATTAATATCTATTCTTTTCACCTTGAATCTATTCGATTTACATATTCAGTATCAAATAACCGCAGATCTCAACTTATAAGTTTCTTTCAACCGCTGTATTTTATAAATCATCGTTATAAATAAAACCAAACAATTATTCGATTAAACTGATTTTTCGAAATTTCATCGCTAAAAAAAAATATTAATAATCATCAGCGGTAATTATAGCACGCTTGAAAGCTACAAGAAATTAAATTGCACATACACATGCAATTTGTTTGCGATAAAACGATATACAAAAAGGAAACCGGTGTAAGGAGTATTAATTAGGACGGCATCAATCAACATATCAAAATTTTGACTTCAATTCTGTCCCTGGAGTTAATTCAATAAAAAAACTTAAAATACATGTTACATATATTATTAAAATTAACCGTTAATAGTATTTTTGTATACTAAATGAAATTTATACGTTCCAACAAATTGACAGTTTATAACCGTTTAGCTTTTAATTATTTGGCAATTAAAATTTACCCAGGAAGTACTTAAATTAACATATCAATAAAATGAAGCATTATAAACAGAAAAATGTTTACGAAAGTTGAATATTTCCAATTCAAGAGCAATTCTGATATTGATATATATTTCTGAGTACTTCCGAATAAAATACTATAAAATTCGTATTCCACATCCAAATCTAGTGAATTTTTGTACAATAATAGAATGATCTAAATATTTTGAAAAAATCTGGAAATATGTTATCGTCTTTGAGTTATGAGACGGAATTTTGGAGATCAGGTGATTTACCAAGAGCATCTGTATGAAATGCTATAAAACTCCTATTTCTTATCCAAATTTAGTAAATTAAAAAAATTCAACATATTGTATAACCTTTGGGTTAAGAAGCGGAATTTTAAAATCTGAAGACTACTTGGTATAAAATACTGTAAAACTCATATTTCGCGTTAAAATCTAATCAAACTCGTATTGGTATGGAATAATGTATGAAGGATATCCATCAAAAATTCCAATAGATTTTTTCAATTTTTGAGTTATTGCGCAGCATTTTGGGGATCAAGCGGAAATTTCTAAAAATTCTATAAATAAAAATCTGACGTGAACATCACGTGACTTACTTGAACATCATTGGATATATATGTATAATACGATGTGATTTTGTGTTTGATCATATATATCATTGGATATATATATAATCAAACACAAAATCTCATCGTTCTACAGTTAATCGTTTTGGATTTACCCAAAAGATTCTAAGAATCTGTCAAGTAAAATGCGCTTTCAGCCAAGTCGGTTGCTATGGAAACAGTAGGCCATTATTCTTATACTACAACATTCCTAAATACTGATTTCCAAAATTCTACGACTACCAACAGATCTGAATTTATGCGCAAAATTAAAAAATAAATTCCTACAGAAGTGCACTTCCGGTTCAGTCTATTGTTATGAAAATAGTAGGCAATCTTTCAGATGCTACAGCAGACTGAAATACCAAAATTTCAATGTTCTACACCTGATCGTTTCGAATTAATGCGAAAAATTCCATAAGACTGTCAAGTAAAGTGCACTTCCGGCTCGATAGATCTCAATAAAAATAGGATATGAGCATCTAGACGGTATAATCATCCTAAATACAGAATTCTATCAATCTACGTTCAATCGTTTTGATGACCATTTAGATGCTACAGCAATTTTAAATGCTACATTCCGGTATCCTATGGCTGATCATTCTGAATTTATGCGGAAAATTAAAAAAAAGTTTCAAGTAAAGTGCACTTCTGCTTACCCGATCGCAATCATAATGCAAGATGTACAATAAGATGTTATAAAAGTGCTTAATACGAAATTTCAATATGCTATGGCTAAAAATTCAAAAAAAGTTTCAAGTAAAGTCCACTTCTGGCTTGCCCGATTCATACAAAAATAGCAGATGACCATTCTGATACAACATCAAGTTCAAATACTGAATTTCAACAACCTACGGTTGATCATTCTGGATTTATTAGAAAAATTCGAAAAAAGTTTCAAGTAAAGTGCACATCTGGTACAAACGATTGGAACCATAATGCGAGGTGCACAACTAGACCCTATACCAGTCTTAAATACAAAATTTCAACATTATACGTACCTAGTCAAAATGGATTCAGGGATGCTCAAAACGGATATTTTCATCAAAATCTCGATAGGTGAATTTTGTCGGTTTCACAATACTCACTTGTTACTTTGTACAAGTAAGTAAAAATATCCTATGATTTGTATTTTCGATAAAAGCTTCATAAAATTTTGCACATCAATGTGATGAAGCATGAAAAACCAGACTTTAGTCCTCAATCTACTTGAAAATGGTTAAATTGAGAATCAAAACTCTGAGATTGGGGTTGAAATTTCTTAGGATGCGTCAATATTTGATTCGAGCAAAGAATATAGCTTTCACAATGCTTCACGGATAGGGGATCCGTGAAGCATTGTGAAAGCTATATTCTTTGCTCGAATCAAATACGTACAATCGCCAAAAATTGTACAACCTATACAGATCTGTACATACATATTTTATATTTCCAAGAATATTGATTTTGCAATTATTTCCGTCACTTTAATAAATTAAAGTCGTCAATATTTGAAAAATCAAGCTCCGTACGCCATTTTTAGTACAGTAATATTGTAATAAAACTCAATTCGTTTGTGTGTTTATAATAGTCCCGGCGGGGGCCTATTGTTTTTCGAACCTTCAGAAATATCATCAGACGTCACCATGTCCTTGACGCATGTGAGTCACTTGTGCTCACCACTCGTTTAACTGGCGTAATACGACGGAAGTCTATCCTGCAGGGGCTCTGTTCATTACAATATCAATGAAAAATCAGACTATAGTACTCAAATCAACTTGAAAATAGTTCTGAAAATGGGGTTTAAATTTCTGGATGCATTGATATACCTACCCGTAAAGCGCTGTGAGAGCTATATTTTTACTCGAATCAAATATGTACGATCGCCCAAAAATGTATAACCTTTACAGATCTGTACATAAATATTTTTTTCTATCTGGGTGTCATAAAGTATATTTTATGAAGCTCGTTTGGGTATCGTAAAGTGCCTCTTGATAGAGCTCAAACCTAATTTTCATTAGGCTGGTAGCTACGTTGTTAGATAACCTAACTGTCATTTTGATATGTCAAAATAGAATATATTTTGAAGAAAACTCTGAAATTGTTCAGGTTTATATTTATTTATCTCTAAGAAGTAACAACATTCAAATTAACAAATTGTAAAGTATTTTTAATTTACACAAATGACTTATCTGTCAAGTCTCAGCGTTACCAAAAGTCAAATAAAGAATTAATGTAGTGATTCTGGAATTTTCTGTAACGCTACAGAACTGTAAATCTGAACAAAATCGCAACAATTTTTGTTGACAAATACATTTTGTGTCATTTGACATCAAGAAATGATGTGATTTTGTTCAGATTTACAGTTCTGTAGTGTTGTAGAAAATTCCAGAATCGCGCCATAAATATTCTTTATTGATGTTTACAAGATGGAAAATTTATTATTTTGTGACATAAATATGAACCCAAATAGAAAAAATTGTATAAGATACACCTTTCATAAGACATTTTAGCTCACTTGTTTATTACAAAACTCGCCGCAAGCGGCTCATTTTCCAACAAAAACACGTGCCCCTAAATCATATCTTATGAAACTTATATCTTCTTATACTATTATGTATTTTCAAGAATATGGACAGCAATTATTTTTTTCACTTTTACCAAATTTAAATCGCTATGGGCCTATTGCGTATCTGTAAATTTCGACGAAAGCGCCGCATATCATTCAAAAATCACAACTTCGAGGTGTGATGTCACCTATCAATGTTTTGAAATATGTCAATCTGCTTTAAAATCAAACTGAAACCCATGACGTACCATCTCTATTCCTAATAATAATATTATATTCAATTTATGACAACATTTTGTAGACAAGAATATTCTAAAAAAAGCGAATCTACCATAGTCTTTATTATTTTTTATTATTTATGAAACTCATCTAAATGTAATCAATTACAAATAGATTTATAATGTGTTATATACGTACAGAATTTGAACGAAATACTTGGGGGAAAGAGATTTTCTCATTTTGTTTATCTTTAAAACAATTCTTGAATTTTGAGAAGGAAAAATACCAAGCAAAAATTTAGTACTTTCAGTAAGGGATTCTAAGAAAAATTTGAGTGACTGTTCAGTCAATTAAGAAACTTATCTAAGTGGTATTTATTGAGTTTCTTCACAATTATAATGTTCAACTACTCAAAGATGGTTGATACTGAGAATTGAATGATACCTAATACATTTTTATAGATTATTGTATAAAATCACACTCGGTTAACTGCTGTTATCCACATTTCTCTTTGTTTCGCTTCATAATCTCTTCCCGGAGACCTATAAAAATGTAGCTCGGGACTATTTGATTTAGCATTAGTACATCCAACAACACAACAACTTCTAAGTGAATGATTTATACACATGATTATCGAATAATATGACATACAAAGATGAAGTTTAACAGTTTGACGTTTTTGAAGGCACACCTCATACATGTAAAATTTAACCGATAGAGCGGAGCCACTGAGGATACGCAATAGGCGTATTATTTGATAAACTAAGCTCCGTACAATAATATAATAAAGTGTGAAGAATTCGAGAGTTCAAAACAAAAAATTCGAACTATGAGGCAGATTTTGGGCACCAAATGGAAATTTCTAAAATTTCTTCTAGGATACATCCTAAAGTTTGTATTTTTGATTCAAAAATGGAACTGGGTGTATTCATCAAATAGAGCATAATGAACTTGATTATAGTCTTTAAAGTTGAAGTAATAGCAAAATATTTGAATTAAAAAAAAAAAACAAATGGGGCAAATCTAATCTTTTTTGTTATACTTACACTTAAAACGTTGTGAAAATTATATTTCTTGCTGAAATTTGATAAAATATCCAACAAATTAAGAAATGAATAAATATTTTATAACTTCGAAAGTAATGACACAATGAATCCATATGTTGAAATATCATATTTATTTTCCTCTAATTTTAACCAATTTAAATCATCAATAAAAACATTAAGCTCTGTACCCCATTCCTTAATTATAAAATGATGTTTGAAGAACCTGAAAATTAGTCTTTTAATATTGTCCCGGCCTATATAATAAAAATAATAGAGGAAGTATTGTGATCGTGATTTATTGATAGCTCGAGATTTTGATGAATCTTCACGATTTAAATCCTAATTAACCCAAAAAACATGATTTGAAAAAAAAAATCAGTCTGTCGGTCGGTCTGCCTGAAAGAACAATAACTTAAGAACGCGTATGAATTTTTGACTATAGTTTTATAATAATTAAACTTTTTATTGTGAAGAAACTAAATGATAAAAATCATATTGTGAAATTAAAATCATTATTACTAATATTTGGACATTACATGCAAACGTTCGTCAATTGTTTTTTTAAAATAAATGATTGGGTTCTATCGTGTTTCCTATTATAACAAAACTCAATTGGTTCGTGGGCTCAATGAATTTATTTTTACTTAAGGTTACAATAATATAACTAAATTATCCACTGGTAAATATTTCCACTTACAACCGACGCTATACTAGACACTAACACTATATTTATTTATTATTTACATGATAATATTGTCTGCTTTTCATTTCCACTGCTTCTTATTTATCTCGACTAATTTTCAATTTTGTGCGCTCTATAATCGCAGTACTAATAATTATTCCTTGGCTCGACCTAGTCCCGGGTTAATATATCTCCGCCTAGAGTTTCTCGTAGTTTCCAGAAATTTCTAGTAGGCTTCTAGAAATTCATTAATGACTGGGCATAAAATTCATAGTCAGGGAAGTATTGTGATGACCATAGTAGATTTTTTTTGTTATTGTGCTGTATTTTTGTACCTTAATAAAGGTATACTGAAAATCTGACTTAGAACAAAAATTCAATTTCACTTTTAATCAAACAGTTACAGTCCTTCAAATTTAGTAAACACCGTAGACATTATTTTTCATTATTAGTTCTTTGAATTTATCATTAAAATCTATACAAGTGAGATCCATTAGTAGGGATACATCTCAAATTCCTATTTTGTAGCAATTATATTTGTTTTCAACATCCAAGATCCAATTCGCAGCAGGATACCAATTCCAATCGATCTTATATCGACTCCAGTCCAACATTGCACAAGTTAAAATTACAGTAAAATATGATCACGTAAAAAGGGGCCAAGGAACAGGCACAAAAGTGCAAAATAAATTATATTAAAAAAGTAAATTGTATCGATCAGTAATGACGTTGGTAGTTTAATTGAATCCAGTTATAGTATTGGTTATTGGTTTAAATTTTACGGTAGATTTAAAAATTGGCATGTAGAAAGAATGGGGCTTCGAATAAAGGTTGGGAAAAGTTGTTTTGATATCTTAATTTTAATTGAAAGTTGATATTGAAATCAAATGAAGTCAACAAAATGTAATAAAAATTTATGAGCACAAAAAATGTCTCTAGGGAAGATTAAATAACAGATACGTAGCAAAATTTTTTTATTTGATTTAAATCAAGATGGTATCAAAAATCAGAACCATTTTGTCTTGCGAAATAACTTTGCCAATAATGTATGCTGGTCAAGGAATTGTTACACGCTTATTACTAATTCCATCGCAGTTACTATTACAGTATGTTGTAATTTTAATGTAAAATATGTCGCTTATTTGAATTCTGCTGTTGTTATCTACTTACTGTGATGCATAAATAAATGTCAGTACTCAATGCAGCATATTACATGCCGTGCTAATCGTCATGCTAATGGATTAATGAGTTTAGATCAAGTAGCTTGCTTGGCGGTGAATCAAAGAGCATTTGATACCGAGAATAATGATGTATTATACTCGTGATGATGTTGCATAGAATTTCCATTCTATAAAAATAGAAAATTACTATCCCAGTAATTATTTTTGTAATTATATATTATTATTTGTTCTAGATCTCGCGAATTGATCAAAGCAGCGATCCTAGACAACGATTTCATGAAGAACCTGGAAATGACCCAAATCCGGGAAATCGTGGATTGCATGTATCCTGTAGAATATCCCGCGGGATCTATCATCATAAAAGAAGGAGATGTTGGGAGCATCATGTATGTCATGGAGGGTGAGTCACTGAATTAACAATTTTTCATATTTATGGCGCTGAAATTACGTAACAAATTGGATTGGAAAAGAAATAAATGCAAATCAAATATCACTTATACTAAAAAAAAGAAGATTGAGGGTTGAAACTTGTTATATAAAAAATTCGTTTGGTCCATCATCCTACGATTATTATTTGAGGAGATGCAAGTTTTGACTGATCATCCTACTATTATTACCTCAGAATATACGATTTTTCAAAGAGTGGCAGATTTTTGTTGTCCCATTTAACTCTCTATACTGGTAGGGTTGAACAGTTGAACTAGCAAGGGTTGAAACTAGTTTTATAATAAATTGCACTATATAAGCTTTGTATTAGCGTTTGGTTCATTATTCTACGATTATTAATTTGGGAGATATAAAGTGTCAAATAGTGACATGCATGACAAATATTTGTTGGGAAAAGACGTAATTCCAACTAAAAGTAAACACACTTTTATTTATAAATCCTGAACCTCCCCTGAAATAATTGTTGGAGACGCTACTGAGTAAACTTAGTCAACCAGCAATACATGACTGAAATCTAAATAAGTAAAAGTATGCAACTCAGGTGCTACTTTGAAATGCAACCTGAAGAACACGCATGTTTATTTGGTTGCATAAGTATCCTAAAATACTAACGAATCATTATTTTCTGTTTTCCTTAATGTGGAGCACAGCACAGGGCCGGAGTTCCACCGATTTTGTTCTCTTTGTGGTTTCAAAAATTGAGTTACCATACATTTCAGAAAATTAAAGGTTAAATGTAGTAGCACTCATTTTTCATTTTCAATGCCAAATTTCACTTCTAACTGTAAACCGAAACCAGTAATCATAACCACTAACCATAATAACATCACGAATCGTAGTTCACGATTTTATTATCTTTTAATAGTAGCAAAAGCAGTTTTCGTAAAAGTTTTGCGAGAAATTATGTAGAAAATATGAAATGTGACCTATATGACGAGAAATCAGATGTTATTCAGTGATCTTAATTAAAGTTAGAAAAAGTTGTTTAATTAAATAGATGAGATACATATTTTTATGAAGTTTATTTTAAGGTTATTATTTATTCCATATAATGACCTATACGTATAAGAATACATTACAGGTCGCAAATCTTGACCGATTTAGATTATTCTTCTTTCTATAGATTGATCAATTATCGGAATACAACCCTATTGATTTTCATAATCATTGCTGGAGTTGTTAATTTTTTATGCATTAATTAATATAAATTCATCAAAAATGGCATGCATCTCCGTCAATTGGTTTGTACCTATGAGGACACTCAACAAATCGCAAATCTGGTTTGATTTGAATAATTCTTTTTCTATTCGGTTGGTCAGCTATCGAAGTATAATCTTATTCATTTTTATAATTATTAATCAAGTAGCTTAGTTTTCATCATTTTTTTAAAGTAAACTCATCAAAAATTGACATGCAACTCAGTCCGTTAGTCTGCACGTATGAGAATACATCACAGGTCGCATATCTTGACCGATTTAGGTTATTCTTTTTTTTATCGGTTGATTAATTATCAGAATATAACCTTATTGATTTTTATGAGTATTAATTTAGTAGTTTATTTTTTAATCAATAATTATGGTAAACTCGTCAAAAAATTATATGCATTTACGTCCGTTGCTCTGTACGTATGAGGACACATCACAGGTCGAAAATCGTGACAGATTCAAATAATTTTTCTTTGACAATCAACTAACTAGTGTATATAACACTATTGATTTTTATTATAACTGATCAAGTACTTTGATTTCTATATATTTATTAATGTAAACTCATCAAAAAATGACATACATCTCCGTCCGTTGGCCTGTACGTATGAGGACATACTATAGATCGCAAACCCTGACTAATTTAGAGAATTCTTTTTTCTATCATTTGATTAACTATCGGCACATAGCTCTATTGATTTTTATAATCATTGATCAATTAGTTTCATTTTCATAAATCAATAAATGTAAACTCATTAAAAATTGACATATATCTCTGTCTGTTGGTCTGTACGTGTGAGGACACACTACAGGTCGCAAATCTTAACCAATTCAGGTAATTCTTTATTCTGTCAATTAACTAGCTATTGATATATAATCCTATCATTTTTTTTAATCATTGATCAAGTAGTCTAATTTGAAAAGGTGAAAATAATAATTACATGTCTTTTTATTCACTCTTATTTATTGCCAAAGCAATTTTTATTCAATAAGTGACCGGTTTCGGCAATTTAGTTCCTTTAGGCCTGTATACAATTACAAATAATATGAAATTTAAGTTCAATTTTTCTGCGAATTGTAATGTTTATTGCTCGAAGGAATTGTTTATTGTTAAAATAAGAGTTGCTATTTAATGAATGAAAAGAAAATAAAAGTTTTATTAAAAAACTACTTTTGATTTTAAATTCTATATATTTTATTCGAAACTTTGACGTTTGGATCGAAACGTAGTTTTTTATCCGATTAAATTGTGAAAAATGTAAAGATAATCAAAAGTTTTATTTTTTGATGTAACACAAAAAAACACTATACAATTTATTTCTCACTAACTGCTATTAAACTACAAAGCCAATTTTACAACCACTCATTTATTTTTTACACTTCGCACTTAGCTGATTTCTACATTATTCTAGTAAGCTACTAGAATATCTGCTTGTAAAGAGCGGCGCGACGCAAAGAGATAAAAGGCTTCGCCCAGATAACAGAGTTGGATTCAGGGCAGATTTTATTTTCACGAGTTATGACAATTTCGCACGTTACAATATTATGTTGACTGAAGTCAAGATATAAAATATGAATTTTTGACAAGCAATTTTTATTGTTAAATTTGTATCCAAATATTTGTACAGAAATCAATACCATTATACTAGTCTACAAATTTTGACTTTAAAAATGTATTCTTTTCGAAAAGTAGATTTTTCTATTAATTTACATATACTGAATACAAAATTTAATTATATAGAGCTAAAATTAGTTTCCGTTTTCCAGAAAAAAAATTGAAAGGTTTTCGCAATTTACAGAAATACTATTTTTCTATACATTATTGGAATTGTGACGTGGTACTGTTCTCTTGTATTCTGCTTCTGTAACATCTCTACAAACAATCCAGTAATAATCTGCCAACACTGAAATGTTCCACTTGCTCTGATATCGTTTTCTCAGGTTTGCAATGTCCTGATGGAAGCGCTTTCCATATTTATAACTGAAGATCCCTAAATTGTCCGGAAAAAAGTTCAAATGAGAATAAAGAAAGTATATTTTCAAGGACATGTTACAACCCCGTTTTTTGGTATAATGATAACGTATTTTCGAAAAGCACAGTATTATTGTCATTCTTCTTACTTCCCAAGAAGTTTTTTGAGCCAGCCGAACATCTTTCCAGGCTTTTTTCTCTTTATTTTCTAGAAGAGGGTCAAAGATGTCATCTTTTGATTAAAAAACTACTTTTGATTTAAAATTCCAGCTTGCCTTGTTTTATTTTTGTATCATTGTTTTCTGAAGAAGATCCTTGGTCAAAGGATCGAAAGTCAAAGTTTCAAATAAAATATACAGAATTCAAAATCAAAAGTAGTTTTTCATTCAATAAAATTCTGAAAGATGTATAGATTATCTTTAAATTAATTTTTTATTGGAAGATCCACAAATATATCTTTCTTGATCTTAGCTACGCTTAATATTGAAAATTTTTGGCAAACGTATTGAAAATCAGCTCTATTTTTGTCCATTGCTTTCAGGAAATTTTCATCAACCCTAGTTCTATATGCAGTAGTGGAAGTAGTACTTCTTGTTAGTCAACTAAATGGGAATTTTTAACATTATCAAGTTCAAGGGGACTGAGCTCTTAAAATTTTGAAGATACCAGGTATCGTGGAAACTCAAAGTAATAAATGATTTTCACTTATCAACTCTTATTCAGCATGAGTAGACAAGCAAATTTTAGCTAAAATTATTCCGAATACTTTTTCATTGTAGACCAGTGATTAATAATGTCGAGTTATGTGTATGGCACGCTAATAAGAAAAAGAAAAGTGAAAAAGGATTCTTAAAAAATAGAAATCAGATCTTTGAATTAAGTTCAAGAACTTTGTGAAAAAATTAATTAACTAGTTAATAAGTATACAAGTACATTAGAAATTAAAAGTTACACTTGGAATAAATATGAAAAAAATAAAAATAATAACTGCTATAGAAGACTAGAACGTGATAACAATGGTAGTTTAATTTTTATAAATTAATTAATGTAAACTCATCGAAAACTTACATACGTTGGTATGTATGTATGAAGACACATTACAGATTGCAAATCGTGACCGATTTAGGTTTTTCTTCTTTCTATCAATTAATTAACTATTGACATATTTACCCTATTGGTTAATTATTATAATATCTATCAATTAACTAATATAAACTCATGAAAAAAATGAAGTAGCTCCGTTCGTTGCTCTGTACGTATGAGGACACTCTACAGGTCGCAAATCTAGTCCGATTTAGGTAATTTTGTTTCTTGTCGAATATTATCCTATTGATTCTTATAATCGTTGATCAAGTAGTTTAATTTTTATATATCAATTAATGTAAATTCATCAAAAAATTACATGCATCTCCGCCTGTTGATTTGTACATATGAGGATACACTACAGGTCACAAATCTCAATAAATTCAAGTGGTTATTTTTTTCTATCAATTGAATAACTATCAAAAAATAATCTTGTTAATTTTCATAATAATTGATGAAGTAGTTTAATTTTTATGAATCAATTAATGTAAACTCATCAAATAATGGCATACATCTCCATCCCTTCGTCTGTACGTATGCGGATACTCGACAGGTCGCAAATTTAATCGGATTTAGGTAATTCTTTTTTTGTCGGTCTGTTATCTATCAAAATATAACCCTATTGATTCAAATTATCATTGATTTAGTAGTTTAATTTTTATAAATTAATTAATGTAAACTCATCAAAAAATGACATGCATCTCCGTGCGTTGGTCTGTATGTTTGAGGACATACTACAGGTCACAAATTGAAATGGTGACCGATTTAGGTAATTCTTTTTCTGTAAATTAAATAACTATCGAAATATAACCCTATTGATTTTTTTAATCATTGATCTTGTAGTTCAATTCTTATAAATTAATCTCTAAGATTCGAAGGGAGTAATTTTAATTTCACTGTGCATGAAAATAATTCACAAAATATCATTTCTGGTAATATGTAGATTGTTGAGGAAGACTTACCTATAAAACGCAGATTACAAATATCGAAAAACATGCATAGAATTTGCGAAAAAAAATTCAGAGCGGTTGTGATTGTATAATTAAATTGGCGACACAAACATAATATTAGAAACTTGAGTTCCTGTGCTGACTACGAAGATATTTGAAAGTTTGATGATACTTCTATATCAAGAAACTAATCCATAATTGGATAGCGGAAGCACAACAAGAAATTGCTTCAAAATCCTAATAAAAAAAAAAACACCAATATCCAACTTAATTACGAAGCAAAATATGCAATATTTGAAAAGAATTTTTATTGCGCAGTTCAGTGACTCCCAATAATAATAATCA
This sequence comes from Dromius quadrimaculatus, assembly GCA_963989225.1. Lineage (NCBI taxonomy): Eukaryota > Metazoa > Arthropoda > Insecta > Coleoptera > Carabidae > Dromius > Dromius quadrimaculatus. The sequence goes on from OZ022329.1 coordinate 8,861,887, forward strand.
TAATTAAAAATGTATTTCCTTGATTATCTTGCAGAATAGCAAAACCGGTATAACAGGACGTACAAGAAAGAATTGTTAAAGGATTATAGAGAATTTCCAAGTGCACTTAGCTAAAAACTGTAATTAAAAATACATTGTTTGTCACTTAAACAAACATGTTCTTTTGTTCGGTCGTTATTCAGATGTTTGAACTATTAACAAAGCTGCCGGAGTACCGGACATTGTGACTTGTGAATAAAAAAGTTCTTTGTAATTAACGGTTCTCTGAATAACCGACTAACAGAAACAGCGTAGGAGCTATGAACAATAAATCAGTGACAGTTCAATTCATACAAATTTTCATAGCTCTACGATCACTAATTTAATAATAAAAATCTGAGATATAATATTAGAGGTTCCTAGACCTACTCTGTCTTTATTTAATCGTACTGTACAAAGAACAACTAACAAATCCTTGACGAAAAAATTAATTATCCATTTACTTATTCTAAAATACTGTTAACATCTTTTTTACCCTAATTATTATGTCGTATTTGTCACTGCATTCCTTATCTTCCTTAACGGTAACAGTCACGTTATTTTTCTTTACGTCTCATTATAAATAAATCATCGTTTAAATCGCTACACTCGTACGATCATTCTGGCTCGTACAACATAAAGAAATGCGTATTGTCCTCCTACACTTCCCTGTGTTTCTTTATTCTTTATGTTATGTCTTACGCACGTATTGTCTTGTTCTTTGTTCTTTAACTTTGTTGATGATTGCAAGTTGACTATATGTAACTGTTGATAGATAAGGATAAAATTAAAGTTATCCTTTCTCAATAGTTGCACAAATTTCCTTTTTCTAGGATCACTAATTAAGATATAATAAATAATAATTATTGGCAATTGATTTCTATTTTACAGATACTTCTATTCTTCCTTAGGATCCTCACAAATTTTCACTATTCTACGAATAATTATTTAATAAAAAAAAATATTTCGTAATTTCTACCAAATAATAGCTTCAAATTTCAACAATCATCATTTTACTAAAATTTTCATAAAGTCACTCAGTAAATAACTTGCCAATTAAAATAAGTGAAATCACCTCCCACATTTACAGCACCACTGGTTTAGCGAGACACAAACGAGACGATGTAGCTTAAGCTGCTTTCAAATTGACTCAGTCTATGTTTATACGCGGAGTTTGTTAGTTCATAATTTCTTTGTTCATTCTAATATTTATAAAATGTGTAAAAAAATTAATACTGAAAATGTAGTGGAAATTACTAATTTTGTGTGTACGTAAAATATTGTGGTTCAAACGGATTACTTATTTTAACAGGTAGATAGTTTGACAGCTGATATGTTTTGAAGTTTGCCCTGAGTATTATTATTGATCACTCACAGTAAAAAATATATTTGGGCTGACGGCTTGTGGGAAATTTAAAATATTCAATATTGCTCGAATTTCCAACAGAATTAATTTGATTTTAATTCAATTATAAAGAAAGTTAAAAATTAGAAATATTTCTATTGTAATTGTTAGTAATAAACCGTTTATCAATTACAATTTATTGTTTAGAAAATACCAGGTTAATCATAAATAAATTCTTTGTGATCATAAAACAAAAGTAAAATACAATTAAATCAATTTATATTGTGAATTTCTCTTGCAAATGTGCGTTTAGGATATCAATTTACGTTAATCAGTAATTTTCTAAATTAATAGACTGTAAAATATGAAATATCAAGTGTTGCTTTATGGGACAGCAGGTGTATAATGGTATCTTGTAAGGTTTCTTATTGGAACGCTCTTTTAAATATGGTCCATGCTCAGTATATATATACAAAATTTCGTTGTTTTAGAGCCACTGGTTTGGAAACAAAATAATTTTTTGTCCAGCGAGATCCAATATTCTCTTGAACCATGATTTCTGTTGGCATTTTCAGATTGATGATTTATTTAAAAAATATATTAATAACTGATTTTTGTAATACCTTACATTTGCTCAATATCCTCACAATTTTTTTTTTTTTCTGTGACCACTGGTCCAATTGTGAAATAATAATCAATATATTTATGTTAGAGTTTCTATTGGCATTCGTGAGAAAAAAAAATCATTGACAATTGGATTTCATTTCACATTTACCTTCATCCTTTCTCAGTAATTTCACAAATTCTCTTTGTTTTACGACTACTGGTTCAGTGATAATTTGTCTTAAAATGAAAAATATGTTATTATTTTTGGTATTCTTAGCTCATATTTCAATATTAATAAAAATTCATTAACAATTAATCCTCATTTTGCAATTACTCCTCTCCTTCCCTATTATTCTCACAAATTTTCTTTGTCCTACGAATGCTGGTTCAGTAATAAGATGATAATTTGTCTTGAAAGGATAAATAACTTATAATTTCTGTTCGCATGACATCATGACAATATTTGGTAGAAAAAACATTTATGGACAGTGGATTTTTATTTCAGAATCACTCCTGTACTTTCCTTGTATTCTTATAAATTTTGTTTGTTTTACGACTACTGGTTCAGTAATAATTTGACTTAGAAGGATAAATATTATACTTTCTGTCAATATTCTCGGCTCATATGTCAGTACTAATAAAAATTCATCGACACCGACAGTTGATTCTCATTTTGTAGTTACTCTTATCCTTCCCTATTATTCTTACAAATTATCTTTGTCCTACGAATACTGGTTCAGTAATTATATGATAATTTGTCTTGAAAGGATAAATAACTTATAATTTCTGTTGGCATGACAATATTTTGTAGAAAAGTTCTTTATGGACAGTTGATTCTTATTTCAAAATCACTCCTGTACTTTCCTTGTATTCTCATGAATTTTATTTGCTTCACTACCACTGGTTCAGTGATAATTTGTCTCACAAGGATAAATATGTTATACTTTCTGTTGGTATTTTCAGTTTTATCGATATTAATAAAATAAAAATTCATCGATAGTTGATTCTCATTTTGCTGTTACTCCTATCCTTTTTTATTATTCTCACAAATTTTATTTGTCTCACGAAGACTGGTTCAGTAATAAGATAATAATTTGTGTTGAAAGGATGAATAACTTACGATTTATGTTGGCATGACAATATTTCGTTAGTTGATTTTTATTTCACAATTACTCCTATACTTCCCTAGTACTCTCATCAATTTTCCTTGTTTTTCGACCACTGGTTCAGTAACAAAATAATAATTTGTCTTGAAAGAACCTATATATTGTCACAAATTTTATTGTAATTAAATAATATTACAGGTCCAATATTTCACTTATAACACAATAACAAAATCGCCACTCGTCACTTTTTTAATGATAATTCTCCTTTTCACCAGCCCACGGGGCTTTATATTTTTTTTTTCCAACATGAGCTAATATTCAAATGTCTGACAACTGAATGTCCCGCAACAATGAGCTAGTATTCAAATGTCTAACAAGTGAACATTTTGCAACAATGAGCTAGCATTCAAATGTCTGATAGCTTTACATCTCGCTACAATGAAAGCATTCAAATGTCTGACAACTGAATGTTTTCTAGATTGTTCGCGAATGCTAACTCAGATCGTAATTACAATAAATTGTCAAATAAATAACAAACTTAAATAAACATTAGTGTAAACTAATGACTTGATATTTTATATTTGTGACAGTTTTCTACTTTCTGTTGGCATTCCTAATTAAAATTAATCGATTTATTATTCGTCCTAAATATTCCTCCAAATATACTTTGTTCTAGGACCTCTGGTTCGGTAACAAAACAAATTTTCGGCTCGTAGGAACTCACTAGCCGTAAAAATCAAATATACCAATACAATTTTGCCAAAAAATATTACTATTGCATTACGTATGTAATTGTAACACCCGGTATATATTGAAATAATATGCACTTTATATTCAATGAATGTCAGCCAATAATACCGTTAGCTTTTATTGTAAAGACTGTTATAAAATTACGTTTCTATTTTACATACCTACATTTGACTGAAAGACGTAGAAAATAAGGGAGAAATAAAGCATTTTATCAACAAGAAGTCGGAAAAGTAAATTCCAATGCAGGAAAAATAATCTGTTATTACAAATATGATAATTATTCTGACATTTAATCTCACAGATCAAATCCAAATCCTGTTGTTCATAATATCACTTTTCTTGACCTTGAAACCTCACTCTAATAGCACACGGAAATATCAATGGTATGTAAGATTATTTCGGTTATTGTATTACCTATCCAATGACGGCCAATTTATAAAGTAGAACCTGTTCTAAAATAGCGCTTTCTTTTCCTTAACCGTACAAAAAATAATAATCGATGTTTATTTTGATTAGATCTAGGACAGTTTCTTATTGCTATAATTATGGCAATAATTAAAAATTAATGGCGAGCGTTTTCACAGAGACCGGAATAACATAAATAAATATATTAAACAAATCATGGTGATTATAAATATTAGCATCCTGTGTGGGTTTTCTGGCTTCACATAATTAAAATCAAATATTACTACAAATAATATTTAGAATTAGAACGTAGAAGCAACGACTTCTGACCTTAAGATATACGCAACTGCCTCAATCTCACAGTTCATTTATGAGATGACACAAATCTATGTCAAAACAGATTACTTCAAATATGAATTATTAAAGATCGTTTGTATCATGACGGAAGACAAATAACAAATTAGATTTGATCATAAATAATTCAGTATAAATGTTTTTGATCTTTAACTGCAAGAATACTAAACTTCTAAATGTATTACATGCATCCAAACAATACCGTTTCTGAATTAAGTACTCATTAAGTACCTACTATGTATTTACCATGTCGTTAGTTGCATACAGGAATAAGTAACAGTACTTTGATTTTAAAATTACAAGTAATACTTTGAAAATCCTTATCAATATTTCGAAACTAAATTACATTCTTCATCATTGAATCTTTGGAATGCAAATAACAATATATCTTTCTTGAAGTTAATTCCACGCCTAATGCATTGTTCATGAACTCTCTTTGTAGTTTGCAAAATGTAAAAATCTCGATCAAGAAATAAATGCACTTGCGTGTGTGACCCTCGATCTCTTGATCTTTAACCCGAAGCACTTGAAGATCAATGATTAAACATTAAATCCAACGCTAGGTAACTGGTTCTTCATATTTCATTTTTTACTTGTTCAACACGCTTCGCGATTCTGATAATGAAAGTATACACAAAAGATTTATTGGAATCTATTTTTAAAATAGAAATTTCTATGTGTAAAAACTGAATCATTATTAACCAACAAAATCAGTCAACAATTTGTGAATTCAGGCCATTAGTTTCCAATTTTTGGGTTATTTAAATGATATAACCTTTGCCAGAAACCGCAAGTAAGGTCTGTACTCTCATATTTTCTGCTTGTAACCAATAGAAGACGATGTATTGCACTTAAAATGAAAGGAAGGTCGTATGTCTATCATCATTAGCATTGCCGTTCTAACTTATGTACTAGAAAGTGTTTAAATCAAACTTAAGTCAAGAATTTAAACTGAAAACTTGTTCGGAGTTTAAATTATTGATGATTCAAAAATATTACAAGTTACAGTTATTCACTTTAAAATCGCTGACTGTCACTTTTATTAATTGAATATTGTCATTTTTATCAGTCCACGTGAACTTATATACCTTTTTTAACAATGCCCAATATTCTAACCAATTAGAATACCGTCAATCAGCCATGGTAACAATGACATTTTGCAACAATGAGCTAGCATTCAAATGTCTGACAATTGAACATTTTCTAGATTGTTTGCGAGTGCTAACTTGGATCGTAATTACAATAAATTATTGAATAAATAACAAACTCAAATGAACATTGAGATATTCCTCCAAGAATTCAAGTCAATTATTTTATTATTTCCCTATCTAGGAAAAAAATAATAATTATAAATTAATTGACAGAATTTCCTGATTCTTATATTTACATTTAATATTCCAGTTAGCTTTAACAATATTATCCAATCTTTTTCATGTCATCTCTCATATTTTTAGTTAATCAATCAATAAAAAAAAAAAAAACCCAGAGATCATAGTAGTACTTTGGCATTAGAATTAAACCCATGTCGCAAGCGTCACGAGTTATTGTAGAAAATTGTTTATAAAAAATTAGCTATTACACAAATCACAACGCAAATCATTAAGGTTCTACAAAAATAGTTAACAAATTGATATAAAGAAGAGTTTTCAAATTTGGTTGCGATTTGCGACCTATAATATGTCCTCATACGTACAAACAAAAAGACAGAAACAAGAAATAATCGTGCAATAATTCTGTGGTTCTTTGCCATAACCAGATATGTCACTGTTCGGTGATTTGCTGTTTTTAAATGATACATGTAGAAAAAGAAATAAATTTTCAAGTGACAAAACCTGATAAATCAAGAACGTGTACTGTTGTGACGCAGTATTCAGAGTCCCTTTAATATATGAACGAAATACTGTTACTGTTCTATTACAAAAAAAAAAAAATTCTGACATGTATGGCTTTGTCATGCTCGAATTGAAAATTTATTCATTGGTAAAATAAGATATGTCTGTCAATTTTATGATATTGCAGACTCGTATCAACAAAATAGGAAGCAATGCAAATACGTAATTTGAGTTTATTTTAGAATAAGAAGCTCTCCTCGGAGTATTAGATTTGAAGAGAAATAAATGGGGTCGACCAAGTAAAACGGAGCTTCAGAAATCTTATACAGCTTAATTACTCATTGACATCGACCCACTAAAAAAGAAGAATTGCCTAAGCTTACTTTCATTGATAGATCACAACTTTCATGGAAATTTTATAACCAGCGTTTTTGTATTCCAAGATTGCGATTTTTGAGAATCATCTTCTGATGATTCTCAAAAATAAATCATCAAAATTATCCATTACTTTGTGATTTAGAAGTTTTTTCCGTTGTATTAGGCAAGAAAAAAACTACATATTATGTAAAAACGACTTTTGACTGTAAATTCTGTATATTTATTTGTAACTTTGACGTTTCAATCCTTTGACCAAGGATCTTCTTCAGAAAACAATGATACAAAATAAAACAAGGCAAGTAACTAGTTACTAAAAATATACAGAATACTAGATGTGATAACGTGGATATCACACCTAAACAAAAAGAATAAAATCCTCTGGCATTCACCCATGGCTTGAGGAAAACCACGTGAAAACCCCAAACAGAGGAATATGTCCTACTTGGTACAGCTCCGCACACATCCCAAATCACAAAATACACGACATTTCAACAAGATAGCGAAGCGCCACTCTTTGCTATTGGTTTGGCTCACAACTGCAGTGTCAAATAGTCTTCAGTGTACTTTATAATCCAAAATATACACAGAACTACACCAACTAAAACATAATCATTATATATGTTTTTTTTTATTACAGAAAGCCAAACATTTGACAATTCAAAACCATCAGTATGGTTAAAGCTATTTGGATGTTTAAGTATCTCAATTGCTTCTCTGACCAATCTACCATGCATCGATGAGCATCTTGCGACTATTCTTGTTTCTTCAAACTTGATGTCATGCAAAAACTCGATGGCATGATCAGCTACAGAAGATTTATTTGGGTGCTTTAATCTTACGCATCTTCTATGTTCAGCAATGGAAGTGTTCACGGTTCGGCCCGTCTGTCCAACGTAGACTTTCCCACTTATAAATGCCCGAAGATTGCAGGGGAATCACGTCCTTTACAGGTCTCATGAACTGCTTGATTTTTTGCATGACATCAAGTTTGATGAAATAAGAATAGTCGCAAGATGCTCATCGATTCATGGTAGATTGGTCAGAGAAGCAATTGAGATACTTGAACATCCAAATAACTTCCACCATACTGAAGGTTTTGAATTATCAAATGTTTGGCTTTCTTTATACAATAACATACATATATAATGACTATGTTTTAGTCGGTGTAGTTCTGTGTATGTTTTGAATTTTGAAGTACACTGAAGACTATTTGACACTGCAGTTGTGAGCCAAACAATAGCAAAGAGTAGCGCTACGCTCTCTTGTTGAAATGTCGTGTATTTTGTGATTTGGGATGTGTGCGGAGCTGTACCAAGTAGGACATATTCCTCTGTTTGAGGTTTTCACGTGGTTTTCCTCAAGCCTTGGATGAATGCCAGAGGATTTTATTCTTTTAGTTTAGGTGTGATATCCACGTTATCACATCTAGTATTCTGTATATATTTAGTAACTATAGTTACTTGCCTTGTTTTATTTTGTATCATTGTTTTCTGAAGAAGATCCTTGATCAAAGGATTGAAACGTAAAAGTTTCAAATAAATATACAGAATTTAAAGTCAAAAGTCGTTTTTATTAAATAAAATTCTGAAAAATATATAGGTCATTACATATTATGTATTTAAAAAGTCTCATGCCCGCTTTACACGGTTGAAACATGTAATTCTACAAAATATTCTTGTTCAATTATATTTGACCGTGTAAAAAATTTACATAATGGCATTGTTCAATACGAAGTTGTAAAAATAGTTGGTATAGAGTATGTTCTAATTTTTCAAAACCATTTTCATGAAATTTTGGTGATATCTAGGGATTTTAGAGTACGTAGTTGCTGCCTTGTATGAATCACGTTTAACTTCATTGTTATTATGGTTCAAGCAGCTGTCACTGTGTTATGTGTCAATCAAATATTTATCATCAATGAAGTTGGTCGTTGTTTCGAGTCCAAAGTATTGACACCACAATTATACTAGCTGTCGCTGTCATGTTGTCAAATATTCTGAGAATATTTGCTTGTGTAAAGTGCTGATATAAATTGTTCAATCAATATGACAAGAAATAATGTAAAATTTTATGTAAAAATATGATTGTGTAAAGAGGCCATTACAACTTCTTATTGAATAATGCCATTTTGTAAATTTATGTCGCTTTACACGGTCAAATATCATTGAACAAGAAGATTTTGTAAAATTTTATGTATATTTATAACCATGTAAAGTGGGCATAACAATATAAGTCATTTCTCAAATCTCAAATCCTGATTTTACAAAATATCAAAAATTGATGGAAGAATTTTCAAATTGCGATTTTCTATCAATCAGAAAACTTTAATTTTGATTTTCTGAAATATTTGAAAAGGTAACATATTTGGTTATGGCAAAGAACCACAGAATTGTTTAGAATAATTTTAATAATTCACCAATCATTATGAGAATCAATAGGATCCTATATAGAGAGTTGAAAAATTGATTGAGAAAGAAATACTAAAATTGATCAAGATTTGCGACCTATAGTATGTCCTCTCACGAAAATAAAAAATAATCATATTATAATAATCAATTACTTAGAATACTTTTAATATTTGACCAATTGTTGTAAGAGTCAATAGGGTTCTACATAGATGGTTGAAAAATTGAAGGAAAAAAGAATTGCCAACATTGGTTGAGATTTGCGACCTGCAGCGTGTCTTCATACGTACAGACTAAAGGATGGAAATAAGAAATAATCGTGCAATAATTAATAGTTTAGAATAATTTTAATATTTGATCAACCGTCGTAAGAATTAATAGGGCTCTATATAGATAGTTAACTAATTGATAAAAAAATATTCAACAAAATTGATCAAGATTTGCGACCTGCAGCATGTACTTATACGTACAAACCAAAAGACGGAAATAAAAAATGATCGTGCAGTAATTAATCGCTTAGAATTATTTTAATATTTAACCAACTGTTATGAAAATCAGTAGGTTTCTATTTAGATAGTTGACCAATCAATGAAAAAATAATCACCAAAATTGGTTAAATTTGAAACTTGTAGCTTATCCTCATACGTACAGACCAAAGGACGAAAACAAGAAATAATCGTGCAATAATTAATTGTATAGAATAATGTTAATATTTGACCAACCGTTCATAAAATCAATAGGGTTAATTTCAAGTTGTTGCCTAATCGATAGAAGAAAAAATTACCAAAATTAGTCAAGGTTTGTGACCTGTAACATCTCCTCATACGTACAATGGACGCCAGTTCAAAAACTAATTTAGGTCATTAATATAATCGGTCAATATTTCCGACTAAAGTCCAATTTAGGTCATTAGCAATATCTACATTCAAATAAAAATGAAATATCATCTTTCCAAGAAGCTATTGCTTGTAGGGTTTTCCGAGTTTTAATTACTTCTATTGCTAATAGATGATACACTCCTCCGTAAAATATAATTGAAAATATGTTTCAACAATAATTTCATAAAAGAAAAAAATTAATTTATTTTAATAACTAGTTTTCTGTTATTTGTGTGAATTAAATAAATACAACTTTTGCTTATGAATAAAACAAGACTAATAAATAATTTATAAAACTTTTTCTTTCGCTAATTTCAAGTTCAACTCAAAATTACTATAAATCTAGTTTTTTCAGTAACGTTTATTATTTATTACAGTTGAAGAATGTGTGGATCATCTGATATCTCAATATTTTTAAAAAACAATGCAAACACGCCTTCAGTCATCCTTTTATTGAACGCAATTTTTTTCCCGGTTGTAATAATACAGTATTGGTATCATATGAATCAAAGTTACGTTGAATTCGTGCCAACATTGAACAAAGTAAACATGGAAATGTTTATTCTATTATTGACTAGCGCGCCAGCTTCAAGTTTTGACGATAATTTTACAAACAATAACTTCTTGGAATTAAAAGGCCTTTCTATGAATAATGCTACAATATTTCAATTTATAATGGCCTAAATTTATTTTTGGAAAATGACGTGTCTTCGTTCGTTGACTTGTACGTATGAGGTTACGTTACAGGTCAAAAATCTCAACCAATTTTTGTGACTTATTTTTCTATCGATTGACCAACTATTATTGTAGAACCCAATCGATTTTTATGCTGATTGATCGTGTAACCTAATTTTTAAGAATTAATAAAAATAAATTGTACGTATGTGGGCTCACTTCAGGTCGCAAATCTTGATCGATTCAGGTAATTATTTTTCTATCGATTGTTCAGTTGATTTTGCTAATGATTTGTCAAACAAAACAAATTCAATTCATGTTTGACTATGAGCAACAAAATCACAACGCGTAAAGTTAAATTCGAAGTGTTTTCAAAAACCAATAGTAATTATTGTTGGTATTGGATTCTGCGAACCGTATTATTTGTTTTAGAGATCTCATTGTTTTGTGCACAACTAGAACAATTAAAATACAACAAAACCTTGAACCAAAAATAACCACAAACTGAAGACAATCTTCGAAGTAAATTAATCGGTTCTTATTCTCAAACCCATTTATTCCCACAATAATTGCATACTTGGTTGTCTACCGACAAATGAGACAAAGAAAAAACAATAATAGTGAGTATTCATAGCAACGGATGCTCCACAAAGATAAACAAAGAAGATATGCTTGAATTGTGTAAATAAGAATGATTTAGCGCAAGGAAGTATGACGTAATATTGTCTTACGGGATATCATGAATAATACGTAATGGGCAAACTTCTATCATATATTTTTTCTTAAATATTTCGTATTTAGCACGATGAAGATCAAACGTTATCCTGGAAAAGCGGTCATCAACGATCCATCTTGGTTGGAGATGGACGGTCGGGCAATGGACCTCATCTACGCAGCCAATTGGCTGGATGCTCAACGAAGTTTATCATCTTCATCCTCCGGATCAAACTATAGCACAACTTCCACCTCTCCCACCTTAGAACTGGACTCTACAACCGATTCTCGTGATTCTACCAAACCCGTTAAATATCACAGCGATAAATATTTATCAAAAATATCTTCAAAAGCCAAACCAATTAGCCTAAAACTACAAAATCTACAAGAGGATGTAGAAAAGAGTAGTTATTATTTACCATCCCAAACTAAAATCATTCGGCAAAGAAGTTTTAAAACTGACGAGATAGAAAAAGACGTCAAAAGTAATAAATATAAAAATGTGATAAATGATTTTAAAAAATCAGTTAGATTCAATGAAAAAAGTGTTGAAATAAAAGACAATTATTGTAACATAAGCGAAAAAGAAACAGAAAAACCCGCGATTAATCTCCAACAAGTTAGGGTAGTCGAAAACCCTTTAAATAACCTAAACGAAACCTCAGTTCAAGTTAAACACACCACAACAGTTAAAATAACTAATAATCCCGGAGAAGTAAGCACAGATTTAACAACTACAAGAAAAAAATCAGAAGTAGTCTTAGAACGAATCAACAAATGGATTAATGACCAAAGTCAATACTTGAACGATCGAGAAATCCAAAACCACGAAATAATCTCAAATACCGATCGCAAATTTATAACTAGGGTTAAAAACCACGACCAGACTGACGAAGAATTCTATGAAAAGTTAGTCAACTCCCGGCAGAGACTACCCGCCGAAAAAATAGTAAAAATCCCTGAAAATTCTAGTCCTATAATCGAACCATTTTACGAAAACGAAGAATCTCATGATCCTTCTGTAATATACCATCAACCAAGAAAGGCGCCAATAATTGAACCGCAAAATAACGATTTCGCGATTCCAAGACCTAAATTAATAGTGCCGGTACATACGTATGCAATTCGCAAAAGAAGAACCGGAAATCTACATACCAGAATATCCGAATGCAGTCGGAGTAATGTGGATACTTCCGACAATTCTGGTGAGTAAAATATTTATGAATATTTGTACAGGTTTTCTCTGAAGTATGAATGTTTTGTATGACGTTATAGTCAATATTTATTTATGGTGGACTCATTTTGACGGTTTTAGAAAGTGAATATTCAAATAAATGTCTGTTTTATCACTCTACGCTTTTTAATTGTTTCGAAAATTCGTTTAAAATAAATTATTTCGAAATCTGACCAAATTACAAAACTAAACAATTTTGAAAAAATACGTAGACTTATTTTAGGCTGCTCCAGTTTTGTTGATTCCAAATAATAGAATTAGTCAATTCTGGAACAAATTCATCTAAAATTTGATGTGATTATCTGTAAAAGATGCTACTAACTGAAAATGTCCTCAATACACACCTGTTGTACAATCTTTCTGACTTTGCACACACTTTTAGATGGGCTCATTTTTACGGTTTTATAATATGAATATTCAAATTTTGTACAAATTCTTTTGAAAGAGTATAGCGATTTCCGGTTTGAATAAAGAGGCCAATTTTGCCCAATTCTTTCGACTGATTTCCCAAATTTTTCCAGACAGATGTTACCTCAAAAAAATTGGGTAATATTTTACTTTTCTTAGCTATTCTTCAAAGTAACTTTCACATCATTCTCGGATGTTTATCTTAATGTTTTCTGTGGTATTGTGCATCTGATGCAGCAAATGGAATTTCCTAGAACTCATTGAAGAATCCATAATGTAATATGATGTTTCATAGTGTTTTATTCAAGGTGACTTTGATGTTAATCCAAAGTAACAAGGAATGCATTTGTTATCCTTGTAAGTATTTTAAATAATTTTAACGGCGAAAACTCTGCGTTTCTTCTTCCTCGTTTATTTATTATACCTCAAAAATTCAACTTTCTCTCCCATTTTTTTTAAATATATTTTTTCTCCGAAGACAAAGGCCTTTTCCACGTATGACAAAGCATGTGCCTCACGTGTATTCCAGCGTGTGTACCCCCTCTTACCTCTTACTCTTATTAAACACAGCTTCCTCTTACCTGGACCACAGACATGAGCGCAAGTTCCTTAGTGGTTAGCCTTCGGACTGTGCGAAATGTCTTGCAAACTGGAGAATGGAACAGTTGCTGAGAAATGTTTCGTCATCGATAATCAGTGATTGTATAAAGTTTTTTTAGAGGAATTCTAATATTTATGGGTGTAACAGAAATGAATACATTAAATTTAACCAGTAGTAGAACTTTCTTAATATTTTTTTCCGAATTCTCAATTTTTTCAGCATTTTACCTCGTTCAGGTGCTTCCGGAATTATTGGATGTAGTAGCAGTAACAGTGGAACAATTGATTTTGACATGTGAATTGTCAACTACTTCAAAAAATTCTATAAAATCTAATAATATTTTAGAAAATATGTAAAATCACTTACAAAATTTAGTTTGATTACATTTGTAGGTTATGTTTTCCGAACTATAAGAATAGAAGCTTTCAGAATTGTGGCAATATTTTCAATTGGATTATTCTCTAAATTTATTATTTTAGAATTTTATCTATTCAATATCCCACCATTTTCTTTAAATAAATCATTGAATGATTTTCTCTTAATGTTTGAGAATAACAGTTAGTTTATACGCCGCCCATAGATAGCAGCACATATTTGACTGTTTAAATCAGCTGTTCTTTGTGCAAGTGCAATGAACTTGTGCAGATTTTTGAGAAATGCATTATCTGAAACATTACCTGAAATCCTTGAATAGAAATCAATTTTCTTGATAATGAGATATAAATATGACTAATAGACCAAATTGTTTATCTCAGACAAATCTTGCAACATGCAAAAATAGAATTACCGAGGTAAGCGATCATCAATGTATTGCCAAAATAAAAATATTCTCTCAGTTTCAATCATATGAATGATTGACATGACCACGATGATTCAAAGTTACAGAATTATACCATAAGTAGCTGGAGTATTATCGATTATTTTTCTGGTGCTATCACAAATGTTTATTGTGCTTGCATTTGAATACCACGAGTGTGCAGCACGAGTGGTATTCATAAGCACAATAAACATGAGTGATTGCACCACAAAAATAGTCTATAATACTTTAACTACAAATGGTATATGGAGGACTATTCCAGGAGTCAAATCATTTTTCAAATTAGTTTCCTATGAATCAAGTAACAAGTCACGTAATTTTCATTAGAACGAGTGAACAAACTACTGTCAAATTGAAAAATTAGAATTTCTTGCATTTTCTTTAACGAATAATAGAGAAATAAATTGTGTTCTGATATGGAAACTAGATCAAAAAGGTCCGGTGATAAATCAGAAGATGAAATTGATGAAGATATTCAGAAAAATATTTCATTAAATACAAAGAAAGCACGAGATTACAAATTGGAGGCATCCACATCTTTGAGTAGAATTCTCACTTTGACCACTAGTGTAATACCCGATGGTATTTCCACGTGTCCAAATACCCATTGATATTCACCGTTTCTATAGCGATTTGGCATTGTTAACCTTGTTATAAATACTACGGATGGAATAGTCATTCTAATCGACAACTGTCATTCTTCCAACAAATGAGAAACATTCAGTTCGAATCAGGCGCACTGTGAAATTTTTGACATAACTTTGATGAATTTTTTCTCAATATCCAGATGGTTCACAGGAAAAAAATTATACTGGACGAGTTTTGACTGGTTAAAATTAATGTACTTATTTCTGTTTTACCCTGTGTAGGATGTTTTAAAGAAATTTATTAATGAATTCAACGAATGAATAAAAACTCTGGGTTCTATGAACCTAAAACATTTATGTGCTTAAGCAACGCATTTTTATTTGTCAACATACTTACATATTTCTCACGTTCAAATTATAATTAATGCATTATTTATTTTTAGAACGACCTTGTTTTGCTTATATTCACACCCTTTAAGAATAAAGCTATTAATAACACACTAATAAAAATTGCGACCTGTACACGTAATGGGAAATCAAACACAATAAATATTACCGATAAAATAAACAATACTGCAAACAAATGAGTATTTATCAAACAATTATATTGGTATTGAATTAAGGTTAAATTGCTCATAAACCACCCTTTGAGCAGAATAATCCTCCCTTTTCATTTGAATGACAAAACCTACATATTTCTTATCAGAAGAAAATTTTTCGTACTGTTATCTAAAAACTGAAAGTGGTACATCGCTCTTTCCTTTCCCAGTAGAAAAGATATTATTTTCTTCCCTGAGAAGTAGAATATATGCTCATTTCTCAACAGTTCCCTTAATAGCTTGAATGAAACAACGATTTACTCATACTTTTTCCTTTTTACTTACTTGTACTTAATACAAGGAAGTATTGTGAAACCAACAAAATCCACCTATCAAGATTTTGATGGAATTATCCGTTTTGAGCATCCCTGAATCCATTTTGACTATTTTTGGCTTGATGTCGGTACGTTCGTACGTGCGTGCGTAGCTCGCAAATCTCAACTGGTTGAACGTATAATGTTGAAATTTTGTACTTGAAACTGGTATAGGGTCTAGTTGTGCACCTCGCGCTCGCATTATGGTTTCAATTGTCTGTACCGGAAGTGCACTTTACTTGAAACTTTTTTCGAATTTTTCAGATAAATCCAGAATGATCAACCGTAGGATGTTGAAATTCAGCAATTGAAATTGCTGTAGCATCTAAATGGTCATCTCCTATTTTCGTTCCAATCGGCTTAGCCGGAAGTGCACTTTATATGACAGAGTTTTCGAATTTTCTTCATAAATTCAAAACAATCGGTCGTAGAATATTGAAATTTTGTATTAAGCACTTCTATAACATCTAGTTACACATCTTGCATTATGATTGCGATCGGCTGAACCGGAAATGCAGTTTACTCGAAACATTTCTTGAATTTTCCGCATAAATCCAAAACGATTGAACGTGGAATATTTGAATTCAGTATTCAAGATGATAGTACCGTCTTCTAGATGCTCATATCCTATTTTCATTGAGATCGACTAAGCCGGCAGTGCACTATACTTGACAGTCTTTTGAAATTTTTCGCATAAATTCAGAACGATCATCTGTAGAATATTGAAATTTGGTATTTCAGTCTGCTGTAGCATCTGAATGATTGCCTACTATTTTCATAACAATAATAATAACCGGAAGTGCACTTCAGTTGGAATTTATTTTTCAATTTTGCGTATAAATTCAGAACTGTGAGCTGTAGAATCTTGAAAATCAGTATTCAGAAATGTTGTAGCATGATGACCTACAGTTTCCATAGCAACCGACTAGGCTAAAAGCGCATTTTACTTGACAGATTATTAGAATTTTTTGGATATATCAAAAGCAATTAGCCGTGGAATGATGAGATTTTCTGACAAGTAAGTCACGTGATGTCCATGTCAGATATTTTTGGATTTTTGATAAAATTACTTATACATTGAGAGAAGAAAGTATAACTTTCTTACGTTATCCATTTTTGTAATATTTCAATATTCTTCAATTTTGGGATTTTAAATTATTTCTGAACATCTCCGTTTGTAGCTTGAATGAAACAGCGATGTACCCGTAGATCTTTTGTTATCATAATCTCTACTTTAACTGCACAAATTAGACATGAACTGCAATAGTTATTGACAATCGAATGCGTTAAAGTAATATATTACAGCGCGACAGCTTTGTTTGAGAAACGACCGCGAAGCGGGAGTCTCTCATCAGCTAGAGCGCTGTGAAATGCATAACACACAAGATTTGTATTAAATTTTTTGGTAGACAATGTATGTTTCAAAGAAGAACATTCCTTAATAATAGAATACGTTGATTTTTAAGGTTAAGATCTGTGGAAATTGTGTTGAAGTTGAAGTCACTTGAGGTTGCCAATATTTCACAGTGACAGCTGTCAAAGCTATAACGAAAATAGTAAATATTTATCTACTATATTTATCACTTGTAACATTGTACGAGAAAAAATGAAGTTACTCGTCGCGTAGAAACAGTTGTAATAAGCGTTTTACAGTTAGGAATACAAAAATAGTACCAAAAATGCTAAATCAAGAAGCGGAATACACTGATTTTACGAATCCAAATTCGTATTTTTGTATGTATTAAATTATAGTGACATTTTCTTTTCTGAATTATATGATGAGTGTGCAGCACGAGTGGTATTCATAAGCACAATAAACATGAGTGATTGCACCACAAAAATAGTCTATAATACTTTAACTACAAATGGTATATGGAGGACTATTCCAGGAGTCAAATCATTTTTCAAATTAGTTTCCTATGAATCAAGTAACAAGTCACGTAATTTTCATTAGAACGAGTGAACAAACTACTGTCAAATTGAAAAATTAGAATTTCTTGCATTTTCTTTAACGAATAATAGAGAAATAAATTGCGTTCTGATATGAAAACTAGATCAAAAAGGTCCGGTGATAAATCAAAAGATGAAATTGATGAAGATATTCAGAAAAATATTTCATTAAATACAAAGAAAGCACGAGATTACAAATTGGAGGCATCCACATCTTTGAGTAGAATACTTACTTTGACTACTAGTGTAATACCCGATGGTATTTCTACGTGTCCAAATTGCCATGACAACTTCTTGAAATACCAAAATGTACTTTTGCATGTAGTGTTATTCAAGCGATAGGATTTAAAAATTATTTGTAGCTTCCTCAGGGGAAGAAAACAATTATTTCTCTGATTGGCTTTCATTTCAAACAGTTGAGGGAGAAATACTTAGCAATTTTTCATTGTTTCCACATAATTTATCTCATCTTGAACGTCTGAATTAACCCATTTTGCTGACGTTTCTTCATATCTGCTCTTATTTTCTCGCATTCTAATTCAATTCAAAAAACAATAATGTTTCATTGTTCAATTTTCATAGCAGACTGTCTGTATTTTGCAAAATTTCGTAACAAAACGTTGAGTAATAGTTCATGGTAGGCAATCGAAATTCTAGACTGCATTTAAAAATATTACGAAATTTTAATTATATCCATTAAAAATTGATAAAATTGTTGACAATTTCCCATAAATATCTTCAGTTCTTCATGTTTGTTTACTAATTGGAGACGAAAGTTAAAAATGTCAAATATCACTCACGTCTCCAAGAGGTCAACTTTTACTTTCCAATCATTCAAGTCTCCAAAATAAAAATTTATTGCAATAATAATAGAAAGAATAACAATAAAATAACAGGTTGATGTAACGCGGAAGTTCACTTACATTACCGAAAATAATTCCCTAATGATCACACTTTCAAGTGAATTAATAGAAAGTCATATGGAAATAGTAATTTATTGACTTGCCTGGAGCATTTTTTTCTATTTTTTGTTTATTGGTTCTTCGAGTCAAATTCTAACACATTTTTAATTGATGTCTATTGGGAATAACACCAAAATTATTTCGGCTCTCTTTTAGTACTTTTTAAATAAATCAAATCTTGGAAGTCTTGACTGAAATTTTATTTAGGAACCAAATCAAGGTCAAAATTCTCGTCAAAGTTCCCTGACTTATGCCCAATGACTAACGAAATTGTAAATGGTTTCTTATTCATATGTAGGCACGACAGATAAAATCTGACGAATAAATTTGAATAAACTAATATTAATATTAGTTTGATGTCAATATTGTAAGTACTTTTCGTTAAATATTCAAACAATTTCACCACTCGCTTTGACAGAATTTTTTTTGCCTGAAAATTAAGTAAAACAAAAATCCCTAAATATCATTGGACAACTATTTATGCAAATTATTTTACCATCTTGATTGGAGTTCATTGTCGGATTAGGGCATTCATAGTAAGTGCAGAAAGTTATGCTTGTTGAGATCAATTATTAGTAATTTCTTTTTATGGAATCCTTGCAAGAAAAATTTCTTCACTAGAAATTCAATAAAATATGAGAGCATTTTCCCATTATCTTCATAAATTGAGTATAAACTTTCAGAATTTCTAGAAATCCTCTTGACTACTGCTTTATTGCATTCAAGTCATCTTCAGATATATTTTCCATCTTCAATTGTTAGTTCGAACGTCCAATGACATCAAATGAAAGTAAATCTACTCATCCACAGTGTTTCACATGAAATCAGAACCGAATTGAAAGTGTACAGCACGTAACATTAGTTCTGTCTTCATATTGCATTATTTGTAAGTATCAATTACATAGAAGAGAGAGTTATGGATTAATAATGTATTCTACTCACATCTAAGGAATAAATTTAGAAATTAGACTTCAGAATTTTAGGGTACCTTTATTTTAAAGAGAATGACATCGGAAAGTATCTGAAATTTCAAGATGTATGTTACTCGCGTTACGGAGACTCCAACGCTGCGTCAAGCAACAAAAACAATTAGATACTATTCTCTTGAATCCAAAAGTACAGATATTAATAGTTGTTAATCACACCTATAAGCAATTATTATGTATTAAATGACCTATAACCTACCGATTGTGCGTAGGAAACTGCAAGGCAAAGATCTCCGGATTTCTCTACACCTTTGACTGTTAACGGAGAAATCATTTTAGTTCCCGTGGGGAAACGAAACGGAAATTAATTCTCCATGAGTTTATAACGGCGCGCTTTTGACCTTTGTGACACCGCGGATGTGATTTTACTCTTAAACAGAAAAAGTTATGTTGATTGCATCTACCGAAGAATTCCTTTCCAGTGATGGTGCGATTTGCCGCGGTATTTTAAATGAAAGTAAAATTTTCAACTTTCAAGAAGGTAAATACTTAGATGGAAGACTAATACTCAAAGCAAGATTTGAATTCTGAAAAATGGATGTCCTTTAAGAAGAGAAAGGAGCAATTTTAAAACAATTAATGTTGATTAAGTACACACATTAATTATGAAGTAGCAATTTCACACAACAAAAATTTTGTAATATGCATTTAATTATTCAGCTTTTAGAAGTAATTTTTTTTTTCTAGCCTTCAATTAAACACAAACTATAATTTTTTTCAAATATTTTAACTTTAGCAATGTCAAATTATTACGTTCACAATGTTTAATTTATTCATATTTTACAAATGTCATTGCACATATTTCATAACCAGGAGACTTAATGCATATTAATAAAAAAAATTGCGTACATTTGAAATGTCAAGTAATCAAGATGAACAAGCCTTGACTTGACGGTGTGTTTATTGTGTTACAATTAATTAATAAATTAAAACTAGAAAGTTAAAGTGTTAATCCTGAAGGTGATATTTGTATTTCAATCTTGAAAAATATGATCTATAATAACTGTTTCATTAGATCATACTTCAGTTGAACTGCAGGGACTCAAATTTTAATTTTAAGATCAATAAAAATGCAAAAATATTATCGGTACGGTTTAGGGGATGAAATGAAGCATGTCACACTTGGAAAATTCATATCCACTAAATTAATAATTGTAGGGTAACAAAACAAACGCTAATTATAAGATTATGTAGCACCATTTATTATAAATCCAGTTTCAACACTTTTTTTCCACCCTGCCAGTGTAGAAGGTAAAATGTTGCGGCAAAAATCTGTCATGCACGTCACACTTTAAAAACTTGGTAAAATGATGAAACAATGCTGATAGAAATATTTCATAGTACCATTTATCATAAAACTTGATCCCACCCCTAGTCCGTCAACCCTGTCTGTATAGGAGGTTATATAATGGAACAAAAATCTGTAACTATTTCAAAGTGAAAATATTCTAAGATAATAATCGTACAGTAAAAATGAACCAGACGTTGATTCAAAGGTTATGTAATAAAATCTTCTTTGAAGCTATTTTCAATCCTTTATCTTTCTGTCTTATCGGTGTAAGGGATGAAAAATTGTGATAAATATCTGTGATTTATGTCACAATTTGAAAGAATATTTTCCATAAACTACCAATCGTAAGATAATGATATAATATATAAATACTGGCAGCAAGATTCTGTGGTGATATTTATTATAAAACAAATATCAACGCTAATTCATCAACTCTGTTGGTATACAGGAGGTTATATAATGCAACAAAAATATCTATCACGCTGATTGAAAGATCATTTATTTTAAAGCTAGTTTCAATTTTTTGTCTTTTTGACTTACCTGTTTAGGGGATAAAATATTACGACGAACATCTGTCATGTATATCACACTTTAAAAACTCATTTTTCCTAATCTAATAACCGTAAAATAATAAAATAAATAATAGCAGTAAGATTCTGTATTAATATTTATTATAAAATAAGACTACATCCCTGATACGTCAACCCTGCTGGTATAAGGAGCTATATAATACAACAGAAATTTGTAACTCGTTCAAAGATAATATGTCGTAAAAAATAATCGTATAATGAAAAAATAGACGCTGATTGGAAGATCATTTAATATCATCTATTTAAAAGCTTGCTTCAGTCCTTTATATTTCTGTCCCACCGGTGTAGGAGGTAAAATATTGCCACAAACATCTGGCATATATGTCACACTTTGAAAACTTATATCGGAATTATTTCCATTATAAACACAGTTAATGACTATAATTTTCTCATTATGAATATAGTCTAATTCCACACACGGGCGTATGGTGCAAACACAAATTCTAAGTTCCCTCCATTTTGTTCATATAATTTCTTCGATCCACACTAAACTTTATCGACTATAATCGTAATTGAATGATGATTGATGCCAACTCGTATTTGTAATATATACGAGTATGTGCATTTCTGTATAAGGCCCGGTTGTACAATCTAAGTTTATCCACAGCTTAGTTGAGCCGAGCTTATTTACCATGGCTACAATTGCTGACATAATTGTAACTATAGTAATTAAACTTAGATCAACTAAACTGTGGATAAACTTAGATTGTACAATCGGGCCTAAGAGGTACTCGAATCAGTTTTTATTTGTTTTTATCCTGTAAATGGTACCAAGTTCTTAAAATTCATTAAAAAATTGCTGGATAGCTTGAATAAATGTAATATTCTGTTATTTTTGGGATCGCATATTTCTGCATTGTTTCAACTATATATTGCTGTGGAAGTGGCACCCAGATCAGTTATTATTCATTTTGACCCTGTTACACCACAGCTAGATGAATGAAACTTGGAATACAAATACATATTATATAAAAAAAATGGTGAACATGTTCGGCCCAAATTTTCCGTAATAGCCGCTGAAAAAATACTTTTGTCATTTTCCGATAGTTCAGATTATCGTAATTGGTGAATGAACTTTGTACAAACATCATTCATACCAAGTTTCATATTGATTGGACAGATAGAAACTGAGAAAAAAAGCTTGGACCTTAGACCTATTTTATTTCCTGACCATTCTATGAAAGGTCGCACGGGGATAAAATTTGATATATGTGATACTCTATAATAGATATACCATCCCATTATCATTTCAATCAATTACACGCGGGGGCACTTTTCCATAGCTTATCGGGCTATACCTTTTCAATCGCATTTTTCTCAATATTTTCATGATGTAAGGATATAAAACAAATACATGGTTGAATTAAAAGAAAAATATTCTATCGAAAGAGACTAAAAAATATATAGCATCTCATTTGAAAAAATTTAACTTTGTGTTGTACAGGATGTATACCAAACCTGGAAAACCTGGAAAACCTGGAGCTGTCAGGGAATATAGATAAACTGGAAATGTCATGGAATCTCCAGAGAATTGCCGATATTTGTCTGAAAAAAATAAATTATGGGATATTTATGCATATTTAATAAAAGTACATGAAATTTTCACTCTGTAAGATACTAGGGCCGTCTGTCATATGAGCCACAGTGAATACAGTGACTGATTTATGTTCTGCGCAAATCCATAAGTCTTGTCAAAAAGTCTATAAAAAAAATTATTAAAGTGCATCTACATTTGTTGATCAATATAAATTTGTTCATAAGGATATCAAGTTCATTGCGATTTTGTCTGAAATCTTCAGATTTATAAGGTTCACACAGAATTGCAACTTTAATCTGTGATTATATGTAAACTTGTATCAAATTTTTGTTTTTTACTATCTGAAATTTTATTGGAAATAACCTGGAAAATTCAGGAAATGTTTATTTGATTTTTTGGTATACACCCTGGTTGTAGCTTGGAAACACTGATGTAAAAAAATATTTACTTCCATAATTGGGTGTCCCCCTTGGTCCCGCATAGGATTGTCCTATAGTATTTTATTGTATCTTCAATAATATAGAAGTTATTCTAGGTAGCTCGTTTTGCTGTTACACCCTATATACGGAAACCAAACATCCAGAAATTTCTACGTTATTCTCGAATGTCGCTTGGCGCGACGTAAAGAGATAACAGGCTCCGCCCAGACAACAGGGATGGATTCAGTGCCTATTTTATTTTTACGAATTATGATACTTTCGCACCTTACAATATCCTAAAATAATAATTAATAACGATACTAGAAAGAACCATACTTTGACCTAAAAATCATGTAGTACCATTTATTTTAAAGCTAGTTTCAATCCTTTGTGTTTCTGGTTTACCGATTTAGGGGGTTAAATATGGCAACAAACATATGTCATGTATATCACACTTTGAAACCTCTTTTTTCCTAAACTAATAATCGTAAGATCATCAATTATATAATAGCAGAGAGATTATGAAGTAATATTTATTATAAAACAAGTTTCAGCCCCTAATCCAGGGGTGGGGAACCTCCGGCCCGCGTGCCGCATACGGCCCGCGAAGTCATTTGTTCTGGCCCACGAGCAGTGTTGCCAACTCATGGGAATTTTCCCATTTTCGGGAATTTTGAGCCTTAAATGGGAATTAGGGAATTGTCTCTGAAATATAGGAGTTTTTATTATAACTATTATTATTTGTCCGACCTGCGAATGATGTTATAAATTTCCAACTGGCCCTTGGCAGAAAATAGGTTTCCCACCCCTGCCCTAATCCAACAATCCTGTTGGTATAGGGAGTTAAATAATGCAACAAAAATCTGTCACTCTTCCAAAGTCAATATATCTTAAAATAATAACCATACAATAAAAAACCAAACTGATTGAAAATCATGTTGTACCATTTATTTTAAAGCTACGTATTCAATATTCTATGTATCTTTCTGAGGCGTGAAATATTGCGACGAACATCTCTCATGCACTTTGAAAGCTCATTTTCCTCAAACTAATAACTAATAAGATCCAACCCCTGACCCATCAGCCCTTTTTCAAAGTAAATATGTCGTAAAAAATGAGCCTTGTTCGTATAGGGCGTGAAATGTAACGATAAACATCGGTCACTCATATCACACTTTTAAAGCTCATATCTCCCATCTAATAACCATTCGATAATAGAAAAGAAAGCTGATAGAAAGATTATGTAATACACTTTGAAAGCCTATACCTCCTCAATTGATAATCGTACGTTAACACGTTTACTGCGGTAGATTATTTTATGTTTTTCCCGATATGCGTTGAGGGACAATTGGTCCCCAAGAAATCTTTCCTATTATGCGGTGAGGGGTTATTTAGTCCCTCAATTTTCGTTTCACCTAACTCCACATATTGGCATGAAACTCAACTAAAATGATGGTTTGAGAGTGGGATAGCTTTCTATAGGTATCTATCTTTACTATACTGGCTCAGCCAAAGGACTGATGGTCCCTTATCGCATATAGAGATGACTAAAGTTTGAATTATCATTTTTCCATTTTCAATCAGAGTAAAAATACAATCGTGATAGGATATCACAATCATTTCATAAAAAATTTGATCATATTTTGTAAACTATCAATATAAATAGCTAACAGAACATAATTATATAGCTCTAACAAAAATACAAAATTTCAAATTTCAAGGTGAATTTTGTTAAGACAAGACAAACATAACTCGGGATTTTTGGGGCTGTCTGCACAGAAACTATTGTATTTCTTCGCTTTTTTCTTTGTCTTAACACTAGACATTGATTTTCGTGAAATATTTGCATTCTTGACATAAATTTTCTTATTTACTCTTGGTTCATCCCATTTCGTGAATAAATGTCTTCATTTAGTTGTTTGTCTATTCAGATTGTGTCGAATTTCAGGTATTGTCAGTAATATTGTGGTAAAAACATGAATCAATTTGTATGAATGTGAGGGACGATGAGCCCCTAATCGCAAGGAATCGAATATATTCACGATATACATGCTGGGAGGGACCAAAAGACCCTAACAGAATCAATGAAATATTCAACTAATACACGATATGCTCTTCACAAAGCTACATTTGACGACAAATTCAGCAAAATTTTACCAAAGTTATAGCTTCCGCAAAATAGAGAGTTTGCATGAAATATTGCCGCACTACAGGAAAGTCAAATGAGGGACAATTGGACCCTTAACGCAGTGAACGTGTTAATAAAAAATTATGCTGATAGATAGTTTATACAGGGTGGTGACTCGAAGGACGCACCATAGCGTTTTCAATGCTATTTTTGAAATGTTCAATTATTGGCTTCCCTATTTTACATCAAAAAAGTTGAATAGTTTATTGTAGAGAAAAAAATTCTGCATTTTTCGACACTAATGTTCTAAATTTTACTCTACTAGGAACCAGTAAAATTACAGAAATGTTTATTGATAATTTTCTTAAAATCAACAGTGCCATGAGATAAAAAACAAATGTCTGTCCTCAGCGTTCCATATCAAGTGTCTTGAGTTAAAATGTATAATTTAGAAGAAAAATTAGATATGGTGAAATGGTTTTATGGTCAAAATAGTGCTCGACAAATATCAGTTTCATTTAATGTTAAATATCCAAATCGACCCATTTCAGGATCAGCTAAAACCGTTATGAGAATCGGACTGTTGATTGATATCACATTTATTTTGTTATTTCATGGCACTGTTGATTTTAATAAAATTATCAATAAACATTTCCGTAATTTTACTGGTTCCTGGTAGGGTGAAATTCAAAATATTAGTGTCAAAAAAATGCAGAAATTTATCCTCTACAATAAACTATTTAACTTTTTTGATGTAAAATAATTAGGGAAGCCAATAATTGAACATTTCAAAAATAGCATTGAAAACGCTATGGTGCGTCTTTCGAGTCACCACCCTATATAGTACCATTTATAATAAATTTAGTCACAGCCCTTGATCTATTAACCCTGTCGGTTTACAAAAAATTGTCTATCCTCTAAAGGAAGTCCTAAAATAATAATCGTAGAATAATGAACCAAATGCTGATAGAAAGCTTACGTAGTATCATTTTTTAACCCTTCCGACCCTGAACGTAATTTTACGTCTTTGATTGCCTTTTTCGCTTGGTAAAAATGAATTTAAAATTGTTAATTAACCTTTGTAGTAAAATAATCACCTATTGCCTAATTGAGAAAGTACAATTTTCAATTACTACTTAATCATTACTTATTTGGATCCCAGTTATATCGCATTGTAAAACTGAAAGTTGTTCTATAAGTCTTCCTCAGTTTCCAGATGGCACTAGTGTTGACATTAATTTTTTTATGAAGGCTGGTTTATCCGCATTCTCCCACACATATCAAGAAATGCGTTTAATTCTGTAATTAGAATTTATGAGGCTCTTACATTTTAATTATAAGAACTTGAGATATAAATAAACCATTTATCATATTTAGTTGCATTCAGCGGTTTTCTTTACATTATTTACCGATTTCATTTTAGACATTGTCTCATGGGAAATTAATAAATTGGCGTGATATGAGTATTTAATTCTTATTTATTTTGTAAGAAAGTGAATAATTTATTTTGTTTTCTATATAAACATTGTTTTCAGAGCGAAACTAATTATTCAGCTTTTTTTATGAATTAGTGTGAGAAAATGTTTTATATATTATTATTAAAATAATTGACTTTTAATTACCCTTAAGTAGAATTCAAACCTAGAAATGCGGCATTAAAAATGGATTTTAGAATTATACAGATGTCTTGTGCTGTCCAGATTTGGAATTACAAAATTAGGTACACACAATACCAAGGTACTAAATTTCACCATTTATAGCCGATAGATAATTTTTTATTTAAAGATGTGTGAAAATCTTTTGCCTGAATTGGTAAAAATATTTTGATTGCCACTTAAAGTCAGAGAGGCTTAAGTGATTCTAAAATTTATTGCTGTAATAGATACTTGTATTACTAAATATTAAAATAGGTAATATGTAGTAAATTAATTTTTACAGCTGAAGAGATGAAATTATTGGAAAAGTAAGCACCTGATCAGGTGTTAAACATTGCACTTCCTTGCCTAACTGTACAAATAATCATAAAGAATAATTATGAAGTGTTTGCTATTTATTTCATGGTGGTGTGTTGAAATTCAATCCGTTGGTAAAGGCTCAAACTTCAATGTGAATTGAACTTTATTTCTCGCCTTCATGGTTATATTTATATAATTTTACATGGTACATATGTATAATGACATTAGCATTTAAGGTTTTTATAATCTTAGTCACCGCTACGAAAAATTATTACTCTATTCGAAAGACTAAATTAAAACACATTTTAAACAATATTTTATTGAATTTACTGTTTCAAATTGGACATGAAACGTATATTACTGTTCTTACGTAACATTCCATTGCTTTATAAGATTCAGTAAGTCAAAGATTGAAATAGACGGCATTGTAATAATTCAGTGAAAGTTACTTTGTGAATTACTGAAGGATATGATCATACGGTTCGACTAGAATTCATTTACTGGTATAATAGATATTACTTTTACTGTAACAAGTTTTATAGTTGAACAAGAATTATTATTATTTTCTTGCTCTCTTGTATTTGCCAACTGAAATGTGGTGATATTTTTTAAATATGTGACCGCTTTCTATACTTTCTCGCAAAATTATGCATTTTATGCTCAAAAAATATAAAAATTACACATTAGTTTTTGAGAATCGAAGCAATGCATTCCTTTTCACAAAAAAGGACTAGAAGAACTCTGCCACAACTGAAGACGTAAAACTACGATAAAGATTGAAAAATGAAAGGCTTATTTTTCACGATTATTATTTCAGGAGTGAAAAGGTTTAAAAATGTGACAGATTTTTGTTGTATCATCTAGCCCTCTTTACCAACAGAGGGTTGAAATATGTTAAGCTCCCTATCAATGTTTGATTCATTATTCCACGATTATTATTTCACAAACTATATTTTTTAACAGTCAAGTTATCAATCACTCCAACAAGAAAATAAAATACCGGGTGTTACAATATCTATCACGTAATGTATGCAATAAGGAAGTGACCTACTCATGCTGGTACATCATTCAGTACTACTTGTACAAAAGTTGTTACTTATTTTTATTTTATTTTACGGTATCTAAAATGTGTTAGTGAAAGTAAAATCATTGTAAAGATTATCAAATAATTTAATTCTGTTGAATAAGTAAACACGTTTGTATGTTTCTAGTGTAAAACTATGTTCTGGTCTAATAACATTGAATTATTTCATAACAATTAACTTAATAATCATCTCTTTGGATTTTAAGTTGAATTCTTAGTAATAAATCAAGCAAAAAATTCTAAAACCACATATGCTAAACTGTTTACTAATTCATATATCATTGATATAAATAAAAATGTATGATTCAGATCCTGAACAGTTGTTCTACACTTTAAACAGTGTCCTAAAGTTTACATTTCGCGATGTGTGGGATCTTTAAACTTCACAAAAAATAAATAAACAATAACCATATGAAGCAAAGCAGTGATTCTATGAAATCTATAACTGGAAAGTAAAAAACTTGCAAGAGTTTTAATTCACTTTTTTATCTACGATTTTTAAATGAAAACAGCAAAACTTGAAGAAATACAGATGTGACGGAGCTCAAAATAAAAATAATCATGAATGAAAAGTTAGTAAAACATCAAAAAAAAAATGTCAGTAATTACATCTAGCTACAACTTACTAAAATAAAAATAAAATCTAGCACTCAACTTATTATTAAACAGAATCCTATATATAATTTATTTTTTGTATGAATAATAATTGTTTTGCCGTCCACTTTCGTCAAACCAGATTATTTTTTTGTCTACATACTTTTTTTAGTCGTTTTTATTCATTTAAACTGAAAGTGAAACACTTAATAACAGTCTCAGACGATGTATTTTTCCCTAAACCAAGAAATGTTTCATTAAAGTCTTCTGCATTTGATTATCACAAAAAAATTGCCATCGTTAAGACACAAATTACAAACATAATTTATTCCCTCAAATAATTTGCCATCTAATATTTTACAGTAATTGACCTCAAACCCTGACCCATCCAAAGCTGTCAATCCTGAGATAATTCCATCAACATCCATTGTTTATGGCCTATTTATAATCATCTCTTGATAATAATCAATGACACGCATGGTATTATTTCTCTGATAAAAAGAAGCATTGAAACAGTTCCAAAAACAGTTAGATTCAGTAAAAACGGAAATAAGGTTCAATGTGTGCACGTCCGTTCAATTGTTTTCTGCTCAGTTCACTGCTAAATTTGAATCCAGGGTCGATGATTCCGAAATGATTATTTTTTTATTTAAAATGAATGGATGTCCTTCAAATTGAAATTAAATATTTTTAACTATTGGCAATTTTTAATACTTTTATGTTTCCTGATTGAAATATATTGAAACCAGTTCCCGTTCTTGATTGACCAGAGACATTTTTGGCGTTGTAAATCAATAAAAACGTTAAGCAACAGTTATGACAAACCGGAAACATTTAAATGTTCGGCGACTGACAGTGAAAGTTCATAACATCCGCTATATTGAATGGCTCAAAATATACCTTTTTTAAAAAAGAAAATCTAGAAATTTTGGCATTCGCCACACCTAATAAAAAAATTCGACTAATATGTATTTAATTGCTAATCCAGGAAATAAATTCTGAAATTGAATACTCAATATTTACCAATCGTTAAGGTTCTGCCTTGAACTGCAACAAAAAATAATCTCTACCATTCTTTCAGACTATTTCACATAATACTATAATACAAAATTCTCGCCTCCGTTCGTTAAAATAAGCCTAGACAACAAAGCATTCGTAACACCAAATAATTCTCTTTGCTGTTCGTTAAAATCATCCTACACTTTCGTTAAGATTATTCTAGACTCAGACGCTGCCGCTAAGTATTTTTTTTAGATGTACAAGAGTTCAAGAGTACAGGACATACTCCACTGTACTTTAAAACAATAGTTTAATTTAATACAGGAGTAAAATATGCAAGACGAGCTCGATTTCTTCAAGTAATGACGTATTAGCTACGCTATGGTTTCTTTAGTTATTTGAATGAGTGTAGGTGCACAAGTAGGTGCATTTAATGACGTCATATCTCAACAAGGAAGTGGTTAAATGGAACACATCCTTCATGAATCTCACAAGAACTTTCTATGGTTAAAATATTTTATGAAATAATTGTGAAAATATCAAAAAAACTGCATCTAATTAAAAATTAAATTTTTTGGAGCTAATTAATTCGACATAACTCACACTAAACTTGTAAGAATATTTCACAAAGCTTACTTTTATATTTCGCGTTTTTTTATTGTGCAATACTTGATCTGCATTTATTACAAAATCCACTTTAAAAGTTACAATATCAATCTAAATAAATATAATTTTTAGAAAGTTTACTTATGTACTTAACTGTTGAATGTCAGTAATTAGAACTGACATCATTTTGCCTAATTTGACAAAAGACAATTCAGTACCGTTTGTTGAACAAATCTTTTTCTCAAGGACACGAATTCATAATTAGAAAAATACTTGCATCACAATGTAATTCACGTCAAAATTTAGCACTGTGCTCCAAAAATATATAATTAATTTTTTTTTTTCAGAGGGTCGTGTAGAAGTCTCCAGAGAAAACAAATTTCTGTCAGCTTTAGCTCCTGGTAAAGTTTTGGGCGAGCTTGCCATTCTATACAACTGCAAAAGAACAGCCACTATCAAAGCAGATAGCGATTGCAAATTATGGGCTATCGAGAGACAATGTTTCCAAACTATTATGATGAGGACTGGACTTATAAGACAAGCAGAATATACAGATTTCCTCACAAGGTACGAAACATACCATTAATAAGTATTAGATTATTATGCGCATCCTGATTTTAATAGATATTGATGCAGAATACCAGTTTTGTGTAAGAAAAATGCTGGCGGTGTCTTTATACTTATAAGATATGTAGAAAAAGAGGCCATAATTGAAAACTCAAGTTAACAAGCAAAACTAGATTCTGATGTTAGTGTACATTTACCAGCTTCACCTCCAGCTAAATGACAATTTTGCTATCGTTTTCACATCAAATCAACCAAAAACTGTATAAAAGATTTGCTTGTTTTCAATTTATTATCAACCATATTTGTTAATTAACTGAAATTAACAAATTTGATATTCTTAATTACCAAAAAATCTTTGCTGTTCATTTTTGACTATTTTTATTGCAATTGTAAATAATTCTTTCTGCTGTTCGTTGCCATATGTCCTCTTTTTCTCAAATATTCGTTTTATTTTAAGTTACTTGCTACAAAAATCGTTATTTGAATCCTAAATCCATACTTATTTTCTACTTTGTATATATGTTTTGGATATTGTCGCGATAAAAATAGGAAGATATGAAGAAAACACTAAAAGGTTATTATTATTATTAATTCAATATTCATTTGATCAAAATTTCAAGAAAAGTTACAGGTTAGTAAAAAGAAAAAGATATTTTAATATTGACTTTCAGTTCACGACAAAAAATCAAGATCAAGCCCCTGTATTCTCTATCTCTGTCTTGTTTCAACATTCTCTATAGCCTCGTCTATCTTACACTTTACACTACAGTATCGCCCTGGATTCTTTTTTAATTGTTTTAAGCGTATGACTAACAGATGGCAGTTTTTTCGTAGCTAGCACCTTAAGAAATCTAGGGTCGTTCGGAAGGACTTAAAAATCACATCAGTGGCTTTCAGTAATCTGGGAATTAATAATTCATTTTTTTGTATACTAGATGGAAAACATCAGGTATAATATGTAGAAATCAGTAAAAAAATGTGCCAGTTTTTCAATTAGCAACAGAAAATAACAAATTTGCTTAACAAGCTTTGACTTAATTAAGAAAAATTACAGCTTAAACATATACGAAAACAAAAATTCTCTTGATTTCGCCAGAAACAAATGTAAAGTCGCTTCTTTAGCTGCATACAGAATTTCGCGAGAATCTTATTTTCTGACGTTTCTGACAAATTAATTTTTAATATTTTTTATTTGTTAGTATGCTTTTGCTTGGCAGTTGACAAAACAGTTTCTACGTTTTTGCAAGAACACAACCTTAATTAGTATTTTTGTAGAAAATTATTTCCATTCTAGCGTCTTCCACTCAAGTTTTTCCATCAAGTGTACAAAAAAATTGCATGTTCAACTCATAAGAAAAGCGATATTACTTTTCTCTACTTATCAAACAATCCATTATGAAATTGACTTCCATTCAATCAGTGTAATTCCAAAAAAATCTCTCTGACGTTCGTTCCGTTCGTTTACAACAAACGTTTTTTGAGTATACAGAAACATATGTAAATTTCCCGGAAAACTGCCTAAATTCTTTAAAAAAACATATTCCGCTTAGACGATGCTCCTATTGCGACCAAAATTTTTACCTACTAAGCATGACTTACTTATTAATATTTATTTAAAATATAATTCACTGAGTAATACAATAGACACATTCCTAAATCTAAACATCAACCTTGTCCAATGGAATCTCTGTAATCCGTCATTCTACGATTCGGCAAATTCTGTAATTCGGCACCGATTGAAACGTCCTCGTTCGGAGTTTTCTGAATGAATTCGGGTTCCTCACTACACTGGCTGAACCCGGCATTAACATGAAAAATGAATACTTAATTTTTGGATTAAATTTTGTTTGTTTTTCTTTAAGCCACGCAGTTGTTAAAATGACGAAATACATACTGTGAGTATGTACCTGACTGCACAGGCTAAGAATGAATTTAAAATACACGTTTAAATTTTTATCGAGAATGATTTATCTTGTATTCCTGTTTCCGTTAAAATTATTGGAGTTCGATAATCCGAAAAAATCGATAATTCGGCTCGACTAGATTCTGTAGCTGCCGAATTAAAAAACTCATACTGTACTTCGTGTTCCACAGCGCCTCTGGAATAAAGGAAAAAAAGATTAGTCAATTCCTATTTCATTGGATTGGACCCACATGAATTCGAGGACTAGTGGAATATTTACCGGTTTGCTGCATGTACAGTGCAGCCCACTGGAACTCAACTCTACAGCTCATCTAAATTTACTTCTCCGATTTATATAGATATATAATATATAAAATATTATCAGATATTTCAATAACGTTTTGATTAAATACGAGCCGCGTCTCAGTGGAATTGGTACTAATATGTTTTTTTGAAGCTTAGCTAGTGAAATTTGATGAAATTAATACATTTTTATATTTTCTTAGAGATCGTTTATACATTCATCTCTACGTTACATCGCTTTTTTTTGACTGATACGTTTCAACTTAGTGTCAACTAATATTTAGCTATCGATTCAAGAGAGTAAAACTGCTCCTAATTTTTTGGAGACAAGCACATATCTTTTGAACTATTCATGCGGGCTGCGATCGCTCTCTTTCATGATATGATGTGGATTTGATCAGCAAGTTTTTTTGTGATTACAATTTGTTTTATTTATAGCGTTCCGATTTTCAAAGATCTCGCCGAAGATACTCTCATACGGATCTCAGAGAGCTTGGAAGAGATGTCATACGCAGATGGCGACTACATCGTACGACAAGGAGCCCGAGGTGACACCTTCTTCATCATTAGTAAAGGACAAGTTAAAGTTACCATCAAACAACCCAACTCTAATGAAGAAAAGTTTATTAGGACTCTTGGCAAAGGAGATTTCTTTGGAGAGATGGCGTTACAAGGGTATGAAATTATTCCTTATGTAATGTGCTTCTAAATCAAAATTATTCTACATTATTATTAAAGCAACAAATTGTTGTTCGTTAAGGCAAAAAAATATTGATCTGGTTTCTTTTTTCGTAGAATACCTTTTTAATTTCAACGTTAAATAAAATTTATAATTATTATTATGACTATTTAGATCAAACATATAAAATTTATTCTCTGATAGTTGAACAATGAAGGTTGTTAACCAATATTTATGTTTAGAAATAATCGGAAAAGAGCAATAAATGTATATTTGTAGAATAATCGTAGCTGATCTATAAATTTCATTTTACAGGCATTTAATTGCAATGATTTATACACATTTTCAATTTTCATTGTTTTCTTAGTGAAAAATATATGAAATTGATTTCAATTTGTCCGCAAAATTAAAGAAAAAAATATTTGATGCGTAGAGAAGTCCTTTTCTAATTCATAGAAACAGATCCCAGTCTCTATGTCAATGTCGTTATGACATAGTTACATTTATGGGGACTTTAATATTGTGTGTTGGTGCAAACAATATGATCTACAAATTTATGCTGGTCACAAGTAATTCATTATTAATCATAGTAATTTTATTATTACTATTTGGTGACATACAAATGTCAAAAAGTGACATCAAGGTAAAGAAATCAACTTGATTCCGTCTCTTACTTCTTGAAGACTGTCTTCAAAGATGACATTTAATCACATATCCAATTGTCCTTGGTGGTATATGTCAAAAATCTCTAAAATTACGTCAAGAAAGTGTCTCTACAAATTATAATTGAGCCCCAGAGCTATTGAATTTATCTCAGCGCGGTTTGTGGCAGCTTTCGAAACTTTTGTTATGAAAAATTTATTGACAGATGTGAAAATATTCATTTAGAGTACGTTCCACTAGATGACCGCAACGCTCATGCTCACGACCGCCGTTTTTGCTGTTCCACTAACTTATGGTCGATGTGGCTGGTGCTTCAAGTGGAACGATGCGAGTGTCTGTTAAATGTCGAATAAACTGACAATTTGTGGTTAGGATCGAATAGTAAATCATCAATAAGATTAAACTAACCTGTAGCAAAAAGGATATACGAATAGAAAGAATCCAATATGTCTGTAAATATTAAGCGCTCTTAAATAATAAATAATAATAATGAGAGACCATGAAACTATTTGTCATATTGAAAAATGGAAAATCTTGAATCAATTGACATAATTTGAAACCGAAAGTACAAATTGGAGAGACATCTTCCCATTTAATTTGAACTTCTTGGCGATTTCCGCGAAAATGAACGCAACGACCGCTTCGACCCACCTTTCAATCGCGGGCGTTGTGAGCTTGAAGTGGTCGAGATCAATGACGTCATCTATGACGTATGTATTATGAATGTCAAGACTGTGATCGTCTTGTGGAACGATCAATGAGGCGACATGAACGTTGCGGTTGTCTAGTGGAACGCACCCTAAAGTCTAGAAATAAAATAATTATGTTACCAAGGCGACAAATTGACAGATTCTGTGTTTTTCAGAGATGATTTAAGAACAGCTAACATAATTTGCGATGATCCTGAAGGTGTGACGTGCCTTGTAATAGATCGAGAGACATTCAACCAAATTTCCAATCTGGTGGAAATCAGACCTAAATACGTAGACGAAGGAGTTGAAAGCAAATTAAGGTATGGTTTCCTTGCTGAAATTTTTTATTTATTCAAAACGTTTGACTTTTGTGCAATGCTTGCATGTATTGTGGATTAAAGCGAGGATAAAGCGGTATGTTTCTATCAATCAAATAATAAAATAAATAATTGCTTTGAATTATAATAAAAACATGTATAATTTTTGTGTAGAATTAGAGAAGAATTCCAAAATGTGAAGCTGTGCGATCTCCGCGTTCTGGCTACTCTAGGAGTAGGCGGTTTCGGGCGAGTGGAACTCGTCCAAATCCAAGGAGACAACAACCGATCCTTCGCCCTAAAACAGATGAAGAAATCCCAAATAGTCGAAACGAGACAGCAGCAACATATCATGTCCGAAAAAGAAATAATGGGCGAAGCAAGTTGCGATTTCATCGTTAAATTATACAAAACATTCAAAGACAGGAAATATCTTTACATGCTGATGGAATCTTGTCTAGGTGGAGAATTGTGGTCTGTTTTGAGAGACAGAGGCCATTTTGATGACGCAACCACAAGATTTTACACCGCATGCGTGGTTCGAGCATTCGATTACCTACATTCACGAAATATTATCTACCGAGATCTAAAACCAGAAAATTTACTTCTTGATATTCACGGCTACGTAAAATTAGTCGATTTTGGTTTTGCAAAACGTCTGCAGACGGGAAGAAAAACATGGACGTTCTGCGGAACTCCGGAATATGTTGCACCGGAAGTGATTCTCAATAAAGGACATGACATAAGCGCAGATTATTGGTCACTAGGTGTTTTAATGTTTGAGCTTTTAACTGGAACGCCTCCATTCACAGGCGCTGATCCAATGAAAACTTATAATATTATCTTAAAAGGAATCGATGCGATTGAATTTCCGAGGAATATCACTAGAAACGCAACTGCTTTGATCAAAAAACTGTGCAGGGATAATCCGGCTGAGAGATTAGGATACCAGAAGGGCGGAATCAGTGAAATTCAGAAACACAAGTAATATAAATTTATTATAATTATAAAATAGATTAATATTATTAATTATTTTGAAGGTGGTTCGATGGCTTTAACTGGGAAGGCCTTTGCAACCGTACTTTGAGCCCTCCAATCATGCCGCAAGTTCGCAGTGTGATCGACACTTCCAATTTTGAC
The DNA here is from genome assembly GCA_963989225.1 of Dromius quadrimaculatus. Classification (NCBI taxonomy): domain Eukaryota; kingdom Metazoa; phylum Arthropoda; class Insecta; order Coleoptera; family Carabidae; genus Dromius; species Dromius quadrimaculatus. Next base: position 8,899,278 of record OZ022329.1, read on the forward strand.
CATTATCCTGCAGATAGCGATGGCCCACCTCCTGACGATATTTCCGGCTGGGACTCTGAATTTTGAGGCCATTAAAAATCACAATCTTCTTTTTAAACAGGCTGTGGACTCGCTAAGTGCGACAAATTTCCTTTCGGAAGTTAAATAAAGTGTAAACGCGGTTATAATTTAGCTTGTTCAATCAATAATAAATTCAGAAGAAAAAATTTACATAAATCAATAAAAATTATCTATTTTATAACCGTGTAGGAAAAATATCTAGTTTTTTAATCGAACTAGATGCCATACAGTTTTCTTCGACAATATCCTGCAACTGTGTTCTGTTTTTAATAATACAAGATTTCTGTCCAGTTTTTAAAAACTTTTTACATCGAATTATGAGCTTGTTTCCATTCATAATAATGATAATAACAACGAATTTTAAAGGAAACTTTATTTGACATGCTAATATAAAGCGGCTCTTAGTTCATTAATTACAATTAACTAACGTAATAATAGAAAAAATATCAGTTTTCATTATTTTCATCAGCATTTGTATTTTTGTGCGTGTGCATTTTAAAATTTGATTATGTGGAAGCTACTTGTGCCATTTTTTATAATACAGGCATGGCTGCAGCTGCAATATATAAATATGTTAGAAGTTTTAATTGTGTATATTATTGTTGACTTAAGAATGTAGAACTACCAAGAAAATTTATTGGTTTTGATTCTTGCCAATTGAAACAATAAGAATATTGTTATAGGGCCTTATGAATTAAATTTTGAAGACAAATTTACTAATATTAACTAAGGGTTCTGTGTACATACGAAAATAAGTTACCTATATTTGTAATATTTAAGGCAATATTTTAATCATAATAATAAATAAGATCATACTCACCATTCTAAGAATAAAATTTCAGTTGTCTCAAAAAAAAATTATATAAAAATGAGTTCTATTAATATTTATATAACAGTAAAATTGCTCCTAATTTTTAGAAACGAGCACATATTTGAATTTTTTCATGCTGGCTGTGATCGGAGCTTTTTTAAGAAGCAAGTTTTCAGAATAACGCCTGTCCAAAGAGTTTATAAAACAAGTCATAAAATTAAAACAAAATAATAATAATAGTTAGATTGGAAAATTATTCAGGTATGTAATTAATTATCTGACTGTTGCTAAAGGAAATTATAATTTCTTTTTTAGGCGATCATGACAAAAAAGGTGTTTTTATGGCTTCTGTTGCGGCCGTGAAGTTTCACTTTTTGGGACTGATCTGTCAAATTTTACTTTTTGGGACTGATCTGTCAAATATTACTTTTTGGGACTGATCTGTCAAAAAATATTTCATAAACACTTTATATTTACCTATATGGGCAGCTTGATGAACTCTTTAAGAAACAGTTTTCGCTTAAATAGTACATATTCTTCCATCAACCTCTGTAGTTCTTGCAATTCAGAAAATAAATACGCATTTTTTGTTAAATGTCAACTTGATAGAAGACAATAAAATAAAACAATTTCAACGGCAACTAAGATTTACAATTGCAATGTTCTAGAAATAAATAGATAAAATGATGTGATTTTGAATTATTTCGTAATGATCGCCTAAAAAACGTTGTGTGCACCTCGGCCTACAGTTCTTTTTTGGTCTCACCTGAATTGCAGCCTCAGCTACGCTTCGGCCGCAAACAACAGATTCGACCAAAAAAGATAACCTTTACGGCCTTGATACACAAATAACTATTTCGTATCTATAATATTTATTTGATTTGATACTTCTGCAGCAATGTCAACTTTTGCGCCATTTTCAAGGTTCATATTAAAAATGAAACAATAAAGCATTTTTGGAAAGAGATACAACGGTTGAAAAAGAAGAAAGAAGAAAAATCTTGAATCGCGCTTCGCCTACGCGCAATGACTTAGTGCCAATTCACAATGTGCGTAAACATAAGGAGTACGTAACCGTAAACATAAACGTAAGAAATTATATATGTTCACAGTGATCGTAACGTAAAATATTTTATTCAATTTTGACGTTTTAAAGCTACATTATTAAATCCATAGCAACAGTCTTAAGTAAATCTTTATTCACTAGTGATTTAAAATGAATTATTAGTGATTTAATAGTTATTTACATAATTAGTTATGAAAAGTGCTATATTGTTTGACGAAACGTAATATTTGCCAAAACGAGCGAAGCGAGTTTTGCAAATTATGTGAGTCAAACAATATGGCTTTTCATAACGTATTCTGTACAAAATTTTATCTAATTCCGTCAGAATAATTTCAACTATATTTTTCAATGAGAACATCTGTCACGTCACATCACCAAATTCAGATGACTGTGATTCATGACCATCTATTGTTACTACAGAAACAAGAGTGCACTGAAATAAACAAATATCGAATTTTCACAAAACGTCAAAATAATTTTTTTAAATGTGCTCAAGCAGTAATATCCTGAGTGATATAGTACCCTTTGATATTAAAGACTCTGCCAATGCTGCATACTGTGAATAATAAATCTTCCTTTTAATTGTACGCAGATAAGTATAATTGATTAGCTCTGAAAGATGGCCAGTTACGTAAAGTCATTACGTAACTACTTTATGCTACTTTACGCAACTGTTGCATTGCAGTTATGAAAAATGGGACGTTACATAACGTCAGAAATTGATGTAAAGTCTGACTTTTCAAAACGGAATTAGATAAAAAAATTTAAATCACTGTTGGAATTCCTTTTCATAAAAAGATTTCGATTTCTGAGAAATAATTCTCCCAACTGCTGCTGCTGCTTCGTTCAAAATGGTATTGGGGACGAGAACATTGTTTTAATCACTTTTTTTCCTAATTTCAGACAATACTTTTCACAATTATAACGCTTCAATTCAAAATTCACAAAACTGACAGTTTACTGACAGTCACACTCCCGAATGTTTGGAAAACAAACACTCGTCGCGATGTCAACGAAGCTTCCTTGCAACTGCAATTTAATTTTTTTGAATTTTGTTCCTCAGTTTTATGTTCCAGAAATTTACGCAAAATTGAATAAAATTATGTATACAAACACGTGAATTAAACCTCTTTATTTGCTCGAAGAATTAAACCACTCGCGCTGAACGCGCTCGTGATTTTGAACTATCTTCTCGCAAATAACAGTGGTTTAATTCACTTGTTGTATAAATAACTAAAAATAAAGTATTTTTTTCATTTCACGTTGGTATAAATTAGGGTTATTGATGTATTGTGTTGGTTTCTCTAACTGTCATTTTCAAATATTCTGTTGATTTCGATTCTGTTTCGTGTTTAATGTTTTTCTTTGGTTTCACTTTTATTAGTTTGGAGTTTAGTTGGTTTGGTTTTATTGTCTGATGTCTGAAAAAGATCTTGTGATTGTTGCATTAATATTGAAACTACGTTATAAAAGTTGCCAACGAGAGAAATATTAAGACGAGGCACAAATTGTTGGTTTTTTAATTAATAATTCTATGTCAATCATATTTGAAGCATGTTTCGATCCAGGGTGTCGTCAACTGTCTGATGAAAACATGTGTTTTAAGTTGACGCATGCGCTATTAATTGTTTCGTACGTAAACATAACATAAAGTTGAATTTATCTCAACTTTATGTTTTCATTACGTAGCTCTTATGTCAATACGTAAACGTAAGAAATACTTGAGTGCATTGTGAACACGGGCATTGAAATACAGTAGTTCAACTTTATGTTTATGTTTACGGTTACATACTCCTTACGTTTACGTACATTGTGAATTGGTACTTAGGAGAAAAGAGACGAATCCTTCTGCGGAAATTCTTCCTTGATGCCCAAGGAAACCCCAGCAAAATTTAGGCACAGAAGTGACTCAAACAGCTGTAAAGTAAAGGAAAATAAAATAAGAATTGGAATGAATTTTTAGTTGAAATAAAAATCATATTCAATTTTCTAAAATTCAAATTGATGAGATTATGATACTTACTGCGTCTGAACTGCTCCAGGTGTCCGAGCTGCTTTAAATTTTAAGCTATTCTATTCTTCAAAAATTCTGGCTCATGAAGAAAGTAAGCTGAAAAACATTTTTTTTCAACTAATCTTCCATCGACAGCACTGCAAGTTCTGCGACTTGTCAAGCATTTTAAATTTTCTCAGAAGCCGCATTAAATATGCATGTCTTAATTATGATATTTACAATTATTTGTCTGTATTTCATGACGGTTCAGAATGAAATATAATCCCACAAGGATGACATTAAAGAACTATCGATTTATCCCAGATAAGAGGAAGCTTCTAAGCTATTGAAATGAAGGTGAAATTACAGGAAAAGGCGATATATGGAATTATCAGAATGGTAAGTTTATAATTCAGTAGCACATAATAGTTATTTATATTCTATTATTTCATCTTTTCTTAATCTACGAACAGAATTCAAACTGATTTGCTATTAATTTATGATTCTCAAACTATATTAATGATCAGGGATGATTCTAATTGATTTCATTGTGAAAACAAAATATTGTGACATCAGAAAGCTACAAAACTAGTTTAATAATAAATTATAATAGAAATTCAGGTAGAAATCTCGGAGTTCCACTATAGTAAAATGTCTTTCATTGACGTACATAATCTCATTTCACTCTACCGTACCACCGGTATAAATATTATATATCAAAACTAACAGGTCCCACATTTTCAGACTACAGAGCCACTGGTTTAGGACATAATAAAATGTTTGTCTTTCTTTTCAGAAACAAATAAATTTTGGTATTCCTAAGATCTATTGATCAATAAATCATCAATAGGAATTGTTAAAGAATCTGTTTTTCTCCCACTCAAGCTACCAACTCTATTCTACCAGTATCCACGTTTTCAGACCTTTTGAGCCACTGGCTTAGGAGATAATAAATACTTTCCGTCGGGAAAAAAATCTTTAGTATTTTTAAGATCTATTGATCAATGAATCATTAACAAAGATAGTTAGAGAATGCTTTTTTCGGTCACTCAAGTTACCAACTCTATTCAACCAGTATTCACATTTTTACACTGTCAAAGCCCCTGGTTTAGGAAATAAAGAACACTTTTTCTTCAAAGAACAAATAAATTTTAGTATTCATTTGATCTATTGGTCAATAAATCATTAACAGAGATAGTTGAAGCATTTCTTCTGTCATTCGAGCTACCAACTCTGTTCTACCAGTATTAATATTTTCAAACTTCTAGAACCACTGGTTTAGGGGATAATAGACACTTTTCCTCCGAGCAACAAATAAATTTTAGTACTTTCAAAATATATGTATCAATGAATCATTAACAGAGATAGTTAAAGAATCCGTTTTTCTGTCACTCAAACTACCAGCTTTATTCTATAAGTATTCACATTTTCAAATTCTCAGAGCTACTGGTTTAAGAGATAATAAGCACTCTTCCTCCAGAAAGCTTATAAATTTTATTATTTTAAGGATGTATTGATCAATAAATTATCAACAGATATAATTAGAGAATTCCTCTCTTTGTTACTCGAACTACTGATTCTATTCTTCCTTTAACTACACTTTCAGACTTTGAGAATCACTAGTTGAAGATATAATACACTTTTTTCTACAAACGTCAAAAAATCATGACATTTGTACATCAATATTAGTATACGAAATGTCGCATTGGAGTTGTTTATCATGACAACGGGCACGAAGTATTTTGTGCACTGATTTTATCTTGACAACGTGCACAAAGTACTTTGTGCACGTTGTCAAGAAAAAGAATTCTGCTAATTTTTGTATTTTAATATGATTTTAATATATTTTTTTAATTTTTTGACGTTTGTAGAAAAAATGTTGTATGCTACACGTGCACGAAATTTCTTTGCAGCTTTCGAATGATTTGTGTCTCGGCTCCCGCCTCGACAAAAAACTTTCATTCTCAAGCACCAAAGTATAATTTCGCGCACTTGATACATAAATAACTATTGTCTCCGCAGAATGAATGAATCCCAGTGCTCATTAGATCTAATTGATCAATTGATCATAAACACATATGATTAAAGAATCTTTTTTTTCTGATACATGGACTACCAACTTTATTCTACCATTATTCACATTTTCGGACTTTTAGAGCCCCTGACTTAAAAGATAATACATACTTTTCCTCCGTAAACGAATGAATTTTAGTATTTTCAAGATTTATTGATCAATAAATCATTAAGAGAAATAGTTAGAGAATCCTTTTTTCTATCACTCAAACTACCAATCCTATTTCACCAGTATTCACATTTTCAGACTTTTATGACCACTGGTTTAGAAGATAATAAGCATTTTTCCTCCGTAAACGAATAAATTTTAGCATTTTCAAGATCTATGGATCAATAAATCGTTAACAAAGATAGTTAAAAGATCTTTTCTTCTGTCAGTTGAGCTACCAACTCTATTCTACCAGTATACACATTTTCAGACTTTTAAAATCACTGGCTTAGGAGATAATGCACTCTATTTCACCGAAAAACAAATAAACTCTATTATTTTCAAAATCTATTGATCAATAAATCATTAACAGAGATAGTTGGAGAATCCCTCGAGCTACCAACTCTTTTCTATCAATATCCACGTTTTCAAACTATTAGAGCCACTGATTTAGTAGATATTAAATACTTTCTTCCTGACAAACAAATAAATTTTAGCATTTTCAAAATTTATTAATCACTAAATCATTAACTGTGATTGTTAATGAATCCCTTTTTCTGTCACTCAAGCTACTCATCCTAATCTACTAGTATTCAAATTTTCACACTTTTGGAGCCACTGGCTTAGTAGATAATGAATACTTTTCCCCCAGGAAACAAATAAATTTCAATATTTTCAAGATCTGTTGATCAATAAATCATTAATAGATATAGTTGAAGAATCCTTCTTTCTGTCACTCAAGCTACCAACTCTATTCTACCAGTATTCACATTTTTAGACTTTTAAAATCTCTGGTTTAAGAGATAATGAACTTTTTGTGTCCGAAAAGTGAATAAATTTTAGTGCTCACAAGATCTATTGATCAATAAATCATTAATTAATAGAAACAGTTTCAAATTTGTAGCCTTCATTGTTTGAACATTTGGACCATATTCTATGAGTGACCACACTTTGAAATTCTGTAAGCCACTAGTTTAAAATTAAAAATAATTATTTTTTTATTTTTCAAGATCACAGAAATTCAGTGTCTGTCCTTTTATTCTCCTATATATTGCATTTAAGCTTGTTTTGTATGACAATACATGTAAATTATTATTGGGGCTATTTAGAAAACTGTTTCTCCCATAAAAACACATATTACAATCAATTTTCACTATTAAAGTATCGTTTTCATTGTGGTGTCGCAGACGTGGTACGAGAAATTGAGCCAATAGGATTGCCGGATTTTGAATTTCACCGTGGTCTTGGGACCACGGTGTTGGAAGCGTGGTGTCAGAGGTTGGAAATATTCAACTTTTGTACCGCGCTCGCCTCCGCGCATGCGTAAATCTTCTCATATTTTGATGGTTCATCAGATAAGCCGTCAAAATATGAAAAGATAAACTTTATCTTGTTCACATCCACGTGTTCTTATTTTATAAAGTCAGTGAGATGGATTTTGATGAGAAATTAATCCTAATATCGAAGTAAATTTAAATATTCCTATAATAAAGGTATACGTCTGCGCCGCGTTGTGGTTGTCATATTTACGAAAAATGTTCGAATTTGATATATTAACTTTGTTATTTGTAATTTAAAAATGCGAGCTCGCGCAAACTACAACTTTCATACCAATACGCATTTCTGGCCACGCTTCTCACGCCACCGTGAAAATAGAAAGCACAAATTTCGTACCACGCTTACCACACTTGCCGCGCCTGCGACACCACAATGAAAACGATACTTTAAACACATAATGCTAGAATTCTTCTTGGACTATTGAAGTTGTATGTACTACTTTATGCTAGCGTTGCGCTAGGGCAAGTGTACGAATCTCTTTACAAAATTCGTGCACATTTGGCTTGCCATCTTTGAACACTTGCGTGAACTATTTACCAACCAGTACAGTTCACTGTTGTTAATATTACCGACTCGCTTAGAAAGACATCGCTACTCAAATCACTTGGCGCTTTGTCTCACAGATGGCTTTTGAATTACAGTTCACATCGTTATCGACATTGTCGTTGTAGTTTGCTTGTGTAATAACGACGGATTCTTATGTCACAGAACGAAAGTAAGTTTATTGGTTGTAGCTTTTTTTAAACATTGAAATTTATTGCAATCAAGTTGAATATGGGATGAATTTAAGTGAAATGTTATTATATTTGCTCTGGATTGTGTGTTTCATTGAATTTAGAGTGATAATATGATGGTACAGAGTAATTAGATAGACTTCAGTTTACAGTTCAGTTTAGAACATTAACTCATTGTGATCATATTAAATACAAGGTAAATGTGAATGAATATAATATTATATGTGATCTGAACTGCTTGTTTATTCATTTAGTTTAGAATAACTAATCTATTACACAATCGATAAGTATTTAGATTGGGAATTTCACTCCGTTTTGCTTGGAAATTTTGTCAAACTTTAATTACTAATGGACAAATAATAACTAGTAATTTATTTTTTAGTAAATATTTCAATCCTTTTCAAGCATAGTTTAAAAATTTGGTTTGTTCTCAAATCAGTACATTATTCATGCAAGAAAATTCAAATTGCAATTTCAATTGATAAATATTGTGCTTTTCAATATTGTAATAATTATTGAATAAATCTTGAATAATTTCGGAATTTAGAAATTTATTTCATTCAAATTATTATGTAATATTACGTCATAGCGTTCTTTTATTTCACTATTTGCTTTGCCAATGTTTGTAATGCGCAATTGTTTTGGAGCAACGAAAAATACGATAAAAAGGTGTTTATTTCATTTAATAATTGGCAACTGAAAGTACCGTTGGCGGCAGCACTGTTCTTACAAAATGGTGGCTTAAAAGTGGCTTACGGCAAGTTTGTAATCTGTTTACAATGTAAATACACTGATATTCAGCAAAGAAATATTCATATTCCATGGAATGATTTAATTCAAATAAAGAAGAAATCACATATATAATAATTTCACACAAAAAATTGTGAAATAATGTGAAGTGCTATGGAACATTCAAAAAATGAATAATTCTAACAAAGAATATTTCCATAGAAATTTCAAACCTAAGAGTTGATTTAATTCAATTTCAATTGTGCGGGGAAGTATAGACTTTCTTCTTTTATAATATATAGTTTTTTCTTTTAAAATCTTTTTATTTATATGTGAATTTTAGTTGTAACTGGAAGACTGAATGAAGTTATGAAATTTAAAGCATAAAGAAAATAATATTACAAGGGAGTATTTATGACATTTTTGTTTTGTACATTTCAGCTTTCAGCTGTCCCTGTACGAATTTTTCTAATCCGCATAGCTTGTTTATGAACTGGATCGTAGTCTCCAAATTTATTTACTACCAGCACTTTCCTTTTCCCCTCTTAGGAAATTTATGGAAACTAAAATCAACAATTCAACTAAATTTGGAATGGCATCTATAAACACAACAATTTTTAACTCTTCTTCGTTTAGATTCTATATTTTGAAGAGTAAAATCTTGAGAAAGACTAATTTCAGTACAGCAATGAGGTTATGTAATTTAACAATAAAGTCGAAAGCTAGGTATTTTTCACTGAATTAATTGCAACAAATCTAATATGAACTATTGTAGTATAAAATTTCATACAAACAACCTCAAAAAAGCCATTGAATATTGCTAACAAAGCCATTAACATAACATATAATCACATGGAAATTAAGGTTGAATCCACTTTACAATATAGTTCGGCGTATAACCGCTAGGTGGCTACGGGTTAATTTCAGTTGCCAATACAAAATTGGTGTAAATATTCGTATTTTAAGGCTATAAACAAAGTGTTCATGTAAGTGATGGACAGAATTTCTTTTATAGTATTCTTTGTACGCTAATTTCTTCAAGAACGACTCTAGAAGAAGCCGACAAGAACGTACGTTTCAAAGTGGTGGAACTACAAGCAGATTTGCAGTTTTTTCAACAATTATTCAAGCATCATAATGCAAACTCGCAGTATTCTTTCGAGTTGGAAACTTGATTTGGAGTCCTAAAAGTCATTCACAGATGTCTGAAAACAGCCCTTGGTTATGGATTTGACTCAATCCCCTATTGGATCAAAATGGATGGAGAGTGTAGCAGCCTTCGCATTCTGTTTTGAGAAGACTTCCAACCTTCAAGCTCAAGAGCCTGCTTAAGAGTGAGTAATTTATTTTCATTTTTCCATAGTTTCATTACAAAATAACAGTTGCTTCTATTTTAAATATAAATTTGATTAGCAATCATTTCAATCTATCAGATTTTAAGTACATAAATGTTTATGATTATATCAATAATAATGGTGTTTTATTTAGTACAGAACAATACATAAGCTTGGAATTTTTTTTAATTTTGGGCATAAATTCAAAACATTTTGCCGTAGAATCTTGGAAATCAGTATTTAGAAATGTTGTAGCATAAGAATGATGACCTACTGTTTCCATTGCAACCGACTTGGCCGAAAACGCACTTTACTTGATAGATTTTTAGAGTTTTTTTGATAAATCCAAAACTATTAGCCGTGGAACGATGGAATTTTGTGTTTGATTATTGTATTTTATGCAAAAAATTTATCCAATGATGTACAAGTAAATCACTTGATGACCACGTTAGATTTTTTTAGTACAGATGAGCAGGCAATTAATATAAATAATAACTTTAATTCATAAATTGATTATTAATTGAATATATATATATATATATAGTTTCACAACTTTTAAATTATGCAAATAAATTAATAATTTTTATTTTGTGCAGTTCTTGAACGAGTTCAAAATTCATCAGTCGGTGTACAGCAGTAGCGGAGAACATTTGGACGAATTAGGACACCTGCGGCAGCAACGGATAATAAATTCAACTACATCTGGTTGCAGTGGCTGTACAAAATTCACAATTGGAATGGCAGTTCCTTCAGCACATACCTCAACTATAATCTCCGTGTCATAAACTATCTCATAAGTGTTTTCTGAATACGTTTCGTTAATTAGAAACGAATCATTTAAAAATTCAATTCCATCCAATATTTTTCTTTACTTAAAACGACACTTTTTACCAATTAAATTATATGAATATTTGAAACAAAAATGTAATGGAATATGCTTACAATACATTTGCTAGTATGTTATAAGTAAATTTAGGCCATTATGTAAATTGCTGTGTTATAGCTTGCGCTTTTATCCCGCGTTTATTCAATTTTTTAAGTAGTTTGAAAAGTGCTGTAAATATATTTGGGGTTGGTACAAAATCGTGTTAAAGTAGAGATCAAAATAATTTTGAAACAAAATTGGGGCTTAAAATTCGCGCATCATAGTTTTTGGGCGCTTAGGCCCTCGGGCGTAATATAATCCGTTTTGAATATCCGTTTTGCTTTTTCTTTTGGATATTAAATATTTGTCTTGGTTTTTTCTTGTTTTTGATATTTTTAATGTCCTTGTGACGTCACTTGGGCCAACGTTGGATTATAATTCGGTACACGACCATATAGCTCTAGGAACACCCCCTCCCTAAACGACGGGACAGACGGAATTCTTTTAGACTCTATGCCGGTGTCGTTACGGGAAACGTATGGAACGCTCGTTTTGTCGGCGACGGTCCGGATCTTGATGGGATCAGTGAACAAACAATATTCACACGTTATGTGTGGATATTGTTCTTCAGTGATGCCATGAAGATTCCGACTTCACGAGATGACGCTTAGTCGGCAACCGTACTCGCGTAATTAGGCGAACATCCGGGTCTCGGCTTGACAGACCACGTATTAATCAGAGTCATTTTTGCTCTTGCTAAAACGAGCACAATCGGATGCTTGTGGGGTTAAATGTTAGAATCAGTAGTATAATATGTTTCAGCATTTTTCTAAACAACTTTGCAACATAAACAGTAAAATTGATATATAACACAGTAATCAATAAAGTAGGTAGCTTTAATTAGTATAAGATACAAGTTTTATGAAACTTGAGCCAAGGGCACGTGGCATATTTTCAAAATGAGTGGTTGGAAGAGAATTTTTCGATGTAAAAGTCCCCTAAAAGTTTTATCTGAGTACCATAGTACGTACCCACAATTTTATCTTTCTAGAACCCCTGATTTACTCAGAAATTGAGTTAATAAATAATTATACTTTATTGAATATAAGATTTGTGTATTTGACAAAAACAATAAAAGCACTACTTTTCAACTGCAAAGTGCTGTCTTTGTCAAGTGCAAAAAATGTAATTATTATATATTTTTTTCACTCGTCAAACGCAGCACTTTACTGTTAAAACGTAAGTTATTCCATTATTTTATGTTAGACAGACAATATATCCAAAAGAACATTTATTTAAAATGAATTAGAAAAACTTTTTTCCTTCGATAATAAATTTGTAACTAAATATTGAAATATTTAATTCTCAAGTCTGTAGCTTGTACACCAATAACAATTGTTACTTTATATTATTTCTGCGAAAACATGCGTCCCTCTCAATACGTACCTATAATTTGAATTTTCTAGAACCTCTGGTTTACTCAGAAATAATGAATTTGTAATTAGTTATTGAAATATTCAATTCTCAAGTCTGTAGCTCGTACAACAATAACAATGGGTAGTTAATATTATTTCTGCATAAATCTACACCCTCCCTTAATACGTAACTGTGATAATAATGTTCTAGAATCTCTGTTTCATTCAGAAATAATATGTTTGTAATTAATTATTAAAATATTCAATTCTCAAGCCTGTAGCTCGTACACCAATAACAATTGGTAGTTGATATCATTTCTGCATAATCCTACATCCTCCCAAATACATACCTGCAATCTGAATCTCCTAGAACCTCTGGTTTACTCAGAAATAATAACTTTGTAATTAGTTATTGAAATATTCAATTCTCAAGCCTGTAGCTCGTACAGCAATAACAATTGGTAGTTAATATTATTTCTGCATAAACTTATACCCTCCCTTAATACGTAACTGTACTAATAATGTTCTAGGACCTCTGGTTCATCCAGAAATAATATGTTTGTAATTAATTATTAAAATATTCAATTCTCAATCCTGTAGCTCGTACAGCAATAACAATTAGTAGTTAATATTATTTCTGCATAAACCTAAGCCCCCCTTTAATACGTAATTGTAATATTGATGTTCTAGAACCTCTGGTTTACTCGGAAATAATATGTTTCAAATAAATTATTGAAATATTCAATTTTCAACCCTGTAGCTTGTAAACAAATAATAATTAGTGATTTTTGTTATTATTACATAAGCCTACATCCTCCTTAGTATTCGTACCTATAATTTGAATGTTCTAGAACCTCTGGTTTACTTATAAATAATGAATTGTGATTAGTTATTAAGATATTCAATTCTCAAGCCTGTAGCTCGTACACCAGTTACAATTGGTAGGTAATACCATTTCTGCATAAACCTGCATCCCCACTAAGTATGTACTTACAATTTAAATGTTCTAGAACCTCTGGTTCACTCAGAAATAATAAGTTTGTAAATAGTTATTAAAATATTTAATTCTCAAGCCTGTAGCTCGTACACCAATAACAATTTGTAGTTAATATTATTTCTGCATAAGCATACAGCCCCTCAAGTACATACTTGCAATTTGAATGTTCTAGAGTGTCTAGTTTACTCAGAAATAATAATTTTGTAAATAGTTATTGAAATATTTTAATTCTTAAGCCTGTAGGTCGTACACCAATAACAATTAGTAGTTAATATTATTACTGCCTAAACCTACATCTCATATGAGTACGTACTTACAATTTTAGTGTTCTAGTACCTGTGGTTCACTGAGAAATAATTAATTTATCTTGAATTGGTGTTAATAATAACGCAAATGGCTGTTTATATAATTAAATTCTCATATATATAGTTCGTAGACCAATAATAATTATATTTATTCACAAATTGTATCATATTATACTATAATAATAGATATTATAATTCCACATGTTATTGTACCAATTTATGCATGAATAAGAGCTGTTTGTACGCTATTTTTTTCTTATTAAATAGAAAATACTAATGTTCTTGTATTTTATAGTGAAGAAAATAAATTGAATAATATAAATAATGACTTTTCATTTATAACAATTTCCTTCCCTATTATTCACTTCTATAAACTAAGAAAAGTGTGTTTCTTTATAAAAAAATATGATTACAATTAAAAATTATTTGATCACACGTATATAGTTCAAAAAAGTGTCGCAAGGGGGCAGCACCTGTCAATAACACCAATTAGCAATCATCTCTTCCATTGGGAAAAATGATGACTACTTGATGAAATTTGTGCCTTCTAAAAATCCAAAATTTGTATTAGGAACATATGATTGACAGGAGAAAATCAAGAAATTAATTAGCGACTTTTCCAAAAACTAGAGACATTAGGGGAAAATGTTCTGGATAAAAGTTACATAGCTTTCAACGCTTTATAAGATTTATTTGAAACATTTTTTCCTACGACTCATAGTTCACGAGGAACAACATGCTACTACCCCTAATTTTAGGGTTGGAAAGAAATTTCAATCACCTTTTCAATAGCCCTTTTAAAGCTGCGTATGGTGATGTAATTTAATTTTCCCTAAAGGTTATAGATCAGGAGTAAATAAAAAAAAACACTTTCCGAAAACCTTCGAGTTTGCTCCTACAAATTCAGCTATCTTAATACAAATTTTGGATTTTTTTGTGACCGAAAAATTCATTATCATGAACCGGTAAGTGTTTTTCTTGATTTATCCCTAAACTATAGCTCTCAGGGGAAAATTAATTACATTACTATACACAAATTTGAAAGGGCTATCAAAAAGGCAGATAGCATCTTCTTTCAACCCTTAAATTAAGGGTAGTAGCATATCGTTTCTCGTGAACTATAAGCCTAAGAAAAAAATGTTTTAAATAAATCTTGTAGAGCGTTAAAAATTATGTAACTTTTATTCGAAACATTTTTCCTTAATGTCTCTAGTTTTCGAGAAAATCGCTAATTAATTTCTTGATTTTCTCCTGTCAATCATATGTTCCTAATACAAATTTTGGATTTTCAGAAGGCACAAATTTCATCAAGTAATCGTCATTTCTCCTAATGAAAGAGATGATTGCTAATTGATGTTATTGACAGGTGCTGCCCCCTTGCGGCACTTTTTTGAACTATATACGTGTGATCAAATAATTTTTAATTTCAATCATATTTTTTCCAAAGGAACACACTTTTCTTAGTTTACAAAGTGAATAATAGATGGTGCTGATTGTGCTATCGACAGATGCTGCCAGCTGGTGGAGAGATTTAGAACTATTTGTAAATAAATAATGAATTATTTTGTTTTTACAGGTGTTTATAGGATTTAAAGGGAAATATGATATAAATAAAAGTCATTTTCTCTATTATACAATTTATTGTCTTCAATATAAATATTTCTGGATCAATAAGTAAATTGCGTTTATAAATAGAATTTATATAACTAATAATAGACAAATTGCTGGAACTTATTCCTCTGGAGTCCGTGGACGTTCTTGACACCCTATAACAAAAAAAAAATTAATTTATACACAAGAGACATAAAGAATAATTAATGAATCAATAGATTCAAAAGATATAAATTTGTTTTGTTCTTTCGTGGAATACAAAAAATTGATTATCTCTTGAACCAGTGGCTCAAAACATATAAAAATATGGTTATTGATGGTGTAGTGTCTGGGACTCAAGCTACAAGAGCCACGATTTTCCAGCTATCCCCGTTAATGATTTATTGATCAATAGATTCAAGACATAATAATTTTTTTAGTTCTGGAAAGATAAAATATTCATTATTTCTTGAACCAGTGATTCAAAAAATTTGGAAATGTGGCTACAGGTAGTGTAGTGTTTGGGGCTCAAGGTACAAAAACTATGATTTTCCAGCTATCCCTGTTAATGATTTATTGATCAATAGATCTAGGACATATTGAATCTTTAAGTTCTTGAAAGATAAAATATTCATTATTTCTTAAACCAGTAGTTCAAAAAATTAAAAAATGTGGCTTCTGGTAGTGTAGTGTCTGAGGCTCAAGTTACAAAAGCCATCATTCTCTAGCTATCTTTGTTATTGATTTACTGATCAATAGATCCGTGAAATACCCAATTTTTTGTTCTTGGTAGATAGAATGTACATTATTCCTTAAACTTGTGGTTCAAAAAATTCGAAAATGTGGCTTCTGGTAGTGTAGTGCCTAGGGCTCAAGTAACGAAAGCTATGATTTTCTATCTATCTCTCAATAGATCCAAGAGATGCTGTATTTATATGTTCTTGATAGATAAAATATTAGTTAGTCAGTAAACCAGTGATTCAAAAAACTTAAAAATGTGGATACTGGTAGAGTAGTGTCTAGGGCTCAAGGTACGAAAGCTATGATTTTCCAGATATCCCTTTTAATGATTTATTGGTCAATAGATCCAAGACATACTGAATTTTCATGTTCTTGGAAGATAAAATATTTATTATTTTTTAAACCAATGGTCCAAGAAATTTGAAAATGTGGATTTCGTTAGTATAGTGACTGGTGCTCAAGTTATAACAGCTATAATTTTCTAGCTCTGTTGCTTGAACTGCTCGAGGTGTCCCAGCTGCTTCGGTTTCTAGTCCGGAAGTCCGAAATTCTATCTTCTGAAATTATCCTGTTGAAATCTTCTGCGGTGTCTTTCCTTTTCAGCAAATGATCTATAAACATAGAAAAATAGATTAGAATCTTATATCTATTATTATTTTGAGTTTTAAACACTCTATCAGTCAGCACTAACAATTTAAAATATTTTGAATCACTGATTTAGTCAGGAAGAAATCATTTATCTTAAGGGGACAGACTGGATTGATATAACAATTTTAAATTTTGAACATTATGTAGAGGAGAACAGTAACATCATGCTGCCTTCAGTATATTATTTCTATATCCTTCCTCAATCAGCACTCATAGTCAATCCTGATTATTTTGTCTCAATTTGTGGGTTTGGAGAAGAATATAATATATGACTTGTTTTATGCAGTCCTTAGAGACGCGTTACTCTAAAAACTCACGTCTGAGAAAAGCTCTGATCACATTTTGTATAAAAAATGCCCATCTCCAAAAAATTTGGAGCAATGATTGCTAAATATTACTTGATACTTTTTGTTGACACCCTGTCTAAAATTGTTTGAATTTAATGCGAATAACACTGAAAAAGACAAAAATCTCCTAGATATTAGACAGATTGATAGCCCTATATTTAAATAAATGAACTAAATTTTGTTCTGGAATCTACTCGGGTATGTCTATTCCTACCGGCATTTTATCTATGAGTTAAGCAAATTTAGTTCTAAAATTTGGCAGCAGCAGCACTAATATACGTTTACTTTTTCAATTTGTAATCACTTGGTCCTTGCATTATATATGTTTGTGGTTAAGATAAAATTTGATTTGACAGTTCCCTGTAATAGCACATAGCACGTTTAGTGAGTTAAAACTTTATTTATAAATTTGAAACGTGAATAAAGCACTTCTTGAATTTTTTAATAGAATAATACGCTCTAAATTCATTTTGCGGCAAAGCATTGAACTAAATAGTTTCAAAATTCAAAGTTCAGCTATTACTTGAGGGATGGCTGTATTGACGGCTTGTTTATAAACATTCAGCTGTCAAAATTGACATCAAAGTAGACAATCATTTTATATTTATTGTTTAGTTTGTCATTATGGCAACAAATAAGTTAACAATGCTTGATTTACCATGGCAAGATATTGTGTTCACAAATATAGTACCATTACTTAATATAAGAGATGTGTTCAATTTGCGATGTGTTTCGAGAGAATATAAATTACTTGTGGAATCTTACTGGGAAGCTATGACGAATTTATGTTTATCACAAGAATCACGATTCAATCAAAAAGCTTTCAAGGTACGGATAATCATTAATTCAGTACGACGTTAAATTTTAATAATTTGTAGATCTTGGCTAAACATTGTCGCAGTGTAAGATATTTTAATGTTGCTGATTGTAAATGGCTGAGTGATAACATCTGTACAACATTTTTTCGTTACAATACAAATTTAGTTGATGTGAATTTATCTAATACTGTTAATATTGGCCCAAAATCGTTGCAATGTTTGATCATCAATTGCAAACAGCTAAAAGTTTTGAAGCTATCGGAATGTCAATGGCTAACACCAGGAGCTGTGGATTCGATAACAGTTCATCAGAAAAATTTAGAAGTGGTTGATTTCTCGAAATGCATGCTACTTTCTGAGGCGTGTATACTAAAATTTGTGACGAAGTGTCCTAACCTGAGATATTTGTCCGTTGCGCTTATACCAGCACTATCGGATAATGTAATAATTTCGCTAGCGTTACATTGCCCAGGATTGGAGGATTTAACTATTCATGGATGTGCAATATCTTTCGAGGCTATACGGTAAGTTTATTCACATAAAATTACCGCATCTTACTTTTTTTTGCGTAGGTTTATGGTCGAACGCTGTAAAAACTTGCGAACGTTGAAAGCAACGGGAAAATTCATCCGTCCAACTTCTGCAAATCATTACTAATAATGTGTTCAACAATTTAATTCATTGCAAGTCTGTGATAAGTCAACAATTATAAATTTGTAAAGAATACAAAGTTGTAAGTACAATACCAAAAACTAAGAAAAATAGAAAACATTGCATTATTAAAAATAGAGTGAGTTATATTGCTTTGAAAGTTGCTTTTCCTTCGTAAGTACATCCGGATCTTTGGATAATTTGCGCTGCCGTCCAAATTCCGCATTTCACACACACTTCCAGGGATTGGTGCTGGATATATTGCGCTAGAAATCCTCCTACGAAGGCATCTCCAGCGCCGTTCGTATCCACAATTTTATCATCAGGCAGTTTTTCTACTGGGATCTCGGTTATTTTACCATTTTCGGCCAATAAAACGGGACTTGATCCTTGAGTGATGACTACAACGCGACGCCGTTTCTCATTTTGTTTTTGTAAGTCGCACATTTTCAGTGCTATTTTTTTTAAGTCATCGGTGCCGAAATTTTGCTCCTTTGCGAACGACTCGGCCTCCTTTAAAACATAAAATTGCCTTTAGCAAAATCGGTCTTTACCACGAACAGATCAAGTACAAATGATTAAAGTCAATTTGTTTTGGAGTAAGTAGCAAAAAATAAAAAAATGACTAGATGAAAATGTTCGCTCTAGCTCTCCCACGTGGTACAAATTTATTACACAGCAGTGAAGTTTCAAAAATAAGTAAAAGGGATTATATTTTCGATCAAATTCTTCGTTGTGCTTCTTTGCGACCAAAATTGACCGAGCTACAGCCCTTTAAACATTTTTTTTTCAACCCTTTGAAAGAAGCAACATTTAGATTATTTTTTGCTGGCAACTTTTGAACAGTAACTAATTTTTGTGACAATTTCGTATGACTAAAAGGAAAAGTGATGTGCCTAAAGAAGCTGTAACGCAGTCAATTTTGGTCGTAAAGGGGCACCAAAATATTCAATCGACGAGAAATTTGATCTAGTTTCCAGGAGGAAATATCTAAAATTCAATCCATTCAACAAATTGTACACTGAAAATTCTTCCAAAGTTTTGTTTCCCCTCTATTATCACAGGGCAAACGGAATCATTGCAAATTTTGTTGATTTATTATAAAAACTTCTGATAGTCAGTTTATAATATGAATACTCTTGTACTTGATCTGTTTATGACTATGGTGGTGTTTCCACAATTTTCCTTACTGTTTCGTTTCCGAATAAAACGTCTACATAAGGCATAACTTCCATCATAGGTTCCTTGAAATATTGGGTTAAAAAAGGCGCGCTCAAGTTCATCAAAAAAGGCTTATCGTGAGTCAAAGCATGTTTGGCAACTTCTAAAATGGATGGAACGCTTACTGTCAAAAAATAGCCCTAAAACCAAAAACAAAAGACGTAAAATGATGCTCATCTTATGTGAAAAAACAAAAGACAAACTCACTGATATATAAAAGTACTGGGCACACTCGATCAATTGCCAGTTCTCGCTTTTTCGTATATGATCTACCGTAAAGCATTCCGCCGCTGCTAAACTCGTGCATAAAGATCTATGATGTCCGGTGATTAATACGGCACAAGTTCCGGTCGGTTTAGTATCAACATGCTGATATTGAACATTAACTCCATCTTGTCTGGCTTTATCTTCTAATATTTTCGAATATTTGTCTTGTCCAACACACCCAAAATAGGTGGTAACATCCGGTTTTTCTAAAATCCACTGAGCTACCCTGAGAGTATTTTGTACACTTCCTCCAGTAATGAAATCAGCTTTGTATTTTTGAATGAGTTCATCGTACAATGATTCGTGTTCTGGGCCCGCCAGAATCGCATCGTTCTCTTTTAAATTATATTTAGCTAGAAAATCTTTATCGACATTTGCTGAAATATCCAGTAATGGATTTCCTATGCCTAATAAAGCACCTTTTCTGCAATTAAACTCATAAAATGAAAATTTTAAATTATATAACCACACTTTTCTCACCTCAATTCCTCAACCATTGTTCCAGTTCGGTTTATTCGAGTTCAAAATCTCAAATGAATTAGAAGTCATTCAAAAATAGAAAGCATTAGCATTAGCTGGAAAGATAATGATAACCTTCGATAACTTTTGGTTTAGCAACACAAATAACGCAATCCATGCAAGTACTTACGAAGAAAGCTCACAGATGGCGAACTAGACCTGTTTTGCTCACGAATTTGAACTTCAAGACTCACAAATATTTATTACCTAGTTGTATCTAATAATATTTTCATTTTTTTAATAATAAATTACATGATAATTGTTGACTTTAGAATATAAAAGACTGATTAGATTTCTTTTGGAGCAATAAAAATAAAATGAGTTGTCAAAAATTCCATCGTTTAAACTATTTTGACCTTGTTTTAATTCTAATGATTAAATTAAGTTTAGGATCTGTAAAGTGTAACAATCTTAAAAGACAATAAATATTGATAGTTTGTTATCTTGCTTTTCTTTTATTTATTTTTGAATAAAATGATTTCTTGAATAAATATTATTTTGTACATTTCAACAGTTTTAATATTGACTTATATATTTTTGGAATAGAATTTTGTCGAATTGGTTTGGGTAGCGAAATTTTTAGGCGAAAGTAAAAGCAGCTTGGTGCTTTTCTCAATTCCAGGATCCTATACTAATTCGTAGAGACAGCTTGGAGATAAATCTCAGTCAATGTCATCATTACATAGTTACATTTATGGGGACTTGATTATTGTATGTTAGTACAAAAAATATAATCTACAAATTCAATTCATGAATATTCATTTAACTAGTTCATAATAAATCAGAGTAGTTAAATATTGTTTTATTATTACAATTTGAGGACATACAAATGTCAAAAATTGACATCAAAGTAAAGAAACTGATAATCCTATATTAAACAATGACTACATTTAATCACTTCTCCAATTGTCCTTTAGGTGGTATATGTGCTAAAATGATATCAAGAAACTATCTCTACGAATTAAAATTGATCTCCAGGTGCAGCAGAAGTGTGGTCAAATAAAATCCATTTTCCATCAATAAATAACAGACTACATAACCTCAGATCATTTGATTTCTACTGTCAAATAATAAACTCAGTTATTCTTCTTAGGTTCATTTTTCTTAGCGTTCACCGTAATGAGAATTATTTCTGAATCAATAATTTGTGCTAGGCACTAGAAGAAGGAACGGAACGTTTATGTATCTGTGTGTGCTTGGCCGTAATGTAAGATATGCATACGAAATAAGACAGTGGGATGTGAACGCGCGGACTCCCCAAGATGTGGTGCAAAGCCCTATATCGTGGAGGAGGGGGAATTACCCGGACAGTGGCGCACATTAAAATAAAAGAATACTAATTTTGATCCAAAATACGCCGATAAATAATTAGCTTATAGTTTTTTATAGCAACAATTCAAATTCATTTACAGTTTTACCGCTCTTATATTCCGAAAATAGCGAGCGTACAGTCGTCGACGCACCAAATAATTTTATCAAATTCTGCATTTTTGTTGAGTCCTGTTACTATTATAATAATAGTATAATAAATTATAAACGTAAGGTAAGTAAAACATGAATTAAATAAATGTATAGCTACAGTCAGATAATTTGGTTTTTATCTCCTAAATGAGCGCTATTTCAGCAAAAAATTCGATGAAACGAGATAGCGCTATATGATAAAACATGAGATGGTAAAAGAAAGTGCATAAATTATAAGGAAGTAGTGGTATTTCAAGAGGTGAAAATTTGGACTCTAGAATTTTTATTTATTTATTTAATTCAAATTTTAAAGTGGGAGGAGAGGTTTGTTTCGGCAGCAATGAATAATTTATATCAATTAATTAATAGGGATTGAATTCCCCGTATAGTTTCTGCACCCTTCAGGTTTTTTTTTTAAATTTTTATATCTGTTTATGACGGACGTCACTGTGTGGGTGGAGCGGGATTGCGTTGGGGTAGTGAAGGGGAGTGCGACACGAAGTACGTAAATTAAAGACGATGCTAGAAACTCATCAATAAAATGAGTGTTTTCTTCTCGGTTTTTCATGGCAACGCCCGGCGAGCCCAAGAGCCGCGCAAGAAATCCCTACCAAGCGCTCTTCGCTTGTTTTAAATCACCCCTCTCACTTCAACCCCTTGAGATATGAGGGAGGATCAGCCACATTCGCACGATTATCAATAATTATTCACATTTTTCGACGATTATTTTTTTATGACAATCATTCAAAGTTTAGATATTTCTAAATGCACACAATAGAAAGTCAAGGGTTGGTTGGTCGGTTATCGACTCATATCTGTATTACCGGAATTATTCGCTCGACACGCACAGAACAAGAAGTTCCATCCTTCGTCCTTGCAAACTGTCAGATCTCACAATACTCCTTATTCCTTCTGCCCCCCTGCCGAAGCATGTGTGCGCATGTAAATCAAGCAGGGCGACCGGACTCTAAGGATACTCGAAGGACCAAGGAGAATAAGGTCCTTAGGACAAGCGAATGGAAGGGATGTATTGATTGTAGGTCTACACTTGTGCTTGAGAATAATTATTATTGTATCTCTGCGTCTTGAGGGTTTGAGGGCTGCCAGGAGCGGGTCGAAGGACCAAGGGGAGGGAACAAGACGCGTGGATCTGTTTCGGACACTGCTGCTATGAACATGAGAATAATGGATTGATTTATTATTTTAGCAGATGTAATAAGCATTTTTTTACAATATATGCCTCGAAATAACTTTGAAATCAATTGCAAATAGATATTTCTTATACTGTTTTGTCTTATTATATGATTTTTATCCCAAAAAGTAGGAGCAGGATTTTTTTTTGCTAATTTTTATTCGCGAATCTTCTTGGGTCTATGTCAGCCAACATGTTCCACTCTTTCGACTGTTTTTTGTTTCTGGACCATAATGATTAGCCCAAAATCACCATTTGATACCCTTCAAAAAAATTATAAATTAAGTAGGGTGTTATGGCATTATCTGATAATTTTTCAACCCTTAAACACATCCGTATGAAATTTTCAGAGACTCTGCTTTCTATTTCATCCCAATTCGTTGTTCTAAATTAGCTTCAAAGGAATCTTACGAATCAGCAATGTCCAAATTATCTTGTCTTCTTGTCTATGTCCTGCAAAGGCATCAACACTAGTAGGACATTCTAGATTTATTCAACCTCATTTACACCCCGTACCTTCTCAGAACCCACATGTAACCTCAGTAAGATGTCCTGGAGATTTTGTGGTGTATCTACGAAGGAATCGAACATAACTCATTGGAATATTAAATTGCAGATTCAATTGACTTTTGAATTCAATTCTAATTCGAGTAGTGGTTCAAAAATTATGAACATAATATTGTAGAAGGGTATAGGTGATTGCAGAATAAATTGTCAAGTGTAAGTTGTTATTGGTTCATAATTGAGAAGAGCAGAAATTCAAAATTATAATTCCTCAAGGCATAGTATCAATTTATTTTTGGACCAGTAGTTCAAAAAACATGAAATTACGTACAAGTATTATAGATGAATACAGGGTGTAACAGCTAAACGAGCTAACTCGAATAACTTTTATGTTATTGAAGGTACAATAAAATACTATAATACAATATTATGCAGGATCAAGAGGGACATCCAATTATGGAAGAAAAAATGTTTGGCTCTCAAGCTACAGCACAAAGTTAAACTTTTTCAAATAAGATACTATATATTTTTTAGGCCCATTCGATAAAGTATTTTTTTCTGAATTCGTTTTATACCCTTATATAATAAAAATATTGGGAAAATGCGATTGATATTTAAATAAATTTTATTTTTACAGCTATTTTTCAGTAGGCTATAAAAAATAAAATCTGCTACATATCTATCAATTTAAATTATTTATGGCCGGTTTCAGGATCTCGAGTTAAATTAATCTGGTTTAAATGACTCACTTCCTTGATAAAAATATAAATTTCTTTATTTTTTATGTCACAATTGACCAATCAAATAAACTAGTAGATAAATTGAAACCTAGTTTATTGGTTTACTCCCTGTCACTTTAACTCAGGTTAATTTAACTCCCGGTCATGAAATCGGGCATTAGTGCATAATATCTATTGTTGCAAATTGCTATTGTTGTATTGAGTGTTGCATGATTATTTTTATCTTGATGTGGTTGGAATTTATACAAACATATATTTGTTGAATTTAGTATTAATTTATGGTGAATACAATAATAAAAATCGCATTTTTCAGAATATTTTACATTCTGTACGTGATTGCAAAATTATTCTGAAGTATGAATCGGAGCTGGTTCATTAGAAATGAGCTTTTCCACTATTTTTTTGATTTCTTTTTTTTTTTAATTTCTGAAAGTTCAGTTCAATTAATAACTCTGAAGTTTCTTTAATATAATTGAAAAAAAAAAAATAATAATGACAAATGAACGCCCTTTAGGCAATTTTTGGATGGGTAAAATTTTGTGAACTCGCGTTACCGACATGCTTCTGGCGAGTGCGTAGAACAGCGAGGCCGTATCTTTTATTCTTATTTTTTAGAGTACTTTCTAAGTAATGTCATTTTGTTTACAGTTCCGTCTGCAGATCGAGAATATTCTTGTTGATTTTATCATATGTTTTTAATGTACGTGAATTTTAACAATAGTTTGTTGTATTATATTTAGGAGCAAAGGATTTGTTATGCATTTCAATCAGTTGAAAAATATTTGAAAGAATTATATATTTTTGATAGTGTTTCACAAGAGTCTTGTATTTTTCTTGCTCTTGTCTTGTCTTGCGCAAGAAATGCAAAACAAGAAATATCCCAGTTTCGATGCAAGACAAGAACAAGAATTGGATTTTGCAAGAAGATGCAAGACTTGGCAAGAATTGCAAGATTTTCTTGCCTCTCTTGCATTCTTGCTAGAACTGCGTATCAATGAGTCCGATTTTAGAGTTTTGAGAGAAAAATGAGTATCGCGTCATTAGTGATGAATAGGTGAATCAACTAGAACAAGTCGAGAAGTAACATTTTTTTTTTAAAGAAGCGTACTTATTAAGAACAGCATATGAAATATTTATTTCTTTAGAAGTACTTAAGTAGGAATGTTAGATATAAAATATAAATTTTCTCTACAAAAACATTTCCTCAAATAAAAAAAAATTCTATAGATTGATAGAATGAAAAAATGAAAACGTGCATTATTCTCTGTGAAACTTTGACCATGAGTTCAGGCACAGGAGACTTCTAATAGATCAAGATTCAAACGGTTTCTGTGCTTTCTTCTCACTAAGGTCGCCTTGGAGAAAAATTGTTCTGATGGCACAAATGTAGCGATAATACTCAAAAAATCTCCAGCCATTTTAGACTGATTAAGAAATATAGAAGTATGAGCTGGCCACCAAGCCAAAATATCAGTGTCTTTGCTTATTGTTCTGGAAGAAAATATTGATTTAGTTCTATTCTCCATTTTTTTTGTTGAAGTAGATGTGTCAAGCTCATTTTGGATAAATATCTGAGTTAAGTCAATATCATAGTCGTCAAAAGAAGTTTCTGCAAGTTGTTTCTCACCCTCATTACTTTGACTACTATTATAATCGATAAAAAATCGATTTTTAAAAGTCTTCGAATTTCTTAACTGAAGTTTCCTCCAAATTTTTGCCCGATTCTGTGAGCTGGATCCAAAATAGGGAGACGCAATAGATCCAATCCGTTTTGTTATAGTGTTTTATTATCTTGTCAATTGATGTTCTGTTTTGTGTATCTAGTTCAAATGCCCATTTCTCTAATTCATCCAAAAGAATATAACCATCCAATACAACCATGGACCTACGAGTTAGCTTGGTAAATCCCCGCAAAAGCAAGAGCTGTGCAAGAATCTTGCACAAAAAGCAAGAGCTGTGCAAGAATCTTGCACAAAAAGCAAGAAATCTAGTAACGCCATCTATTTAAAATATAATATACTAAGTAAAATATGCAAGACAAGAAATGTCCAACAGGCTTGCAAGGCAAGACAAGAAATCGCCTTACAAGAATTGTGCAAGACAAGATCTCGATACATTTCTTGCCTTGCACTGCAAGACAAGAGCAAGAAACTGCTGAGCAAGACAAGAATTTAAAGTATTGTTGAAATGAAAGATAATAATGATGCAAACAATGAAAACAATGTTCAAAATTAAGTTCAATGGCATTCATTGAAATACAAATATTATATTTAAATGTATATTAATCGTTATGTCCATTGAGTTGTATATATAATTTGTACTGGGCTTGCACAGCTTATCATTTGTTTTGATTAATAAATAAACCGTATAAAAATGTATGTATTTTAATATATATATATATTATGAAATTTTGAATTTTTGGTACTATAATTAATTTGAATTCCCAAAAAAACGGTCTTCTTTTTGAAATCCTCATACTATCGTTTAGTCTTTGTGTATGAGGATTTTGTTTGTTGAAGTAATCCAAAATATATTTTAGAATAATATCTTGGTTTTATGCTAGTAAGAACATTGTATCTGGCTTATTAATTATTTGTAGTCACGAGAGAACAATTTGATAAGAACAATGATGATAATAATAAAATGTCAGTGAAATGGCGTGCTGTTCATCTGTTTCTCTTTAGTTTTTGATGTATTTATTTTACAATTGTTGTTGGCTTATCATCATTTCTTGTACCCGTTAAATTGAGCACTTTCTTAAGGTGAAATATGAATTTAAAGTAAGTCAAATGATGAAACCTCATTGTTCTGCAACACCTTCTTGACATTTGTTAAATGTTGGGATGTTTTTAAACAAAAGTTAAACGAATGCGCGATAAAGTCCGTGAAAACATTTGTTTGTCTTTGGAGAGACAATTGCCACCCGTTAGCAGATGAACATCGCAGATAGGTGACTGACAATTGTTTGTGATAATTTCCATACATGAATACTTGTTAATAATAACCATTTAATTGTGGTTCATTTTGTTGGAGTGTTAAGGCTTCTTGAGTGTGGGAACTGAGCAAACTACATGTGAACTATTTCAGTTGTTTTGTTTCAACAACGTTGTTATTACCAGACCAAAGCAATGCTGGGTGTATGTGTTTGTGGATTACCACTCTTCAGTTAT
This sequence comes from Dromius quadrimaculatus, assembly GCA_963989225.1. Classification (NCBI taxonomy): domain Eukaryota; kingdom Metazoa; phylum Arthropoda; class Insecta; order Coleoptera; family Carabidae; genus Dromius; species Dromius quadrimaculatus. Next base: position 8,927,015 of record OZ022329.1, read on the forward strand.
GTGGGGGGAGAATATGCATTCTTGTGACATGTTAATTGTGGGCAAAACGGTGCCAGATTGCTTATCAGAATTATGACGATTAGAAATTCTTTATCTGTTAAGAACGTTTAAGTACTGTTGTCTTAAACTGACTTGAGAATTTTGTACTCATTTTTTTTCATTCAAATTGACAATATATTCAACATTATTAAACAGTTATTTTTTACTGCTATTTTCAAATTCAATGGTAATAAGACATGATAATTGATTGTTTACTGTTTACAGGACCCTCAATTTAGTATTAAATAAATTTTTAATTTAATCGATTTTGAATAATCCTATTTTATCTGTTTAACATGTTAACCCTCCACAAGATGAAATATAAAGCAAATACCGTAAATCTACCGATTTTCACACGAAGCATATCGTATATGAAGTGGTATATGCAATTATTCAACATAAAGTGTCGGAAAATTATAGATAAGTACATGTGTGTAAGACAAGACAGACAGAAGATACATCTTCGCTGCTCTACATCCACTTTTCACTTCCTTATCCTCTCTTCTTCATTTTCTCCTTCGCAAATTACAGACCACGGACATATACTACATATCACGTATTGTTTCCATCTTTATGTTGAGAACAAACCGCTGATGATCATTTCTACTAATGATTTTGAGTACTCACACTTAAGATTGATTTTTGGTCCATTTTTAGCCTCAAGCAGCTGCAATCAATCACCTTTGACTTCAAATTGTTTTTGAATTTCTATTTATTGACATATTCTTGTCCAGAGTTGTATTAAAAAAGCGATTAATTTATTTTAGTTCCACCTGCTCTAGATTTCCTTTGTGCTACACTTGGTTTGTTTAACTATTTCCAATTTGGGCAAAACGTTTTTGGGCGGTCTGCCGAAATAACCATACCATCATACTATACGGTGATTTCACGAATGATTCCTCACACCTGTACACATGGTACGCATCGCTAACTTCACTGATTCGGCATAAAATAATGACTTTCCAGCTCTGATCATTCGTCAGATTGAATCGTTACACTTACATGAACAGAGGGAAACGCGAAACGAACCACAATATTCAAGTTTCAATGTTTAAATGGGAGACAGACTTTTTCAAAATTAGTTATGTTGTCTTCCTCAATTTATTTCTAGACCATTAATTCAAAAATTATGGGATGGAGAAATACAAGAAATTGTAAAATGACACCATCATCCTGAGTAGGGCGATAACTGTAGATACGTGTTTCATTCTGCCGTGCCTACAGTTGCCGCCCTATCCAGGGTGATGGTGTAAAAACCAACCCCTGAATTTGTAATATTGTGAAACAATCAGGTTCTGATTTTTAACAATTTATAAATTATGGGATAAGCTATACGTATTGTGGAAGGGTGTAATTATAGAATAATTATCAAGTGTTAGTCGTTACTGGTTTATCTATACATATAAACGAAGTACCATCAACGAACAATAAATGATTCATGAGCCGTATTTGTTCGTTCGCATATCGTACATCCGATTGAGTTGAAACTTTGTACAATTGTTGTTGACACTAGTGTAAAAATTTCTAATATAGTATCATCAACTTACAGTAAGTGGCGCTCGAGTCATAGTTGTTAATTCATGTATTGTTCATTCAATTCAGTTGAAAGCAAACCAAAGTTGTGATCACGATTCAACCACAGTTATGGTTCAACTAGTCGTGTTTAAATACGGCACAATTCAAAGTGACATTTGGTGACCGCCATGATTGTCAAGAATAACCGTAATCGCCAAATTAATGTGATTAGTTTGGTTACAGGAAAGTCACCTAAAATTTTGACAACCGCGTTCTGTAAACGTAGCAGGTTGTCGAAGAAGTGCCGTGGTTCAATTTTGGAATATAATATATGTAAAGTCTCTGATATAATAATATTAACTGTTCGTTCGCGCATCGTCCATCTGATTGAGTTTTCAAAGTCTAAACTTTGTTATTGCTGTTTGTGTGAAAGTTCCTGACATAGTACAATCAAAGTACGATTCGTGCTGCAGTGTAAATATTTCTCTCAATTAATGTTTTAATGAGATAATTTTTTTTAGTTCTTCGCGTTTATTTTATAAACGGTAGTATTTATCATGAAATATAAAATAAATGAAATTGATTACTGAATAGTTTGGCACAACATTTATCTGAAACATTCTTCAAAATTATTCGTGTTCATTTGAAATTTGAATTATTATAAAATTTGTTATATTTCTTTGAAGCAAAGAAATAATGAAAATCATAATGTGAAATTAGAATTATTATTACTCATATTTGAACATTACATTCGTCAATTGTTTTTTTCAAAATAGGTAATTTGGTTCTATCGTTGGTATTGCGAGCATAATTCTAGTAGAAGTGTCAAAAAGGATATTTAAACGTTGGTCAATTGTTTTTCTTACAAGTTTTTTAAATGATATCTAGTTTGGTAAGTATCAATTTGAATTTCTCTAGGAGACAAGCTTAGTAGAAATATAAAATAAATAATTATTTATTATACCATAAGTAGTTGAAGTATTGTAGATTATTTTTGTGGTGCTAGCACGAATGTTTATTGTGCTTGCGTGTGCAGCAAACATGGGTGATTGCTCCACAAAAATAGCCTATAATACTTTGACTACAAATGGTATATGCAGGACTATTCCAGTCCAGGAGACGAACAATTTCTTTAAATGAGTTTTCTATGAATCAAGTAACAAGTCACGTAATTTTCATAGGAAAGAGTGAACAAACTTCTGTCAAATTGAAAAATTAGAATTTCTTGCATTTTCTTTTACGAATAATAGAGAAATAAATTGCGTTCTGATATGAAAACTAGTTCAAAATGGTTTTGTGATAAATCAGAAGATGATATTGATGAAGATATTTAGAAAAATATGCGGAGAAAGCACGAGATTACAAATTGGAGGCATCCACATCTTTGAGTAAAATACTCACTTTGACCACTAGTGTGATACCCGATGGTGTTTCTATACGTCCAAATACCCACTGATCTGCACCGTTTCTATAGTAATTTAGCATTGTTAACATTGTTATAAATACTACGAATGGAATAGTCAGTGGAATCCACGTTACCATCTTTAAATTGAAATGAATTGAAGACCTACAAAATCTAGAAACAGACTCTTCATATTCAAAAATATTTATTTTATAGAAGGACTAATATATCACTGACATCTGTCACTTTAACAATGACAGCTATCACTTTGATAATGACAGCTGTCACTTTGAAATATGCAATTAATAGATGCAGCACTCTAAATTTATGAAACAGGGATGAAATTGGCCATGAAATTTGTGGTCGGAGCAGTACTGTCGTGGCCACAGTAGATTCTTATTTTATTCCTATGAGAAAGTCGATTGGTTTGGCTAGCCCTAGAATAAAACAACAAAAGCTCGTGGTTTTCCCGACTACTGCAATCAATTTTTTTTTCCGTTGATCCCGTTTATCATAGGGCTGCAATCAATTATTAATTTTTTCTCTCATTGAATTCAAAAAGTCGTCGCAGGTGTGGCCTATGATTTTCCCTGCTACTGCAATCAATTTTTGTTTTCATTGATGACAAATAGTTTGTCTCTAGATGAAATAGTCAATTATTATATTTTAAAGAGGAAGTCAATTGGATTGATAGACTATAAAATAAAAAAAGAAGTATCGAAAGCACGGGGCTATCGCGGGTGGTGCCTGCTGTTTTTCCAGGTGCTGCAGTCAATTTTTATTTACTTGTACTAAGTACAAGAAAGTATTGTGAGACCGACAAAATTCACCTATCAAGATTTTGATGGAAATATCCGTTTTGAGCATCCCTGAATCCATTTTGACTATTTTTGGCTTGATGTCGGTACGCATGTTCGTGCGTTCGTGCGTGCGTAACTCTCAAATCTCAAAACTGGTTAAACGTATTATGCTGAAATTTCAAATTTAAGACTGGTATAGGGTGTTGATTTGCATCTCGTATTATGGTTGCAATCGCTTGTACCGGAAGTGCACTTTACTTGAAACTTTTTTTGAATTTTTTTGCATAAATATAGAATGATCAGCCATAGCATATTGAAATTTCGTATAAAGAACTTCTATAACATCTTATTGTACATCTTGCCTTATGATTGCGATCGGCTAAACCGGAAGTGCACTTTACTCAAGACTTTTTTTCAATTTTCCGCATAAACCCAGAATGATCAGCCGCAGGATACTGGAATTTAGCATTTGAAATTGCTGTAGCATCTATAAATGGTCATCTTCTATTTTTGTACCAATTGGCTGAGCCGCAAGTTCACTTTATATGACAGATTTTTTGAATTTTCCGCATAAATTCTAAACAATCAGTCGTAGAATATTTAAAGTTTGTATTAAGCACTTCTATAATATCTAGTTGTACATCTTGCATTATAATTGCTATTGACTAAGACGGAAGAGCACTTTATTCGAAACATTTTTTGAATTTTCCGCATAAATCCAAAACGATTGAACGTAGATTGTTAGAGTTTAGTATTAAGGACTATTATAGCGTTTAGATGCTCATATCCTATTTTTATTGAGATCTACCGAGCCGAAAGTGCACTTTACTTGACAGTCTTTTGGAATTTTTCGTATAAATTCGAAACGATCAGGTGTAGAGTATTGAAATTAGGTATTTCAGTCTGCTATAGCATCTGAATGAATGAATGATTGCCTACTATTTTTATAACAATAGACTGAACCGGAAGTGCACTTCAGTAGGAATTTATTTTTCAATTTTGTGCATAAATTCAGATCTGTTGTAGTATAAGAATAATGGCCTACTGTTTCCATAGCAACCGACTTGGCTGAAAGCGCATTTTACTTGACAGATTCTTAGAACCTCTTGGGTAAATCCAAAACGATTAACTGTGGAACGATGAGATTTTGTGTTTGATTATATATGTATATCCAATGATATATATAATCAAACACAAAATCATATCGTATTATATATATATTCAATGATTTACAAGTAAGTCACGTGATGTTCACGTCAGATTTTTTTTCTATTGACTTCAAAAAATGCATTCATAGGTGGGCGTAGCTACGGGTAACAGTTCTTAATAAGAATAGGAATTCAAAATTATTGTAACGAACAGAATCTTTACAGGATAGACTCCCATCATAAAACGCCGGTTAAACGGGTCGCAAACGCAAATGACTAATATGCGCCAAGGACGTGGTGATGTCTGGAAACCCACTAGAAATTTCTGAAGGCTTCGAGAAACCATAGCCATGATTGTTGATAGTTCGGATAAGGAGCGCACAGGAGTAAAAATAAATAAGTGATCTCGTCGAAATAAGTAAGAAGTATAAGAATAATAAATAAATGTAGTGTTAGTATCTAATTTTAACTTCGATTTTAAGTAGAAGTATATTTAATAGTGGATATTTCAGTTATATATTATAGCTTTAGGTAAAAATAAATTACGAGTCAACAGTATGATAGTAAGGATCAATTATGTCACCTCTCTCAGGACATAGTATCAATTTATTATTATATATGTTTCAAAAGGATGTAGGTAATTGTCAAATGTCAGTCATTATTGGTTCATTAATAATGACAAACTCACAATTATTACAGCAAGAATTAGTTACTACGCCTCCCTCAAGGCAATATCAATTTATTCGTGGATCAGTAGTTCAAAGATTATAAAACTACGTACACTGATTGTAGAAGAGTGTCGAGTGTCATTTGTTACTGGTTCATTAATAAATTATTATATCAAGCATCAGTTATATCGCCTTCCAAAAAAAATTGTTCGAATAAAGGACTATTGGTTTCACTTCATTAAACGATCAACCAGTTGATTCTCCACATTTGCGTAATTGAAACGAACACTTTGCGTAAAATGTCAACATATTTGCACGTTTGCTAAATGAATTTGTGAATTTGCTACGTGCATATGTCGTGTGTTGCCGGTTAGTGGTTCGCGGTAATCCGAGTGTTGTAGGGGCTTTAATCCACGTAAAGCCAGGATCATAATTACCGTATTTATGCATGAAATTTACACACACACTCATATACATGAGGGAAGACAAAGAGGGAAAATCCGGCGGCAGGCGTGAAACCTTATGAAGAGTGTTGAAGATTATCCGAAAATGACAAATTCCAAATAGCATCACTATTTTCATTGCAATTACTGGCTATTTATTATATGAAAATGAAGTATTGCAAATGTTTTACGGCTCATCTTCATTTGCTATTCGCCATGCTCGGAATATAGAGAGTGTGGGAATTTCATCGCAGTGGACAGCGCTTGATGCTCACCTCTAGATCTAGATCAAATGAGCGGTGATGTTATAGACCATCAAGAAAGTCGTGGGACATTTTTATTTTTGTTGATGAATCAACCAAAATATTTATTGTTTCCTTGCTCTTGAGGAGAATAGAAGGATGAAAGAAGAAGGAGAGAGTCCCTCGGGCAAACACGATACATTTACACGGTGTATAACAACCGTTAATGATTCACACATACATACAGACAGACGTGCAATACCGAAGCACGTAAGTGGTTTTTAACAGCTGCTTATTACCATATGAGACCTATACTGGTGTACTGAATTGTGTGTCTCAAAGTATAAGAGGACTCTTGTGATAGAAACCTATTTTACTACCTCTTTATGAATAATATCCTCAAAAAACTTACTAGACTATAAAAAATGAATAACATTGAAGCTGATGCTGTATTAGAGGTGTAAAGTGCACAGTTTTGTGTGAGCTGAGTTCTATTCTGATAATGAAATTTAGAAACAAGCGCAACAGGTTTGTAAACTTGACTATTTCTCCCAGCAGAAGCTCGATGCAGAGCTTAGAAGTGCGTCGTAAAATGAATAAATCTTGGAATATCTGAGATATTTGCACCGATTTTTCAGACTTTGAATACAAAGTACTTGGGATGATTCAAGATTGTTTTTATTGTACCAATTCTTCCAAGAATTGTTTACTGCCAATAAATGTTCTGTAGATATTAGCGAACGTCCCTCGTATCTGATTTAAATCTATTTTAGACGAAGATGCGTACACTATGATCTTCTGACCATAAAACATAATTCCAATTCATTGATCGACCGAAAGGTTCTTCTCAATTCTTATAATCAGAGTTGAACAATTTAAGATTGGCATCTCTGCTTCGCAACGTGATAATTTTCATCTTGGCACATACATGTACGATATCTAGTGTAGTATAGTGTCCACTGATGCGTACAATATTCGTGAACAGTATAAAATAATTCACCAGTATACTTACATCGGCTAGGAGTTCTGGATTACTCTTATTATATCGCGACATGTGTTTTATACGATGTTCACACACCGTGTAGTGATTTTACACTAGATGATAACACCTGCATTGAAAACTGGGCCGCACTAGCCCAGAATATGATCGAGAATTCTTCAGGTATTCTAAAACAAAAATAAAGACTTCTTTAAATTCTAATTGATGATTTGTTGCATGTGAGACGATTTCCGAGTGGAAATATCAATCAAGCCTGTATGTACATTGTAACTAACAGATCCCCTACATCTCAAAACGCCGGATAAACGGATAACAAACGCAACTGAATCATATGGTGCCAAGAAAACCACTAGAACTTTCTAGAAGCTTCGAGAAACTCTAGACTAAGCCAATAATTATTGGTAGTCCACAAACGGAGCGAGAAAGATTGAAAATAAATAGCAAAAATTTATTGAACCCACGAACGAGTTGACTTTTGTTACAATATAATAAGAATTGAACAATTGATGAATGATTGTTGCATAGAAAATTGATGGGTTCTTCAATTTATTCTATTCCTGTCCTGTTCACTGCACTTGGAATCACAAAATCGATCAAAATGTTCGCAAAACATGTAATAACCTTTTTTGTACTGTTTAAATTAATGTTTTTAGTTTCAATGCTCTGATGTGACGTAGTATTTAATAGTCATTGTAGTGTGGACGTCATTTTTAAATCCCTTCAATATTACTATTACTTACAGCAGATTATTTATTTTCATTTGGTAAAAGGACGAAGCGATAAGAGATCTACTTTTTTACTTTCAAATTTGTACTGTTATATTTCGAAGATGTGTGATAATGTAATATTATGGTATCATTAATTATTTGCCTTTCTTCAATAAATCTGCAGGTGTAACATCGCTTTATATCTGATTTGTTAAGAGGAAGGGATACTGGGCGGGCCAGAAAGTGACTTCATAACCTCAAAATTGTATCTAATGATCAAGATATTCTTATGATTTTTTTATCCTATAGACTTGATTTTTTGTCGAGGACTACGTGTAATTTTTTCAAATTCATCAACTTCATATCTTCATCATGATCCACAAATATTTATGTTTTAAAAAATTCTTCCATACGTCATTTATACGACAATTGTATAAATACATCTCATGCACCCCCAAATTTTGTTTTCGCTGACATGGACCCCTTGCAGTTTGGAATCGACCCTCAGGAGTCGATATAGTCCACTTTGGGAATAACTACTGTATAAGAAGGGTTGCTCATAAGTCTTGTAGAAGTATTTACTACTCTGTAACAAGCTTCAGTAGATAAGAGTCTTTCATGATTTCTGAAAAATCCTGTAAATGAACTCTGTGCACATTAAAAAAACTATTGGCACTAATTTTTATGTTTAGGAAAATTACTGTGAGTAGCAAACACGATTTCAGAATGAACGATGTTTGCTGTGACGTCACTACGCACGTTGGCGCTCAGTTGTAGCATTGTTTCCAATAGTTAGCAAAGGAAAACTTTGGTTCTAAAGAAAAAAGACAGCAAATGAATATTGTATAGTATCTGGCTGTGGTAGCAGCAGTCATCGCGAATTAAATAAGTTGTTTATAATTGTCTCAACAAGGGAGAAACGAAAAAAGAGGTTACAACAAATCCGACGTGATAATGCGAGTATCTCGTTTGACTTTCCATTCATCTTGTTGTGAGTATCATTTCAATGTGAATATATATTTTCAATTGGCTGTCAACAGAATTAATACGATAACCTCAAAATAGTTTTGAGAGTTCTAGTCTAAAACAAAATACCTTTCATGTAGTTATTACGTTTTCAAAGTACTGTGAGATTCCAAAAAAATGTTTAACGATCCTCTCAAAACAAGTACCAGGAAACGAGCTTAACATCCATCAAGATACATTGGTATTTATTATTTTGTATGCATTTAGAAAATTAGATTAGTTTCTTGTAACATGACACAACTATAAAACACAATAAGAAATATGCATGAAATTTAAATTTGGTTCAAATATTTTTTTCCGAATTTTTATTGGCCGCACATTTGTACTAAACAATCATTTTGGTAATTAATATCTTCTTATTTGCTCAAAATTAATGAATAAAAGTACAAATTAAGCGAGGGAAATTCAAAGTTCTAAAACGCAGCACCATTGGTTAAAACGAAACGTGACGTCAAATACTATGCCAACAAATGCGCACTGCTTACATTTGTATGGCATTGCAGGATTTTGATTAGAAAACATAGTAATAACGTGTTGTAAATTCATTTATTGTTTAAGTGTAATTTTAGCATCCTAGTGAAATTATAAATCATTTAAGATAAAGTGGTTTTGTAAAACCACAATTGGATAATCTGCCAAGAATAGATCCATTCATGATGTCGTCTTATTTTCTTTCAAATCCAAATTTTACGTCCGCTGAAGTAAAAAGAGTGAATACTGCAAAGTAATTATCCAATAATAACACATTATGTACGCTATTTTAATAAACACAATCCGAAATATGATGAGCAGTAAACATAACCTATAATTTTTGTTTATTTTAAAACGAGCAAATGTTAAACGAAACCGCATACATACACTGTATTTTATTGCTAAAACTAATCACATATAATGTTATTCATGATCTGTCAAGTTTATTATGATACTTCATCTCTTCTGATAACCTTACATCACTTCTTACGTATTTTAAAACTTGTCTGAATTGGAAAAAGACTTTACCAGGTACATTTCTGATAGTATCTTGCATTCAGGTACAATGCAATACTTATAAATTATTGACTTTTGAGCATTTTTAATACTGAAATAAGCTGAGAACGAAAACACCTGTAGTAAACAATGGACTGTAATGTCACTGGACATAGTATTTGACGTCATCAATAGAGCGCGCGAAAATGGCGGTGTTTAAACCGCTCAAAATTATTCTCAATTTTAAATATTTTTTTAAACTTGATTACAGCACTTTTAAACAATATTTATATTTTTTACTATGTTATAACGATGTAATCTGTGAATTAAAAATATAAAATAAATTCATGAATATACCCTATTGAAATAGTATTCCGCAAATTTCACCAAATAAACATTGAATTACTATTATTAATGTCTTTGACGTGACAAGCTCCAATGCTATGTCAACAAAACTTTTATAGATTAACACTGAATATTCACTAAGACGTTTCAGTTGTTCAGTGAACAATATTTTACTACACTTTGTACATAAAAATAGACGTTATACTGCCAAAAAAAAGATTCATAATATATATTTACTTCTGAGCTTTGACAACACTCGTTTTAGCTGCGTTAAAAAACACTTTTTGAGAAAAAGTCGGCAACCATTAATTCGTAAATCTCTGGCAAATTATCTGACTGTCCCCTTACGAACCCATCAGAACTCATTTTGTGTCTAAGTCTATTCTAAGTCGAATTAATCCACGGTTACTATCTCTTATGCACTAGTTTCTGATCGCCAACATGCGTGATGACGTCACAGCGGTGCTTAACCAATAACAGTGTTTCGTCGTTCACGTGACAAAATTTGAAAACTGCACTATTTTGTATACTGTTTGTTAACATAATGCAGGTAGTACAATCACAAGTTATAAACCTCACGTTGAGACACAAAAAGGTTATATTATTTTTTTTTAGGAAGACCCTATCCAGCAAAATTACAGTAAGAACCTTGTAAAGTTCATTCACATTAAGAATATTTTTTGTATTAGCCAAAATGTAAACCAAGTTCCCTTTAAAAGAGACCATACTTGACTTTCTTAAATTCTGTATAAATTATATATGAATTGAGCTGCACCCTAGGTGTAAATTGGTCTATTTTAAGCATAAATGAACTCTAATAAGTTATATGAGTTATAAAAGTACTAAGGACAGCACCCAATGAACGCGTCATAAATCTGGCATCCATACTTCATTACAAGATTCTTTTTGCAAAAATAATTTTTAATTTCCACTTTAAATAATGTAGGCGGTATTTACGTACGTATTAGCTTTTGAGTTCGTAATATCCGTCAGTTATGAATCTTCCATTCCAAGAATTTGTCATTATTTGTATCGATAAAACGAATATTAAGAGTCATCTATATTCATTTTCTCATATCTTTACGATATATTATGATGACTGAGTGACGTTTTATCTATGCGTGTCGAATGCATTTCCTAGATTGTTTTCGCTTTATTTCTTCGTTGTTTTCACATTATGAGTTCCCCTCGCCCTGAGCTTCCTTCAGGACATCACTCAGGCATATGAGAAAGGTTGACAGTCTTTTACATAAATTGACATCCAGGAGATAAGGACATTTCATGTGTGGAGCTTTGCAAATAAGATAAGTTATTGATTCTGGAAATAAATGTTACAGATGTTTGAACGAAATAGGTATCATAGAATTACTCCCTTGAGATCAAGGATAATAAAAATTGTGAGAAAATATATTTGAACCCTCGATTTTAGGAGAAAAATCAGGACGATCATATTGTTGTTGAGAGTCTAAGTGATACCATTTTAAAAGAAAGAAGTTTTTTGACTTATTTACGTGGTATTTTTCGATTTTCTCCTTAAGGTTGTAATAAGCTCAAAAATTGAACAAACTATTTTGAAAATCAGATTTTTTGTGCAGTGCAGTGAGCGCTCGCGAAGCGCTACCAGCTTGACAGTCAAATTCTGCTGGTTGCAGACCATCAATTTGTATTTTAATATCTCTGATGTTCTAAGAGATAAGGGAGTTATTGTAATGTACAGAAGTTTTACAATTGATTGAAGGATGAAAGGATAGTTAGCTCTCGGAGGAGTAATCAAAAAATAATTAGTTTGAAACACGATTATAAGAAAACTTTCACAAATTTTTCCCAACATCAAAATCACTTTCCGGAGCAAAACATTCGCGCATCTTACGTCGAAAAGAAAATAGAAAATGACATCATAATCTCTTGTACAATCTCATTACGAATTCATAACTACAGAAAAGACCTGAAATAAGAAGAAAAATGTTTCGCGGAAATGTGAAGTACATTAAAAATTAATTAATACTACAAGATGAGTCCTGGAAGATTTTTTCCTTTGCTAATGCGCATTGCGAAGAAACAGGAGGGCAGGGATGATTATTGCCGATTGAGGTCAAAAAGAACGCTCCTGTTGTGCTATTCAATATGAAAATATATTCATCAATACGCACTTGAAATTTGATTGCTATTCCAGTAATTAAATACCAAACATCAGACTGGTTTTTATAATAAAATTTCCTAATTTTGATGCTTGATCTTTCAGCAGTTATACAAATGTCGAGACAAGGAAACATCTTTGAAACAATGAATCCTCCAAACTATTTGATCACCCTAAAATTAATCTGTGGTCACCCTTAGCAACACACCCATTCCTCTTGGTCACCTAGTCCCTTTCCTTCAACATCAGTCCTGAAACCCAGATTCGGGTCAGATTTGTCGACCGAATAATGTTCGATAATCGATGCGAGGCACAAATGGAATGGGGAGGGTTGTTTTTACCCCTTTGATGAATATAGGGTGTGATATATCAAGAAGAGGGCTCTGGAAGGTGGCGACCGTGTTTTGTCTTATAGGGAGTGGGGGTAAACAAGTAGCGCGAAACCATTGCCGTGCATAACTGAAAATACATTTAATTTAATTTTTTTAAAGTCCTGTATTTGTGGTTGTCTGAAAAATTCTTATTTCTCGATAAGTCTAGGGACGTTTTCAGTTTACTCCCGGAGGTGTACGCCGCTGCGGTGTGTGACATCACAAAGCACCAAAGCAGCAGCAACATTCGAGCACCTCTAGCAGAGCCCTTTAGGAATGCGGCGATCGTTTAAGTTTGCAACTAGAGGAATTAACCTGGACGCGAATGCCATTTGTCTTGGTTTGACTTGACCCTCTGTACATCCACAGCACATTAGTCTTGTGTGTGTCTTGTGGTCTGCACGAGCACTCGCGAAACAATGCTCCAATGCCGCAACCAACACAACTTTAAACACCTATCAACCGATATTAGTTACCTGCGACACAAACCAAGATATTACAACCATCTCATAGAATGGGAGCTATTTGCCAAATGGAATAAACAATATAAATTTCATACAAGATGATTATTTGAACCGTTTTCAATAATACAAACCTGCAAAGCACCCTCATTACAAAAGACAGATACCTAATACTCAAATACCAATCAAAGCCCTAACATAAATGACCAGTGTCCACTACTCACCCTCTCTTCTCTCAACAATCCAATATATCACCACCGTTCCTCACCCTTCTATTCTGTACAATCCTTGCTTTTCATCAAATGCTTACAAGTCTCTCAGGTCTAGATCTAACGTTGAGAACTTCAGTCGCAATACAGAAATGCAAGAATCTTACAAACTATCTGCAAATCAGACAATATCATCATAACCACACGTACGAACAGAAGCTGCTGCAAAACGATCAAATAGATACAGAGGGAGGGGGAAACAAAGACAGAGTAATCAATGCTTAATATTAACCGGATGATTACAAAGTCTCAAAACTTACTGTAAAAAAATATGGAAGTCAGCAATAAAATCCTCTCCTATAAATAAACAGTGTATTTTCTGGACATGTTCATTCATATTTATATAATTGGTAATTAGAGTTCGTGTTCTTATTTTGCGCTAATTGCCAGTAATTTGTAGTTGAAACTAATTTAAATGCCGTACACAGAAAAACGTTCGAGTTTCGTGTTCGAGAAGATACAAACAGAAATGCAAGATGTTGCTTCTTCTTCAAATAACGAAACGAAACGCGAAGATATCTACTACCTGCTAATGTTCGCGATATTTGTTTGCAATCTGATTAATTAGAGAAATAATTGATTTGTATACGGTGAACAACCCCATATTCAGCATGCAACAATCATTAATTATCTCCTTTATTTGTTTTTAGGTATTGTTTTACTCAGCGATAATTTTGTGGCGAAAATATCAAATATTATTTTAACTTTACTCTTAAACAATCATTCCAACATATATAGAGTGTCCAAGATAAAAGCACTGAATACTGAAAAATAAAAATGGTTTTTTTACAAACAACAAAAAATGATTTCAGCCGCATTGTGAAGTACAACGGTCATTTTCTCTGCACATATATTTATTTTAACGAACAATTAGCTCACAAGGATAGTGGCGAGATGGTTACCCCTTTTCCGCCTTTTTACTTCCCCTGTCTATATATAGGTGTAACAGAAATAGGTAATAGTAAAACTCATCAAGTATAACAATTTGGGAGAACGACTGCTGTCGATTAAAATGAGTACTTTATAACTTTGAACCATTGTAGTCATGTCAATCATTCATGTATATTTTAGAAATACACTTCGATAATTATTTTTTTGCATAAATGTAAGATAGACTTTTATCTCTGAGAACAATAATCTGGTCTATTAGTCATATTTATTTGGGGATCCACGTATTTTTTCCAGATAGTTCGTACATTTCTTGAAAATTGAATTTTTTGCACAAGTTCATTAATCTTTTAGAGAACAGCTGGAGGAAACAGTCTGAAAACAGTCAAAATCTGTGCTGCCATCTATGAGCTGCGAATCATTTGACGATTTATTTAAAAAAATCCAATTTAATAAATGAGTTTAATGAATAATTTAATTGAAAATATTGCTACAATTCTAAAAGTTTCTATTCAACAACAGGAAACATAACCTACAAATGTAATTTAACTAGATTTGGTAAGTTATATAGATGCAAAAAACAGAGAGTAGAAAATTATTAAGAAATATTATTGTTCTCGACGAGTTCTATTACTAATGTATCCATTTTTGTTACAGCCTCTATAATAGAGGGAGTACTGTGATCGTGAGTTTTTGACTGTTCGAGATTTTGATGAATCTTCATATAGGACAATACTAAGCCTAAAGAACAAAAACATGATTTGAAGAAAAGTTGGTCTGTCAATCTGTCTAAAAGCACGATAACTTGAGAACGCGTACGAATTCTCTACTGAAATTTTATATTTAAGCTTTTTATTAAAAATGAGATATTCTCTACAAGTGTTACTATAATCTTATTGATGGAAGTTTTTAGTTTCTTGCATTTATTTTATAAACAGTAGTTATCATAAAATAACTGAAATCATCCTTCAATAATTTGGAGCAGAAAGGTGTACTAAATCTAATTATTCTATAAGAAAATAAAAAAATCAATTTATAAAAAAAATACAGGCCTGTACATTTCAAATGAATAGAAAAATCGCCAATTTTCAAACTTTGTTCAGTTATTATCGTATTTTCTAAGATATCTCGACAAAAAATCGGCACACTGAAGCAAAAAAGTGTGCCAAATTCAATTTTCATAACAGGAAATGAATCAATCAATTGTAGGAGAATTACAGCCCTGTTCTTCAGTTAGCTAGAAAAATCGCCTTTTTTTGAGATATCCCAATGAAAAATGGCACGCTAAAGCAAAAAGGTGTGCCAAATTTAATCATTTTGACAAAAAGTAAATAAAGCAAGAAACACAAAAACTACAGCCCTGTATTTTTCAGTTCTCAAATTTTGTTCAGCAAATATAGTATTTTTTGAGATATCTCAATAAAATTCGGCATAGTAGAACAGAAAGGTGTGCCAAATTCAATTCTTCCACAGGAAAATGAAAAGATCAGTTAATAAAAAAAAAGTTACAGGCCTGTATATTTCAAATGAATAGAAAAATCGCCAATTTTCAATTTTTGTTCAGTTATTATCGTTTTTCTGAGATATCTCTACAAAAACTCGGCACACTGAAGCAAAAAAATATGCCAAACTCAATTCTCATAACAGAAAATAAATCAATCAATTGATGTGAAAATTACAGCCCTGTACTTTTCAGTAAGCTAGAAGAATCGCCATTTTTGGAATACTATTCAATTAATATCGTACTTTTTGAGATATCTCAATAAAATTCGGCACATTGAGGTAAAAAAGTGTGCCTTATTCAATTATCTTGAGAAAAATGATTAAAGCGAGTGACACAAAGATTACAGCCCTGTATTTTTCAGTTTTTAAATTTTGCTCAATAAATATAGTATTTTTTGAGATATCTCAATAAAATTCGGCACACTAAAGCATAAAAGTGTGAAAAATTCAATTCTCATAACAGAAAATAAATTAATTGATTGATATAAAAATTATAGCTCTGTACTTTTCAATTAGCTAGAAAAATCGCCAATTTTTTTATTTTGTTTAGTCAAAAATTTGTGAGATATCCAAATGAAATTAGGCATGCTGAAGCAGAAAAGTGTGCCAAATTCAATTATCTTAACAGAAAGTAAATATATCAATAGATAAAAAAATCACAGCCTCGTACTTTTCAGTTTTCAAAATTTATTCAATTAATATAGTAATTTTTGAGATATCTCAAAAAAATTCGGCATACTGAAGCAGAAAAGTATGCCAAATTCAATTCTTGAAACAGAAAATGAATAAATCAATTGATATTAAAATCACAGCCCTGTACTTTTCACTTAACTACAAAAGTCGTCAGTTTTCAAATATTATTTAATCAATATCGTATTTTTACAGATATCTCAATAAAATTCGGTACACTAAAGCAGAAAGGTGTGCCAAATTCAATTATCTTAACAAAAAGTAAATAAATCAAGTAACACAAAAATGACAGCCCTGTAGTTTCCAGTTTTCAAATTTTGCGCAATTAATATAGTATTTTTTGAGATATCTCAATAAAATTCGGCATACTGAAGCAAAAAAGTGTACCAAATCCAATTGTCATGACGAAATGAATAAATAAATTGACATAGAAATTACAGCAATGAACTTTTCAAGTTTCAGTTTTTAAATATTGTTCAATCAAAATGGTAGTTTTTGATATATCTGAATGAAATTCGGCACATTGAAGCAGAAAAGTGTGCCAAATTCATTTCTTGCAACAGCAAGTGAATAAATTAATTTATATAAAAATTACAGCCCTGTACTTGTCAGTTAACTAAAAAAGTCGTCAGTTTTCAAATATTATTCCATCAATATCGTATTTCTTGAGATATCTTGATCAAATTCGGCACACTAAAGCAGAAAAGTGAGCCAAATTCAATTATCTTAACAAAAAGTAAATAAATCAAGTGACACAAAAATGACAGCCCTGTACTTACCAGTTTTTAAATATTGTTCAATAAATATAGTATTTTTATGAGATATCTGAACAAAATTTGGCATTAAGGCAAAAAAGTATGCTAAATTCAATTTTCTTGGCAAAATGAGATGAGAATTATTATTACTTAAATTTAATGCGAACGTTCATCAATTGTTTTTCCAAATTGAGTAAATTGGTTCTATCGTATTTGTTTTCAACGGATATAATCCTAGTAAAAGTGTCAAAAATGATATTTGAACAGTTGTCAATTGTTTTGTTATGAGTTAGTTAAATGATGTCTATTTTGGTATCAATTTGAAGCTCTCGGGAATATAAGCTTAGTAGATATCTAAAATAAATAATTTTTTCGATTGTTAATTGTGTTTTTACAATTTAACCAGATTATGCAAAGTTTGGGATCAACTTAGCCACTGTAAAATTAAATAGTAATTTCATATAACCGCCATCTGTTACTTTGATAACGACAGCTGTCATTTTGATATATGCAATTAATTGATAGGACACTCTAACAGCAATGAAACTAGCCCTATAATTTATTGTTGGGGAAGTACTGTGTTGGCCACAGCAATTTTTTTTAATAAATAGATTCAAATAATGTTCATACTGTATATTCAATTTCTCATCTCATCTTAATCTAACCAGCATAAAACTTGAATAAATACAGGTGTATATGATTCTCCCTTCTTATTCACTTGCTTCATCCACATCTACTTTATAATCCGTTTTCGTTGATTTAAGAAATCATCGCAGCATAAACTGCAAAGCAATGTAAAGAAAGATGAAACTACCTTTCAAGAGAGATGGATACATCATCAACTAACTAGAAAATTCGTTTGAAATTTAGTTTTGTGAGAAATATGTTGTTTACTTGGGTGTCATCAAGTAATTAGGCCGGGAGCTGATATTGAAAATTAAACTCGGCTTATTTCGTTCCTCATGTACTTATGATAATTAATTTCTTAGGTAACTTGCTAAAAATGTCATTTCTTTCGACCTATCCTGAAAAAGCTACAACCACATTTTTCATGAAGACTATTAAAATTTTTGTGTTTGAAATAAGTCAAGTTGAAATATCCTTGGCGAAAAATATTCCAATCCCTCCGGTTTTAATTTACGAACCGAAACACAAATATAAAAGTTACCAACATTACCGGTAACGGTAAGCGGTAAGCGTAAAGCAACCAGTAAAGTAAACACAATGCGTTAAGTTTATTTCGAGATGATGAAGATGCTGTATTTACGTGGTGCGTTATTAATTAATTTTAAAAGATTTCTAATGATGAAATGTCTCCTCCGGCCTTCTACGACGTTGGTAAATATTATATTAATGTGATTAATTAAATATTTGTCGGGAAAATGTAATTGAAAATCATGCTATAATCCTAATAAGTAATTTATCATAAAAAGGTGTTTTTCAACAAAATATGGCACAATCATTCTCCTTAAAAGCTGTAAAATAGGAATCCAGCAAAGAATATTTGCTAGAATCAAAAGTTTTAAGTCTTTCCCATCTTCTGTGACTTCTTATTCATCATCCCCAAAATTACAAAGGAGATTTAAAAGCATCTATTAACACCCAAAAAAGAAGGAAAACAAAGTATGCCGCACGGCGTCTAGGAGCGGTGGAACTAGCAAGAGCATCCCCTACCCCCCAAAAACCAAGCCTGCTTACGCTGAAAACGCACCCCATGTTCGACAAAGAAGCAGTATTAGCATTCTTAATGAATTTTGTAAGAACTGAGGTCGTTAGTTCTTCTAATGAAATGTCACTGCGATAAAATAATTTCGTTATAATAATATGCAATTCATAAATATGGACTCAGATTACGCAGGGGAAAGATATAGGGGATCATATGCCGCGAAAAAGTGTCCGCTTGGAAGCCACCTCAGGACGAAACCACGTCAAGTTTTTTTTGGTATTTTTGCGAAAAGTCTTTAAAAAAAAAGGTATATTACTATTAGGTATACCCTCATAGACCTGTTCCAATTTGACGTCATGTAAAAAAAATTGATAATGTGTCATATGCAATCATGCAAACAGAGGTCAGATTTCATATTAAATAAACAAACAAACAATAATAATTATTATTTATCCAATATATAAAAACTGTGTAATTAACCTTGACACACAAAAACAATGAATACAACCACAATTGAAAAAAATTGTTAAAAGATTTGTTTTGAATTCCCGTGTGGCAACATTTACATCAAATGCAATTCATGAACGTATTAAGGAAGAAGTGACAGGAAAGACGTTGTCGGATAGGGCCGGCCCGGAAACGCGGGCACCGGACCACACCGGAAGTAGTTGTCCGGAAACGAGTGCAGCTACCCCGTGCCCTGAGGGATATACGACTGTCTTTCATGTAGTAGGGAGAGGGCACGGAATCTCACTAAATTAATAAGAGGATGTAGTGTCAAGATTACCTTGATTTGTAATATTTCATTTGAATTTATGGGAAATGATCAAAAATTTTAATTGAAATTCCATCCCCTTCCCTTAAGGTTGTAGCATTCGCGTAACAATATAAAAATCTGCGTTCACATTCTATGGACGATAAAAGATGTACTGAGAAAGAATTACTTTTATTGTCTCCACGCTCTGTAAAGGGGTAGAAAACCCCGGAAAGGAGTGGCAGGCCCCCTCCCTCCTTGGTAAGAATGGTCGAAGGGGAGGTTTTTGCATGACAGCCCAAAGAAAACTTCTACTTGCAAATGTAGATAGAATTTCTTCATTTCGTTTGGCATCCTTTTCTCGCGAATTAAGACTTAATTTCTTTGTCTCTTTCCCGCATTCTTGTACACTCATCAGCTTTTGCGTACATTCTTATATTATAGCGTCTAATCAAAGACGGACCCAGCGTTTCTTTTCTCTTTTTGATGAGGGCTTCGCGTAATTTTAACTGAATTGTTTTAATATTTTCGGCACGTACAATTTTCCAAAGGGTCTTTCACTTATTCTAGATTTTCATGTTTTTAATGGTTCATGTTTTCAAAGTTCGTAATTAAATGTGTTAATTAAAAGGGTGAAAAGTATTGATTTGTTTACTTCTTTTTCGCTGGCATTTCCAAACAGGACTATTGTTCTCAGATTTAGAATTAGTTTATAACTCATTTCAAGAGGAAAACTTGACAGACTTTTTCATAAAAAAATCAGACAAAGGTAGGACGAGATTTTGAAGAGACAAGGATAAATATTACAATATACAACTCTGGCATATTGGAGAAATAGGTATAGTAAAATTATTTTCTTAGGACTCTTTGGAGAGTACGATTCAAGAAATTCGCTAGTATTATTTATGAATATGATTCTGGAATTATTTATTAGGGATGGCTTGAGCTCCCCTCATTCCCATTCTTCTTGAGAGCTGAAAAAAGGAGGAAAAATCCGAACGTCCATCGTAACTAACTTCTCTCATTAAGAGGGTTGAGTATGTACGCTTTTCTTAAAACTTTACACTCACCCCTCGCGTTTTTCACCCTCTTTTCTCTGTCTAACATTCAGCACTTTTGTCGCTTCGCGTATTTTCCATCCTTGTTTCTGGCTGTCACCGACGAGGATGGAAATATGTGTTGATGTTCTTGTTTAGTGCAAAGAGTTGCGATAAATCTGTATAGCACCGTTCGACAACATACTGCATACACTGAGTGCCTGTTAACACGTATTTGTTGTTAATTAGGAGGTAATTCATTAATGTTATTAATGTTCACGCTAGGAGCATAAATACTCATTAGGTTAAATGGTTAATGATTTATTTTCACCTTTATTTTGAGATTTCAATAAATTTTTCTGGATTTATTGCCCAATTCATCTTGTAAGGATCCTTACTGAATTATTTTTATTGATTGATAAACGCAAACACAGATTGTGTCCTACTAGACTATAAATTAGATACATAGAAGTTTGAGTTAATTCGGTGTATAAATAAAAAAGATGTTTAAACAAGAACCCCGAGAAACGTTCCTCAGAAGATGGTTAAATATTAAATTCATAATTATGTGTAACTACAAATTAACTTGAATTAGTTTGAAGATATCATTTGAATAAGGATCTGCGACATCTTCAGACTAAAACGATTTTTTATTGACAAGACCAAAATGAGGGTGCAAGCAAGGATATCTGATTTATCCCAAAAAATGTATAAGTTTTGAAATTTGCATGTGAGTAACTCATATGTGATCACCCTTTTGATTTTCGCACCCCTTTCGTCGAGTGCTTCTTGGGCCTACTGATAAACAACGTTCCGACGGAGAAGAAAGTAATTAAAGCCGAAACAAAAAACGTGGTGGGAGAGAGGCCTCTCTCCTTAAGTCTCTCTTTGCGAGAGAGAGCGCGAGCGGGTGTAGAAGAAGAAGAAAAACGGCGAGGACTCACACGACTCAGTGTACACGTACGAGCGCAGTCAACTTTCTTACCCCTGCCATATCTCACCCCCACCCCTGCCATTAATACTTCTTCTTCAGGGCACAAACTCGCATTTTAATCGATTTCATTTGCGCATGTGAGCCTGTGGCAAAAACTCTACCCATACCTCCTTAGTTAGCGCCGAGATGGATGGAGCGGGGTTTAGAGGGGGCTGTACAGAGGGGCAGGAAGAGAAAGGACGTGCAAGATGCCAGAGTGAAAACTAAGCAGTAAGCATCCCCAGATAAGGAACGAACGGGGACGCAAATGACCAGGATGCTGAATTTTAAAATATACTTTCACCAAGATTTCCTATTCATACATCCTAACTGTGCAGGGAAACATCGACTAGAAGAGCAGGAAAGCGACAAGTACACTGTACAAGAAGATGGTTCTCAATTCATGCACTACTCCTTGAATTGCAGTTAATCTAAACACTTTTTTATCAGCAGCTGATAATTTACATATCAATTTCAGAAGTTCAGTACTTCTTGCAGCACAGTTTAAAATATCATCGTCCAGTTCACACTTTTTAGAAATTATAAGTTATTCATCGCTGGCAAATTCTTCAAAAAAATTTTAATCCGATCTAAAAATCTCTTCATGAAACATTTCTTTATAACCCTTTAAATCCTTTCCTCCCTTATTTCCTAACTCTGATTACGCTTTTCTTTCAGGGTGTACGACTTATAATTACGCCCCTCTGACCCATGGTAGGTTTCTCTCAAGGGGTAAGGGGTGCGTTTGCAGAAAGAAACGGAAGAGTGCGCGTGAATTAAGCTCAGACTAACTTTGCGTGTGTGTGTGTGTCGCGCTTCGCGGATGAATTTATAATTTTTTTTCTAGCGTCGCCTCTTTTCTTAAGACATGATGGGATAGGGATGCGAACGGACAGAAGGGTGTCTCTGTTTTTGATTTGCAGGGTGATTTGAATTAGTTGGAGCGTATTTGTCAAATTATGATGGACGCGAGGATTTTTTACCGGAGCTCCCTTCCAGACTTAAGAATTCAAGAGTGTCTAGAAATAATTTATTTTCAAGATAGAATAGACAAGGCTAAAATGTAACTAGAAGTTAAAATCTTTTCACCCTTGGCACCATCCCTCACATCTTACACATGTCAGACAAAGATGGAGTGATGTTTCTTTCTCTGTAACATCGCTTCGTCTCACATTAAAAATATGCGCGCTGTACGGACCGCGAATCTTCTTTGTTTTGCTTTGCTTACGTCATTAAGGGTTGGCGGGGTGGCTCAGGGATGGTTGTGGTGGATTCTTAGTTACTCCGTGCGCCACTTGGGGCGTGGTACATACATCTGCATACTAGCTGTGTTGAAATATATGTAGAGACGACCAGGGAGAAACGAAGGAAAAAGTTGCCGTCCGTTCCATTGCTGGGGTTTATTAATTAGGGGTAGTTTTTAGCAATGCCTTCGTGGTGAGGCTCAAATAAACAACTACCAATCTCACCATTCCATAATATTTCATTAACTGTTTTTCAGCTTGTTTTCCAGGAAGAAATCTTCAAGTTAGTATAGTCCATTTCTTACTGTAGAATAGGTAAAAGCAAATCTTCATGCACTTATTTATCTTCGTACATAAAATTATGATTGGAAGGTTAGTTTTTTGGCAGGATAAAGCATCCGGCAAATCATGAAAACATGAAAAATATGCTTAAAGACATAATTTTGAATTAAATTACGGTCTAAGAGCGATTGCCAACTGCACAAGACTATTTAAAGTTCTTATTACATTGAACATCTGCCCCAACGCTTAAAATCAGATTAAAATAAAAATGATCATTGACCAACAGCACCATAGGATCAATTCCCAGTAAACGCAGAACATGTACCGTAAGGTAATGTCTAAATTCTAATGCACAAATCAATCAAATGTCTACAGAATTTTTTTTGTTCCATCGAGCCTAATTCATTGCAGTGTCTTGAGAGAGCATAGCGGAGTTCCTTCACCAGACCTCAGGTAGCTACGGTCTCAAAGGTCAGTTCCTATACTCCAAGCTCACTAGTAAAATGAAGCTTTTTCAGTCGCATTAAAACAGTAGTTTTGTTTTCAACCAACGGTGCTCGCACCAAAACGAACAAGCGGGCTTTACCCGCTCTGACTAGGCTCGACGTGGAATCTAGCGTGCGCTAAACATCTCCTGTTGGCTCAAAAGAAGAGAGCTACTGCTAATAGCAGCGAAGGTGAAGGCGGAGGAACTCTGCTACGGGATAATCGTTCCAACCTTACTGTCGAGGATTAAAACAGGTAACATGAAGAACTCAGTACTGTCGTTTTGAATGCAGACGCATTGTCTCACACTTTTCCTTAACGCTTTCGTTATAATATTCTGCGATAATATTACCTGATAATATTCTTCGATAACTATTTCTACTCTCTTGTAGGATATTATTAATAAGATGTACCCTATTTTGATCCCAAAAACGGGAGCAAAAACTTTTCCTACTGATTTCGTTACGCGAAACTCTTTGGACCGATGTAAACCAAAATGCTTATTTTTTCTGGTTCAGAATCATAATTATGAGTCCAAGTTTTATTCACAATTATTATCTTCCTCAAAAAATCTGCAAATCAACCTAAATATTGTGACTTTTAGTCAATTTTGGTCGAGTTCAAATATTCGGTAATCCATTCATCTAATAATTTTTTCGTACATGTCAGGATGGAAGACGGACTATAATCTGATTGTGTTGAATTAAGGGAGAGGGGAGGATAATCTGTTAGTTTTGTGCGATTTCTAACTGCATCAAACCAGGCATGAATTTCTTATCACATTGGACATCTGCGCTAACGCTTAAAACCAGGTAAAAGTAAAAATTACCACCTGCACCAAAGGATCAATTCCCAGTAAACGCAGAACATGTACCGTGATGACTTTTCCTTTATCTTAATTCTAATCTAATCAAAAGTCTATTGACATTTTTAGCATATTTAAAAAAAAAACGATATTGTATCCACTTTGGCTGTCTGGCTGGCTGGCGCGTCGTGACGCTGAGTTCTCAGGAACTACAGCACTTATAGACTTGCAGCTGGTACTAAATGAGAGCTGCTGTTTCATAGGCTTGATTTTTTTATTCATGCACCCAGTTTTGGGTGAGAAATTGAATAAAAATTCGAAAGGTAATTACTGCTGAACTATGCATGATTGAAATCTGAAAATTGCTGCATAGAATAAGCAACATACCAGATATAAAATTTAATACTTGAAATTTCGAACTGATATGGGCTAGTACCCATTTTAGGGTAGAAACTATTTATTTCAATATCTCGCGAGTTGCATAAGATATTGACATGCGGTTTTCGATGTTAGTTTCAGGATGAATTAAGCTATTATTTTTATGATCAATTTAGGCTACCTCCCGTTACTCATTTTCTCAAATCTGTAGTTTTGGAGATAATTGCACCAAATTTTCAGGGAATTTTCAAATTATTTTTTGTAGGGTACATCATATGATTTCCCGTCAGTCAATAACTGTACAATAAAAACCAAAGGTCCTTTGAGTTTGCTTGCACGTGCACAAGCTATATATAAAACAGTCACAAAATAAAAATTAGAACAGGCGATTTGTTTTTGTTTTATAAACAAGTACCTCAAATCATCAATAAATCAGAAAGTATAGCTGATGTTTAATTTTAGTCATGTTTCTTGTTGAGCTATATTCTTTCTTATATAGGTATTAAATTATAGGAATTCAGCCAAATTTTTAGCACATTTTTTGGAAAGAAGCGCTATTATATTCACTTTGGCTGTCTAGCTGGCTGGCTGGCTGGCTGGCTGCAGTGACGCTGAGTTCTCAGCAACTATACTATTCACAGACTTGAAACTGGTACTAAATAAAAGCTGCTGTTTCGTAGATTTGCACAAATTGCTATAATTCAAGCTCAGTGATTGTGGAAGATTAAATTATTCAATTACTTGTTTCAAGTGAAACAATGCCCATAGATACATATGACATTAGGGATATGGCAACTAAAATTTATTAAAGTAGATGAAAATTTAGTTACAACTTTAGCCACATGTGACACTATTATCATGTACAGTTGTCAAATCTGTCCGGGATTCATTCAATGACTTGTTTGACGCGAATTTGAAGCTTATTAAAATGAATTAATATTATTGGATGAAAATTTGTTTACTTTTGGTGTATTTTTTTTATATAGCTTTGATAAAGATCAAATTATTATTTTAAGGTACAGCACTTGACCTCCCGTCAGTCAATAGCTAAACAATGAAGATTAAAAGGTATTTTTGAGTTTGTACATGCATAAATTATGTACCTATCAAATAGTCAACTTGAAACTAGTACTAAATGGAAGCTGCTGTTTCGTAAGTTGGCCCAAACTGCTTGATTTCAAGCTCAGTAATTGTGGGAGATGGTAATTTGCGAAATCTCTGAAGTAACAAGCATTCATGAGCTGTCAAAAATGCGCTTTCATCATCTAGATGATTCTTCAATTTTTTTAATATTTCTTGCTACGCCACAGTTTTGGTCCCATCTTGACCATCTTCAGAAGTGACCGACCGCTATGGAGGTCCAAGCGGTCGTTGTCGCTGCAAAATTTTATATATATTTTTTGATTGCTAAAACTTTTTTTTTTTTGATTTGTTCAAACTTCATATGTGTATATGTTTTTATTTAACATATGCTGCTCAAGTGTGAAATTCTTCTCACCTCTGAGATGGTCCAAGTGGGACCGAAACTGTAAAAATAGAGGGAAATATTCAAAAAAATTTACTGAATCTCCATAATTTAATATCTACATTAAGAATACCAACATTCTGAAGAAACTACTATTTTTATTCTTTCTTATGTTCCATGAAAAAGTACCTCAAGTTCTGTCTTCACAGTGTTGAACTGAAATACGTTTAACTGTTGTGATATGATTATTTTATTTTTGTAAATATGTTCCATAATTATTTCTCTAATATATTGGAACTTTTTACATGCCAAGTTTATTTCACTCATACGCAATAGAGTTTTTGGTCTATATAATGATCGATATGTGTCAAGGACGGGTGACATCAGGTCGAATGGAAATTTCTGGAAAGATTCGAGAAAAACAGGAAACAGTCGAACAGGAGGACAATAAGACAGTGAGTGATTAGGAAAGCGTTACAAAAGTAGTTGAATGACGGTCAAGTGCAGGGGCTTTCGTTTGGCCATTCAATTATTTAGGGGCAATTCTAATCAAAATGTGTAATCTCTTATATTGTGTATTAGGTGTTGATTTTTTGTGTTTTGTTTGGGAGGAGCTGAATTAAAATCTTGGCTATTTCCCACCCGTTCTCCGGCCACTTCTTGTGGTGAAACAGCGCCGTTCTTCGGCCGCGAAACGAGAAAAAAATGCAAGATTAGTTGCCTTAAAAGATTATTTTTAATTGACTTTTTTAAACAGCGAGATTGTGGAGATCATTGCCATAGTTTGCACTTGTGAAATATTTATACTATAGCCCAACTCTTGAGCGCACAACTCAAGAACTACCCCACTTCGCTGATTTAAAACTTTAAAAAGGATAAAAAGTTTTGCAGGCAATCATATTTTTATTTGCTATTTATTATAGAATAGTTGGAAAGTTTTACTATAAAGAGAATTAGATATTATAACTTTCATCCAATATAATTGTTATAAGGGATGATTCATTTTGGAAGCTCCCACAAAAAATGAAAAGAAAAATAACCTGGTAGTAAATTTGATGGATCTTGAAGAATCCTTGAATTTTGAACGCACAGCGACGCATAATCATTTGGGATTTTATTTCTTTCGAGTGAGTGCTTAAAACTCCCTGCGTTCCTGTCTCGTTTCTACATACGAAATTAACTACTATCACAATATTTCAGTGGCGTACGCCAAGCTCATTGGCGTAGCAGGCACAAGGATGATTTGCACAGGTTCCCACGGGAGGGAGGAATCATGATGTGGGGTTCTTTGCTCCCAAACTGCACCTATGAGCATATGAATTGTGATATGAGAACATAAGAAGTCGGTATGGATATCAGTGATTCAAAAACAGTGAAAATATGAAATGCCGAAGAATAAATTCTACATTCAAATTAGTCTATGAATTATTGAGTAGCAAATCTAACATCAAAATGATTTGATACTAATCGTCAAGAAAAATGTACTCTATATTGTTTGAGTGGTTGGCCCCACCCACAGTTTCACCTCATTGCAGTGTTTTATATTTGCTGGAGACAAGTCGAGCGCTCACCGCGAACGTAGCGAGGCATTTTCCAATAAAATTACTGCTGGTCGACCCAAGATGGAAATTAATTTTTATCTGCATATATCTGGTGTGGAGAATGAGAGAGTAAAAGAGTGAAGAAGAGGAATGAAGGCAGAAACGCGAGGCGACGCTCTTGTGTCGTCTGCTAAGGGATGAGACGCTGGCGATGCGGTTCAGGACCAGGTAGTTACAGAAAAGGAAACTAGTAAGCGGCAAAAGGATAATGCATATTCAACTGAATTTATTTTTAAAAACAGCAGAAAGTTTGAAGTCATATTCCAAAATTAATAGTGCACATATTTATATATAAGTTATGGGATAGGTTTACTTTAATTAATTACGACGAATAATCATGCAATTATTTATAAAAAATGAACTATCAGAGTAAACGTAATAAAAATCAATAGGATTGTATTTTATTAGTTGATTAATTGGTAAAGAGGAAAATCACTGAAATCGATTAAGAATTGCGACCTGTAGCATGCCTCATACGTACAGATAAAATCACGTAGATGCCTAATACATACCTATACATTAAATTCAAAAAATAGAATAGAAGGAATGTATAGGGATGCAAATCTGAGCTGTTAACAAAAGACACAACATTTACCCACTAAGCCACGCCATCACTGACAGTATTCGTCATCTTGAGTATTAATTAATAATCGCTGATCACAAACTAAGGAGGTTTTTGAAAAAAATTGTTTATAAAAATTGAAACATTCAATGAATCATAATGAAAATTAATAGATTTTTGTTTCAATATATAATCAATCAACAAAAAAAAAATTGTTGTAATGCGTTGAAAATTGCGGCCTGTAGCGTGTCCCATACGTACAGACCAATGATCAAAAACGCATATCAATTTTCGAAAGCAAATTGAGGTCATAATAAGTAATTCAGAGAATCACTCTTATCGTCAAAACCCGAGGTGGTGCGCTAGTCGATTATATGTTTATATATGTTTGCCGTTCCATTTTGATAGTGTCCCAAACATTTATAAATAATTATATTTAAAAATGCGACCTTATTTAAGTGTTTAGTACTTTATATCCTAGAAAAATTACGATGTTTCTTTGGAGCTTTCTTTAAAATTTAACTTACGATTCTTCTGCTTGCATTCCTTCAAGGTCCGCACCCCTCCTTCAACTATTCCAGTAAAAATAACCAATTCTCTTAATTAACAACATACTAAACATAAATTAAAAATCACCCTTTACTATTTTCACTTTAAATAATTGAAAATAATCTCAGGGCTAATAAAAAGGGACAAAGTCGTAAAAAAATACGTTGGTTGATTTTCTTTGTCCCCTTGGTGGATGGTGAAGAGGGGAGGAAAGAGAGTGGAATGTGATGTTTTGATTGTGAAAAGTATTTTTAACTTAACCCTTCACTTGGCGCTGATGTTGATTCACCCCTAAGGTTTTATTTTATTTTAAAATATCATTCGCTATCTATCCTGTCGTGGTGTTTTTCGCTTGTCTTGCTCTCGGATGGGAGGAGAGCTCGAACACAAGAGGGATGATATTTAGGGTACACCTATTTCGGAGTGGATGAATCAACTAACATATTTTGGAGGTCCCAACAAATTTAAAATTGATCTGCTCCCCTTTTTCACATTTTTTGTTACTCTAAAACTATCCTAGATATTAAACAATAACAACACCAGATCCCCATTTTCTTATTTCCTCTTAATGTTGGTCGAAATGGAGATGGAGGAAATGCACCCTTCGACTTCTCAGGTTTAGTTTTCTGCATATTTTCGCCGTGTTTGAAATCTCTGTCTATTCTTTCTGGCTCTGATTCTATAGGGACGAAAGAAAGCCAAGAACGAAAGAATGTTGTATGAGGTTCTTCCATTGTTTTACTTTACTAATTAGTATTTGTTTTTGTTCGATTCTCTTATTTTGAAAGTGAAAAATTATTTTGAAATGATGAGAATTCGAAAAATATCCAAGAATTATTTTAGAACGAAGAAACAGTGCATTTGCATTGACATTATTCGAAATGTGTTGCACATGCCAAAACCCAAAATATTTCTAATTTTTCAGCTACAATCCTCCTGAAATTCTACGTACAATAACTTATTCCACATTTTTCGTTAGTGGCATCTCTTGTAGGTAATTACACCAAATTTCAGCCATACCCGATGTTTAGTATTTGCTTGAATAGTATACAAAATCGTGTTGTTTTCAGAAACGGTTTTCAGCTGTTTCAGTAAAGTCTACAAGACTTCAGGTGTCATTTTATCACTGGACGAATATATCACAACACGCCTGAGATCTCGAACACTATGGCTTACCACCTGTATGTCTTAAAAAGATAATCTTGGTAGTATGAGAAATCTCTCATGCCATTCAATCGTTGATGATTTGAGATCGTCGCACAGATTGAGGTTTCCAATCTAGCAGGATGATTGGGTAACCAAACGAATACGCATGTACATGTACTTAAGGCCTTGGTCCTCCTGGGGCTGTCGTACCACAGAAGAAAATCAGATTAAAAAAAAACTTCATAACTGTCAAATTTATAAACTTATAAGCTTAATAACAATCACTCCTTCGCCTTGCATGTTCTTGGCGCGTGGTGCGAAAGAGTCGATGACTGTGGTCCACCTGACGCCACATCCAGGTCATGACACCAATATCCGACTCAGTCGCTGAGGAGCTTGTAGAAAACACCTCGACGACGGAAGTATATTGGGTCAATGGCATGCAGGGGGTTGTCAAGACGAAGAATGACATTGGTGATTGCTTGACCTCAGTCAGTCTCGCATCCAATCCTTTTCCCACCATTTTAGGCTTCGGTGGTGCCTTCGGTTTGGCTTTGCATTCTTTGCAGTCACGGCGACTTTATTCTTGACGATGTCGGCGTTAGAGTCAGCGGAGCTTATAACTGCGCTAGGCGTCACGTGGCGAACGGAAATCGTCGGTAAAGGTGACGAGTCGAGACGATAGAACTGCCTTCGACCAACCTTAGGTGGGTTGGAGTCTTATCTTTCCAGAAGAACCTCCTGCGGCGTTATGGCTCTGGCTGATGAGTTTGGGAGACTCTTTTGATTGCCCTTTTCAACCTTTGTTGTGGGGCTATCTAGGAGAAACATTTATTTAGAAGTCTGCCTGGTTTGGGTATTGATGTCGATGATGTTGCAGACTTGAGCGGTGTTTACTGACTGGGTCGGTGGGCATGCTTGAGTGGTGACTCCTATGTTCGGATAACAAGGCGGCAATGCTGGCTGCGTTTTGAGGTGCCTGCAGCATTTTGATCCTGATTGTTGAATTTGAAAAACTCTTTGAGTTGCCATTTTAATCCTTTGTCCTAGGGCTGTCCAGCCGTATCTTGCCAGCAGAGCCTTCTGCAGCGTTTTGGTTCTGGCTGCCTGAGTTTGGGAAGTCCCTTGGGCTACCCTTTTAACCCTTTATCCTAGGGCTGTCCAAAGGATGCATTTATTCAAAGGTCTTTCTGGTTTGGGTGTTGATGCTGATGTCGTTGCAGACTTAAGCCAAGGCTGCTGAGGGGGTCGGCTGGCATGCTTGAGGAGCTGACCGACGGTTCCAGGAAATAGCTGACTTTATCGCAAGTGGTGATCCTCAGGGCCCCGATGGTATCATTGGAGTACCAAGCGGTAGTTTCAAGGGAAAAAACTTGTGCAGATACCTTTTCTCCAGAGGGTTTTAGGGGCGACAGGGGTTTCAATCTCTCAAAGGCGCCAATGTAAGCTTTGCATTCTGCGAAATCTTCTGCTTCAGTGGCCACTGGGACTTTGGTCTTGGCGGGATCGGTATTATAGTTATCAAGACTTCTATAAATTCCTGCTTGGTCAAGTGAAGAGGAGTGCGAGGCTCTGGAAATCGTCACTAACGGTGACATGTCTAGGAAGATGCAATCAGGGCTTACAACTGAGCTGGGTGTTACTTGGCGTGCAGGGTTGTTGGCAACAGTAATATATCGAGAAGAAGGAGGTGCCTCGGGTGAATTGAAGCTGTTCCTTGCTAGAAGAGTCTCCTGCAGCATTTTGGATCTTGCTGCTGAGTGTTGAGAACTCCTTGGACTGCCCTTTTCACGCTAGGGCTATCCAAGAAAGGCATTGATTGTAGAGGCCTTACTGATTTAGGAGTTAATGTCGACTCGAGCGGTGGCTGCTGACGGAGTCCGTAAGCATGCTTGAGGAGAGACCCTGCTGGTCGGATAACAAGACAGCGAAGCTAGCGGTGCTTTGGGAGGCCTGTTGTCGTCCGACGGTGCCAGGAAATTGCTGGGTTTATTGCGGGTGGTGATCCTTAAAGCCTTGGTGGTATCTTCAGGGTAACAAGTGGTAATTTCCAAAGAAGAAACTTGTTCAGGAACCGTTTCTCTTGCTGTTCAGGGACGAAGTCGTTCCATGATCTCTCAAAGGTTTCTTCCGAGCCACTAGTGTTCTGGCAGATGCAATCAGGGCTTATAACTGCCATGTAGCGTACGGAGGTCGTCGGCAACGGTGACGTATTGAGAACGAGGTGGTGCCTCGGGTGACTTCTGAGTGAGTTGGAGCTGTACCTTGCTAGAAGAGCCTTTTGCAGCATTTTGGATCTGGTTGCTGAGTGTGGGAAACTCCTTGGACTGCACTTTTCACCCCAAGGCTATCCAAGAGAGGCATTGATTTCAGAGGTCTCTCTGATTTGGGGGTTAATGTCGATGTCGTTGCAGACTCGAGCGGTGGCCGCTGACGGGGTTGGTGGGCATGCTTGAGGGGAGACTCTACTGGTCTACAAGGCAGCGATGCTGGCGGTGCTTTGGCCTATTGTAGGCCAACGGTGCCAGAAAATGACTGGTCTCATTGTGGACGGTGATCCTCAAAGCCGTGGTGGTATCTTTGGGATGCCAAGCGGTAATTTTCAGAGAAGAAACTTTTTCAGGGACCGTTTCTCCTGCGGTTTCAGGGGAGATAGTGATTCTATGATCTCTCAAAAGACCCTTTCAAAAAGGAGGCTCAGAGGTTGCTTATATATAGTCTATTGATATCTCTCAAAGAGTCCCTGTTATTCAACTTCGTCACCTCGACTAGGAAAAATAGTGGTTTGACGATTCTCTTAGGCAGAAAATTCAATAAATTTGGAGTAGCATTCGGGGATCTATTGGAACAGCATTCATCATAAGGTTAAAACGAATCTGTCTCTAACTTAACTAGAAAACCAATATTTTGCAACAAGTAGACAGATACGTTTCTTTCAAAAATTGCTTCATCAGAATAATATCAAACTTTTGCATTGGTCCTGTGTATAAAATAATAATAATTTAATAAGAATACAGGGACTATATATTGAATTGATAAATTTTAATTGAATTTTTCCGGGGTATATTTTTCATAAACTCCTGACGTAAATTGAAAACCGATCCAATGGAAATTCAAACTGACAAATGTATTAATTTATTTCTTGTATGCAGAGCTGAAAGCAATGAGACTTGAGTTCACTTATGTATTGATTTTTCTTAATTATTTGAGTTTAAGCTTTCGTTAATTAGTTTCCACTGTTATATGTTATTGATTGACAAACCTTCCACTTAATTCCATTTCAGAATAAAACTGCACGGAGCTATTGTTGGGATTATTTCTGTGAGATATAGACAAGACAATATGAGGTATAATCACCTTGTTACATGTGAATTTGGCATCAAGCCAAGTTTGCTATTTTTTTTAAGGAAGAAACATCCAGAAGAAAATTGCTTGGGTAGTTGAAGTTGTTTTACATTTCACATGCATTATGAGCATACATCATTGTAATAGTTCATTGTTTTTAATGGTGCAAAACCTATTTGAAATTGTGGCATACACGAAATATATTAGTTAGCATCAAATGATGTACAACATGAGAGATTAAGAATGGACCTCTAGAGTTTCGATGATATTTTGGCTATGAGAGCTATGTTGTTTCATTGCACCTTGATATATATGGAGCAGGAATTCTAAACTCGCGTGCTGTTCTAAATTTACAAGAACCTGTATCCATGTGTTGGTGTTTCCTTCCGGTAGGTGTCAAGTGTTGAACGGAAAAGAAAACAATGAGAGGGTAATGTAGTAGTAGTTTTAAGTAATCATAGAATATTTTCTGAAAATAATTCCAGGTATCGTCTCGTCATCCCCAATTCATGTATGCTTGTATGTCACCCCCTTCTTCCCGTTCTTCGTGTTCACTCATTTCCATCAGCATGTTGGTTGCTAGTGCTTTTGCCTTCTTTTGCCGGGCTCATTAAGTCTTGTATCGATCGTAGCCAATGCTTCTTCTTCCACACTTCTTTGCAAACACCCCGCGTGACAACCCTCCATCCCCCGTCCATGTTTCAGCCTACTCCGTGCGTTTCTTCTCTTCTTCTTCTTGTACAGTGTAAGGATGAGGACGATGAGATGAGGACAAGAAAGGGAGATGGGGTACTGTTTTTATGTCAGTGGCGTCGATGGAAGTAATTAATGGTGGTTTTAATCAGAAGCTTCGAAGGACGAAATATTGGGGGTTGTATATTCTAACACAGACAGTTTTAAACTCAAAATGTTCCAAGTCAAAGCCCCAATGATCATAATTTTACAGCCTGAAATCATGCATAATATAACATGCATGCTCTGCGTTACTCTTCCTGTTCCTATTTCTAGCGTAATTACCTAATTGTAATGTAATTATAAGAATTAGCTGAATTTTTTGGCTAATGATTAGTAAAGTGTAAGATTATCTGTACGCCACTGTAACTTCCTCACCCCATTTTTTATCCTCTTTCTTACATCCCTCTTTTATACATTACGTATTCACGCATGCCGAACAAAATTATCGTGATTAAAACATATGCGTGCCTCATTGTGCGTATGTGTAGGTGTGTATAAGATTCCTTGCGTGCTACTAACACATGTATAAATGTGTGCTTGTTTCAAGATGGGCTTTTGTTCTTACACCAAGAAGGAAGAAAAGAGATAATGTGAGAGGGATAATCTGGAAAAGGTGGATTTATTGCGGAAGGAAGCGATAAGCAACCTTTGATTTGAAAATTGAATGTGGTGTCCTCAAATTGAACGATTAAAAATTGATTTCTTGAATATATATAAAAGAGAGCTTAAACTTTGCCACAACAAATATTTTATGAATGTAGCGCAAATATTTTTCAAGTACAACAACAGCAAACTATTTATTAGCATGTTAGTTGACTGCCTGCCTCATTCTATTATCCTCCCCCTCCTTTTAGTGTTATTCACCCCCAAAGCGGAACAATTCCGCTGACATTCCTTGTCATAATGTTCTTCACACCATTGTACTACATGAAATACTAACATCATATTTTATATTTTAACTTTAAACTCCTGCAAGGACTTCCGGTCAGTTGGTGTTCTGAAGGTGTGACAGTGGCGCTCTGTATGAATATTTTACACGGTATAATGGAGACAATATTAAGAGATAGAAAAATGAAAAAATGCTTGGTATTGTGTGTTTTGTATAAGAGTGTTTTTGTTCACAATTTGTTCTTTGTTAATGTTATTCTGAACGGAAATAATTACTGATATGTCAGATAATATCAAGGCATGAGTGGTCAAGCATTGACCGCTGAATCGCTGCGGTTCATCTTTGTTTAATATCCAATGATCGTGCCTCATGTCAACTCAACCATTTGAACAGATTATCATCAGGAGATTATCAAGTGTTAATCACTTCATTGTTATGTTTAAAGACTTGTCAATACGATTGCAGAAATCTGTTTTGATAAATGAACACCTTGCAAGACAAACTAACAAGATTCCTACAATATTAATTAAATGATCATAAAATGAAAGAATGCGTAAAACACATTTATATTATTTGTTTGAAAAGGGAAACATATCTTTACAAGTTTTAATGTCAAAAGCGATCACCCGCTAAGGACATTGATTATCCTCGACAGTATCTTGCTTCAAGCAGCGGCGATTCAAATCTCTCTTTATACACACATCCAAACTGACTAGTAGATTCCGCAGCATTCTTTATACTAGAAGTACGTTACTTTTTACAGCAGAGTTAATCTAATACAATAACATGACTGTCGATAGTCAGACATGTGTTCAGATGAAGATTAGCTGATATGCTTACAATACAACTTTGACAGTCCATCCATTCTTACCTTAAACTAATTATAATGTCTTCTGCAAGGGACACTCAATAACATTTTAATATTTTTTTCCCATACACGTCATGCAGTTTTTCCAATAATGTTATTATTAGAAGACTCAAGAAAAAGACATATTTTTCACATTGTATGTTGTAGTATGCATAACATCTTATCATGAAAATGTCAAGTGCACTATATTCAAGAGAAACAAAAGGAGGGAACAAAAAAACAAAGACTTGAACGAAGAAACGAGGATAATATTGACATGAATGTAAAATTTATGTGTACTCATATTTCTTGTGTTATTTAAAAATAAGTTTAATGTATTGAATATGTGTCACAATTGAAATTGTGGCTTAAATGTTTGGCAATTTGCATAAATAATTACCAATTTCTTTGTACTATTCGTTCCCATAATTTTGCCCAGCAATTACAGAGATACATTTGTACAATTCAAATTTTAATGCCCCTGTATTTGAACAATTGTATAACAAATGCACACATCTATACTTAATTGCCTAGATTTTTTTTCTGATAAAATTCTGCCGAAAATAATATCCTTAATAATATGTTACATTTTCTTATATGCTAATAGCATTTCCTGTACGATTACTTGCACCATATATAGAACAGAATATATTATGTTAATTGTACTAATGTTGTGAATGAATTGAACCAAATATTGTTTCGAGCTATGTACCAAATTAATTTGTACATAAAAGCAAACAAATGAGCTAGATTTGTAATTAAAAAATAGAATAATAATATTTACATACTAAATTATAAGTTACTAATATGTTATTTCATTTTGTTAATGGAAAATATGATTCCTAATGGCGCATATTTGTATATATTTAGTTGAATCAGTGAAAGGGTAATTACTGTAATAAGAACTGCTTTATACACATATTAGTTGTTGGATTAACCGGATTCTGAGTGCTCTTGAAATAGGACGGAAGTCTGAATTCTACTGATATACATACGAGTATACTGATATAAAAAGCGAAATAGTATTACTCAATTGTGGCCTCATATTATGTTCAGATTTATTGCTTAAATTTATTTATAATAATTCAGATATCAACACACACATCAGCAACAATCGCTCTGAAAATTAATCTTATTCTGATAATAATTCAATCGGCAAAAAAAAATATCACTGAAATCGGAAGAAAATTACGACCTGTAGCGTATCCCATACGTACAAACTACAGAACGAAAATGCATGATACATCCATTGAATAAAAAAATTAGAATAAATAGAATATAGAGATGTGATCTCAAATTCGAGTTAATCGCATACAAAGGGAATTTTTGTATTAAATTGTGCATAAAAACTTGAATATCCAACAAATAATAATGACAGCCAATAGAATTCTTTTTGTGGTACAGTCTAAACTCTATATAACGAAGTTCAAGAAACCAATTGTTTTCTTTCGTTATATGGAGATTTGGAAAAAGACAGTGTAAGAGCATAAAACACACTTTTTGTATTCTTATAATCAGGTATACATGACGTCAATTCCCAAAATCTCCATTATTCTGTATTGTCCATTATGTTGGATTGACGTCTTTTGCTAAGCCAATATTTGATTTGTATTTTTCATGAATTATCCTTATCTTTACATGAGATGGGATCTTCGTAAAGTACTAAACTCGCATCTTAATTTAGCTGCACCAAGTGCTTGCTGAATTTCAATCTAGGCTTATGACAATGCATTCTTACCCATTAAGACAGTAATGGCAAACACCGAGAGATAGAAACAATTATTATTCTTAGAAAATGGAAGCCGATAAGAAATGTATATTGATGCTTCAACCAAAAAAGTACACATATGTCTAAGCAAAGACGTATTTCTCTTTATAGAGAATGACTATTACATTATAGGCTATGTGCAAGAGGGCGGAGTTTGAACAAATATCGATGCGAGCGCTTATAGTGAGCACCATTGTAAGCATCGAACTCCATTTCTCAGAATACATCATTGAGCATTATAGCTTAAAAGTGAGAATAATTGCATATAAAACATGGGAAAACGCTTGTTCTGTTTTAGACTGTTGTGTTAAGGTTGATTCAAGTAAAATATAGTTTCATAGATTTCATGAACGCAGTTATAACATAAAAAAACGAGTGAAGTGGATCAAAGCGGTAAATAGAGTATTATCTGTCTTTCATTATTAATGTATATAGCAAAGATGTTTGTAATTCAATTGTGAAATTAGAAAAATTCATCATCGATTTGGGACTCATGAATTTTCCTCTATCTCTAATTTTTAAGGTGTTTCAGTGATAATTTTGTTGCTAATATTGTCAGCAACTAGTCTTCAACATGTTTAAGATGGCAAAACTAATTTCACGCTTTTCTTCAATGCTTCCTCGGTAAAAGAGATACAGTGTTTGATACATACAAACCCGATCCGCAAGATCATCGGCGTCATAGTTTGAGATCATCCTGTCAATTTTGACGAATTAAGACGTTTTGTCTAATAGGTACGTTATAATTGAAGAAAAAAAATACTCGAAATAAATAATTTCAACGTATCTTTTATGTTACGCAAGTTATATTATACGCACACAGCTGAATTAAATAATATTAGTACATATGAAAAATTATAGATATGTAAAAATCATAAAATGGGAGTTCAATCGTTCTCCATTGCTCGCTAGAGGCGCTAAGTAAACTTCATGCACGTAGCCTATGGAAAGTGTTTTAATGTAAGGGTAATAATGTAAACCAAACAATTTGAAGCAATATCCATATAAAGAGTTTACACTGTAATTCGCAAATCGACAGATATATATGAAGTTTTTAGGTAATGCTTAAAACTAGAGGTACTAGATCTTTGTCTATCTTTAAGAATCTTTAAGGATCATCCGGAATTGTAAGTGCCACAAGAAACGGTGAGAATTTTGAACAGGCTATTTAATAAAGTACTGAATAAGTGTTCAATAAGACTTTTAAATATAAGGAATTTATAAAATGCTTAGGTAACCTTCAAAATTAGGAGTCTGTGAGGATAATCTGGCACTGTAAGTGTCGGTCTGAAAAGCGGTGGAAGCCCTGAAAAGCTATTATTCGATAAGCCACAAACTCACAGTATTTAATAAGATAAATCAAAACCTAATAAGTTCCACAAAAATACAAATTCAGGAGTCGGTTTTCACACCATCATCCTGAATAGAACAGCAACTGTGGACACTTGTTTCGTCCCTATTAATTGTAGCTGCGAGACTATTGAAAAGTGAGTTGATATATGGCAGGCAGAGAAATGAATCTGCAGCAGTGCCATCTACCATAATACAGCCGATACGGTTGCTTCCTTATCCAGGATGATGGTGTGAAAACCGATTCCTGAATTTTAATTTTTTGAAACTTATCAGGTTTTGATTTTTTTCAAATTTATCAGATTCTGTTCCACGGACAAGCTTCACAGGTCACTTTACAGTGTCCTGCATTTCTTCTATTTAATAAGACTTCCGAACATATGAAAATATATGAGGTCCTTAAGTAACCCTCAAACCTAGGAATGCTACGCCTGTATATATTTTTGAGGATAATTCAGCATATTTAATAAAGCTCTGAATCACAGTATTCAATAAGACTTCTAAACATATCAGAATATTATGATATGCTTATCATTAAAACCAGGAACACAAGGCCTGTACCTATCTTCAAGGAAAATCCGGCACTGTAAGAAACGGTGGGAGCCTTGAACATACAATTCAATAAAATATAAATAACAATAACATACAAATTCAATAAGACTTTTCAAGATATAAGAATATTTAAAATGCTCAGGTAGCCCTCAAAACTGGAAACCTTAGGTCTGTGTCTATATTTAAAGATAATTCGGCATCGTACTTGTCGGTTTTAAAAATGATGGATGCCCTGAACATATTATTCAACAAAGGATTTTCAAAATATGCGGATATTGGCTCTCCTGTATATGTTGGAGCAAAAGTACGAAAATGGAAAATTATTTAAAATAAATTTTCACTCATGAAAAGTCTTAATTTAATGAAGTAGAATATCTGTAGCACCAGATATCTAGAATAGTATATTCTACAATAAGTATTGGAATGGCCTATATTCTGAACGAGCGAAAAGTTTGTAAACCGAGCCGAAGGCGAGGATTACGGTTCGCGAGTGTGGAATACGCCATTCCAAACATATTATAGACTATACTTTCTCTAACAAGGTTTTGGAAACTCACCAATATTTCAGAGGAAACTTAAAAAATTATTAAATGTCAAACGTCAAATCCAGATATGAATACTTGAATTGTTAGGAAGTAACCATGATAGTAGCCAAACTAACAGCTTCTGATTCGTCGAAATGATTTTAAAGGCTTACAGAATCATTCTAAACGGCATACGGAATCATTCTAAACGATTTTTTGGAATGTCATCCGTTTCAACATAATTTTTGGTTATGGAATATGCAAATTCCAAAACAGTGTTGGAAAATAGTATATTCTACAATAAGTATTGGAATGGCCTATATTCTGAACGAGCGAAAAGTTTGTAAACCGAGCCGAAGGCGAGGATTACGGTTCGCGAGTGTGGAATACGCCATTCCAAACATATTATAGACTATACTTTCTCTAACAAGGTTTTGGAAACTCACCAATATTTCAGAGGAAACTTAAAAAATTATTAAATGTCAAACGTCAAATCCAGATATGAATACTTGAATTGTTAGGAAGTAACCATGATAGTAGCCAAACTAACAGCTTCTGATTCGTCGAAATGATTTTAAAGGCTTACAGAATCATTCTAAACGGCATACGGAATCATTCTAAACGATTTTTTGGAATGTCATCCGTTTCAACATAATTTTTGGTTATGGAATATGCAAATTCCAAAACAGTGTTGGAAAATAGTATATTCTACAATAAGTATTGGAATGGCCTATATTCTGAACGAACGAAAAGTTTGTAATCCGAGCCAAAGGCGAGGATTACGGTTCGCGAGTGTGGAATACGCCATTCCAAACATGTTGTAGACTATACTTTCTCTAACAAGGTTTTGGAAACTCACCAATATTTCAGAGGAAACTTAAAAAATTATTAAATGTCAAACGTCAAATCCAGATATGAATACTTGAATTGTTAGGAGGTATCCATGGTAGTAGCCAAACTAACAGCTTCTGATTCGTCGAAATGATTCTAAAGGCTTACGGAATCATTCTGAACGGCATACGGAATCATTCTAAACGATTTTTTGGAATATCATTCGTTCCAACATAATTTTTGGTTATGGAATATGCAAATTCCAAAACAGTGTTGGAGAAAATAAAATATGACATTTTCGTCGAAAATACAATAGCCATGGAAATAAAAAACGAATGAATTCCGTGTTATCATTGTTATTTTTTTTTAGATGCTACAGATATTCTACTGCTTTAAATGCAGACTTTTC
Source organism: Dromius quadrimaculatus (assembly GCA_963989225.1). Taxonomy (NCBI): domain Eukaryota; kingdom Metazoa; phylum Arthropoda; class Insecta; order Coleoptera; family Carabidae; genus Dromius; species Dromius quadrimaculatus. The sequence goes on from OZ022329.1 coordinate 8,968,588, forward strand.
ATTAGTAAAAATTAATTTTGAACAACTTCTCATTATTAGTTATTGTTGTAATAACACGGAATTAAACAGTCAGAATAGGAGTTTGTCTCATTTGTATCTTATTCCCATGGCTATCTGATTTTGGCAGAAATGTCATATATTATTTCCCAAATATCTAATGCTACAGTTATTCTACCACATTAGATGAAGACTTTCCATCAGGAAAAATTGATTTTGAACAACTTTTCATTCATTTACTATTGTTCTATCATATGCAGGAGAGCCAATATCCGCATATTCTAAAAATCCTATGTTAAACTCCTATGCTCCGCGTTTCGTTGCACATCTTGTACATAATGCTTAGAGAGCCCTTGAAACTAGGAACACCAGGCCTGTATCTATCGTTGAGAATAATCCGGCACTGTAATAGTTAGTTTGAAAAACGATAGGAGTCCTGAACATATTATTCAATAAGGCGCTAACTCACACAGTATTCAATAAGACATTCGAATATATGAATGCTTAGATTACCCTCAAAATTAGAGATCTTAGGTATGTGTTTATCTTTAAAGATAATTCGGCACTGTAAGTGACGGTTTGATATACGTTGGGAGCCCTGAACACACTATTCAATAAGGCACTAAATCACAGTATCGAATAAGATTTCTGAACATTTTATTAGAATCTATAAAATAAAGTAACTCTCAGAACTACGAGTAAAAAAAAAAAAAAAATATTAGTGTCGGTTTCAGAAATAGTAGGAACAGTTTTCAATAAAACTTCTAAACATATAAGAATATATGAAATGCTTAGGTAATCCTCAAAACTATGACACAAGGCCTGTGAATATCTTTGAGGATAATTCGGCACTGTGAGTGTTGGTTTGAAATAGGATGGAAGCCATTAACATCATTCAATGAGACACAAAGTTATATTTGATAAAATTTTTAGGTACAGTGGTCCAATGTTTATAAGTTTACTTTAGGAACGTTCCGGATGATATCCATCCATCTTCAGTCAAAAAAACTACAATTGAAGATGAAGGATAAATCACATAAAAACGAAAATGGGACAAAGTGATGACAGAATACATTGCGCTAATATTTACCTTAAAATATGGAGTACATGTTGTACAGCAGTAGATGTGAAGTTAGTTACAGTTGAATTTATTAATGACGTTTTACAATGATTCTACACAATCATGTTAAGAGTACAGCATTGAGAAAAACCTGACTATCTCGATGGATGGCGAGAGAAAGACGAATTTACATAAGAATCGGAAATAGAATGACCTATAGAGGCTATAGGTTGAGCATATGTACTAAGAAATTTTGTCCGAATTTCAAATTCCTTCTCGTCGTACAGACCGAAGGACAAAGATGCATAATACATATATCAAAATTATAATAATAAGAGACTTACTTATAGATCCAGAAGGCCGTCATCTTGAAAAAACCGCACACAGAGAACAAATTTCTCAATATAACCTGAAGACCAGCGTATGGCACTGAAATTCTCTGTAACAAAAATAAAAGAAAAATGTATTTTACTATGAGAACAATACCTTTCAAAAGATCGTTGTACAGATTTTATGTTCTTGAAAAGAAGAGAGAAAATAATAATGACAATAATATTAATACTAATGTAGGGATTTGGACACAAATTTGAGCTAAGAGGCAAGAAACAGCATTCGTCAATTGATCCACGCCACCACTGACAATATTCGTCATCTCAAGTTGCGCTGATCACGATCAAAAGTGAACTTTAGTAGAAAATTGCTCATAAAAATTTAGACATAGAAGTCTTGACGAAATTCAAAAGTATTTTATCCAAATGAATGATCAATCGATTGAATAAAAATGCCCATAAGTATAGACCAAAAGGCTGAGGTGCTTGATACGCACATCAAATTGAAAAGATAAAATAAAAATAATGTAGGAATGCGTCCGCAAATTTAAGTTGGGGTATTTTACCACACCATCATTAACAATATTTGTTTTCTTAAGTTACGCTCGTATGAATAAATAATCGTTGATCAGGAACAAAGGGAATTTTCGTAGATAATTATTTATAAAAATTCAAGTCTTCAACAGATCCTCACAAAAATCAATACAGTTTTATTTGAATAGTTAGTCAATCGATTAACAGAAGAATTATCAAAATAGGACAAGAATTTTGGCTTGTAGCGTGCCCATACGTACGTATAATTCAAGAGAAGCAATGTCTATTGTAATATTAAAAGTGAATCTCAAGTGCAAACAATACATTTGCAAGTCACCAAATCATTGAATCGTTGCTTCAGTGATTAGCATTATTATTATTAGTAATATCGAAAAATCAGTTGTAATTCTAATTAACAATGCAGATGATAACTGAGATTGCCCTGAACAGGTGTAGGAACATAATAATCTGATGATTGCTTTAGAATATTTGTTATTTCAGTTGTCATTTTATGACAGAAAGAATGTATATGCCTACTCTCTTATAGATATAATTTTGTAGCAATTCGTTTACACAACCCTTTCTTATCTCAGCATTAACGACTCTTGTCTATGTTCCACAACATCAGTGATAATCACAAAACATACGTCGTTGTAATAACTTAATATTACACCGCGTTTTACGAACACGTAGGACGTAAGGATTTTATCTGATCTATAACAACGGTGTTGGTGTAGATCTCTAGGGCCATATTGTATTGATACATTGTTTGATATCACGTATGTCTATCAGGTTTAGTTTCCATTGTGATGTTATTGCTTTTATTAGATGAGTGATAATGTACAAGATCCAGGAAAAGGATCGTATCTTTGTTTATTGAGATACATTCACATACCCTGAAATCATTAAATGATATGACGGTGTCTATTGAAAAGAAAAAGCAGATCTCGAAGACGGACATTGTTTATTCAACGTCACCTTCTTCCACTTAGTACAACCTGTAAAGTAACTCCAGACCTTCATCTATTACCTTCTTCATTACAGCATCATCAGGAAGTTACTTCCCCTTCTCGACTGCCCCTTCTTTCAGAATAGAAAGAGATAGCTATAGACAACATGACATGGCAAACACACAAGCACACACAAGTAATTAAACAAATGAATAAGTGGTCAAGAATACAAGATATGTTAACAATGAGCGGCCACACATTACGTGAAGCGAAAGATAAATGAACTGTTGTATAGAGCGGTGTTCTTAATCGTTTGGTGTCCCATGTCATTGGACGCAAATATGCTAGAGCAGGTTAAAGATGAATGAGGGTATAAGGGAATGACGAACTAGAAGCTGACATTCACTTTTTATTCGAAGATTGCAAACCATGGCCAAACAACCATTGGCTCATTATTTGATTCAACGAGTTGAAGGAGGAGAGATGAACGATTTATTTTGAGTCAGCAAATGTTATGTCTCTTGCCTCAACTCGAATTTGCGTCCGTATCCGTCCTGAATTTAATTTTTTTCTCAAGCTCTGGAGGAAAAATAACATTTTTTTCTTTTCAACTACTTCAACAGTACTTCTTTTAGGGATTGGATATTGCCATATAAAGAGCACCGCCAATAAAATATCGATAGTCGGAAGTAACCTTAATGTCTGATCAATCAAAATCTTAAGGTGCATTAAGATACTACAATTTTAGTGTCTCGTCGGGCATGACTTTTGGCGATGAAGCACCAAATCCATCGACAATTTACCGCTGGTATTGCAGGTCCACCAAAGACAAGAATCACTCAAAAAAATATAGATACCGTGTGTCGATTGATCAATATATCTTGAGACTGCGTGGGTAGTGATTCAAGTTGCAAGTAAAATATTCTGGTTGTTTTCTTATATAATATGAAGGACTGACGAAGCATTCAACTGACCTTTGTGTCTCTGTTGGTAATAAGCGATGTATGGTTCTGTTTAATGGAAGATGTCAAAGTCCAAAGCAACCATTTCACTTCAGCCAATATGTCATGTATTGTAAGGTTTTGATATATTTGGTACCGCTCCATTGATTCTGTTCCGGTTATTCTACAAATACAATTATAGATATTAAAACTGTATATAGATAGCATAGGACCTTCCTATTAATCAATATATTTGTTTTAAGAATTTTAATTAGTGTAGGCTTGAGGTGTGGGGGAGGATAGGTCGCGTTATTCGTTGGTTCGTTCGTTTCGCTCGGCTTTCTTTCTTCTTGAAAGGGTGATATATAAAGTAACATTTAAAAGGTTGGCACCCGTGACATTTCTAATTACGTCCATGTCGTATAATTGTATTACGTACGCAAGGCAGTGCGTTCAAAGTGTATTGATCGACTGAGCCCTTTTGCTTTTCGCACAGCAGTTTTCTAAGTTTTCCCCTGCTCTGAAATAAGAATATACATTGAGAGTAAGTTTGGATAATCTTTTCCATTTAAGAAAGAGCTTAAAATCCGCCCTTATGAGACTTGAAACAACCCTTTTCCCTGTGTTCCGGCGGCGGACGCGAAGACACCCCTTCAACTCATACCAAAGACGCGAGACGTCAGTCAGGCCTCACTTGCTCAAAACCATAGACATCTCAAAAGAAGAATGACAGTTTTTTCATTTTTTAATCCTTACCACTACAAAAAAAAAAAACTTTTACTACTTCAAGTTGCTCCCCCAAATGCATGCAATAAATCGTATCTATTCCAGTCCTTGAATCTCAGTTACAGCAAGTAAATTTAGGACTCACTGTATACACAGGCTCCAACGACCTTTTATCCTCAACTTCAGGGTGTATAAGTTGGGTCATTTCAAATCCATCATCTCTAAAACAGTTTGGAAATCCAATCGTAACAAATAATTTTAACCTTTGATTTGTGGGACAGCTGTATATAAGCAACAGTACACTCATTTTTTGCGTCATTCTACACACTTATTTGACCAATATTTACAATAAAATTATTTGAATAAATTGAGAATTATGAGTTGGGGAACATTGAATTATTGCGCTGCCACCAATTTTTTCAATGTTCAAAACAACAAAATTATTCAATAAAGGAATATGTTTCAGATTTAACAACCACTTTTGGATGTCACGTGACAAACAATGAGTTAAAGATCGTAAAGCTCTTCGAATTTTTTATGAATGATATGTGAAATACCACTGGTCTTCATCTTGTCTGCTTCTATATTTTTGTAGTCTAAAGTGCAAACCCCCAAGAAGAAATTAGTGCGTGCAAGACTGTTACGTCACGTTGGCTTGAAACAAAACGAAAGAGATGTGGGGATTGCCTGGAAAGTGTAGGCATGAGGTATTCCCTCAATGCCCCATCACTCGCAGCAAGAAAGCGAAGAAGTGCGCGCGCTTTTCTTAAAGCGCACGTACATCCCGTGACTCCTTATCGCTGCGACGCCACTGGTCTAGTCAGGACCGTAAAGCAATAAATAAGTATAACCAAGTTTTGTCACCAAAAACTAGATCATCCTGATTTGGAACAATACAGGCAATAATACCTCAGCAGATCCTTCATCTAAGTCTTGATTTGAAAAATTATTAATTTCGATAATTTGAGAGTTCATTTTCAACTCCCTAAAAAAATTGTGTATGAATTTATTAATTTTCAAAATATATTCAGCGGAAATAACTATTTTGTAAAGTGCGGTCCTGTGCTTCACCCCATTCCCGTGCTGGCAGTGCCGTTTCTTCAAGACGACGCTCTCTACATACATTATTGTCATTAGTCATTTGCTACGATTATCATTAAAAATATTAATGGCCGTGCATTCTTCAAGGGAAATCTTAATTTTAGCGCAGCAAAGTATAAATTGTGAATGCGTAAATACCCAAGGAAGAAAGCGAATAGAAGAACAGTTGAGGGTTGGAAAAGTAGAGGGGGTTGAAGGCAAAGATATTCGTACGTATTCCAGTAATAAACAATGAGAATTTTTCACCCGCTTGACTAAAAAGTTGATGCAAAAAATGGACGCAATCACGGAGAAGAGATGTGTAGTTTGCCAATTATTTATGACGGGGATTTTTTAACGTCAAAAGCTTTTTATAACCACTGATAATGATTCACAAAAAAAAACACTTTTTACACTCCACCATTAGAAATATTTGGATCTTAAGGGCATTAAAAGGTAGTGCGAGTTGTATATTGCATGACAACCCAATAAAAATGGTAATTTAATAAAGTCTTGTTTTCAATGAGGATAAAACTTCTGGGAGATATCCCCCTTTCAAAATGTTGTGTAAGGTACCTGTAAATAAGCAGCGATTAGATCAGAGGGGACAGCTCACAGTCCTTGAGAAAGTGAAGACGAAGGGCGTAAGCTGACCCTGGTCCTCGCAATCTCGTGCTTGCCCCTATTTTAGCTATACGAGATTTAACTGCTCTTTATAAATCGAGGGGAGCAAATAATAAGCTTTCTAGTCAAAAAGGTGTTTAGGGTTTACACCACAATTAACAAATTGAGAGAAAAACAGCCCTTTGTATCTTTAATAGCTGATTTATTATCAAAAATGAAACAGGGATTAAATGCGATGATTCATAAGCGTTAAACAGAATTTTTAAATTGAGATTATGGGAATGTAATTCTATTAATATTTTTATTCACGATATTAAAGCTCCACTAACCAATTTTTCTTATATTCTATTTTGAACTACTAATGAACTTCAGATACAAAATAGAACTGGAAATATAAAGAATGATGAGACAACCAAACATGGTCCTTAACAAACTGTCGAATACAAATGTAGTAAAACTAAAAGACAGAGTCTCATATACTAAATATATTAAAAATTAAATTGGATAAGACAACTAAAATGGTAGAGGGTTGAAGGACAATCACAATTTGACGTCAAATCACCAAAACAAAATTTAAAAAATGGAAGATTAGGACTGTGACTTTGATATAGAAATGACCAGAAACGGAAGCTTTGTACAGAATTTGAGGAGACCTTTATCCAAGACGACAAACATTCTTGAACTAACTGGATCTTAAAATATGAGACGGCTTGAAATGTAGGAATTATACTAACTTACATGGAACTCACACTTAAATAAAATATATAAAAATAGTCTTATGGTCCTGAACATATGCCGCCGATTTTCAAATAAGAAATGGGGACTGCACCCTAAATTAACATATTGGGCATATATAACAATCGTCAAATCCATGATCACCTGGGCTTCATTAGTATGGTTGCCAAAAGTAAAACAGGTAACAGCACAAGTCATATTGCAGAAAATGCAACAGATAGTCTGCCTATGTATAACAGGTAACTGTTGCAATGGAGACACTAATACGTCTTACTTCCCTGAATAGTAATCTTATGTTCAGCAGATCAAAATCTTTTAAAGCCAAGGATCTCGTTGGTCATCTGGAGATCGTAAAGAAGATTCAGCCGAATAATTCAGCTTTGTCAACATGTGACCACATGGCAACAAAATACAGCTTCGAGCACACTTATAAGGTCCAGGCTATAATAACTCCCTGCGCGCTATGGGCAACAGCAGGACCTTCAAAAAAGGCTCCATGTCCTGGTTTATTGATGGTACAAATCTGGATAGTGGCGAAACTAGAATGAGAGTATTTGGGCCGGGATGCCGAATACGTGAGCTTTCAAGAATTGGTATCACAATGTTTCAGGCAATCTCTGCGCCAGAACAAACCTCAGGAAAGATCTCAAAGGAGCAACCATTATTAGTATGTCATATAGACAGGTAGCTCTAAAAGCAGTAGGTCAATCGAAGCTGATTTAGAGTTGCAAAAACACTCTGCAGAAACTGGAAGGACAAAGCCAAGTAACTCTTTGGTGGGTGCCAGGACATGATAGAGTCAAAGGCGATGAAATTGCAGATAAGTATGCCAGAAAGAAAGCCAAATTACAGTTCACCAGTCCAGAGCCTTCAAGTGGTCTCCTAAAAAGCTACATAAGGAATGTAATAAAAGTGTGGAAGGTAAAAACCACGGCCTCACACTGAAAAAATACTGAAGGTTATAGCAAACCTCGCCTACAAAACCTCAAAGAGATACTCTCTCTGGCCATTTCGCTCTTAATTACCATTTAAATAAAATTGGTTAAGCTGAACACATCTATCGCCTTTGTCAAGAGGACGAAAAAAATTAGAGCACATTCTATGTGAATGTCTAATTGTAGCTTTCAATAGAATATGTACAACACTTTGGTAAGGTAAAAATAGAGGCCAGCGAGGTGTCAGATCATAAGCTCGAGAAAATACTGAGGTTTGTGAAAAGCCTGGATAAATTCCCAGATTAACCAAATAGGGCTATGTTATAAAATATATTTGTAGATCGCAGTGATACGGGCGCTCCTAACACCTAATAATAATAATAAAGGTAGGAGTACTATCAAGCAGAAAAGCCAAGGAACAAGGGGTCAGAATTGGCGGAGGCTTTTGTGCAGGAGGACACTTCAGTCTATTTTTCCTATTCTAAATCATTTATTAATCTTGTTTGCAATCAACTAGATATCATATTACTAGAAAATTGGAACAGTCAAGAAAGGGGAGCTTCAATTGAAATTGAAAATATGTCATGGATTATATCATATATTTAACTTTTTTTTCTTATCTCCAAAACATCTTGAGTCTTGCTTAAACCTAAATACGACGAAGGGAAAGACCGTAGGAAAGATGAGAGAAAGCCAAAAAACAAAAGTTCTGGTCACAAATTCAATATTACCAGAAAAGGCAGAAAGGAAACAGTTCAAAAGATTGGAAGTCAAAAAGGTCAGCAGGAATATTGGAAACTGAAACCGCCAAGAAAGGGGAGCTTCAATCGAAATTGAAGACATGTCATGGTTCACATTATATGTTTAATTTTTTTTCTTTATTCCAAAACATTCTTGAATCTTGCTTACACCTAAAAACGACGATGGGAAAGACCGTACAAAAGATTGGAGAAAGCCAAGAAACAAAAGTTTTGGTCGCAAATTCAACCTACTTTTTTAATTGTAAAATAGTTTTGAATTTGAACCAAATGAACCACAAATTACCAGAAGATATTGTGAGATCAGAATTGGAGAAGACCTTTGTCCTAGAGGAGAAATCTTGAATCTTACTCAAGATCAACTTACTCAATCTTACTCAAGATCAACTTAACTCCAAATATAAGACGGTTTGAAAGATGGAAGGACACCATTGTGAGCTCAGTATGAAGAGAAAAGATGTGGTCGGGATTAGCGGAGGACACTTCGACCTATTTTACTCATTCTAAAGCATTCTTGAATCTTGTTCGCAACTAACTAGAAACCACATTACCAGAAAAAAAAAGGAAAGCAGTTCAAAATATGGGAAGGCAAATTTAAGGTCAGCAGGATTATTGTAAACTGGAAGAGCCAAGAAAAGGAAGTTTTAATCAAAATTGGAGAAGGAAATTATCCATAAATACATGTCATGGATTATGTTACATATTCAACCTCTTTTCTATAATAAATCATTATTGAATCTTGCTCACATCCAAAAACGGCGAATGAAAAGACTGTATAAAAAATGGGATAAAGACAAGGAACAGGAGATTTAGTCGCAAATTCAACCTTCTTTATTAATTCTAAAATAGTTCTGAATCTTACTCACAACCAATTGGACATCAAATGATCAAAAGATATTATGAGTTTGGAATTGAGAGGACCTTGGTCCAAGAGAACAATCATTCTTGAATATCACTCATAATCAACTGGGTCCCATATATGAGACGATTTCAAAGCTGGAAGGATTACCTTGTGAGCGCAGTAGGAATATTGTAAAGCAGAAAAGCCAAAGAACAAAAGATTTAGTCGGGATTGGCCGAGGATTTTTCTCATTCTAAAATATTCTTGGATTCTGCTCGCAGTCAACTGGACTCAACTAACCAAAAATGACTATTCAAAAGTTGGGAAAACGAGATTATAAGCTCAGCAGGAATACCATGGAGTAGAAAAGCCAAGGGAAGGAAGTTTGAGTTGAAATGATCCATAAGGACAAATTATAGACTTACGTTATACATCTAATCTATTTTTCGTATTCTAAAACTTTTTTAAATCTTGATTATAACCAAAAACGACGAAAGGATATCTGTATCATTAGAAATACGTCAAGAAACCGGCAAAGTTTCATTTTCAGTTGTAAGAATTGGAATTCGAGATCAAATATGTAGGTACAAGGGCTGTCTTTTTAGTTTTGCATATAGAAATGGAAAAAAACAAGTAGATAGATTTTATTGACTTGATTGTTAATCGAAGAATACTCTACGAACGTTAATGCATTTTGACATACGCTCAAACCAATTTTGGAAGCAGTTATTTCCCTCGTTTGCCGGTACTGACAAAATTGCATTATAAAGGCCTCGATTGCTTCTTCCAGCGACTGAAACCTCTGACCACGCAGTTTTTTTGAAAAAATAAAAAAGTCGTTGGGACTTGGCTAGAGACTGTGAAAAGGATGATCTAACATTTCGAAGTTTTCCCGCTTTGAAAATTGCGAGTTGTGTTAAAATTTGCATTGTTTTGGTGGAGGATGATTATTCATTCAGGGTTGGTTTTTTGAGGCTCAGCAACTGTTTCCGATGAAAAAAAAGGTTTTATATCAATTGGTAGTAACAGTTTTTCAATCTTGCAGAGAAATTGTTGCTATATGACTTGCTTATGAGACAAATGTTGCGAGAATAGATGACTTTTGTCGGATTTTTTCCACCTTGGAACACCCCAACAGAGGCGTCTGTTTATTTTATGGTTCTCATGAGTAAATCCACGATTCATTATCACTGACAATGTTGTACACGTTTTAAGAGTTGTCTGCGTTAAATCGACCTAAAGTTTTTGGACGACTTGTCCTTGACTTTTCGCTAGAAATTGATCGTTCAAAAAACTGTCGACTTATGTGGTACTTCATCACCGGAAGTATAAACCAACTTGGCGGAACATTCTTGTTGAGATAATTTTCTCGAAAATTAAAGCGCGAAAATGTTTTTGGGTCAATTTCATTTCCTGTTAACTTGCGAATTTGAAAATACGCTACAGCTAAAATATTCCATGTACCGTACTGAAACTTTGGATTTAGCTTAAGTAAATATGGACGTTTATTTTTTTGTTTGGTATTTGATTGGTGGTGTATGAGTCAGTGTACAAAACTAAAATGACAGGCCCCGTATTTAGTGAAAAAAAAATCTTTCTGGGTATTATATGCTTATTATGACTCCAAAAAGGATACGGCAGTATAATTAGCATTTGGTAATTAATAGACATTTATGATACGAGTGTAAAAAGTTATTCTCTGATGCACGAGCGGTTTGGTGTTTTTGAAAGCTTCGTGAGTTCACTAGAATCATTCTACATGTGTCGTCCCAATTTTCGTAAAACAGTTAATTGAATATTTTTTCTTTCGTAAATGTCACTTTGACAGTTACTATTAGCAGCTAAGAAAATAATATTATGTATTGAACTGTTTCCGTTGAAGTTGGCATAAATGTTCTTAGAAATTTGAATTGGGACATTGAGTTTAAAGATGTCTGAAAGTGTAAGAAACTGTAATTTTTCTTACGATTGTAGATAAATAAGTATTTATGCATATGAGTTTAAAGTTCAAGTATTTTGTGTTAATGTGTGTATGTAGCACGTCACAAATCCACTTCCGGAAGTCAGTCGCCGGAAGTTTGAACCTGACGGAATGATAAAGGTGCTAGTCGTGGTGAACTGAGTCGATTCGCCAAGAAATTTATTAGACATCGTTTTGGAAATCTAGCGTGTGTAGGAATTCGCCAGTGCTTTTTTATTGTTTGTTGCTTGTTTTTTAGTAGTTGTCGGGTTGCTTTATACGCCTGTAATAAATAGGTGCATTGCGAACACCCGAAGTTTTTCAGAAGAATCATTTATTTGCGAAGTGTTTTGCATAATCACATCCTATTTTTTTTAATATGCCAGTCCATTGCCCTAATTTCTATTCTTCCAGAATCTGAATTGTAACGCAGAATTTCCATGATTGATCACTACGAATATTTACGTTTCGTTTCTGGGATTACTTGTCCATATTTTACCGTCACTGTTTTTCTTACTAATTGATTTCTTTGGTCTGTAATCATTATTAATTATTGCAATTTGTCGCACAGTATAATTAAGAAAACGTGGAATGTTTTTATTGCTTCTTAGACGAGTTGTTGAAGAAAGTGGAGCTTGAGGCTTCGAAGCAAATGCGTAGGAGTTGTTTCTTCTAATTATCTTTTGTTTAGAATCAGTCATTTCTCAATACGATACATGCTTACCAACAAGAGTTGTGATCTTCCTTCTCCTTCGGTCAGTATTTTGCCTCTGTTCGCAATTAGTCTGGTGTGTTTTGTTTCAACCCTTGTCGTCGTGTTAGTGATGAGTGTATGTGACACTAGAGGCCGGACAAATGACTAACGGGGGATGGATTTATAAAGGACTCATTACTTAAATGGTTACATGCTATTAAGATATGTGAAAACAGACGAAGGAACAAATATATTTTCGAGTTAAGTATGTTAACATCCTCCCCATGATTTCAATTTATTCTTGTTCTTGTGGTGTGAGTAAAACTCTCCGGTAGGCTTGTCGTTTTCCACAAAATCGGCACGTCACAAATGTAACACAAATAAACATATCTGCTCCGTTCGGGCGCATTTGATTAAGCAGCTATTGTGCGGTGACGTCAGAAGAAGAAGTGTTCAGTGTTCTTGTCATCTCTGCATTGGAAAGATATCCTTACCACCGCGCACAATTCGAATAAAGAAACACTATATCCACCAAGCCAAGACGTAAGAACTACAATCGTTCAATTAAATTTTGGAGGTATGGAATGGAAACTGACGTACGAATTGATCGAAAATGAATTGGGCAACTTGATATTAAGAAAGCGAAGGATTAAAGACATATATAAGGATACGAGTATTATATCTAAACTAATTTAAATACCGAGGGAGAAATCTAATTTTGAAGACGCCAAAGTGATTTTCGAAGTAAATACCTACGTAAGAGGAAAATTATTTATACCGAGATTTGTTTGTTCAACAGTTTTTCATTCCTCAAATCAATAACTTACAATTCTAATATGTTTTTAATAGTCGTTTTGAATATTTTTGGAGTTATGGGAAAAAAAATAATTTGATTAAATGATGCTGCATGAAAGTTTGAGCATCACTGCTTTTGATGATCTCTCAGTTGATCGGTATTGTCCAATCATGTTCGGATGACCGTGCTCTGATTCACTGCTTCGGTCAGCGACCTATCTTAAGTCTTTTGCTAGACACTTAGACACCGTGGCTAGCTATACAGCATCTGTGATCATGGACCATAACGCCGAGAGATCAACACGACGGTGCTGGAAGTGTGACAGAGAAGGAAGGACATATATGGAAGAAGAAGAGACAGGGATGGGAGATAATTAGCTGTTGAAGATTTGTTGCTAATGCGATGAAATCTTATACCAGATTTATATGAATTGGTGAAGTAAGTCGTTCTGACTTTATAACTGATATGGGAGGTTTAAAATGATACGTACAATTTGAGATTGTAATTAGTTGCAAAATTTATGCATGTGAATGAAAGTTGGAAAGACTGAAAAAAAATTATAAAGCCAAATTTGTAGGTAAAACAAAGAATAAAATAAAAATCCGATCAAGTGTTCTTTGACGGCGGGTGTCTTTGTTGTCGTTCGTCGACAGGCAATTGTCCTCTTTACTTCCAGTCGTGGCTACGCATCACAGCCTTATAACAATACTCCCCCACCACCATCAATGACACTTGAAAAATCCATCGGGTATCAATGATTTGACACATTACAAATAAAAAAATCAATACGGATTATAAATTTGTTCATATTTTAATTAATAAATTCGTCAAATGCTCTTTGATTGGTGAACTCAGATTTTTTTTTGATAATTAAGCGTATTGAATTATCAAAAAGAAAAGTTTTTGATCTGAATGCAAAATAAAAAGTTTTTCCCAAATTCAATGAGTGCTTTGATGTTTTGAATATTTGAGCACTATTATTGATGCCGAAATGAGCTCTACTTTTGTTAACAAGATTTCTTGCTTGATGTCCATGACCTACTGTCTACGAATCCATGCTGTGCACACCCCCTATGCACTATCAACCCCGTTTTGCTTCTTAGCCTCGCGTCAAGTCTTTCCCAAAAGTTTAAAATTTTAAAACCGGGCATTGTATAACTGTACTCTTTACTAATTTATTTTCCTCCCGTACGTTGGTTGATTTCTTTGCTGGGTTCGTTGCTATGCTAGGCCGGGGTTGCTACGGCCGAGCTTCAGGCCAGTGCGGGGGTGCGCGACGCCAGAGGGAGATTAATTAAAGAAAGGGGATGCTAAAACACTGAGCTCAATGCTGGAAATAAGACGTAGATATATTGTATGGAAGAAGGATTTATAATGTAGGAGAGGGAACGTCCACGCGAGAGAAGAGAGTATAAAGAGAGAATGAGTGGGGAGGCAGGGACGCATGGGCGCGCGATTTTTCAACCGAGGGTGCTAAAGGGGCGCTGGAATTTGAATAATGTTAGGGTGAAGAGGTAGTGGACAGTGGACAACATTTATCTTGTTAAAGAAATTGATTTGTATTTTTTTGTGCCGCCCCTGAGTTGGAACTTTATTTTTGATGGTTGCGTCTTGCGGATATTTTTAATTGTTCTCTGCGTTGTGTGGGTGGATTAATTTAGAGTATTTCCCCCGCCATTTCGGCGCTTGGCGCCGTTTCGACTGCGTGGAATCAGAGAAATTAAAATAAATCCACACTTTCTTCCGTTCGGTGAAAAAACAATCAAGGCAAAAGTCACAAGGATACTCGTTCTTTAATATGCATTTGGGATGGACGAAAAAGCGAGGACTTGAGCCTTGCCAGCTCCATGACTAACAAGATTAAAAAGAATTTTGTTTTTAAATAAATAATGAGTTACGCAGGTAGAAATTGAAATCTACAAAAGTAGTTCGAAACGAGATCGATTAATTCATTATAATTATGAATAAGATTTGAGAATAAAACTTGAAGTGGTGCAACATAATTCTTCACGCTCACTACCCTCTCCTGCATTCGTCACTCACTAATTAACAAAAAAATTTCAATTACTCCAAGGTTAATTGTGTAAATTATCAGGTACGTGAAAATTGAAAATCAGCGCAGAACGAGCGCGAAAATGACTAGAAAATATGAAAATAAGTAAAATAACCTGAGGACAGGTTCCGTGGTCTCTCTTAATTCCAAGTTCTTTAATAAACTAATTATCCAGTACTTGGTAGATGATATTTATACAGGAATTTTCTGCTGAGACTATTTTAATGCAATTTTGTATAGATTCAGAGTTGGTGGACGAGGGAAGATTATTCTTCAGTCACTTTGATGACACATAACTTTATAACGAAATCAAGTTTCTACATTAAAATGTATATAACCGGATAAGTTTGCTGTGGTAAATTGTTCGCACAGTTTAAATACCAACGGCACAAGTTTCTGTATCGATAACTCATGAACAAATCGATTGACATTTCAAAATAATTCTACATATTTTTTTCCTTAAAATATGTGAATTTGTTTCCAAAATATGGATATGCAATTACGATAGGTCAAGTCCGCAAAAAAGTTATGTAGCCAGGAGAACATCATTTGAATATTCAAGAAAATCTATAATTTTAACCCTTTCATGTATTGAAAATCCGAATCAAATATGCTTGTACATCCTTTCTATTACTTTGAAGTTGAACTACAATATGAGTACACAAAATACTCGAAAAAACTGTACTTTAGCCATTCTACTCTTTTTATTATGTTCATGAGTACTTGCTCTGATTAAACTCCATATTTCCATCATATTGGCTTTGTTAACGGCGCTCCAAGCTCATACTGTATTGTTAAAAATGTTTGTCATGTTCTTCAGGGTATGTTGCATATGAGTTATCAAAGACATCCAATAAACCATAACCTTAAAGTTCTTTATAATTTTTTCAATTAGCTTCTGGTGGTTTTCAATTATGTTATCTCCTAAAAAACCAGATACTGCTTTGAAACTTCTCTTTTGTTTAGCATTAGTAAACAATTTTTTGAAGTCCTTCATTGCCAAGAATTTCTATCATTATTCACTATGTGGATCAACAAATTTCTGGCTTCAATTTTGGCTCCTGACCACTTTGGATAAAGATTTTTGAAAAATTTGAAAGCTTGAGATTTCTCCTGCTTTCACAAATTGTATTATCTTGTCTAACATTGAAAGATTTTTAGGCTCGGCAATTGGTTCACATTCAATTCTTTCCTTTCCGGCCATAATCGTTGAATATAGTGCTAAGGATCAGCTCTGCTATCCCATAAAAAAAGATAATATGAATTTTTTGTATATCCACTTTGTAGTCCATTTAAGAAACTCATTATTCAATTTCAACTGCCATTAACACTCTTGATATTTTGAAGTTTGAAGAAATGCAGGACACTGCAAATGACCTTTTCATAATACCTGCATTGAAACAACGCGTTCCAACGCCTGTTTTGTCAGTCGAAACAAGACAATTGCAGACAAATGCGAGTGTAGCCGGGCAGGAACAGGCTTGTTTCTGCCCGAGGGGAGAAACAAGCTTGTTTCTGCCCGCTGAATTAATTTTTTACATCTTTTTATCCCTGGCAGAGTCGCATTTATTCATTGTCAATCTCTAGATGAAAATCATATAACCTCAGTTAATTTGACAGTTGTTGTATTCGGAACTGTAAATTAAATTAAAAAGACGATTAGTTCCAAGAATAAAAGTATTAATACGACAATTTTAAGTACACCAAAACATCTTATTGATGAAGCACAAGCAGCTACTCTCGACTTGTTACCTGCAAAATAAAAAAAAAATATTTACTTTGTTATGACAAATTTGTAATGTGGAAAGTTTCAAAGCAGGTATTATGAAAAATACAGTGTGTGGCACGGGACAAAACACGATTTCAGCCGAGAGTGATGCCGGCCCTCGCTTCGCTCGGGCAAGCAACGCTCACCCTCAGCTGAAATCGTCTTGTTTCGTCCCTAGCCACACAATATACTATTAAAATTTGTCCGTTAAATAGAATTTGATAGATTAATAAAAATCAAAACCTGATAGTTTCACAAAATTAGTTTCGCGGCTACAAGTCCGACTATCTATCTTCACTGTACTGAAGAGTCCTAATAAGGACGAAACACGTGTCTACAGTTGCTGTCCTATTCAGGACGATGGTGTAAAAATCGACTCCTGAATTTGCACTTTAGTGATGCTATCAGGTTTTGATTTTTGACAATTTATTTTGAAGTTTCTAGTAGAATTATTACCAGCACTACAAAAGCAAACTCTACGAATAACTTGGATATTTTTCGATAGTTTTTATGCATGACGGATAGAATAGTATAGTATATTGTGTGGCTAGGGACGAAACAAGACGATTTCAGCTGAGGGTGAATTTTGCTTGCCCGAGCGAAGCGAGGGCTGGTATCACCCTCGGCTGAAATCGTGTTTTGTCCCGTGCCACATACTGTATTTTTCATAATACCTGCTTTGAAACTTTCCATATTACAAATTTGTCATAACAAAATAAATATTTTTTTTTTTTATTTTGCAGGTAACAAGTCGAGAGTAGCTGCCTGTGCTTTATCAATAAGATGTGGTGTACTTGAAATTGTCGTATTAATTCTTTTTTTCTTGAAACTAATCGTCTTTTCAATTTAATTTACAGTTACGAATATAACAACTGTCAAATTAACTGAGGTTATATGATTTTCATCTAGAGATTGACAATGAACAAATGCGACTTTGCCAGGGATAAAACGATGTAGGAAACAAATTCAGCGGGCAGAAACAAGCTTGTTTCTTCCCTAGGGCAGGAACAAGCTTATTCCTGGCCGGCTGCACTCGCATTTGTCTGAAATTGTCTTGTTTCGACTGACAAAACAGGCGTTGAAACGCGGGTATTATGAAAAAAATCATTAGATAAACACAGGCACAAAAATAATTCTTGTTTTTGTGTAGTTGTGAAGTCAATTTCGGATCCAAGTGAGTCGTAATACTTATTCAGGATTGTAACTCATGTACACTACAATTCTGGAGTCCTGTTTCTCTATTATAATATTTTCTCATCTTCCTCTAGTAAGCAAACACAGTTCCAAATTTCTCCTAATTAGGAGCCATTCTTTGTTTTTTAGAGCAACGAGGTATGATTTTTTTTATTCAGTTCTATGATTTGCAATCTATTGTTTGAACTATTTTTAAATTGCAGGCGTGTAGTGGTGAATCCATGATGCACCCACAGTGATGAAACGACGCCTAAGGCTCAATTCTAATTCGTAGAGACAGTTTCTTGACGTCATTTTAGAAACTCGATATATGTACCACCTAGCGGACAATTGGAGAAGTGATTTGATGTCATCATCGCTAAAGACAGTCTTCTAGAAGTAAGAGACTGGATCAAGTCAGTTTCTTCAGCTCAGTGTCAGTTTTTGACATTTATAAGTCATCAAATAATAACAGTAGAACAAAATGAGTGATAATGAGTTGAAAAATGAATGATCATAAATCAAATTTGATTTGACGCATCCTTCCTACTTGCTACAAACATAAATTTTCAGATCATATTGTTTGCACCAACATATAATATCCAAGTCTCTATAAATATCAAGATGTCATTGACATAGAGACTGCAACCTGTCTCAACGAATTAGAATAGGGCTCCTGAAGCCCTGCAGACTCCGCAGAAACAGAAAAATTACGTGGACCACAAGAAAATACCTATTTTTAAATTGAAAAGTTTCGGTGGAGGGAATGAAGACCAACCGGATACCAACAAAATATTCATTTCATGTCAATTACAAACCGGCTCCGAGAAAATCTAACCCACAGACTACAAGAATTTGTGATTTCTCACATTATGGCTCTCAGATACTATATTAAATGAGGTCATTGAACTGATAAGAGGATATGAAATAATTACAAAACCCCGAAATCGAGAATTAATAAATTTATGGGCCATTATTATACCTAGTAGATAATCCGGCACTGACCTTTGAGAAGCCATATTTAACACAATTGGCATTTGTAATCAAAGGTCCAGACTACAAGAGCCTGTTTATCCTGGATCCCAATTTCGTTGAGATCAAAATACGAATATTATCCTTTATGAGTTTAAAGGATGATCATTCTATGAAAGAAGAAATCGCCTGGTTGAAGGATTGTGATGCATTAAGGATATTTAAACCTAAATCAGAAGGTTTGATTGCACAATTATATTCTATAGGGGTTGAATTTTGATTTTTCATCCCTTAAATTCTTCGAAAATAATTATTCTATCGAAATTTTATGTGATAGAAGAGGTGACGAAAAGATTGGGTAAGAATTTGGGGGCATTGAGGACGCTTACATCCAAATAAAGGAGCTGAAGAGTTAAATTTCAATTTTTTTCATGAAAATATTTAATTTGGGATAAATTATTTGATGGTATAGTGATGATAGGGCTGATTTTGATAATAAACTACAAGCTAAAGAAGCATTTTAACTTCCAAATGGGCGATCCTCCCAATAAGTATTTGAGATATGTCTGTCACGAGACTTCAAATTATGTCACTAATTCCTGGGCTTTAAAGTAACAATGATATCCTGTGAGGATAATATTTTGATTTTGCATCTCACAAACATACATAAAACTCTTAAAGAATTGAAGAATCATCTTGATGATGAAAGCGCATTTTTGACAGCTTATGAATGCTTGTTATTTCAGAGATTTCGCAAATTACCGTCTCAGCAGTTTAGGCAAACCTACAAAACAGTAGCTTTCATTTGGTACCAGTTTCAAGTAGGACTATTTGATAAATACATAATTTGTGCTCGTACAAACTTAAAAATACCTTTTAATCTTTATTGTTTAGTTAATGACTGACGGGAGATCATGTGCTGTACCTTAAAGCTACAGATTCAAGAAAATAAGTAACGGGTGGTCATGTACTGGCCTAAATTGATCGTGAAAACAAAAGTCGAACTCATTCTGATACTAATAACATCGGAAACCGCATGTCAATATCTTGTGTAACTCGCGAGATATTGAAATTAATAGTTTCTACCCTAAAATGGGTACTAACCTATATCGGTTCGATATTTCGGGTATAAAAATATGTTGCTCATTATGTGCAGCAATTTTCAGATTTCAACTATGCATAGTTCAGCAGTAATTATCTTTTCAATTTTTGTTTCAATTTTTACCTGAAACTGGGTGTATCAATAGGAAAATCTAGCAATTTTTGCAAACCTACAAATCTGCATCTTTCATTTAGTACCTGTTTAGAGTCTGTAAGTGCTGTAGTTGCTGAGATCTCAGCGTCACGCCAGCCAGCCAGCCAGCCAGCCAGCCAGCCAGCCGGCCAGTCAGACAGCCAAAGTACATAAAATAGCGTATTTTTTTTTGTAAAAATACGCTAAAAATGTTCATCCATCGAAATTTCTTAAGAATAAGAAAAGTCAAGAGAATTGAAAGAAGAGATCGCCTAGTTGAAAGATTGTGATGCATTGAGGATATTTAAACCCAAATCAAAAGATTTGATTGCACAATTATATTCTGCAGGGACTAAATTTTTATTTATCATCCCAAGAATCCTTCAGAAATAATTATTCTACCGAAATTTCATGTGATTAAAGAGGTGGCGAAACGATTGGGAGAGAAATCTGCTAGTTGCAAGAATATAAGTGCATTGAGGATGTTTACATCCAAATAAAGGAATTGGAGTGATAAATTTTAATTTTTACATCACATTAGCATTCATGTTATTCCAAAAAATAATCATTTTATAGAAATAATATTTCATAGAAAAAATGGCTTCAAAATTAGAAGAAATTTCTGTTAATTTTAGGGATTTGGAAGCATTGGAGACCTCTGCACCCGAATCAGGTGGTTTAAGGGTATATTAATTCTATAACGAGTATATTATGATCTAGCAGCCAGAAATCATTCACAAAACTCTAAAAAATTGTCATTCTATTCAAATTTCGTACGTTTAGAAAACTGGCAAGTATGGGAATTATGATAAATTAGAGACGTTTACTTCTTACACGAGGATTGGGGGCTAAATTTTCATTGTTCATCCCTTAAACAAATATGAAGCTTGTAGGGGCTAAATTTTGATTCTCTATCCTATAAACATACACAAAGTCCTTGGGAATGATCTTCCCATTGTAATTTTGTTCGATGAGAGAAATGCCAAAAAATGAAAGAAAGAGCTATGCTATTCAAGAAGATTTGGATGCTGTAGAAACGTTTGCACTCAAATCAGGAGGTTTAAGACCATAATCATATCATGCAGGGGCTGAATTTCATTTTAATATCTCAAACATTCATTAAAACAAATTTCACACGATGCGTGAATTGACAAAAATATTGAAATATCAAAAGAAAGTTCTGCTATTTGTAAGGATTTGAAAGCATTGGGGACGTTTGCACCCAAATCAACTGGTTTAAAGATATATTTATATATCCCATATTTATTCACGGAGCTCTCAAAAATTGTCTTTCTATCCAAGTTTGTACGTTGAGAAATTGACAAGTAAATTTGAGGATTTTCATGCATTAGAGAAGTTTGCCTCTAGAACAAGAGATTTGGGACCTAAATTCTTATTGTTCATCTCTTAAACATATATGAAGCTCTTAAAATCATTATTACATCGAAATTTCAAGTCGTGAGACAACTGGGAAGAATATAGAATCAAAAGTTTCGCTAGCTGTGAATTTGGGTTCATTTGCTTCCAAATGAGAGTACATTCATATCCTGTAGGGATTGAATTCTAATTTCCTATCCCATAAACATATATAAAGTCCTTGAAAATGATCATCTCATTAAAATTTTTTTCGATAAGAGATTTGGCAAAAAATAATCCTATCGAAACTTTTTATGAGGATCTGGAAGTATTCAAGAAATTTGCACCCAAATTAGGTGGTTCAAGGATATATTTATATTCTAAAAGGATTTAATTTTGATTTTCCATCCCGTAAATCATTCACGAAGCTCTCGAAAATTGTCTTTCTGTCCAAGTTTCGTACGTTGAGACAATTGACAAGTAAATTTGAGAAATGTGATAATTTAGAAACGTTAGGTTCTTAAACAAGAGGTTTGGGAATTAAATTTTTATTGTTCATCCCTTAAACATACATAAAGCTCTCAAAAATCATCCTTCTATCGAAATTTCAACTGATGAGAAAACCGTGGAGGAATATTGGATGAAGAATACTGCTAGTTGTGCATTTGGATGCATTAGGGACTTTTGCTTCTAAATCAGGGTACAATTATGGCCTGCAGAGGTTAACTTTTGATTTCCTATCCCATAAACATACATAAAGTCAATTAAAAATGATCATCCCATTGAATTTTGATCGATGAGAGAATTGGCAAGAAATTGAAGAAAAAATTGTGCTATTCAAAACGATTTGGGTGCTTTAGGGACGTTGGCACTTAAATCAGGGGATTTGAGAGTTTAATTATATCCTGCAGGGGCTAGATTTTGATTTAACATCTCATAAAAATTCATGAAATCAAATTCCATACCATACGTATTGGCAAGAATATTAGAAATTAATATTATTAGTTGAAAGGATTTGGATGCATTAAAAATGTTTGCTCCTAAAACAGGAGGTTTGAGAATGAGTACTAGTACAGGGGCTAAATTTCTATTCACCATCGTGTAAACGTACATGAAGTTTTAAAAATAACAGGCAATAAATTCCGTGAAAGCTGGAATCGCAGGTCCAGACTACAAGAGCCTGTTTTTCCTGGACTCCAATTTCGTTGAGATCAAAATACGAATATCCTTCACGAAGATGAAAGATGGCAACTATAACTGCAATTTTTGTTGTGTATGAAAATAATTTTCGATTAGGTTATTAACAGATCTAATCCAGCAACTTCCGTTTTGTAGTGACACATTAAGTGTTAGACTTATCTTGAGTTCCCACTCTTTGCATAATTAATAAATGAGTTAATGAGCAATGTTTGCGTTAACACGTACGTAATTAACCGCGGATTCTAATTAACGTGGAAATAAATCAAACAACTTGAAACCTTCTCCCTATATTTTAATAAATAGTGCCTGGATAATCCGACAGGAAGATAGAACAGTTTTTTTTTGGATAATAATGTAAAGAGGTCAAAATTTTGCTCAGAGTAGGATCCCTCCAAGTAATCACGCATAAATTATTGATTTATTATAGCTTAAAAGTGTTGCTGTTCAAAAATATGGATTAATAATTGTAAAATATAAACAAATTCACTATATTCTTCTTTTCAACTCCGCCTTTTTAGCGCGAACCACGCCTGTTTTTCATACACTCCGCCTTGCTCTGAACAAATCACACCCGCGAACTTTATTGTTATCCTTCTACACATGTGTAAAACACCACCAAAATGCTTTGACAACCCTCTTTTGAACTCTTTTCATGAATTTTGTTAGGTAGCTTCAAAGGGTGTAATTGATTTTTGTCCTGCAGTTCAGGAATCAATCTCATGATAAAAAGTCCTTCTGCAATTAATTATTGAGTTCATTTGACTGTCAGAACTAAATAATTTCTCAGTGATAAAAAAACGGCAATGTTATATTATTCGAGAAGTCAGTGCATCCTTCGTAGGTGCAAATTAACTTTAATTAATCCAATTATAGTATAGTGGTGTTTATCGCACCGTCGTACACTATACGAATGTAGATTTGATACGTTCGTACATCCTTGTCTTCGTACCAAGCGTTCGTGTTTCTCTCGCCTTCAATGAATACTGAATCTTCTCCATATGTAGACGAATAATTGGTATGTTCATGTTACACTCTAAATAATTTTGAAATAATTTAATGAAGGAAAAAACTTTTCAGAACACATTTTATAAATATAGTATATTCCGATACAAGTGCGGAATGGATATCATTCCATGCGAATGTGAATAATTCAGCCACAAGACGAAGTCGAGTGGCAGAACTCACATGAGCATGGTATGATCGATCCGCACGAGTGACGGATGTTATTTTTTCTACAGTCAAAGGTATCTGCGTGAATATCTATAACTAAAATATACCGTTTTCTGAGAAAGAATTTGCTTCATTAATCTTATTCCAATTCATCAAATGTTGATAAAATTACTCATATTGACTCCATTTTGAAAAAGAATGATAAGAAAATTAAACAGAGCTGAAATTATGACAGTAATGAAACAATTTTTTCGCAAGGCCACGCGGCTTTCTTAGGAACCTCTTAGCGTGCGGAATGACCCCTATTCCGCACGCTACAGCGTGTGGAATGGGTATCATTCTATAGTGACTGTAGAAAAAATATGTTTTATTGGGTATAAGTTCTGTACTTTATTAGAAACACAACGTTTCAACAGCAAAGTGCTGCCTTTTTCAAGTGAAAAGAAATATAAATATAAATAAACAAAATTGTCAAGACAACAAAAATAAAAATAAAAGTACAAATCATAACTAGATTAGTTCAAAATATATTAACTCCTAGGATCGTAGAGCTCTGCCTGTAATTGATGATTCAATATCCAAACAGCAAAGACATCATCAACGTAACGAAGCCAGACAGTAGGTTTCTTCATAGCAGTGTTTAAAGCTTTTTGTTCAAAATTCTCCATGTAAAAATTAGCGATAGAAGCTTTTTAAACATTGTTTGACTTCTTGTTTCTTCATCTTTAATGGTAATTTCTACAAGCAAATTGATGGTGTCGCCATGGGTTCCCCTATTTCTCCTTCTATCGCTAATTTTTTCATGGAGAATTTTGAACAAAAAGCTTTAAACACTGCTATGAAGAAACCTACTGTCTGGCTTCGTTACGTTGATGATGTCTTTGCTGTTTGGCCTCATGGTAGAGATGAATTGAATGTTTTTTTGGATCATCTTAACATGCAACATAGGAACATTAAATTCAGTATTGAGGTTGAAGAAAATAACTGTCTTCCTTTTCTGGACGTTTACCTAGAGAAACAAGGTAATGTCAAACTTATCCATTCTGTATATAGGGAGCCGACCCATACAAATCAATATTTACATCAGTCATCAAATCACCATCCTGCTCAGAAATTTTGTACTATTAAAACTTTATATCAGAGAGCCTCTTCATTATGTCATCCAAGTAAACTTTCTGATGAAATCAAATTTTTGGGTGATGTTTTCTTGAAGAATGGATATAATAGAACACAGATTAAGAAAGCACTTAGACAGAAGAATTCTACGCCACCTGTTCAAGATCCAAACAATAAGAAAATATTTGTTACGTTACCTTACGTAGCCAATATAACAGATAAAATTGGAAGGCTTTTACATAAATATGACATTAAAACTTCATACACTTCCAGTTTGAAAATTCGAAATCTTATTGGTAATGTTAAAGACAGATTTCCTCTACAGTATCCAGGTATATACAAGATTCCTTGTCAATATGGCAAAGTATATATTGGACAAACCAAGAGGACTGTAGAAACAAGATTGAAAGAGCATTCTCGTCATATAAGATTGAACCATCCAGAAAAATCTGCTGTGGCTGAGCATGCTATTCAAGAATTACATGGCATTGACTTCAATAATACGAAGCTTCTGGCAAAAGAGAACAATTGGTTCAAGAGGCTTATAAGAGAAGCAATTGAAATTAAAAAATCACCGAATAATTTGAATTTGAATACTGGTTATGAACTTAATCGATCATGGCTACCGATCATTTGTTCATAATTTTAAGTTATTTGTATCTACGAATCTACTTGCAAGAGTTACTTCATCACCACCTCCTGAAGATCTGTGGATGGTTCAGTTATGCGCCAAACCAAAAAGAGTAGAGCCAGATTGACCTAGAGTCACAAGGAGTTGACAATTTCCCTATTTAGACCTTCATTATCATCTCCTGAAGACCTGTGGATATTGAATCATCAATTACAGGCAGAGCTCTACGATCCTAGGAGTTAATATATTTTGAACTAATCTAGTTATGATTTGTACTTTTATTTTTATTTTTGTTGTCTTGACAATTTTGTTTATTTATATTTATATTTCTTTTCACTTGAAAAAGGCAGCACTTTGCTGTTGAAACGTTGTGTTTCTAATAAATTACAGAACTTATACCCAATAAAACATATTTATTTTTTGAAATAATTTGTTGGATACAATGAAAAATCTGTACAATAAATCCTGCTTCCCCCATATTTCTAATGCAACTAATGTATTATAAATTCGCAAAATCTCGCAGCCAAACCCCAGCGGAAATCAGAATTAAAACGCAGATTTCTTGTACTTTCCGCCTGAGGAAGGGTTGTGCCCACCCCCTGAATTCAGCCCTGTGCAAATCTATCGCAATTCAACGTGCGTTTTATCAAAACCGAGAGATACCTACCAACAAATTATTCCCAAGTCGACGTATAGAAGTCGTGAGAAGACAGAATAGAACTAAGGAGGTTTTTCGGTTGGTGAATGGGTTGAGATGGTTAGATGGTGGTTTGGTGGTTGGAAGTCCGAGCACGTAGATGAATGCGCGATGAAGTCAAGTGATTTGTCACTTTTTTAATCGTGATATGTAAAAGATCTACTAAAACATTTTTTTCAAAACTCATCCTAATTTTTATGAAAAACACTTTAATTTTGTTAAATTTAGGACACATTATTTGAAAGACAGTAATATTGTAGTACTTAGGCTGATTTTTATGATAAAGGAAGGACGATTCTATTCCAATAAATAATTGAGAGATGTCTATCAAGAAAATTCGAATTATGTCATTAATTTCTGAGATTTAAAGCAACTGTGGTATCCTGTGAGAATAATATTTTGATTTTCTATTGCTCAAACATACATAAAGCTATCAAAAATAATAACTTTATCGTAATTTTGGGGAAATAAGGAATGTCAAGAAAATTATAAGAAAAGATCGTCTAGTTGAAGGATTGTGATGCATTAAGGATATCTAAACCCAAATCAGACGATTTGATTGCACAATTATATTCTATAGGGGTCAGATTTTGATTTATCATCACATAAATCCTTTAAAAATTATTATTTTATCGAAATTTCGTGCGACAAAAAGTGGCAAAATATTGGAAAAGAGATCTGCTAGCTGTGAGTATTTGAGTGTACTAAGGACGTTTACATTTGAATAAAGCTGTTAAAAATGATCATCCCATCGAAATAATATATTATAAAAAAAATTAGCAATAAAATTGAAAAGAAAGTTCTACTACTTGTGAGGATTTGGAAGCTTTAGGGACTTATGCACCCAAATTGGGTGGTTTAAGGGCATATTTATATTCTATAAGAGATTAAATTATGATCTATCATCCCTTAATCATTCACATATCTCTTAAAAATTGTCTTCCAATCCATGTTTCGTACCTTCAGAGAATTGACAAGTAAATTCGAGAATTTCAATGCATTAGAGACGTTTGCTTCTGAAACAAGAAATTTGGGACCTGAATTTTTATTTTTCATACCTTAAATATAAATAAAGTCGTCAAAAATCATCTTCCCATCGAAATTTTCAGTGATGAGCGAACTGGGAACATTATTAAATAAGAAATTTTGCTTTTTTAACAGTTTGGAAGCATTTAGTTCGTTTGCACTCGAATCAGGTGGTTAAAGGGTATGTTTATATTCTATAACGACTCAATCCCATAATTATTCACGAAGCTCTCAAAAATTGCGTTTCCATTCATATTTCTTACGTTGAGACAATTGACAAATAAATTTGAGAATTGTGATGCAGTAAAGACGTTTGCTCCTAAACAAGAGGCTTAGGAGCTAAATTTTTATTTTTCATCCCTTAAATATAAATTAAGTCCTCAAAAATCATCTTCCCATCGAAATTTTCAGTGATGAGAGAACTGAGAACAATATTAAATGAAAAGTTCTGCTCATTATAAGGATTTGGAAGCATTGAGTTCGTTTACATTCGAATCAGGTGGTTCAAGGGTATATTTATTTTCTATAAAGATTATATTATAATCTACAATCCCTTGATCATTCACAAAGCTCTTAAAAACTGTCTTTCTATCGAAGTTTCGTACGTTGAGAAAACTGACAAGTAAATTTGATGCATTAGAGACATTTGCTTCTAAAACACCCCTTAAACATAAATTAAGCCCTCAAAATTTATCATCCTATCGGAATTTCTAGTGTTGAGAGAATTGGAAACAATATTGAATAAAGAATTCTGCTTGTTGTGGATTTGAGTGTACAAGGGACGTTTATTTTCAAATTAGGGTACAATTAAATTCTGTTGGGACTAAATTTTGATTTTTCATCCCATAAACATACATAAAGTTCTTAGAAATTATCATCCCGTTAAAATTTGTTCGATAAGAGAATTGGCAAAAATAGTTGGGTGCTTTAGGGACGTTTGCACTCAAATTAGTGGACTTAAGAGTTTGATTGTATTCTGTAGGAACTAAATTTTGATTTGACAGCTCGTAAACATTCATGAAATCAAATTTCATACAATACATGAATTGGTAAGACGACTGAAAAAATATTTATTAGTTGAAAGAATTTGGGTGCATTATAAGAACGTTTGCGCCTAAAACAGGAGATTTCAGATTACGTTAATACTCTACAGGGACTGAATTTTTATTTATCGTCGTGTAAACATATATGAGGTTTTAAATAATTGGAATATCATGTAATGAGAGAGTTTTTGAACCGAAAATCTGCTCATTGTCAGGATTCGGGTGCATTGAGACGTTGTAACCCAAATTAGGGAGTTTTATAATTATAATAGAAAATTGTGTTAAGAAGATCTTTGAAGATTGTAAAAGCACAAAGTATAAGAAAGGCATTAATAGTTTCCAGGTTTCTTGCAGTTTAATGTTTGTAGTTGGGCTGGAATCCCCAAAAAAATACAGATCCAATACTGCACAGTGCCCAGCTTAAGTCAGCATTACAAAATGCTAAAATAAAATAGATTGCGAACTCTCCATGCTTTCCTTTGCTGCGGATTAATTAGTTTAATTCTTAGCCCAACCTCGAGTGAAGATATAAAGAAGTGAACCCCTTTTTCCGCTTTCCAGCCCTTCCTCCCCGCTTATGTCTTACCCAAGGCGAAGTTTCCATTATTTCTTATGAAGCACTCTTTACTCCCCGGTTCTCTTTTCTCTTCTTGTTGTTTCTTCTTTTCAATGTTATCGCTGAAATTACAGCGCGTTCTAATCGCGGAGTATTGCGCGAAAATAAAAGTAAAAAATGAACCTCTTTAATCAATGTTATACGTATAAACAGCGTATGAAAATTTCGCATGGAGAGGGAAAACGCGCTGTTGAAACTCCCAGTGAAAAGATTTTTATTTTTTTTGGATCACCAGAGCCGCTAATGAGAATTTTTGTGGGATGAATTGCGGGCTTATACGTGGTTCAATCCGAAATGTGCATCAAAAATTGATAATACTAACGACCGTATCCAAAATAACTTTAGTCATTATTTAACTTAGCTTTTTACCTCAGCAAATAAATCTCTTTTTCATTTGAATCGTCGTATTCGTGTTTCATTCATAAGACCTGAGACACTTCGATCTTCAAACTAATTTCATGCATATTGTATCAGTTCTTCGTCTCAAGATTACAGTAAAATAAAAAGAAATGTCTGTTTTTGTTGTAATACAGTAAAACATGTCACAATTTTTACGGATTATTATTCTGTGTGAACATATATGATGGAAATACAGTTCGATTTCTTGTTGAACATGGGAACTAGTTTGATCCACTTTGAAAAGATTTGTCATCGTTATTTTGCAGTTCATGCTTTGATGCGCTTGAATATTATCACGTAAGATGGAATATTACCGATTTTTGCTAATTTTTTGTGGAATGATGCACAATTTCTATTAATAACAATTCCGGAAGTTGTTACTGCTCAATATATTAATTTAAAGGGATATATAAAACAAAAAGTCCGAAATAGCTGATAGCTCAAGAACCAAAGTATAATATTTTGCCAGGGGTCAGGCGGCATTGACAGTTATTAAAGGATTGAGGTTATTCGCCCAGTATCCTAAAAGTCATAATAAAATCTAGATTCAGAGGCTCCCAAGATTTTTTTCTCGTAAACCACTTTCTAAATTTTACTGGTTTCGGTGAACCCCAAATCTCTTTTCGTGGACCTCCACTTACAGCTTGTGAGCCCCAATTTTTTTTCCCGCCAACGTAAACCTCCATCAAATCTCCTGTGGACCCCAGGGGACCACTTTAGGGATCATTTTTATTTATGATATTGTGAGTGTATTCTTGTATTTATTGTATTAATTGTTTTTTTTTGTAGATTTTTGTCCTATCTTCGATGTAATCAACTTGGCAACAGCACATCTAACAGTTGCCTGCTAAAGTTCGGAGTTTATTCGGCGCAGGAGTGGCTCTACATACCTTCAAATTTTAATTTTGAATCCACGGTCACGAATTCGAATGAGTTATGAGTTATTCTCACGTTTTTGTTAATAATATTACTTCATTTGTTAAGTTTTTCATATAATATAGAATATTGTTCCACAACACTATTCAATAAATATATATATTCCAATTCTAATTTTTATCTTATCAATAATGAATTTCCTACCCCAATTTAGATACTTAATTCAACAAAAAGTGGAGAGCCTGTCGATTTTTAACCTCTAGGTCCTAAAAAACTTGGTTACGTCCCTGATTTCAATGCAACCAACATCGCCAAATAGGTATATGTCGTACATTTTCAATTACGGTTGACAAATATTTTCATGCATTTTTGATCATTCAAATTAAAATATCTACAAAACTGCACGTCAGAAAACACTTTTCAATTTTTATATATATTCTACGAGAATTGATTATGAACTACAGTTTTTCCTTTTTTATCTTTAGCAGTTGTGTCTAAGTCATTACAAAGTACAAGCTATCCATAAACAACATACTAAAATTTCAGAATAACCTTACCAGCACATAATTTTATAGAAAGATTAGCACAGTACTTACGATTTCACGGACGTTATTTTTTGTTTGATATTTCGTAATTTTAATTACAATTACATCAAATAAAGATATGTTCAATGAATTGAAAATTGAATTAAGGTTGACGAGAGGTCACCTACTAACTTTTTTACTATGATATCTAATAGAACATTGTGAATATATTTGATTTTTACTGAATGAATATTTATCAAACGGAAGGTCATTCCTACCGAAACAACAATTTAAAATGGAGAAAAAATACTGAACATCAATAAATATGAGTTCAACATTTCTGTTTTCATTGACATCACTTGGGTTCTGTTTGAAAGAAATAAGGATATTTTTATGAAAAAAGATTTTTTCAAAGATACCGGAAGATGGTGATTTTATACCTTGAGAAGAAAGATGAAAGGATTATTGACTGATGCACGCTTTCTGGCCATGGTGCTAAATTCAAATACATTGAAAAAAATCTGACGTGAACATCACGTGACTTACTTGTACATCATTTATGTGATTTTGTGTTTGATCGTATATATCATTATATATATAAAATCAAATACAAAATCTCATCGTTCCACAGTTAATCGTTTTGGATTTACTCAAGAGACTCTAAAAATCTGTCAAGTAAAATGTGCTTTCAGCCAAGTCGGTTGCTATGGGAACAGTAGGCCATTATTCTTATACTACAACATTCTACGGCTACCAACAGATCTGATTTTATGCGCAAAATTAAAAAATAAATTCCTCCTGAAGTGCACTTCCGGTTCAGTCTATTGTTATGAAAATAGTAGGAAATCATTCAGATACTACAGCAGACTAAAATACCAAATTTCAATATTCTACACCTGATCGTTTCGAATTTATGCGAAAAATTCCAAAAGACTGTCAAGTAAAGTGCACTCCCGGCTCAGTTGATCTCGATAAAATAGAATATGAGCATCTAGACGGTTTAATTGTCCTAACTACTGAATTCTCAACAATCTACGTTCAATCGTTTTGGATTTATGCGGAAAATTCAAAAAATGTTTGGAATAAAGTGCTCTTCCGGCTTAGTCGATAGCAATCATAATGCAAGGTGTACAACTAGATATTATAAAAGTGCTTGATACAGAATTTGAATATTCTATGACTGATTGTTTAGAATTTATGCGGAAAATTCAAAAAGTCTGTTATATAAAGTGCACTTTCGGCTCAGTCGATTGTTACAGAAATAGAAGATGACCATTTAGATGCTACAGCAATTTCAAATGCTAAATTCCAGTATCCGATGGCTGATCATTCTGAATTTATGCGAAAAATTAAAAAAAAAAAGTTCAAGTAAAGTGCACTTCCGGTTCAGCCGATCGTAATCATTATGCAAGGTGTACAATAAGATGTTATAGAAGTTCTTCATACGTAATTTCAATATGCTATGGCGGATCATTCTATATTAATGCAAGAAATTCAAAAAAAGATTCAAGTAAAGTGCACTTCTGGCCTGGCCGATTCTTACAAAAATAACAGATAACCATTTTGATACAACATCAAGCTCAAATACTGAATTTCAATATCCTACGGTTGATCATTCTGGATTTATTGGAAAAATTCGAAAAAAGTTTCAAGTAAAGTGCATTTCCGGTACAGACGATTGGAACCATAATGCGAGGTGCACAACTATACCCTATATGAATCTTAAATACAAAATTTTAACATTATACGTTTAACCAGTTTTGAGATTTGCGAGTTACGCACGCACGAATATATGTACCGACATCAAGCTAAAATTAGTCAAAATGGATTCAGGGATGCTCATAACGGATATTTCCATCAGAGTCTCGATGGGTGAATTTTGTCGGTTTCACAATACCTACTTGTTTCTTTGTACAAGTAAGTAAAAATGATAACAAGTGTTGGTCAGGCTCGTATGACCTTGAAATCACTCAAAAAAATATTAATCACTTCTTTTACCCGCTAAGGGTGTGGCAGACACTTATAGTGCACTCGGTGGATTGATTAATATTTCATCAGCCCTAGGAATTATAATGTACTCTCCACAAAAACTAAGAGTACTCGTAGCTTGACGACTAGTCATCCATGTTGGGTATGAAGAAAAATATCTCTGAATATTATCGAGTTGCACTGCACGCGCCTGTGCGGCAGAAATTGAGTTCGAGACAGCCGAGAAGCACAAATTGGCAATATTTAGGAGCGTTCCTCTAAAGCGCGAGCGTAGCGAGCTGGCCCACATTCATTGTTACACATGTACACTTATTTATGACGAATTCAGTACACTATTCTCTGCTGTCTCCAATTGTTATTAATTTTTTCCCATTATTCTCATGTCGAGTTAAAAATCTCCCAAAATTTCATTCATTTTGGAGCCAGGGGCAGATCGTAAATTTGTGAGACCCTGGGATATCACTACTGCCTATCTGATCAATCAAACTGATTGCCATTTTGTTAAGAAAATCAAAGTTTCGGATTATTATTTTTTAATTTGCAATATTGTTCGTTGTCTTCAATGGGAACTTTTTATATTATTGAGGCCTTGGACTGCAGCCCAAAAAGCCCATATATAGATCCACCACTGTTTAAAGCTGATTCATCACTGATGAAATCTGCAGCTCTTTTTAATAGTTACGGCAAATTATTTATTGTTATATCCTAGAATTTAAGAAAGTAGAACCCTAAGAATGTCAATAAATATGAGCTCAATTTTTATTAAATCTCCTCACCTCAACCTAATAAAAATTATTAAATAAAAGAGACATACCAGTAGAAAACTTGTATCAAGTTTCATCGATGATTTCACAGTACCCAAAAGTTCTAAAATCTTTTTGCACACTCACTCACTATTTATTATCCGAGTTTCAAATATTCTATAATACTAAAATATCCAATTCGTCCATTTGACTTCTACATATTAATTTACAATGAAACACACAGTTCACGTGATTTATTACTATCACAAAATTATCATCAAAATATTTGTACATGCAGAAAAGCCTACACTTTTTCATTTGGACAAATTTACTTTTACCTTAAAACAGAGTCACTGTAATACTGTTGCCAAACGAAACCAATTCAGACCAAAATGAACAAAGGTTGTCTCCGCGCAGATTGGAACTAATATTTTGAATTTAATGTGAATAAATAATAATATTGCACACTATAAGCTCACAACTATTAGGAATGCATTTTTGTGGTACTTGCAGGGAGTTTTAGTTGTAGCCTGGGGAGGCGTTGATGTAGCACGACTATACTCCATGATTTTCATGTTCATGTAAGGTACAATTAACCGTGTACTAAATAAGTGTTAAGGTGAGGATAATCAGCAAAAGAAAAGCCGAAGATGAAGAGGGCTCTTAGTGAGTTGGTCCTGAGGCATAACACACCGCTCGTGCTGGAGAACGAGAAGGAGAAGAAAAGATACTTGTATCACTATTGCATCATTTTATCGATCAGGAAATCACAGTATTCCCTTAAAATTATCGTCTAAATCACAGCAAAACTAATTAAAACATCATTCTGAAATAAACGATTGGCCCTCAGCCTCTCATATATTAACTGAACATTATTACACCCAATACCGAATATCATAAATTAATTAATAAACGATTTTATTTTGACCGTATAATATTCTTGTACCACCCACGGCGTATGTCGTGCGCACTACATGTTAAAGGATTCAAGACTTTATTTTGATAGTACATTGAGGTTGAATTGAGTAGGTGATGCTTCCAGCAATATCTTTAGACTAATTACTTTACATTAATGGCCAGAGAAATTGATACAAGGTATTTATTGAGTCGAATTTGTCATAAATAATATTCAATTAGTTTATTGAGATGCAGAAGTATCAATCAATGCCGATAATCAATGATTTAATGAAATTTGAGTGCTGGTTGTCAACTCGAATTTCTCATTATAAGGGGCTATAATTCACTAACAAATCCAAATAATCGATTAAAATTCTTACCATCGATAAACTTAACTATTTTTTGTATGTATTCAAAATTTCGTTGTTATACAATTACAAGTTGCAAAATAAATCCTATTAAATGGTCTGATACGAAAATATATTCCAATTGCAATATTTGTATATCACGTTTCACGTCCGTTTTGTATTAAACCGTAAACACAACTGTCATTTCATTGCAGTCATATTATCCTATTACATATTTTTATAATTGATCCCCAATTAATAAATAATCGTTTGTATTTTATTAGTGACGTAATTTTGGTGGCTTGTAATCACTATAATTCATGAACGGATTTGAATTATCGTTTCAAATTGATATCAGATCTGTATTAGACTGTTTCTCATATTATTTCAAATGTTGATGTTTTAGAATCACTAAATGTGGAGTAATTGATCAATATTTATCAAGCAAATCAATATGCAAATTTTCAATAACAACTTTTGAATTTCACGGGGTATAATCCATGAATGATTTCAAATGATCGAATCAAATCAATACTAGATTTATATTTGACTATTTTTAATATTTATTGAAACATAATAGACTTCTTTAATACAGATCGGATAAACGGGTGGCAAACGCAACCGAGTCATATGCGCCAAGGACGTAGCGACGTCTATTGGAATTTCTGGGAGCCATTGGAACTTTCTAGAGGCTTCGAGAAACTCTAGGCGGGGATATAAAAACCTGAACTCGGTTGAGCCAAAGGATTATAGCTTACCGTCGGTTATAAGTAGAAATATTTTTTAGAATATATAGTAGAATAAATTGTAGCTATATATCAAGGGAATTGATATGAATATTAACTAATAGCAACTTTTGAACGGACATAATTTATGAACGGATATTAATATTTGATTGAAATTATCATTACAGATAGTTCCAGTTATTTTTGTTGTCTACTCGGAATTTCATTGTCCTACAATTACTTGTTGCAGATTGAATCCTATGTTTCAAGACAACTGATGACAATTTTTGCTACTAGGAACTTTTGGATTTCACTAGGTATAATTCATGAACGGATTTTAATGATCAATTCAAATTGATACTAGATATATATTCAACTGTTTTCAATTTCCATAAGAAAAATCTTCGTCCTAGGGTCACTAATAGTAGATAAAATTGTCACTATGTATCGAGGGAACTAATATGAATAATAACTCATGAACAGATTACAACAATTGATTCAAATTGATACCACAGATGATCCCAACTATTTTTAATATCTACTTGAAATTTAATTGTGCTATAATCACTTGTTGCAGAATAAATACTTACTATGCTTCAAGCAAACTGAAGACAGTTTTTACTAGTAACATTTTTTAAATTTCTCTGAAAATACGGATGAACAGACTTTATCTATCAATTAACATTAATGCCAGATCTATATTTAACTGATTTCAATATTCTTTCAAAATTGCGACTACCTTGAGTCACTAATAGCGGAATAAATTGTCGCTATGTATCAAGTGAGCTGATATGAATTTTTTTCTAATAGCAAATTTTAAATAGTTATAATTCATGAACAGATAATTACAATTAATTGTAATTGATACCACGAATAGTCCCAATTTTTAGCGCATCTTTTATAAAAAATTGAAGTATCATCTAGATGATGAAGCGCATTTTTGACAGCTCATGAATGCTTGATACTTCAGAGATTTCACAAATTACCATCTCCTACAAATACTAAGCTTGAAATCAAGCAGTTTGGGCAAACTTACAAAACAGCAGCTTTCATTAAGAACTAGTTTCAAGTTGACTAATTGATAGGTACATAATTTATGCATGTACAAACTCAAAAATACCTTTTAATCTTCATTGTTCAGTTATTGACTGACGGGAGATCAAGTGTTGTATCTTAAAATAATAATTTGATCTTTATCAAAGTTATATAAAAAAATACACCAAAAGTAAATAAATTTTCATCCAATAATAATAATTCATTCTAATAAGCTTCAAATTCGCGTCAAACAAGTCATTGAATGAATCCCGGACAGACAACTGTACATAATAATAGTGACACCCACGGCTAAAGTTGTAACTAAATTTTTATCTACTTGAATAAACTTTAGTCGCCATATCCCTAATGTCATATATATCTATGGGGCATTGTTTCACTTGAAACAAGTAATTGAATAATTTATTCTTCCACAATCACTGAGCTTGAATTAAAGCAATTTGTGCAAACCTTCGAAGCAGCAGCTTCAATTTAGTACCAGTTTCAAGTCTGTAAATAGTATAGTTGCTGAGAACTCAGCGTCACGCCAGCCAGCCAACCAGCCAGCCAGCCAGCCATCCAGCCAGCCAGCCAGACAGCCAAAGTGAATATAATAGCGCTTTTTTACAAAAAATGCGCTAAAAAGCGCTATTATATTCACTTTGGCTGTCTGGTTGGCTGGCTGGCTGGCTGGCTGGCGTGACGCTGAGTTCTCAGCAACTATACTATTCACAGACTAGAAACTGGTACTAAATAAAAGCTGCTGTTTCGTAGGTTTGCACAAATTGCTTTAATTCAAGCTCAGTGATTGTGAAAGATTAAATTATTCAATTACTTGTTTCAAGTGAAACAATGCCCATAGATATATATGACATTAGGGATATGGCAACTAAAATTTATTAAAGTAGATAAAAATTTAGTTACAACTTTAGCCGAGGGTGTCACTATTATTATGTACAGTTGTCTGTCCGGGATTCATTCAATGACTTGTTTGACGCGAATTTGAAGCTTATTAGAATGAATTATTATTATTCGATTAAAATTTGTTTACTTTTGGTGTATTTTTTCTATATAGCTTTGATAGAGATCAAATTATCATTTAAAGGTACAGCACTTGACCTCCCGTCAGTCAATAACTAAACAGTGAATATTAAAAGGAATTTTTGAGTTTGTACATGCATAAATTATGTACCTATCAAATAGTCAACTTGAAACTAATACTAAATGGAAGCTGCTGTTTCGTAAGTTTGCCCAAACTGCTTGATTTCAAGCTCAGTAATTGTGAGAGATGGTAATTTGCGAAATCTCTGAAGTAACAAGCATTCATGAGCTGACAAAAATGCGCTTTCATCATCTAGATGATTCTTCCATTTCTTTTAATAACAACTGCGAATTCCGTTGTCCTACAATAACTAGTTGCAGAATAAATCTCTATAGACTGGTAGAACAGTTTGGACTCTCCGATTTTATATCGCATACGTTTTTGAGGGTTGAAAATTCTTCCCTTGATGGGAAAGATAAAAAGGCTATTGGCCGATGCACGTTTACCCGTAATAGTGCAAATTCCAATTATATTTAAAAAAAAAAGTTCCCCGTAAATATTATGCATGCCTTTACAACGTAATATAGCTCAAAGTGATTTCAAGCCTAGTACTGAAAGTTATGAAATTCGCAATGGACCAAAAGGCTTAAACGGTCGTGTGAACTAGAATATAGAATTCCGTGCTTTCAAATAGCATGCCAATGAAAAGAACGGGAGTTTTAGCCAACAGCTTTTGTGAAAAAATTGACATGCATACCTTGTTGGCACAAGGGTAGGAAAATCAAGAAAAATCTTGCACAAATGTAAAACAAATTGCGAATTGCATACCTTTCAGTACTGGACTCAAAATCACTTTCAACTACTCTATGTCACAAAGGCATGCAAAATTAATATATTTCCAAAAAATTTGCACTATAACCGGTAATAGGGTTGCCAGGCGTTCGGCTTTAGTCGTACATGTTTGGCTTTTTACGGTCGTGTTCTGCCAAATATTCTTGTGTCCGGCCTATCCTGCTTTTATTAGGGTTCTGGATTGAATCATTCTATTTTATCTACATATAATCTACAGAAGACTTAAGCTCGCCGAACACGATGCAATTTTTCAAGCAATTTTATTCACTAGGAGCCGCGCTTGCTCCGATGCTAGAAATTTGGTCCGCTGCGGGGTACTAGACTTATCACGAAACTTGTTCTGCAAGATAGATTCGATGCTATTTTCCGCACTTGCTACACCGCTGGCTGCTGTCCACAGCCAATCAGAGCAGACGACGAAATCACGTGACTACATCACTGAGTTGTATGTCGCATCAGCACGCTGTGCCTCATTAGTGCATTGCGTTTTGTGGTGCTTTGAGATACAAATAAGTAAAAATTATGGCTAGTGGAAATTAGATTATGTTTATGTACCCTAGCTCGTCAAACAACATGTTGAGAACTCTGCAGCCTTGATTCCTTCTCGAAAGTCACTCTCTTGACTGAAGTTTTTTCTTCTTTTTTCTCTGTCCCGTAATTCTAATTAATTCGCAAGCTATAACTGCAGCAAATGCTCCTGCTCTCCTCCGACGATTATAAGGTCTACCAAGTCTACGATCTAGAGTCAGAATGAATGGCGCAGCATGCATCGTATGATGCGAAAATAAGTGTCACACCAAGTACAGGTCAAAGCGGCCCTGTGCGCAAAAAAACTTGCTGCACATTAAGTGAACAAAATTACATAGAAAATTGCCCCGTGTGCAGCGGGCTTCAGCCATTGGAATAAAAGATATCGGACTGATTGTTAAATTTTTGTAATTGATTTTGTGAAAAAAACTGTTATTTGATAATAAATAATGAATAATAAACAACTTTGATATGAGCCATACCGAGTAATTACAAAAAAAATGATTTCTCACTTTAAAAACGTCCGGCTTTTAAAAGGTACGGTTGGCTTTTGTGTATTACAGCCTGGTAACCCTAATCGGAAAGCGTGCATTGGTCAATAACTTTTTCATCTTTTTTTCAAAGGATAGATTATCAACTCTCAAAAAGGCATGCAGTATAAAATCGGAGAACTCCACCTATCACCAGCTCCTAGTATGTACCGAGCAAACTGATGACAATTTTTATTGATGGCAACTTTTGAATTTCGCGGAATTTAATTCATGAAGGGATCAAATTATTAATAAAAATTAATATTAGATCTACTGTCTATTTATGTCAAACTTTGACGTCTTATATAGAATATATCGGCATTATACAACGAGCAAACTGATGACAATTTTTGTTAGTAGCAACTTTTGAGTTTCACTTAGAGTAATTCATGATAAGGTAAATTGGAATTGGTACCAGATCTTTTTTAATCTAATTTTTAAACTTTAAATCACTAGTTGTGGAATAAATCGTCAGTATGCACTGAGTGAACTGATATAAATAATTTTTCAACAGCTTTTGAGTTTAATGGGATATAATTTATTAACGGGTTTGGATTATCAATTTAAACTGATACCAGATTGATACTTGACTGTTTTAAATATTTATTCAAAACTACTAGTTGCAGAATAAATTACTATTATTTGTTAAGCAAACTAATAGAAAGAATATATTCCAATTGCAATAATTCATGAACAAATTAATTTTATTAATTAAAATCAATACCAGACTTGAATTTGTCTAATTTCAATGTTAATACAAAATTTGAGCGTTCTGAAAGAACTTCTTGGAGAATGAGCTGTCATTATGTGATACAGTATTGTATTGTGTTATAAACGCAATATTTTTGGTTAACGGTAGTTTGGCTCATCTCACAACAAAACAATGATGGTACATTACGTATACTTTGCTTTTTCAATATAAATCAATTTTTTTCATCAGTTCGAACTACACATAAAAAACCTCCAATTCCCAAAACATAATTTCTGATTAAATTCACGTTAGTCGGTTCTTTACCCATTAATTTCGTAACCTATTTCATCATTATCTTCCCTCCACATTACAGTCACATATCACACAATGTCACGTGCGTCGTACGTGTGTACGTGTGTGTATCATCACCAATCAGATCTTATGTCTTTTCGCCGCTATTGAACATTGTTGCAGATCAGTTGTTGAGATCTGCAATTTGTAATTTGTAAAAGGCTCTATCCAAAGGTCACATACATGTTGGATGAGTGTTTGAGGCATGCTGGTGTGGGATTCGAGCTACGTGGATTTGTGGACATGAAGATGAAGATTGAAGATCAGATAGATCGTGATCTGATTGAATTCAATTATAGGTGGACGGTAATGATTCTACAACTTGAGAAGCTGGGAACACACGAGGATAAGAATTATTACATACAATATATTGACGCTTCAGGATCATGTTATGATCCTTAGAGATCTCTAAGATTTGAAATATTGGGAGGGTGTCAATTTTTCATACTTAAATCAGAAAGGACGATGTGTAATTTATCTATCTTGAAAACCGCACCCCATTTCACTATTTATTGATAATTCAGAGTATTTGAGAAGGAAGAAGCTGAGGAATTTTGTCTTAGCTTACAGTTGGATTCAAGTATCACCTCAAGAAAAATTTTAATATCAAATCAATGTTATCTATGAAATCGGCAATACCGTGATACGCTCAAGACGTGAACATGAAGTTCAACGCTTCCTCCATAAAGCAGCTAATTCGAAATGTAACCTTTGACATCCAGAAAGGCCTAGTAGCAAGGCTAGAACATCTAGTGGTCATCGCCGAAGAGGAGACCGCAGTTTGATGCTCACACAGGAACGTATTCAGAATTTGCACAAATATTGCTCCTTCAAAGAATTAGAGGCGAAATTTATAATCGATCCTTGAAAATTTTCAAATTTAAGCTTCTTGTAAAGCAATAAGCAAACAACAATAATTTCTATGGAATAATACGTTTATAATTTGAATTCTCTTCTCAGTCCAGCTCTGCAAAATAATGTGGTACACCTGGTAGCCGCGATATTCTCCGCTACAATCAATATAAACCAATCGGCATTTGATTAATATATATGTGCGTTGCTGACCAAGAAAAGGTAGAAACCGAAGAGGATGTGAGGTAATCATTTACAGGTTAATGTGGCCGGGCCGTACTTTGTAATTTGGACGCGGTGATTGGCGTACAACATGCGTGATCTAATCGCTACAAACGTACAAACACCTCTGCAACTGGGAGCAGATTGATGGAGGTACTGACCGAGGCTTTCGCCAGTAGCGATGATACCACGATTTCCAATATTCAATATTAGATTATTGATTCTCAATTCAAAAGCACATCATTCCCAAGCATGACGTCATCAGTTTGATTGCCTTTGGTCGGTAGAAGCAGACAAGTGTTGAATATCTAAATATGACTCATTTGTTGTCACATATTTCAGTACGACTTTAGAATTATACCACGTGCTAAAACACTTATTTGACGTCAAACTTAAAAGTTTGACGTCAAGTAAGTGTTACTTGATATAAAGGTAAAAGAAAAATGTATATTCTTTCTGATAGATTTGTATTACTCTTCTCTTCTTGTACAATATTGTCGTAATTTTCTGCTGGTAATATATCAAAATCATATGAAAGAAATTTGTCATTTTTATTGTATCGGATTCTTGGTGATCGACCATCAAGAACAGAGCAGGCCAGAAGAGAAACATTTCTATCTGTTTGTAGAGCTGTGCTCGTTAGTGACTGTGGTCCAGCACGAAGAACCAACCTCTCATCTCCTCTCCCTGGTGATTATGATCAGAACGGCTGGGACTCGGACCGACATATATCATTGTAACTATTATTATTGCTATTTGTTACTAATGATTGTGTATGTTGGAATCGTTCGTGCATCATTACTCATTAATATAGTTCGATTTGATCTCGCTCGTTTCGCTTTGGATCGGCCGCTGAGGTATGAGAGGGGATGAGGGACGACAGTCATGAGAAAATGCGGACCAGACGAAACGACCAGTTGGGTAATCAACCTAAGCGCCAGCAAATTCGCCAGGATACTTTCATAGCGAATCTTCTTCAAAGAATTACAAAATCAACAATTTGTCATGATGTTGAGAATACGAATATAGATTGTCAGTTAAAGTTATTCGATCTTCAGAGCAATTTCATTTCAGGTCAAAACTCTGAAGTCAGAAGACACTAGTTTTTTTTTTTTTAGTAAATAGATAACGAAGTAAATCTGATTGAAAATAATGTCCACTAACATCTAAATTCAAGTTATTAATTTAGATGTTCATATTTCTTATTTTAGTAGATTTTATTATGACTTTCCGGGTACTGGGCGAATAACCTTAAATGTAATTTATGTCCAACTCTTAAACTAAATATTTTTCTCATGTTTCTAATCAGGAGTGAAATTTTTTAATAAATAGCTACACGGACCATGGACAATGGATGGTACAAATAAACGCGACATGATTCCAACATCACAATATTGACCTCACACAAAATAGTTTTATACACAGTGTCGTCTAATATCTAAGACTATTTTCTATTAGTAGCCTCTTTTGGGGATAATCACATCAAATTTCATCCATATTACTTCATAAATCTGAGTTTAACATTCGTTTAAATCGTACAAGTCGAGTGATTGTCATAAATTGCACAAAATCAGCCAATGATTTTTTTTTTTGTTAAAGCCATGGATTATTGGATGGAAATTTAGATTGATACTTGTAAGTATGTACTTTTCAATAAGCGAAAGTTCTGCAAACTAGGAGAAAATTGAAAAGAAAACTTGGAGGAATATTTTGATTCCTTTAATTTTCAATAAAACTTTTATTTTATGGAGATGCAGAAAAATTTTTGAAATAAATTTTGTAGCTTATATTTTTTATTACAAAAAATTTCACAACAAATTTTCTGATATATAGAACTCTTTGGTAGATTTACACAAAATATATTCACATGATTTATTGAGAGCCTCTAAACACACGATTCCAAATAAACCTCAACAATCGTAGTTGCTCAAATGCTTATTTCATATTTAATTTGACGATTATGATTTATTTGTGATATTTCTAGTTGAATTA
Source organism: Dromius quadrimaculatus (assembly GCA_963989225.1). Lineage (NCBI taxonomy): Eukaryota > Metazoa > Arthropoda > Insecta > Coleoptera > Carabidae > Dromius > Dromius quadrimaculatus. The sequence continues at coordinate 9,012,195 of OZ022329.1, forward strand.
AAAAGCGTGGTACGCTTTAGGAACCCTTTTAAGAGCGCAAAAGTGTAATAACAGATTTGAATAGAAAATGATTAAAATTCTCAATAATATTTGAATTATCCTGATTTCAATGAGATAATGATTATTATTAATAGTACTTCTCGTATTTAGGGAGTAAAATTCAGAAAACAGAAAACAGCATGAGCATGAGCCCGGGGATCCGGCAAAACCGGATCTAAGAAATACGTAATCACGTGAGGATTTAAGTATTTCACCTGTTGAAAGAAAATCATTTTTCGATTCAGTTTACGTTGATTTTGATTTTGAATTTTCGCCTGTGGTCGTAAAATTGAATTTGAAGCACACTGGATCAAAAAAAAAATTTTGATGTTTGTACTCCGCTCCGATGTTTTCAGTGAAGTACATAATCCCTCCAAATTTTCACCTCTACTAACGATTCCGGCAAACCGAATCCTTTCACTTATATAGATATTCATCTACCTGCTCCAAAAATTTCATGAGATAATGTTGATATATAAAGTATAAGTATAATACGGGGAATAAAGACATTGCATAGTGGAAAAAATAAGGGAAAGCTGAATTTTTGCATGGAGCTTCCTTTGAATGGTTCTAAACAACATCCCAAGAATCCCCGCCGAAACATCAAAGGTCCAGGTAAATGGTTTTACGCATAAATCTCGCTAATGGTAATTTTTATCGAAAAAATAGTGATTATCAAATTTGTAGCTTAAAAAATTGCCTACAATAAATATCCACTTACTTTTTTTCGTAAGACTAACGGTTTTTGAGAAAATTCGACATTTCTAGCGTCGCATGCATCAGCGGGGATATTTGGGATGTTGCTTAAAGCCACAAAAGCAAGCTTTTTGCAAAAATCTAGCTTTCCGGGAGTTTTTCCAAAGTTTGACCTTTTTTTTTGTCTCTATTCCCCGTACTAGTAGTTATGTTAATTTTACTGAAAAGAGGCTACATTTTTACCCACATTGTTAAAATATTTTTTGTAGCTCGTACACCGAAGGTATCCTATTACTGAGCTGACTTCTGCTTCGAAAGTTCCCAATTCCAAACCATGGTAACAATTGGCATTAATTCGCTGTTGACTGGTAATTAACGGATATTTTTGTCCGCTGGGTAAAAATGAAAAATGAAATTGTAGATCATGGATCAAGATGCCGTTGGATTTTTTTATTTCATTGATATTTATGTCAAATTGATATTTGAAAGAGATTTGTATTATAGAATGTGTTTGAAATAGTATGTGCATTTATTGTGAACGGGATAGCACAGAAAATGTGAAAAATATCAATCAATAAAATAAATCATGTAAGTTATGTTTCATTGTTTTAGTTTACTGTAATGTGATCGCATTTGCAAAAATATGTTTGTCAAATCGATAAGATAGTTTCAATACATTCAAATTTATTCAAAAAGCTTAGTAATGGGGGTACTTCGCTGCACTTGTTACAAAAAGTATCGTATGCAACACGGACACTGAACGACTGTCATTATTGTCACGGACAAATTTGGCTGCACGGAGCTACGCCTTGGGCCTTGCCTCGTACTTCGCCCTTGCCTCTGCCCTCGTCTTCACCGAATGCAGCCAAATTTATCCTGGACAAAAATCACAGTCGTTCGGTCCTTGTAGCATAATATACTATTTTGAGGCGGCATTTTAAAGAGTACATTTTTCTGAACTTATGACCTAACCTTTAATCTTATAGAATAATTATTGCTATTGATAATATTAAGGTGCTTGCTACAAAAAGTGACATTTGAGAGATTTTCATCATATTTGGATATTATGAAGTCCAAGTATGAATACACAGCATATCAAAAAATGAGAATCTCCTGCTGAGTTCGGAAGATATTTGAATCCTAAATCGATCTTGTATCTTCTTTTTACACATGGGTTCTTATGGGACAGCATAACACATTTGCCACTGTTCTGGTTATTGTCGCTGTAAACAATAAAAGATATTAATAAAAAACTAATAGTTTATAGATTCATTATTCACAATAATTTGATCAAAATTCGAAGAAATAAATAGTATAAAATAGTATATTGTGTAACAAGTGTGATAAGTTGTCGATGAGCGAAGTTGGGCGCACGAACGAAATGAGTGCGCTCATTCGCTCAAGTGGGCAATTGACAACACCCCATGAGTTGCAGATACTATTTTTTATTACGAATGTGGGATGAGTATTATTTTGCGTTTGTTTTTCCGGGCGGTAAATGGTTTGTGTGCGACAAGTTTACTCAAATTATACTTGGCGCACTTAAAAAACAAAGAGCTATTTGCCGCCCGGAAAAACGTGCGCAAAGTAGTACTTATCCCGCATGAGTAATAAAAACGAATATTTAGTATTTAATTCAGTTGACGGCGAAAAATACGTATAACTGATAGCGCTTGGCAACATTGCTTAACTTGTCACATGGTACTGTGACGTAGCTTGGTTACCAAATGTCAGTTTTGACGTTTAACCTCTGTCATCTTGCCAGTCTGCCATATTATATGTGTGTATCAAATACTAATATGTACTCACACGATTTTGTCTCTCCCAATATTTATTTAATTCACATATTTGTATAAACAGATAGACAGGTGTATTTCGTATTGCTTTTGTTTACTTTATTGCAACGTTGTCAAGTATAATTTGTCTAGATTGACAATCTTTTGTTACTAGCGTTTGACCTACAGATGACTCTTTTTTCGTAGCAAGCACCTTTGAATTGAAAAAAATTCCGTTGAATTAGAACTAAAGCAAGAAACGGAGCACAATTTTTTTTCAATATAAAGTATCGAGTTAGATATTAAATAGATGTGTCATTCTATCTTTGAAAAATATAAAATAATCAGACGAAATAATTCATTCCATTTTTAAAGAATTGCGACGAGAAATATCAAGTTTATATAAATAATTTGATTGTTCAGCTTTGATCGTTGCTTTCTGTATGAAATCAATTGGATATCGGTATAAAAATACATATATGTAAAAGCTGTAGTTTTTCTGAACATCCTATGTCATTTTAATGTTTATAAACAGTGTACAGTTGCTATTATTAAAGGATTCATCAGTTCGCGCATGGAAAAGTTATGAAATTAAGGTTGCGTACGCATTTCGGAAAAAGGCAGATCTGACTATGGGGAAAAGGCGTGTTTCACAATAACGGAATAATATCACAAAAAAATCGTAGGCACATTTTTGTGGAAATAAGTATAAGCTACAAAATTTATTTGAAGTGTTTTTGTCCATCTCTATCATAGAAGAAATTCTAATGAAAATAAAAATATAGAAATAAATTTCTTGAGTTTGCTCAGCAAAACTTGTGCTTCTTGAAGGTACATACTTCTAACTATGCAAGAAAAGCAACCACTAAGACAGAAATCGAAAACATAAAAATACCAAATGAAGATATAAAAGCCATAGCAAACCTGAAGATTAAAGAAGAATGGCAAATATATTGGAATGAAAAAACAAATAACAAACTTAGAGAAATAAAGGAAGACACTGGAAAATGGTTGGTCCCCACAAAGAGAAAAGACCAAATTGTGACCAGTAGATTACGAATTGGACACACGAAATATACACATGAATACATAATCAAGAAAACTGAACCAATCACGTGTGACACCTGCTCGGAAACCATTACCGTCAAACACATAATTGAAGAATGTCCCAAATACGTAGCACACAGACAAAAACATAAAATCCCACATACAACGAAGGAAGCACTCGGAAACAACTTAACCAACATCAACAATCTAATAAACTATCTCACAGATATAAAACTAATAGACTGTATATAAAAAATAACAATGTGAATAATACAGGAAAAAAAAAAAAAAACCACCTTCACACCTAATGTAATGGATTAGTGACTAAAAGTCGAAATCCAAGAAACCTTAAATAAATAAAATAAAATACTTCTAACTACCTAAAACAGGACTTCCATACGGTAATGTGTTCGGAGGCAACCAATCCAAAACGCTTCAATAAATTTCTTGATTTGAAATTGATGTGTTGTACAATATAAACAAATGTTCCAGTGGATTCACAGGACTTTGGGTTTTTTTTGTCACTGTGGACTAAACAGGGATACATTAAAACAGCCTAAGACTAAGGAGCAGTCCAAATAATGACATGCCAGCGGAAAGTATGCACCAAGGAAAGTTAAGACCGTTTCCTTCAGCTAAAAAGGCTATGACGACTGCCTTTTGGGATTCGCAATTTTTTTCTTCTATTATTTTGTGTAAACTAAGAATATAAGGTAAGGTTTATTTAGCGTTGATTCTTCGTGTTCAAATAAAATTATTGATCTATAAAGGTCACAATGTCGACGGATTTATTTTCCGTGTATTGTGGTTCAAGTTGGGATGTTGTTTTATTTTGAGGTGTGTACGAATAGTGTTTGTTTCGTAATAACAAGTGTTTGAAAGTAAAGAAACATATAACCTTCTTCAACATTTGTGATAATCTCGAGCGTTATAGGCATTAAATTGTTTCTTTGAGTCCATCAGAAGCAAAGACAACCATTCTGCATTGGTTTCTATCATTCTAGCAGGCTATTGTATCAAATAATTGAATTCTCCTGGGTAGACGATTAAAAATAGTGAGTTACAAGATCAGCAAGTCATTTGAATCTAATTAAATTTATATATGTGACCGCTGTTAGGTGTGTTGCGCGGTATGAAGACTTTGTCGACCGGCGCGCTCACAAAGAAAGAATTAATTGATTGATTGAACGATTGAACCAATCACGCCTACTATCATCAAGGTGTACAATACAACCAAATCAAAACTACTGTCCATTTAATATAAATGAAAAAGTTTTGTATTTCAACTCATGCAACGCACGTCAACCAAGCACACCCCTCTACGTAATAATTATCCCCCGCAAATACCTGCCACTAATAAAAATAAGACTCAAATATGCGCATATTGTAATCATACGCAGGGGTATAATTAAGAGCGTTTAGTGAGACAGCACAGTGGCGGCGGAATGGAGGATTCTTCTGGCGGGGGCGGTGAGTGACAGGACCGCCGTGCAGGGCCCCCAGGTGACTTACACGTGCGCGACTAGCGACATCTTAGTAAAAGACCTAGTGATTAATGTAGCCGGAATCGTATTTTTCAATAATGCAGTACTGCATATATCTCATTTATATTAAAGAAGAGGTAAATCCTCTTCAAACAGTTTTTGTTCTTTTGATAAGTTTTATGCAGACATTATATGACAAGGGTAGAATAATATATGTGGATTATCCTAAGCTTCACATTTCGGAAGTATAACCATTCAAAATACGTCATAACTTTTTACTCATTGTTTTGTCATTATTTAACAACTATATTAAATTGGAGCAATTATATTTTGGGACAGTACTATAATGAATGTTCGAATTCATTAATTACAATTGATTAATTTTTTGTGCTAACGTTTCTAGCTTTGAAAATTGATGATGGTCCAATAAAGGACAATTAAAACATTGACCTACTACAAATTTATAAAATAAAATAATAAGTAAGTTTGAGGTGACTATTTGCCGAAATTCATCTGAAAATTATGCAACATCAGATAATCCAACCCGCGATAAAAACTAAATCACATTGTTGTCACATTGTCACAACATAAATTGATTAGAACGTGTGTGTTGCGTGTACCAGATCACTTCATTCTCCAGTGTTGACAAAAACGTAGCAAATAAAAAAACCCTGTTATCTGACAAACCTTCAGACACTGACAACTAGAACTGTATATAAATTAGTTCGGGATGAAGATAGCCACTGGTGCTGGAAAGAAATAATGTGCGGGCAGACAACTTAATTTAACACAATGAGGAAAAAATTTATTCCATTCAAAATAGATCCAAATGATGCAATTTAGTATTTCAAAACAATGAAATGTTAGGACAATCACAGAAATACAAACTGATTGGCATTTCAATTCACTTTCTCAAATATACAAATAATTTTTTAGCTTTACAGTTTATTGGTGAATAAATTGAACTATGGATCCACGACCAGAAATCACGTCCAAAATGATCCGATAGTTACAAACACAAAAGCGTAAATTTATGTATCTAGGATCTTAAAAAACTTCTGAACATATGAGAACATATGAAATTCTTAGGTTACCCTCAAAACGAAGAATACTACGCCTGTATTTACCCTTGAGAATAATCCGGGGCTTTTAGAAACGGTTCTATTATACTTCTAAACATATGAGAATATATGAAATGCTTGATTGATCCTTAGAATTAGGAACACTAGATCCTAGACCTGTGTCTATCCTTAAGAATAATTTGGCACTCTTTTGAAACAGTAGGAGTCCAAAACACACTATTTAATAGGGCACCAACTCATAGGGGTCTTGAAAACTTTTAAACATATAAGAATATATGAAATGCTTACGTAACCCCTAAAAATAGAAACAATAGACCTGTGTCTATCCAATTTAGAAACAGTAGGAGCCCTGAACAAACTAACTCACAGTAATCCATAAGACTTCTGGACATATAGGCAAATACGCTCAAAACTAGGAACATTAGGCCTATGTCTATCTATAAGAATGATTTGGCACTGTAAATACCGGCTTTATAAACGATGTAAACTCTAAACAAAATATTCGATCACATGCTCAAAGTATTGTATAAGACTTTTGAACATAAAAGAGGTTATCAAATGATTTGGTATTCCTCAAAACTAGAAATATTTGGCTTGTATCTATCTTCGAGGATAATCTGGCACTGTAAGTATTGGCTTTAGAAACAGTAGAAACTCCAATGACGTATTAACAGTAGACCCAGCACGCGGCATTTGTTTTGATGCAGGAATAAACAGTGGGGTGAGGAAGGTAAACATCGTTGTATCGCAGGTTGCGTTTTTCATTTGAAAAAATATCGATTGTGAGATGTGGGAAAAATCTCGTATTTTTTTATTTTGAAGCAATTAATATATTATTACTTCTATTTCAACAAATATATACATACAGTACAGAATAAAGCCGCGCACTTCTCAAACATAAATAAAAGCAGGCAAACCGCATAACAAGCATGTTTACTCCCTTCGCTTCTCAGAACCTCTCACCTTGTAAGTGCTAACATCACAACAAACTGTGGTCTGCCATAGAACGCGCTGGGTCTACTTTAATAATACGTCATTGAGAAACTCTGATCACACTTTTAATGAGGTACCAAGTCACAGTATTATATAAGACTTCCAAACATATATGAAATGGTTAGGTAAACCTTAAAATTAGAAACACTAGACTTGTGCCTATCCTTAAGGATAATCTGGTACTGTGGGTATGGTAAGTGCCGACTTTAGAAACACTGAAGGCTCTGACCAATCAATCAATCACTATGCTTTATGGCCCATGTAGAGTCTAGGCTTCTTCAACAACATCTCTCCATTTTTGTCTGTCTTTTACTACTTGTGTCCAGTACTTTAAGCTTTCTTAAATCTCCTATAACGTTTATTTTCAGGCATATGCTGTAGTTGTCTCAACCATCTAATTGTTTACTTTTTGATCTACAATATTTTGATTCTCATAAAGTTGCATCAATTTATGCTTCATTCGAGACTTCCATTCCTTTATAAATTTATCATATATTGACCCAAGGTTTTTTTTATCTTACGCTCGAAGCGCATTATTAAGTTTTTGATTTTCCATATAGATATATGTTTTATATTGTCGTATATTTGTTGATAGTCTATATATAGCTGGTATATATCTATATTGTATTCACAACACTTTTTTTGGTCGACTGTAGGGCTCCGCACGGAATTCAGCTTGGTATTCTCTAATTATATTTTTTGCTAGAGGTGCTGGTCGTGTATTGATAATACTGGATAGTATATCTTGTAGGATATATTTGAACGGCATATGCCTCTTTGGTTACTGCACTCCGATTTGTCTTCTTTTCTAAATATTGGGGAGACTATACCTAGTTCCTATTCTTCTGGGACTCTTTCTTGTCTTCATTAAAGTATCAATTAATTTATGGTATATATCCGCAGGATAATCACCTCCTGCAATAATTAATGGAAGTGCCGTCTTCTGAAACGGTGCAAGCTTTGAACAAACTATTTAATAAGGCACCAAATTACAGTACTCTATAAGACTTCTTAATATTTGAGGATATATAAAATGGTTGGGTAAAACTCAGAACTAGAAAAAACTAGGCTTAAAGATAAGCTGGTACAATAAGTGCTGGCTCTAGAAACAATGGAAGTTTTGAAAACATTTTTTGATAAGGTACTAAGTTCCAGTACCTATTCTAAGAGACTTCTAAACATATGAGAATATACCGTGTGTCCCAAATATTCGTTGTCATATGACTTTAATATGGGAAATCAGTTTTTCGCAAATAAGAATTCTCCGGAAGAATACTATGCCACATGATTGTACAGTATGCTGGTATATTCATTCCTCTATCTTATTTTGCATCATACTTATCATTTGAACCCCATAAATTTCAATAAAATGAGAAAATTGATTAAGAAATAGTTTTTTGAATCCATCATGTTCCTTTAACTACATGTTCTGTGATTGAAAGGTCGCTAACGTACACGCTTCACATGCAAGAGAAGATAGGCGAGCGGTGGATTTGATTCCCGACAAAACCAAAAACACTTTTTTATTATAATACCTTTTTTTAATCGACTTCAAGAACCGAAATATCTACTAACTTCCAAGTTGCAAGAAACAGAGTTAGCAGCCTGTTTATGATTTTTCATTTGTTTTAATAGTTCAAAACATCAAAATGAATACGCTAAGTATAAATGATCGTGCCAATATTATCAAAATGTATTATTATCTCACAATATTTTGCAGGCATGGGTAATGGTTGGTTTCCATCTACATAAATGGTACGCAAAATTATTCTGAAATACTACCTGCGCTGCTTTACAACAATCTAGAAGAATTAAAACAGAAAACTGTAAAGGAATGTGAGAGTACTACACCTTGCTAATTAAGTGATGTTCCAAGGACATTTTATGATAGATTAGGTTATTGTCTGGCAGAAAAAGATTCACATATCGAACATTTACTGTTACTTTCACAATTTATTGTTTACTCAACTCATTATGACAATTTTGTTCTTTCTTTTTCAATGGACTATTATTTTATTTACAATCAAAAAATGCTATTTATTTCATTTATTATAATAGAACATGTTTAAAAATAAAATTTTGGACAAAATTTGAGTAAATCAAAAAATAAAATACTTTTGGTTTCGTCAGGCATCGATTCCACAACTCGCCTACCTTCTCTTGCATGTGAAGAGCTTACGTTAGTAATTAGAGGAACATTACAACGTGATGGATGGAACAAACTATTTTATATTCAATTTTTTTTTTATTCATGGGATTTAAACGATAAATGTGATACAAAATGAGATAGAGGGATGAATACACTACCATACTGTACAATAATGTGACATGGTATTCTTCCGAAGACTTTTTATTTGCGAACAAATGACTTCTCATATTGAAGTCCTATGACAACGAATAATTTGGACACACATTTTTAGGTAGCCCTCAAAACTAGAAACAAGGCTTGTGTCTCTATCCTTAAGATTATCATCTGGTACTGTTAAATACCGGTTTTGGAAACAGTGGAAGCTTTGAGCATACTATTTAATATGACACTAAGTTACAATATTCTATAAGACTTCTAAACATTTGAGACTATATGAAATGCTCAAGTAGCCCTCAAAACTAGAAACAAGGCCTGTGTCTATCCTTAAGGATACTCTAGCACTGTGAGTGCCAGCTTAAGAAACAGTGGAAGCTTGAAACAAACGATTTAATAAGGCATCAGGTCACATTATTCTATAAGACTTCTAAAAATGTGAGAATATGAAATGTTTATGTAACCCATAAACCTAGAGATTCTAAGCATGTGTCAATCCTTAAGGACAATCCGGCACTACAAGTGCCTGCTTCAGAAACGGTAGAAGCTCTAATCACACAATTTAATAAGGCACCAAGTCACAGTATTTTCTAAGATTTATATACATATGAAAGTGTATATGAAATGCTCAAGTAACCCTCAAATAAGTGCCGGCTTGAAAAACGGGATCAGCCACTTTTTCAGCATGATCTATACAAACTCTCCTTGATAATTGAGAAATTTGATTGCAAGAATGTTTGTGCCTCATCTTCTGATGAATAACAAAATTGGTTGGAAAATATTATCTTTATATTATGTTACATTTAAGAAGCAACGTATCGAAACAAAATAAAAAGATAACTAGAAGATAATGAAGTTAGGAGATACAAGGTGAAAATAAGTCATCTTGTATTTGCAACGCATGTCAAATATTATGATATTGAGGAATAATCATAATTGTCATCGAAATTCTGTTGTCGCTTTTGGTAGTTGAAGATTTGTATCACTTGATGATACGCATGATGTTTTTATTGATATCAATTGAGAAACGAAAAGTCTAATAACGGCTATATCTGCGCCTATTTAGCAATATGCATAATAGAATTATACGGTAATACTTTTCCAATTACTTTGCCATCCTACACACACATACAGCACATAAGTTAAGAGTGCACATCTTTCTTCCTTCAGCATTCTCTACGAAGTCTTGTTGTGTTGTTGGTTGATTTATGTGGTGTTTGCGAGGACACCTGCGGATCCCTTGTTTACCACACACACAAACCAAAACATACGTATACAAACAAACGTCCTGTGCAAGACTAATCAGTGTGTGAACAATGTAATTACTTTGGACGTAAAGGCCGAGCCGATGCGTAAGAACTAATGGAATTGGATTTATTAGATTGATGATATTTGGACGTGATATTCAAGAAGAAAATATTTGAGTGAGTTTTCAGGTCGCACTCATTTCGTGTGCCATAAATTAATTACTTTTCGAATAGCTGCTTTCCAATACGTAATAAATCTCACATTTCAACACACTATACATCATAGCAACAATAAATATGTAAATAAATACCCTTCGTACATATACCTTACACCTTTCTGCGCACACTAATCGAAATCAAACAAAACAACACTTTGTAACACTTTAACGTGCCTACGTACAACCATTCGGCCTACCATAACAGAAATGATGAGCTAAATGTGCTACAGTGCATAAGAAAACGACCCAAAACGTCCTTCACAAGAATATTGGCTCACACAGTCAAAACCATTCAGATTATTTGATAGCTGGGGTCTTTCAGGTTTAACATTAATATTCCATTTTATATTAAATAGCCGATTTCAGCATCTTGAGTTGAATCAATCCGGCTTAAATGGCTCAATATCTCCATTTTTACTTACTTGTGTTTTGACTATTTTGGGCTTGATTTCGGTATGTATGTGCGTATGTGCGTTCATAACTCGGAAATCAAAACCTGTCGAACGTATGATGCTTAATATTTTGTATTTAAGGTGAAGCATCACTCGGAAGAACTATTTTAGCGCGAAATTTGAATTGATGAATCTTGTAGCAATATGTTTGATAAATACTTTCTTATAATAAAGTAACAAAGTTTTTATTGGCGTGTATATTAAAAATTAGATAATTTGTCAAAGTTTCATTATGTCTGCAATAAATCCGTATAAAATTAGTGCTAACGTATAAAATTAGCATGCAAATCCTATATCTCAGAGACTTTGATAACAACTTTTCTGGAAAAAATATATATATATACTAGGCGCTATACTTGCATTTATCATATAAAAAATTTCATTAAAATTGAACTTGATAATTTCGAGAAAAAAAATAATTAGTGCTGAGAATATTAATTTCTCAGAGACTATCCAGTTTTTTGGGACAAAATTTGGTAAACTTATAGATGACATTATTTTGCAGAGTGCTGTGCAAGAATTGTTGATTTTTATTAATTAATATTCCGTTTATAACCCTTTCTGTGCACTTCTAAAAGTATAATATTTATATTGAAAATTGGAGGAAAATCAAAGTCTTGTATTCAAAAATTATATATATTCGAATGATTTATTATTTTTGACATCGGCCACTGGATTTTGGGCTCAAAATTCTCGATATTTTGGGTACTTCTCTGATGTCCATTACACTTTTTTTATTCCCTGCAAGGTTAATTAAGACAAAAGTAATTATATTCCATGGCCAAATATTTCTTGGAGATAATATATTATTTTGAGAGTCGTGAGATTCCAAGTCTTCGAGAAATTGATTTTTTTTTTGTTCAAATCATAGATTTTGTTATGAAGAAACGTCAAATGAACAAAAAGAAATATATTTATTATATCTTAAAATTATGAGCAATTTTTTACAATACTTTCCAGAGTTTCAGCGGCTGTATATTTCAAAATAATAATTTAGGAAAATATTCTTCAATTTCTTTTCTACTTCTTTGAGTAGTGTGAATATGACTTTACTAGTTGATTTGTTCTGTGGCGCTATCTAGTATCCAAATTTTGTATTACCTGACAAGTGTCAAAGATTAATTTTATCATGTATTTATTCATGAGAATATATAGCCTATGGCTGATTTCAGTAACAAAAACTATTTTGAATATCTGCTTCTGGCTGTGTGTGTAGTTTTACCGATTTTGTCACACTAGTAAGAAAAATGATTCGGACTCCAGGATATTTGACAAATCTGACTTACAATGTTACAGTAAGTTCATTGGATGAATACATTAAAAATCAATCTTCAAATCTAATTTTGTAAAACTTATCTCTTTTAGATTTCTAAATACTACTATAGCTGGAAGTGTACAGATGAAAATTTCAAGTTATCAATATCATATTTCTCAAGAAAGCGACAAAATATTTTATTTATGTCCATCAATTATTATTGGGATCTGTCATTCTACAAATAATAATACTTGATTCGAATCTGCATTGCTCTAAGGCCCGAGATATTCACCTTTAAATAAATTACAAGTATTAATTTCTTAGTGAATACATCAAGGGTAAATACTTTAAAGAAAACATAGACTAACAGCTTCAAATTTTGGTCTAGTCTGTAAGCAAAAACTGCCTGTCGGACCCCTAGTAGAAAACATACCATATGTTCGAAATCTATCTACTAGTGCTGCGGAATGAGGTAAGAGTCATGAGCAAGTAGCAATACACAACTATGAAAATATAATAGGTGTTTGGGCTGAAGGTAGTATCGAGCAATTCTTCTTTGAAGAAACAACTGATCATCAGGCAAAAACATTTAATGGTGCTCGCTAAGGCGACATGATAATCAGGAGTCTGTATGTGCCAACAAAGTCGTGGAGATCATTTGCTCTATATAATATTCCATGCATAATCCTTCTACTGTATACTTAATGGTTCAATAAAAAATCATAATTTTCAATTTAAAACCAGTTTTCTATCAAAATTAGATAGCCCTTTACTTTACCTTATCCTTTATGATTCAATAAAAAACTCATTGGCTGGTACCACAAGCTCTGTTTTTGGCTATACTGGCAGTGTTATTTTAAGAAGAGTTTATGGCAATATGAATATTTTTAAGCTATTTTGATGGGAAATATTTAAATAAATTTTGTAGACATATGAGTTCTCTGTAATTTGTATTTGAAGATTCTTTTCTAAAGTATCTGAGAAAATTTTAATTGCGTTAAAACACATCTTGACACAACGCTCTTAGTAGCGCCAAAAACAGAGCTCGTCGTACATTTTTTATTTAAAACATGTTACTATCAAAATTAGTTCTTGCGTGAGTTTTGGGACATTTTTATATCATAATTTCATAGTCTCATTATGAACAATTTCATTAAAACTTATGTCTCTGAAAAATTATTTTGTATGCGAGCATTAATTTCAGTAAATTTCTCTATAAAATGTTTCTCTTCTGAAAGGTCGAATTTGAATTCTTGTGTATCCCGCCGTCATCACTGACCTTCCATAAGCCTCACTTACTCCAAAACAAGATTAGACTAGACAGAAATAGCTAGTATTTCCGGGTGATGTTTCACCTTAAGACTGGTATAGAGTCTAGTTGTGCACCTTGCAATCGTCTGTACCGGACGTGCACTTTACTTAAAATGTTTTTTGAATTTTCTGTATGAATCCAAAATGATTAGCCATAGGATACTCAAATTCAGTATTTGAGATAGCTGTAGTATCTAAATGTTTATCTTTTAGTTTTATACCAATCGGCTGAGCCGGAAGTGCACGTTATAACAGACTTTTTGAATTTTCCGCATAAATTCAAAACAATCAGTTACAGAAAATTGAAATTTTGTATTAGGCACTTCTGCAACATCTAGTTATGTACCTCGCATTATGGTTGCAACCGTCTGTACCGGAAGTGCACTTTACTCAAAACATTTTTTGAATTTTCCGCATAAATCCAAAACAATTGAACGTCGAATGCTGAAATTCAGTATTTGGGACGATTTTACCATCTAAATCAGGCATGGACAAAAGCCAGCCCGCGGGCCGAATTCGGTCCTTTTGATTGTTTACACAAGATTCCAACTGTCGCTGGTTGTATAACATTATAACAGGATGGTCATAACCAGAATCCCTGCTTTATACGATTTACAAATAAATTTACAGCTTTCACGTCTCACATTAAGTATTATAAAATAATAATATATTATGTTTCGATTCTCGGTTTTTATTAATAATTTTATTTACATTACAGTAAATTTATAATTACTGGAAGCTAGTAAGACGCCTGAGGCACCGTTGAAAAGAGATGAGTCGTCAGTCAAATAAAAGATATGTTCAGCACATAATAACTAGCAAAAAATATCTTTAATATAAATGATGATGCTTCAGGTGAGTAATTTTGATGAAATAGTTATCTGTATGAAATAAAAAAAAATGAAAATTTCAACTTTGCCCGAACGCGATTTTAATTTGGTATTTATCGAACTATAGACCAACGCTTTACCTCTGAGCCATAGATTTTGTACATTATATTCTATTTACAAAATATTATGCACAATTTTCTGCACTCTCAAATATTTATGTTTGTAGTTGAAATAATGCTGTACGAATGATGCGAGTGTAATCGGACCGAAGAGAGAATTGATAAAATAAATTTTCCTTAATTTTTGGATTATTAAGCAATTTAAATGCAGTTTTCTTGTGATTATCAGATAACTACATATAATTATCATTGATTTAGTTCAAATTTGTTACAATAATACGAAAAATCAGCCCAAAAAATGGCGTTTAAAATTTGTCCATACAACAACGTATAAGTATATGAGGAAATTTCTCTTGGATTTGATATATTTATTTGATATTATTGGAAATGCTTGTTGATTGACGGCTAGTTTGATCTCAACTTAATTATCCAAAATCTGGATGTGTTCTACCCACTAATAGGTAGAAGACATGAATGATTTTAATTATTTTAAATTTGCAATAATTCTACACGATTTTAAAGCTTGTATCTCCTTAAATTATAATCGTAGAATAATTAGCTAAACGCTTGTAAGAACTTTTAACCGTTCAACCCAGTCTGTATACACCGCAAATAATGCAACATAATAGGATGAATCTGTTACTTTTTAAAAGCTTATATCTTCCAAAATAATAATCTTAGAATAATCTGTCAATCTTTCGGCCCGAAAGATTTCCTAAAATTGGAATTTTGGCCCTGATCTAAATGCTCATATCTTATTTTCATTGAATCGACTGAGCCGGAAGTGACTTTACTTTAGAGTCTTTTGGAATTTTTCGCATAAATTCGGAACGATCGGCTGTAGAGTATTGAAATTTAGTATTTCAGCCTACTGTATAGCATCTGAATGATTGCCTACTATTCTTATAACAATCGTCTGAACCGGAAGTGCATTTCAGTTAATTTTATTTTTTTTAATCTCGCTTACAAATTCAGAATTGTTAGCCGAAGAATCTTGAAAATCAGTAATTAGGAATGTTGTAGCATAAGAATAAGACCTACTGTTTCCATAGCTACCGACTGGGCCGAAAGCGCAATTAACTTGACAGATTTTGTGTTTGAAAAAAATATATCCAATGATGTAAAAGTAAGTCACTTGATGTCCACGTCAGATTTTTCAATTCAATAAAAGGAATCAATTATGATTAAGAATAATTAATGGGAACTGTCAGAATCATAAATTAATAAGTAGTGCAATGGAATTCTAAGAGCATTACCGATTTAAATATGCAAATATTTGGGTGGTTTGGTTGCACAAATACCGCTAGTGTGTTTTGCACATGCACTCGACTCTTGCCTACATTTATTCCTACACAATATCGTTCGTTTGTTCCACGTTCATATCTCATAGAGCACGGCAAATTTTTGCGTGTCGATAATATATAGCAGCGTACCTCGCATAAATGTTTCAAACTGACTTGGTTCCAGCGATTATCAGATGTACGTATGCAAATTCATGTATGAATAATATGTTTGAGTATTATATAATTTCAAAGTTCATGACGCTGAATGACTTTTCTCATAAACTTTACTTTTATATCTTGAAATTGGATAAATAATTCATATCAGTGAGTGAAGGCTGACGCGGAATTATATTAAGAATGAATTTTCTCACGTGTTTACAAGCTTGAATTTACAATGTGATTGATTTAGGGAGAAAGTCTAAGGTCCAGTTGTATAAAGCATTGTAACTTTAATCACATTTTAACCTCACTTTTTGACATTTAAAAAATAAGTGAAACATTCTTAAAATCCAGCATTTTATATGAAACATCATCCAAAATGCTTTATGTAATTGGGCCTAAATGTTTATATTTTGGTCCACTCCATCACCTTCAGTTCATTTCTCCACTAATTACTACCCGTTAATGTCCTTGTTAACAAGCTTATCGACCTATGCCCTTTCTACTTCTTTTCTTGCAGACAATAAGGAGCGTCCGCGGTCCACGCATAGCACAAGCGATTCTGCTTGTATCATGTGTGGGTACAACATCCATACAACATGACGTTAGAAGAAGCGAGCGCATATGTCCTCCAGCGTTGAGGGTGTGGATCTTATAGAATGGTTGCTATATTCGGAATGGTACATAGTTTTAAATGAATTCAATATGAATATTATTCGCAGTGAAGAATGCTGTTCCTCAAGAGTTTATTACATTTATATAAAAATCGCACTTTCTCCTCAAACTTTGAATGGACCCCAGCAATCATTCTCCGCCAAACAAATCTTTTTAGTTATTCCTGTCATTATAATCGAACTTTGCCATTCCTAAATAAAATATAAGTTAATATCCTCAAGGACCAATTAGATATAGTTGAAACTCTTGACCACAAGGAGACGAAGGATAAACTGAATTATTTTGGAAGGTACGTGATGATTTTGGGAATAACCACAAGAATGGTTTCGATGTACCTTCAGAAACAAATATGCTTGTATAATTTTGTGTTGATCTTGCAAACTGATATATTTGATATGATTTAATACGTAGCAAACAATAGTTTAATCATAGATTATTTACATTCTATCAAGTAACTAATATTGGGTATTTAATATATGAAATAGGATGCTCTACATTCTTGCTTCAGGTTGTCAATATTGAATTATTCCCAACAATTTTAATATATATTAGAGCATTCTCCTAAATGTTGCAACCTGATTGTTCTACTCTTCTTCTCTACCCAAAAATGGGTGCGTCACCACGCCTTAGTCCACACACCCAAGACAATGGTCACTGGCCGTCCATTCTCTGTTATGTTATTATGTTTCAGAGCCACTATACTCTAACCTTTTATTGAAAAAAACTTGTTCAGAATGCCGCCTGATACCTGATGTTACTTTCCAATGTTGTGACTTCAATTGTGTTTTGATCGCCCCGGGGTTATTAATTGTTTTCTGAGGATGTCATCATTGACTACCACAAATAATAAAGCGGATAATTTTTTGGGAGAGCCTTAGACGATTGAGTTGTAAAAATGACAACCCAAAGTAATTTTTATGGGAGCTCTAAATTAGAAGTCGTGAAGTATTAGATTTTTTCATGAATGTAGAAGAACTATGTAAAATAAAATTAAATATTAATATGTATACTGAACATGCAAAATTTATTTTTATTAATAATTCAGTGTAAAATAACTTACCAACAAAAATAGTTATTTAAGTATTACCAGTAATCATAAGACATTGCAAATTTTGTAAAGGAGAATTTCAAACTCTCTCTGTTTAGTCATAAGTCATAATTAAGGTCCTTCTCAAAATAATCATACGAGGGGATCATTTGATTTATCTGCCCATCCTGTTCAGGATCATCTAAAGTTTTTTCAAGGATAACCTTACGGAATTCAATTGGATTGCAAATTGATCGTCCTGCTCAGAATCAACAAAAGATTTTTTCAGGAAAACCCCACAAAAAGTTATTTGATTCTAACGTGGTAATCCTGAATTGGACCCACTGAGGATCTTTCAAAGATAACTTTTCCAAAAAAATATCCTGTTTTACAAAAGACGAGTTTGATGATCTCCATACCGGAATAGAATAGCCGCCTATGAGGTAATTATCAATTTTTGGATCAACTGCTGCTCTCAGGATAACCTCATGAAATATTATTTTATTTTAATTTGGTCATTTTGCACGGAACCAATTCAGGATAACCTTCAGGATAAGCAAGCTGTTTGATTTCAACGTGATACTCCTGCATTAGTCCAACTGAAGATCTTAGGATAACCTTTCTGAAATAGTTATCCTGTTCAAGGAAATCTAAGATGATCTTATAAAAGATGAGCTTGATCATCTTCAAACCAGGATAGAAGGATAACCTTTTGAAAAATGTTATCCTGATCGAAAGATCTAAGGTTATTTATAAAAGACGAGCCTAATGATATCCATACAAGGATAAAATCGAAATAATCTTAATATCTTAAAAAATGTAGGTCATTCTGATCAGGCAGAACTATTTTGACAAAATGACCATATGAGGAAATTTTTATCTGGTCGTCCCAATACCAATTGTGCTTCTCTCAGGATAACCTCATGGAATGTTATTAGATTTTGATTTGATCGGTAGTAAAAAGACATCAAGCTTGGTTGGAATCAGGGAGAAAACTGTTATTAATTTAAAGAGAAGACTCTCCGAAAGGTTAACAAAAACAAAAAAAATTAAACGCATAATAAAACTATCAAATAATCGTGATTCTGGATATCAGAACTGTAAAACTAACAAGCTGAATTTTTGTATTGGTCTTAAATACGTCATTATAAATGCTGTGTCGGAAGTCTCCATCGATTCCGCTTGGGCGTTGTTTGTTATCTGATGTCAAAGATCACATATCTTCATTTTCTGTGTATATCTCTGAAACGATGAGAGCTGCTGCAAAATAGACAAAAGAGAAGTTTGTAGATCGTAAAATTTTCCACACAAAAGATGTCAGTACTTTTTCTCCTACGAAGCACCGTTCTCGAGTTATCACAATTTCAGACCCTAGGTTTGCTTATATTTCCGCACCCGTTCAGAAGTAGTGTACTCAGTGTTTTTTTTTAACGTGGTTTTCCCAGTAGGAATACTCCATGATATATTTCAATCCAGGAAATTTAATGGGATAATATTTTATCAATATAATGAAAATTGTAGCAACAAGAAAATTACATTACTTAGCATCAAATTCTACATGATCTCTTGTTTCTTCCTTTTCGCTCTCCTCTTTCTCTTCTTGCTCAATTTGTGTTCCAAAAAGAGAGATACATCAGTTAGATCTGCATCGATTTCGAAAGAATTTTCATCTGTTACGTTTGATTCAGCATTAGTGCAAGACTGGTGAACAAGACAATCCAATTTTTCTACTCAACACAATATTGCTCGTGCAGCATATATTGCAATTACAAAAAAATGTATTCAGCAGTTTCTTTGGAGCAGGTGGAAGTAAAGTGTGAATTGGCTCCAAATTATTATTCATCAATAATCCATACATTTTTCAGAATTATATTTAATAAAAACGACCTTTGATTTTAAATTCTGTATATTTATTGGAAACTATGACGATTCGATCATTTGACCAAGGATCTTTTTCAGAAAACAATGATACAAAATAAAACATGGCAAGTAACTAGATACTAAAAATATACAGAATACTAGATGTGATAACGTGGATATCACACCTAAACGAAAAGAATAAAATCCTCTGGCATTCACCCAAGGCTTGAGGAAAATCACGTGAAAACCCCAAACAGAGGAATATGTCCTACTTGGTACAGCTCCACACACATCCGAAATCACAAAATACACGACATTTCAACAAGACAGCGTAGCGCTACTCTTTGCTATTGATTTGGCTCACAACTGCAGTGTCAAATAGTCTTCTGTGTACTTTATAATCCAAAATATACACAGAACTACACCAACCTAAACATAATCATTATATACATATGTGTGTTATTGATTACAGAAAGCTAAACATTTGATAATTCAAAACCATCAGTATGGTCTAAGTTATTTGGATGTTTAAGTATCTCAATTGCTCCTCTGACCAATCTACTATGAATCGATGAGCATCTTGCGACTGTTCTTGTTTCTTCAAACTTGATGTCTGTCGAAGATTTATTTGGATGGTTTAATCTTATGCATCTTCTATGTTCAGCAATGCGAGTGTTCACAGTTCGACCCATCTGTCCAACGTAGATTTTCCCACAGGTACAAGGGATCTTATAAGTGCCCGAAGATTGTAGGGGAATCACGTCCTATACAGGTCTCACGAACTGCTTGATTTTCATTACCGGAGCGAAAGAAACTTTGAAATTATAGCTTGACAAGATTCTTCCGATCTTCTCTGAAACATTGCTCACATAAGGTAAAGAAACATAATTTTTACTCACGCTAGTATCCTCAACAGTAGTATTGGGTCGAAGAGCCTTTTTAATGGAGTGATAACTGAAGCCATTTTTCAGAAAAGTCACTTCTAGATTATTAATTTCATTATCAAGTTCATCAGGATGACAAATATCATTGCTGAACATAGAAGATGCATAAGATTGAACCATCCAAATAAATCTTCTGTAGCTGATCATGCCATCGAGTTTTTGCATGACATCAAGTTTGAAGAAACAAGAATATTCGCAAGATGCTCATCGATTCATGGTAGATTGATCAGAAAAGCAATTGAGATACTTAAACATCCAAATAACTTTAACCATACTGATGGTTTTGAATTATCAAATGTTTGGCTTTCTGTAATCAATAACACACATATATAATGACTATGTTTTGGTTGGTTTAGTTCTGTGTATATTTTAGATTATAAAGTACACAGAAGACTATTTGATACTGCAGTTGTGAGCCAAACCAATAGCAAAGAGTAGCGCTACGCTGTCTTGTTGAAATGTCGTGTATTTTGTGATTTGGGATATGTGTGGAGCCGTACCAAGTAAAACATGTTCCTCTGTTTGAGGTTTTCACCTTGTTTTCCTCAAGCCTTGTGTGAATGCCAGAGGATTTTATTCATTTTGTTTAGGTGTGATATCCACGTTATCTCATCTAGTATTCTGTATATTTTTAGTATCTAGTTACTTGCCTTGTTTTATTTTGTATCATTATTTTCTGAAGAAGATCCTTGGTTAGAGGATCAAAACGTCAAATTTTCCAATAAATATACAGAATTCAAAATCAAAAGTCGTTTTTATTATTCATCAATTTTCAGTCTCAGTCTTTAGCGTTCAGTTCATTGTCCAACCACACTTGCACTTGGTAGAACACACGAAACAAGTGTTGATATAACCAGGAGCAGATGTTGGAGACAAGATAACTGCACTATTTTATTTCACCTTTAGTCAAAGATTCATTGCAATTGAAGCAAACTTTTGACAGTTTTATAAAATTTTGTAACGGAACAGTTAAAAATTGAAATAACATTCATAAACACGTCTATTTACTACGAAAAACCATTTAAAATTGATGTTACTCAAGGCCAATCGACTAATGGAATTAGGGACGGTCGTGGTATCACTCAATCGTTTATTTTCCACGTATAGTATTTGAGTGTATGAATCACAAAAACCAATAATCCTAAAATTTTTTCTTCAAATGATGCATACTGGCCACATGAGTGCATATTCGTATTTTCTTGGTTTGAAATAGCGATAACTCGAGAACGGTGCTCCGTAGGGAATAAGTATTGCCACTTTTTTTGTAGAGAATTTCGCCCATTTTTCCGGTAGCTCCTACTATTTCAGCGATATACACAAAAAGCGAAAATCTGTGACCGTTGACTTCGAATAAAAAACATTGCACAAGCGAGATCGATGGAGACTTTTGTCATAACATTTGTAATGACGTATTCAAGACCTACATAAATTCAGCTTGTTGAGAATTAATGCAAACTCGGCACTTCTTTTCGTCAATTTTGTCTGGACTAGTTATGAATTATAGCAACACAAAAAATATCTCACAGAATTACTATAACTGTTTGTGTCTCTGGAAACTTCACTTTTAGGGACGAAGAGAGAAACTGGCTTCGTTACGGTAATATAACAATTTTTTTGTTAAAATTGTTGCATTTGTCCTGTATCCAAATTTCTTTCCACTCCTATCAATTTCCCTCCTCGTCCGACAACCGCAGAAAAGTCCGGTAATCTAATATGAAGTGTCGTCTGTCACGTCTGCATATCAGTACGTGCGTTTCCGGCGTTCGTCTGTTGTTTAGAGCTTTTAGAAACATGTGAAGAACGATGTCTGATTGCTGTTTGTTTGTCTTTTTAATATGCAACGAAATTGAATTGAAATAAGTCTAAATATAATATTTTACGTTGCCTATGGTAACCGTGAAACATAAAAATGGATTCGTAGTAATGCTCACGCTTAATGCTCGCATTCTTTGTTGCTAATCACGCCACCACGTACTTAACATCAAATGCGTGACGTGAGTTTTCGTGACATATTTGTTCATATGTGCATGCGTACCTAAAGCTTGTTTCCACTGCCTAATTCTAGGTTAAAATTTGAATAAGTTCCGCCCAAGAGTTAATCGAAACGAACAGGGAATTTTATATGATTATATGCGTTGTTTATCAGCGCTGTTAATGAGTTTTTAGATTTATTCTTTTGGGAATACTAATTAGAAATAAATATCGAGCATTATATTACCACAATTAGATCATTATGATTCAAGTACCGTAAGGCGGCTCTTTCAAGATGGGGTTGTTGCCCAAAAAATTGTATTCGAAGAAACTATTACCCAACAATGCAAAAAAATCACATTAGATATAATTACGTCAATTCTCATATGCAATAAAGTTGTCCAGGTGTCTAAATGGTATTGCCCACACACCGACAAAGCTGCCATTTACTGAATTATACCAAATGATCTTTTGATATATGCATCAACATCAGGAGCTTATTATTTATCCACAAAAAGTTACAATCCTCCAAATAAGATTTGTTTGCTTTTGAGATAGTAAAAATGTAACATTTGAAGACATATTAAAGACATCACCTTTATGTCTCTCGTGATGTTCCATCAATTTAGCAAATTACAAATGATTCGCTGCTGGCCACACGTAGCGCAAACATAACATAAACACTTAATGCAAAAAGATAAACACGCAAATATCGCAGAAACAACCGCTTGCGCCTCACCGTGCAACTGCGATCACTACAAATTAATATTTAATAATAACTCTATCTTCCACACGAGATATTTCATAAGTATTTGTATTGGAAAATACAATTCCAGTTTGTTTACTCCTCGCGAATAGCAGGATTGGCCCAATTCCGCAAAATAGGCATTTGTTTCTGCAATTACAGCCATTATTTACTATTTGGAATAGGGAGCCAAATCTATCAACTTCACGACCACAACAACAATTTTTTGATGATTTCTTATGGTCCAGGAACCGACCGCACCTTATCTTCCCTGATCGAACTTACTGCCAAATTGTATATGAATCGATCAGGAATACAGTGAACATAGTCAGGTCAAGTCAGCCTTAATAATAGTGACTTTCCTGCATAAATTCCCAAGAAGCTGAAAATTGACATGAACGCTAGGAATACCATTTTAATGAAGTTATGAAAAGTCCCCATCGATCCATATATATATATGGGGGCTTACGCATCCCAGAGGGGGGGTTGCGCCGCTTCTGTTGAAGCTCTCTAGATCCTTTATTTGAGGGGGATCAATTCTCATAGCCTTGTTCTAAATTTTCTGACAAATTTCTTTCCATGTCTTCCTATCTTCTGTTTTTTCTTTTCATTTCTTTATTCTTGCTTTACTCTGCTTCTACTACTTGTAGCCATTTAGACCTGGGTCTGCCTCTTCTCTTTCCGCCTGGTTCCTATTGTACAATTGCCCTTACCGTATCTTCTCCTCTTTTTCTCCATATGTGTCCTAACCATTTCATCCTCTGTTGTTTTATTTTCCTTACTATATCTTCTCCTTGTAGTTCTTGTTCTATTTCATGGTTTATTAGTATTGTATATTTGTTTTCTGTAGTTTTTACTAGCCCTGAAATAGTTCTCACTATTTTTCTTTCTACTATTCGCAAATCTTCTTCATCTTTTTTTGTCATTGTTATTGTTTCTGCAGCGGAAACTATTATCGGTCTGATTATTGTTTTTTATACTTTTATTTTTGTTTTCTTTGTTAGCTTTTTATCCTTCAGTAAATTTTTTATTTGCGTTCGCTGCTAATATTTTGTGTTGAATTTCGGTTTCCCTGTCTTCTTTATTGGATAGCATGATGCCTAGGTATTTGAATTTATTCACCTTCTCAAACTGTAGGTTACATATTTTCATATCTCTATTTTTCAATTTTTTTCCTATCCTCATTATTTTCGTTTTGTTCTCATTGATTTTTAAGCCCCTTTTGTTTTCTTCTGTGAATATTTCTGCTACCATTTCATTCAATATTTTCCTATTTTTTGTTGCCAATACTATATCTGCAAATGCTTTTATTTGTCCGCCTTTAGTTCTGAGTGTTCCTTCGTTTAAATTCGTCATTCTAACGCTATGTTAAACAGAGTTGTCGATAATGTGTCTCCTTGTCTTACTCCTTTGTTTATTTTGATTTCTTGTGTTTTTCCTTTTTGTGTTCAAGTTGTGGTTGTTGTTCCACTTAATGTCATCAGGATCTATCTTCTCAGTTTAGCTGTTATTCCAAATTCTTCTAGGGCTGACATTAGTTTTTCTCTTTTGATTAAGTCAACTGATTGTTCAAAATTAATAAATAATAAATCTATGTTCATTTTATATCCATGTGCTTTTTCAATTATCTGTTTAACTGTATATATTGCGTCTGTTGTTGATCTGCCTTGCGTGAATTCGCACTGATGCTGCACTATTATGTTTTCTGTTTCTTTCTGGACTCGTTTTTGTATTAATGTTGACATTATTTTATGCCGTGTTCAGTAGTGTAATACCTCTATAGTTTTCGCATGTTTGTTGATCTCCTTTTTTGTGAATTGTCATTATTTGTCCTCTTTCCTATTCCTATAAATTCGCGTAGTTCATCTCCTCCATATTTTATTAGTTGTGTTTATTCCATCTTTGCCTGGAGTCTTCCCATTTCGCCTGCTTCTTATTATTTCTTTGACTTCTTCTCTTGTTGGTTATTTTAATACTCCTTCGTCCGCAATTTCATCTTGTGTTGTATGCTGCGGTTCTGTTAGCAGGTCTTTAAAATATTCTATTCAAGTTTTCTCATATCGCTCATCGTTTTCTGTTTTGTTACCCTTTGTATCTTACAGTAAACTTCTGGTTTGTATGTTCTTTTTTATTCATTTATTCTTTTATAGAATTGTTTGAATTTCTATTCACACTTTCTTTTTCAATGTCTGTTATTTTATCGCCTATCCAATCTCTCTTGTTTTCTCTTAGAATTTTATTGCATTCTTTTCTTACTTTTTTATTATCTTGTCTGTCTTCTATTCTATTTGTATTCATCCATTTCAGCCTTGCATCCTCGATCCCATATGTGCAGAAAATTTCATACAAGGCCAAAGTTCGCAAAAATGGGCTTTTTTAGCGAAACGTTTAGTTTTATGATAAAATATAGAGAAAAAATAATGAAGTGAAACGAACTGCGCATGTCTATCGAATTTTATTTGCTATTTATAAAATTAATATTAAGAAGATGGACTTTGCAACTAGAAAACGGCGAATGAATATAAATATTTTTTACAGAAATGAGAACTCATTATATCATGTGTTTGTCATTTTGCGGGCTTGAAAAACCGAAATTTGGTTATTGTCACGCTTGCGCAGTTTATTTCTCCAGCATTCTTACAATATATCTTCCATCTCTTTCCGTCGTAACCGTTCGCAGCTTCTTCCATCTAGATATTATTTATGATCTAAGTTCTTAAGTTATATTCAACGGTAATATACCGATAGAGAGGTGTATTATCGATATACCGAAGAATTTCACGAATATACTTTTTGTCTTTTGGGTAATTTTTTACGAGACAAATTTGGGGATTCATAATCTGATAATACCCGAGAGCTTTAGCTCGAGGGATATTATCGTTGATTATAAATCTTCAAATTTGCCGAGTAAAATATTACCCAAGACAAAAAGTATTTGAGTTAAATTCAAGGTATATGCGATAATATACCGAATCTTGAGGTGTATTTGCAAGGATTATTTCACAAACCCTAAAATTTATTAATTGTTATATTTTTTATTATTTTTTAAAAAGCTACTGTGGTATATCGAGCTAGGAGAAAATATTATCGCTATATACCTCGTTACCATGGAAAATCCCTTAATTTCGTTGGTTGTTGCTAAGGTGTGTAATATAATCAACGGTAATATACCGATAGAGAGGTGTATTATCGATATACCGAAGAATTTCACGAATATACTGTTTGTCTTTTGGGTAATTTTTTACAAGACAAATTTGGGGATTCATAATCTGATAATACCCGAGAGCTTTAGCTCGAGGGATATTATCGTTGATTATAAATCTCCAAATTTGCCGAGTAAAAAATTATCCAAGACAAAAAGTATTTGAGTTAAATTCAAGGTATATGCGATAATATACCGAATCTTGAGGTGTATTTGCAAGGATTATTTCACAAACCATAAAATTTATTGATTGTTATATTTTTTATTATTTTTCAAAAAGCTACTGTGGTATATCGAGTTAGGAGAAAATATTATCGCGATATACCACGTTACCATGCAAAATCACTTGATTTCATTGGTTGTTGCTAAGGTGTGTGATATAATCACCATAATATGCACAAGTTTCTACTTTCTACGCCATCTATGAGGTACTGTACTTGGCGCGTATTTTTGTCGTGGTTTCCTCGGTAGGCCTATGCCACAATCCTCTTATTGAAGTTCAATATAATATTAGGTCTTCTTCATCTTCATCTTCCTGAGTTGACGCAAATTGTTCAAACAGCGATACATCAATTGCTTCGTCGTTGATGTAAAGATCATCTTCTGTTGAAGATTCAGTATTTGAACAAGACTGGCCTTGACAGTTGGTGCATGCTTGTGAACAAAGTAAGCCTACTTTTTTGCAACCGCGTTTCGAGTTACACCTCTTTTTGCAGTTGCAAAAATACTATTAAGGAGCTTTTCTGGTGCAGTTGAAATTAAAGTTTAATAACCAAGCCACACTTGAACTTGGTAATATATTCGATAAAAATGTTGATGAGCAGAAGCCGAACCAATCCACACTCTATTTCCACCTGCACCAGAAAAGCTCCTTAATCCTATTTTTTGCAACTGATATTCGAAATAGAGCTGCAAAAAAGTAAGTTTACTTTGTTCGCCAGCGTGCACCAGCTGTCAAGGCCAGAATACTGAATTTCCAACAGAAAAACGACGAAACAACTGATGTATTGCTGTTTGAACAATTTACTTCAACTCAGGAAGATAAAGATGAAGAAGTAGTTGAATTAGAAGAACTAATATCATGTTAAACTTCAATAAGAAGATTATGGCGTAGGCTAGGATAATGGGACCCCTATGACCTTAACAGAGCACTATTTTGTTAAAATAAAAATATTTGACTACATCCTAGCCTTAGTTGAACATAGATTACTGAAATTTGGACAAATTTCAATCACAATCCCATAGTCTTTGTCACAAACATCTCACTTATGAACAGTTCAGCATCCATTTTGCCCCAAACCACCAGCGAGAATAACGACGAAAACAACTATATTTGATTCTTTCGCTCTTATCCCTTGTAGCAGCACTCATTGTCGCGTTGCTCCCATCTCCAATCTCCACTATGCGATGTTCTATTAAAATGTGTATGTTAGTATTCGTCGCTCTTCTCTTCCCAATTATCGTCGCTCGTATCGCCGCTCCTCTATATGCGGTCACGTTCAGTTTTACGCCGCTATAGAAATCCTACGAGTAATGAATATCGGTTATCGTTTAGTGATCAGGTAGGAACTAGGGAGCCCCTATCAACCGCAGGACCCTGGGCACGTACCCAGAGTGCCCAGTGGAAAAGAGGGGCCTGGACGTAGGCCTACCGAAGAGACCACGTTAAAAATACGCGCCAAGTACAGTACCACATAGATGGCGTGGAAACGCGTGCATATTATGGAGAACATACTATAGAATGGCTTTTCCTCAAAATTATGAATTCAAGGAAAAAAAGTGTCAATATCATTTTTGTAGAGATTTGAAACATCTACAATTTTTGTTTGAGCTATTTTTACCATAAAACTAGCTGTTTCGCTAAAAAATCCAAAACAAAACCATTTTTGCAAACTTTGAACTCGCATGAAATTTTTTGCACACTTGGGATTGGCGGGATTTTTTCACAACTTCATTATAATGGTATCTCCAACGTTCATGTCAATTTTCAGCTTCTTGAAATTTCATGCAAGGATGACCAGACTATCAATAGGGTACCAGACTTTATAAATCCAGAACTTTGTCCTAAGTGTCGAAAAATAGGCCATTTACGGTCATTTCTTTCGGGGTCAACTTCCTTGATAGAATAATCGATAGCGAGATCAAGTACTGTAGGACAAAACCAGGGTGCAACCCCCTGTTCGTCTGTTCTGTACGAGACAGGAGAAAAACAACAATCATAAGTTCGACCAGGAAAATTGAATACGAAAACTGATTACATTAGAGCTGGCTGCTTTTCTCCTGAACATGACAGGGAGTGGCACCCTGTTTTTTTTTTAAAGTACTTGACCTTCTTTATCGATTAATTCAATCGTAAGATCTATCAGGGAATATACTTATGGAAGAATCTTTCTATATTCCTGTTAGTTTTATATACAATTTGGCCGTGAATCTGATCAGGGAAGATAAGATATTCCATTGTTTGGACTGTTCTTTGGTCTCACAGTCCTGCGGATTTCGTTGAAACTCACACAGACAACTATTTTTTATATTAGGGACCTGATAGTAGTCCCAAAAAAGTAAATCTAGAGGATAAGGAGGACGCAGGATGAGTGTGAATGATTCGAGAAATTTGCTGATGTTTGTTCAAGGTGCTGGCACATTATTTCCTAATACTTCTTCGATTATAAGAAAATTCAAAATACCTCTCCTCTGTGTTTATTTGCAAATGCGTGTATTTATTTAATAATAAGTAGATGTAGTTATCTCTCAATCTCTCAATTTGTACGTCTATAATAACATTAAAACTCACTTAACTAACAAACTGGAAGAATATAAGAATATAGTGGTTGGATAGTGCAGCCGCAAATTGATTCAGATTTCCCACAATTACGTCTTGTAGTTTGATGACCATCAAGACATGCAATTTATTATCAATAAGGTTGCCCTCTTCACCTTCACATATGTGTCTATAAAGTTTTTCGCGTAATTAGAATGTAGCATTCATATCAGGGCAATTATAGGTCATCTCTCTACACACAAGAAGTCCAACTAATTTAACTTTTCCAGGCACATTTCCACGTTTTCACATTGCTGTATTGTTTCTCGGTAAATTAACATTCCGCAAAGCGGCAAAACCTAAAACTTTGTTCAATTAATAGCCCCATATATACGAATTTTTTTCTTGAGCCTTCCACTTGGCTTATTTAACAGGTAATTATAAAACAAACTCATGCGATTTTAGATGTGTAAAGTTCTAGATGGTTTTACTGACCTAAACAGAAAAAGTTGTACCAGGGGCGTAACATGATATTATCCCTCTTAGTGTATGATTGAGTGCGTTTCACCTCTAACTTAACTAAATGAAATGTGGCTAACTTGCTAAATCGTTTACGAAAAACAACTGATGAGTTTATGGGGCGAAATAAACGAGAAATTGAATTTGTTTTGCCCACGGTATCATCCCTTTGGAAGTAATATTATTTGCTCTTCTCCAAGCCACGTTTTCCATCCCTTTTTAACCCTACCGAGAATTGAAGTTGTGTCCTTGTTGGGCAGACTGACCGGTGTTACATGATTTTATCGAGATACAGGGGATGATATTCCGAGGATGAACGATTAGGGGACGCTTTTTCTGATTTCTCAGACATTAAAACAAAAATAGTTTTATGTAAATCACAAATTTAAAGAATTTGTGGGTGGGGTTTTATGTACATGATATTTGATTATTCAAGAGGGCTGAAACGCCCTTAACAAATCTTTTTGTCCTATTTGGTCCCTAGACAAAATTCTGCAATTTATTTACGACGATGTAATATTCCCTACTGTACTATAACTGCGCTAGTATATAAAAGGGAATTTATTTTCGTATTAGCTTACGAGTAGTGGTTAAAATGAAGTATTTAGAGTATAAATGTATAAATTGTGGTACTTTTCAAAGTAGGTAGGACTCAAGAATCACTGCAACAAGAAAGGCAAAAGGTCATGGAAATAACAACAAATTAATATTTATAAATTCAAATAATTGTTGAGGCTTGGTATACGCGTATGTGTTATGAAATATCACAAATATTCCCACAGTATTTTACTACATTATGAGTACAAATGCCAAAATGATAAATTTCGAGCCCCTTGTCAATTGTGATCGAAGTATGCGGTGGTTTTATAGGGAGCAAATTGAGCATCGACATGTGATTGATGCGAAAACTTTACTACTAGTCACAGCTAACTAATCAGCAATTTTTCGTCGTGATTTCGAAATTTTAAAGTGCAGTAAATTGCATTTCAATAATTACTCCATCACAAAATAGGAAATTATACATATTACAGTAATATCTTATTAATAAATGAAAAGCGAAATGCTGGAGGTCAAATCGAATGAAATCATGTCCTCATTCGGTTTCCATATCCCTAATCGACATGAAACTCTACTGAAAATGGTCATTAGTTGTTCCGAGGTCATACGTAGCATATCATGAAATGCTAAATCAAAGATATTAAGGTACAAAAATAGAAACATGAATGAAATGAAGAAATGTTTCCAAATTTTCAATTAAATATGACACGTACATTAGTATTTAGCCGATAACGTTTAGCGCCGATATCATTCGTACAAGTTACATTAAAAGTTGCAAGTGAGTGAGCACGAGCTCAAAGGCGAAGGTTGGAGGAAGTTTTAGGGGGGGTCAGAGTGCGTACAGAGGGTGGAAAGAATACGAAGCACGTTACATTAACCCTCCAATACTTTGCGAATAATGTTCCTGCAATAATTCTATATTAATGATTCCACTGTATTTTGTATAAGAGAAGTTTCTTCCTATTGATGCAGGACACCCAAAACTGTTCTGAAAGGAAGATACACATAATTAAATGGTTTTTTGAACAAGGCAAGCATCTAGATAATTAAAAATGTACTGAATACTTGATGTGAAAACGTGGGCTCCACATTCAATGCATTCATGCAAGGTCTGAGGAAAATCTACATGAAACAACCTCAAACATAGAAATCAATAATATCTCGACAATTATCATTGTGAAACACAAGGATAATGACTAATAAATTGGGATATTCTTACTTCACTTTTTGATACACTTTCTGGCTCGTATGTGCATTCTTAATTCACTCAAATTGTGCTTGTTTCATATCGAAATCAATCAGTTCTAATAAAAAATTCCAATGATTGCAAGTACTGAGGGAGAAAAGTTCAACTGTCCATCAAATGGTAGCATTTAACGGTTTTATAATGAGTTTCAGAAGCGTGATATATTATTAAGAGCGAGTAAAACTGATGCTATCTTTTTACTCTTTCATGAAAACATACCGCATTTGATCCATTAATAATTGCATACTGATATTAATCTGAGTTGCAACAAATCCAATGAAGAATTGAAGAGTTCGCTGTTTAAAAAACTTCAGCCAAATTCCAGGATTCTCATTACGTGATTGCAGCTAGAAATTCAATAAAATAGAAAGGAAGTAACACTATGTGCAAGAAAATTACAATTCTCTACGAATTTGATTATCTTTCCATATCCTCATTGGGCAAATTGAATGCAGAGCTTGAGACGTACAAACGTTATTTTTAAAATCGTTCAACATTCAATTTGAAGGCGTATTTGATTCGCGAAAACAGGAAGTTGGTGGGAAATTGTCTACACACGTTAGCAAATTTCCTCTTGTGTATATTTGGGAGGACTTAGAGAGATGTATCTCAAAAAAATGACGTGAATTTGCAGCAGTTCTGGCCTGGGATTAATAAACATGTCATAATAACTTTTATAATGGGAGCAATACATGTTTACAACAGGTTGCCAACCCTTTCTAAATATTATAGGAGACCTCAATCATCGATTAAAATTATAATTAATGGCTTTTCTTCAACCTCACACAAACTAATTCATTCTTATTGAGTTTGTGTCTTAATGAGTCTTAAAAATTAAAAAATTGACATTTCCCAACCCAATTTTGTCCTGTCCCTACCCTCCAACGTTTTGGAATCAATTTCCTTTAGTATGGAAAAGGAAATGAAGGACTAAGGGTTGAGGGCTGGTGTCTCACGCACAAAAAGTACTCGCAACGCTTGCCTCCTTCGTCTGCATCCCTCCACCCTTTCGCTTTCTTGTCTTCGTTGTGTTATATGAAGATTCTCAATTCAACGCACAATTTTATTATTCGGTGTGATTTTATCAGAGGACTTCATAAAACTTTGTTTTGGCTCCGGGATTAATGCATATTTTACGATTTTAATGTCGGTTTGAAGTTTCGGTGTTCCTAATTAACTGTTCGCTGCTTATCAGGGGCGGGGTGGAGGATAAAGCGAGAAGGGTAGCTTTTGTTACTAAAACACATTATTTTCATATGTGATACAAACCCGAATTTATAAATAATCCAATTCGAGAAAATTTATTTTAACTTCATTATTATTTATTTAAGACTTCAACGGATTCTTCTGAATTTTTCTCGAACTCATTAAATTAATACATGTTTTAATTAATTACTAAAAGTTGGTAAGTTTTTATGCTGTACTTTATAATTAAATCAGTTTCTTTCAAAGATGTATACAAAGTTTTGTATTGCAGACTTTCTGATCATTGAAAAATAATTTTATTTGAAAAGTTTCTAGTTCTGGTACAGAACAATCGAGAAAATGTAACAAAAATGTTGACTTTGGGCTATTCTAATACAAATAATGAAAATACTATTTATTCTATTGAAGTAGCAAACCTTTCATAAAAAAAAAAATTGAATATTTATCTATTGCAGTGAGGAAAATTGGAATAGATCAATATTATTTAGAGTAGCTCAATAAAAATTTAAAAATGTATCAAATGAAATATCAGTACTTACTCAAAATTTAATCTGATTTAAATATCACTCTCTATTCAGGAATGACAGCCCTTCAAACTCAAGCGATTTATATTTATTTTTTGATCAACTTTTATAGACCATAGTCAATAATAACAAAAATTGTATGTTCTATTTTATTTTATAAACAATTATTATATAAGATTTTTAAGTCTTGTTAAACTTGACGGTAAACAAAAAATGGTTTAATTTTACTTTGTATCCTGATAAAATTGCTGATATTTTAAGAACAAAACTCCAGATTTGATCAAAAATATTTTTTTGTAATCCACAAGTCCTAACTAAATTAATTAGTATTTTTGTATTTTAAAAGATATAGATTCCTGAAAAAAGTTTAAAGTGTACCCTTCAAATATTTTCTAAATTTCG
Organism: Dromius quadrimaculatus; assembly: GCA_963989225.1. Taxonomy (NCBI): domain Eukaryota; kingdom Metazoa; phylum Arthropoda; class Insecta; order Coleoptera; family Carabidae; genus Dromius; species Dromius quadrimaculatus. The sequence continues at coordinate 9,046,124 of OZ022329.1, forward strand.
ACCATTTTCAGACTTTTCCTTATGAAATTCGTGCTTTTTGGCCAATCATAACTAAATTTCAAGTACTGGAATGAAATTTTAGACTCGACTAAATAAAGTAGTTTCAAAATCTGTAAATTCGATATTATTCGGTTTACTCGAAGATTTACCCGAAAGTTATTTCCATCAACTTCCACGTCTCATAAATCAGTAGTTCTGATAAAACTAGCTTGAAATTTTGCAAGTACTACAAAAGTGTTATTCATAAATAAATATCACATAGCGTCTGTAACGAAGGATTCGTCACACGTCTTTTATTTCTTTATATTCGACGTTAAATAGGAAAAGCTGAATCTTACTATGTTCCAAAACAATCGACGATACTTTAAAGACCAAGATTTCAAATTCAATCATAAACATATTTTCGTAGTCTACAGGTTCTAATAATTGAACTAATAAGTGACATGATTGGCAATTCTTAGAAATAGAAATTCCTGTAAAAATTTCAAGTGAATTTTTCCAAGCTCAAGTAAATTTTAATTATTTTTTTGATAACTTTCATAGCCCATGAAATCAATAATTTTTATTTAATCAACTCGAAATTTCGCAGGTGTTTAAAAATTTCATAGGCCCAGTATTTCAGTCCATATTTTACCTTAAACGTAGCCTAACTTCCATAGTAATGATTGTTAGAACAATTGTCACCAAGGTAATTAAGCTCCGCTTAAGGTAAACCGAGGACTGGAATACCGGGCCTTAGTCAATCTAATTGTATGAATAATTATTATAGGATCAATGATTTTTATTTAGTTCGACGGTATACAACAAATAATCGGATTTTACTTTGTTTCATGACATATATAATTTCCAATATTTCAAGGAACAAGCTCCAGATTTGATCAAAAATATTTTTCTCATAGTCTTCAAGTCCTGATCAAACAAATTACTGTAATAGTTTTTATTTTTAAGGGTAGGGGTTCCTGAAATAGTAATTAAGGTATCAAGGGTGTTAAAAGGACAATAATGCCTGAGGTCAACAGTGTACTTTCCGAGGGCCTCTGGCCCGAGGTGTGTACGTTGACCGCAGGCATTATTTTCTGTTCAACTCCCGTGGTGCCTTCAATGTTTAATGTCCGACTTTTGTTGTATTTCAATCAAAATTTTTAGCAATGTATGTCCTGTCATTGTAATTTCTGTCAGAGAAATTACTCTAGTTACTTGCTGTGATGCCCTCGGGTATTATTTGTTACGTAACCATCCTGAAAACAATGTTATCATGACAACAATAATAAACTAGTCGAACATTAAAAAATTAATGTGTACCCTTAAAGTTTTTCCTAAATTTTGACCATTTTTAAACTTTTTCCTATAAAATTTGTTCCTTTCAGCCAATTATAACTAAACTTCAAGTATGTAAATAAAATTCTAGGCTCGATCAAATGAAGTAATTAGAAAATCTGTGTATTCGATATTACTCGGCTTACTCGAAGATTGATACAAAAGTTATTTTTGTCAAATTCCATAACTCATAAAATCAATAATTTTTATAGAATCTGCTTGTAATTTTGCAGGTACTACTAAGATGTTATCATCATTATCACCGGCGCAACAGCCCTTGTAAGGGCCTAGGCCTTTCTAATCGGTATCACCGAGCCGCGATATAACACCGCCGTACTGCCGATTAGAATTTCATGCCATTGCTTCATATTTTAAGGTGTATAGGTAGCACCCGAGTGTGAAGATGCAAGTAGCTGCATTTTTTATTTTTACGACAAATCACACATTGTCGGTGAGTGGATTCGAACCTGCGACCTTTTGGTCGAGTGACGTCACAGCATGTATAGGTGAACAAACATGCTCGGCCATCCGCACTCACTAAGATGTTATACTTCATTCAATTTTATGAGCAAATATTATAAAGGGTCTTTAATTTTTGTTATATTTGACGTAATATAAAAATTACTGAATTTCACTACGTTTTCAAGCTCCAAATTCAACTAAAAACAAGTTTTTTGTAATTGATAGGTCCTAGTTGAACATTTAAATATCATTTTTGTCAATCTTTGAAGATATAAATTATTGAAAAAAAATGGAAAGTGTACCTCGTAAGTTTTTCTCAAAGGATCATTTTCAGACTTTTCTCCTTAAAATTTGTTCCTCTGTACCAAATATTACAAAATTTCAGCAAATTGAATAACATTTTAGGTCCAATCAAATATTGCAATAATAAAATCTGTATTTTTTTATTTATCCGAGGATTTGAACCCGAAAATGTCCGTTGTAAAAGAAGATATTGAGGTGTAGTTTGATAATTACTAATTTTGATTAAATATGGATTAAGGGCGGATCGAATAATATTTGAGGGCCTACCTAATTAATCAAACTAATCGCCATTTTGCCAAAAAACTGTTTTTTATAATATGGTATACGTTAAAGATAATGAATGACGGCTCAGGAAATATCAATCAATCTACCATGTGCACTATAAGTGTTTGCCATACCCGTACTGGGTAGAAGGCGTGATTGTTTTTTTTTTATACAATATAATATTTTATTCTTTTGATACGACTTCTGGATCGCCAACCTTATAGTTGGAACTATCAATTTTTTTTTAAATCGCAATATTTTTCGTTGCCCTTGTTGACGGCTGAGGGCTTTTTATAACCATGTGATCCTGGACTGCAGCCCAAGAAGCCTTTATATAGATACGCCCCTAATTAGAATGTTAAAAGCTTTCCCCAAAACTGATTTCTGTAATTTTGATACTTCACTGAAATTGATCAAATTCACAATTTAGGCCTGAAAAATTGTGCAGCAATCGGATAATGTATGACCAAGCATAATTTATTATTAAATTTCTGGTACAACTAGTAAATAAAAAATCTGACGTGAACATCACGTGACTTACTTGTACATCATTTGATATATAAACAGATTTATTCAATAAAGTTTTCTATTACTCCAGATTATAACTAATATAATTTTAATATTTTGAAATGAAAAATGTCGAATAAAATCAAAAAATTGACAGCAGTTTATCATTGCCTACCTTATCATTTCAATTAAACTGATTGCTGTTTTAAAGAGCAAATTCTGAATGTCTGTTATACTTATAAACTGCACCTCCGGCTCAGCCGATTGATACAAAAATAGTAGATAACAATTTTGATGCTACAACAAGTTCAAACACTGAATTTCAATAAGCTATGGCTGATCATTCTAGATTTATGAGAAAAATTTAAAGAAAGTTTCAAGTTAAGTGCACTTCTGGCTTGGCCGATTAATACAAAAATAGCAGATAGCCATTCTGATACAACATCAAGTTTAAATACTGAATTTCAACATCCTACGGTTGATCAATCTGGATTTATTAGAAAAATTCGAAAAAAGTTTCAAGTAAAGTGCACTTCCGGTACGGACGATTGGAACCATGATGCGAGGTGCTCAACTAGATCCTATACCAGTCTTAAATACAAAATTTCAACATTATACGTTCAATCAGTTTTGAGATTTGCGAGTTACGCACGCACGCACGCACGTACGAACATACGTACCGACATCAAGCCTAAAAAAGTCAAAATGTATTCAGGGATGCTCAAAACGGATATATCCATCAAAATCTCGATATGTGAATTTTGTCGGTTTCACAATACTTCCTTGTACTTTGTACAAGTAAGTAAAAATGGAGCACACGAAGTCTCAGTAAACTGAATTAATATTCCGTCAAACTTTTAAATGCCCCAAATATTCTAATTGTGTTAATTTTAAAACAAAATTCAACCTCATTTACAATGAAAATGTAGGACATTGATATATCACAAGATATTTGACGTATCTCTCATTATTTTGACTCTGTGACTCTTGTATGAAATAAATACTTTAAAGTATAATCGAACACATAGAGATATATGAGGCAAATATTATTATCCAAAATGGGTTCTGTTTCAAGTTGAACTAAATGAAAGTGAAATGAATCTTGAGTCTTGTTTGCGGATGTGTTCACCAAATGCAGTGAATGTAGGAGTCTGTGTTTGTGTGTATGTGCCTCATGTGCTGCACCTAAATTATGTATCGCTCGTGTTCTTGCTTTAATTAAATCCTTTTTAATCCTCCATTAATTACAACCTGAAATTAATAAATAGCAAGTAATGAGTACTAGTGGAACGAGTATGTGATTTGAGCACACAATTTGCAAACAAAGATTGCTTTCATACTCCTTTCTTTGTAATTAATTTGTAGTCCTACACAACTTGAAACTTTATATGCTATGAATAACAAATTGTGAATTATTGGATGAAAAATTAATTGGAGACCTTGATGAATGATAAACATGAACATTAGATTGATAGAATGCTATAAATACAATTCAACCATTTGAAAACAATAATCGGTATTGAGTCTAGTACACACAGACTTATCGAGCCACTAACTTCTACTTATTCTTCTTCGCGTGCAGATAATGAGCGTTAAAAAAATCTTGACAGCCAAAGTGTTAAATGCTGTATCAAACGCAACTTAGCATGCGCCAACTAACATTTAAACACTGCATTATACAAACCTCTTCCAATAATTAAGGTTGATATTTATTTGGAGTCCAACTCGCTTAAAAGTTACCTACTTTATAATTTTTAGGGGCAGTTTTACCAACATTAGTTAAATTTATCTAGACACTACATCGCACAGTTCTTGTTATTTAAAAAAATTTCCAATATTTTGACAGGAATTAACCAAGAAATCTTACAGATTGTTTTTAAAGGTCCCTAGAAAATTGGAGGTGCCGAAACTCGAAACTTTTGCAAATACAGTGCTTGCAACATTCCAAATCTATGAATTTATTATTTTTGGTCAAATTGACAGTAAAAAGTAAAATTATATAAGGTGGAAGACTCTACCTCCCAGAAAGAGTACACTTCCACAATTCTGCCTTGTTTATGAAGTACAACGGAACCAAAATTAATTGTTTGAAGGCGTGGAATATACATTCTTTGTTATTTTTGCGATAACAAAACAAACTTGGGAATTAATTTCAAATAGTTGTAAGAATTGTCAAGCTGTACTTGTTTTCTCGTTATCTTTATCAGAGATTTACAAGTTACTAAAAACTATGTTTAAATGGAACAAATGATTTTCAACTTTTATTTTAAATAGCTGCGATTGTAGATAGGAGAGTGTAATGACGTTTGTTCACGAAATTTCGCAGCACCCTTAATTTTTAAGGGTCGTAGATGAAAAAAATTACACACTTGTTGTTCTATTACAATCTTCAGCTATATTTCCCACATCTCCCTCTAATGAATTTCAAATCGGAAAACATAATTTTTCCCCTCTCATGTGGCTACTTGTGGTCAAACTTCCCAGTAAGTTTTAGCACATAACTGCTTGTTGGCATGTAGCCATTACATAGCTATACTGCCCACCATTGCATGTTAAGTCCTCGGACAGTTTTATCTGATGCATTATTTTCGACGAAAAAACCCTCGATGTCTATGTTAAGCCCTATAAAATACACACAACTTACGAAATGTACTGTAACTAGTTCTTACCAACAAGGGTGGGAAGTATCTGAGAGTAGGGGCAGTTTTGACCCAGTTATTTGAAAGAAATGATTGTGGGAAAGAGTTGATAATTGCTACCTGAAATAGATTTGAATTATGAGTTTAGCACGAATTATTAATAGAAAAATGAAGAATGTTTGCATTAAATGTACCCAGAGTCGTGCACAATGCATTCATTTCCAAAAAGGATGCAGTAAACTTGTATTTCTGTTATTAATTTGTGAACAAAGTAAGTAATTGATATGTCAAAACGAATGTTTGTGTTTCAGCATATGTTTTCAGTCTCCTTTCCACGTGTGCATTGTTCTATTTTGCGTCAATTAACAAACAGATGAGTGGATATAGTATACAGAGGTTTGCAGAAATCAGGCGGATGAGAATATGTTATGTAAATATACATAATCATTTTCAGGATGTGTGTTAGGTACACGGTTATATTTGCATAAGCTATTGTTTATTTAATCTATTATCGTAGGGGATGTAACGTTGAACCATGTGTTATTAGTTGTATAAATACCAACTAGAATAAGAGAAGAGGGTGATATATTGGACAACTAGTACAGAAAAGCTTGTGCTTCCTTCCTGCACTGATTTTTCTAATCTATACTTCAGCGAAACTTAAAAGTAGACATTCCGCAAAAAACAGCATCTCGGTTGATCAAGATGCTGAAAAGAATAAAAAACAAGGGTCAAAGTTGTTGCGTATCATACATACTTAAGGGTTAAGCTTTTTCATCCTTTTACCATTATCAGAATGTGTTCATGACAACTAAAATTATCGTTGAGGGCAGCACAAACTGGCGGCTCTCTAATGACCTTTTTGCACGATTGAGTGTTTTCATGTGTTTACCGGCCCTTTATTTGAGGTGGTATGTTGATTTTACCGGCAAACTGTGGTTACTATGGTTATGTTGACTTACCGCCCATGGGCAAAGGCGGTAAGTAAAATACTGTGGATTTTCACAAAAAAATATCAACTTATCTATCTTTATTTGTAATTGAGAATTCAAAATAAAATGTCAAACTTGACAGCAGACAGCGAAGAAACAATCATCAGTTTGAATCAATTTGAAAAAGAAAATTCGGACGCATATTTTCGATGTTCTAATCGTGCAAAAAATTTTGTAAGCATCACGGTCAATAAGTACAGTACCGATTTCGTATAATATTTGGAAACCTCGCCAAGGCTCGGCCTCCAAACTATCATCCTCAATCGGTAAACTGTACTTATTGACCTTAATACTTAAATAACTATTTCAAAACCGTATTGTGCCGTACGTAACAATCAGTACCAATCATTTCCTAATCCATTATTTAAAAAAAAAGTATTCAGGTACGGAAAACTTCAGTGTCGATGAAATGGTTGGAATGCTATCAATTTATCTTTTTCTAGAAAATTGAACAGCATCTTAGAGTGATAAGAGGCAAGCTAGAGTTGCTGAAAATAATCAAAATCTTGTAAATGTTCTCGTGTTTGCAGTGGCGTTTCAAATGAAAGTGCACACTCCTGAGAAAAAAAAAATGACAACTTGTATCGGGTGCAAAATAGTCGTGAAATCAACTCACAATCCAGGTAATCAAGTTCATTCAATTGCCTTCAAATTGCGCAAAAAATCGAGGGTCTGCAACGATTTGACGCAAAGTTATGAATTAAACAAAAAACAAAATACATTTGCACTTTTTTGGCCATCTTGCACGGAAATTGATGAACTTTGTTTTGTTGGAAGCATTTTATTGTCATTTTCAATAAATTGATAAGAGAACTTCAAACTTATCAAAAATCAAAAGTTCATCAATTTTTATTAGCCAAGTAATGGCCAAAAAAGCATAAAATGTTTCTTTTTGTTTAATGCATACCTTTGCGTCAAATCGTCGCAGATACTCGATCTTTTGCGCAATTTAAAGAAAAGTGAATGAACTTGATTTCCTGGGCTGTGAGTTGGGTCCACGTTTTTTTTTTTGCACCCGGTATCAGTTGTCAAAGTTTGTCTTTTTTTGACATAAAGAACTTTTTTTTCTCAGGGTGTGGTGGGGAGTGCGGTGAACATGAGGTTGGATTAACTTACATGCCCTGAAAGAGTAAGCTTCAAACTTTGCAAAATTCAAAGATTCATCCAAAAAATATGTTCAAGAGGAGAAGGAGGCGCAATTCATCTATCTTTGCATCCCCGCGGTAAGTAGGCTAGAGTAGCCTCTCCATGTTTGTTCATCACAAAAATATATACTTCGTTTAATAGTGGTTGTTTGACAAGTAGAGAAAAGTGAAAGTTTACTAGCGAGTGTAAATGTTTTAATTCGCGAGCGAGTGAATTAAATTTACACGAGCAAAGTAATATCGCTTTTCTTACGTATTAAACATGTTATTTTTTTTATACTTGATAGACAAACTTGAGTGAAAGATGCCAAAAATAGAAATAATTTTCTTCAGCACTGTTTTGGAATTTGCATATTCCATAACCAGAAATTATGTTGGAACAGGTGACATTCCACATGTCGTGTAAGAATAATATTCTGTTACCGTGTAGAATCATTTCGACGAATCAGAAACTATTAGTTTTGGTAACGTGGTTACGTCTCAACAATTCAGATATTCTTTTCTGGCTTTGCGGTTGACATTTCATAATTTTCAAAAATTCTTCTGAATATTTGGTGAGTTTCCAAAACCTTGTTAAAGAAAGTATAGTCTACAACATGTATTGGAATGGCGTATTCCACACTCGCCTTTGGCTCGAATTACAAACCTTTCGCTTGTGTGAAATTATGGCCATTCCAATACTTGTTGTAGAATGTACTATTCTACAGAAATACTAATCAAGGTTGTGTTCTTGCAAAAACGTAGTAACGGTTTTGACAACTGCCAAGAAAAAGCATAATAGCAAATAAATAATATTAAAAATTCATTTGTCAGAAACGTCAAAAGTTGAAGATTCTCGTGAAATTCTGGATGCAGCTAAAGAAGCAACTTTACATTTGTTTCCGGCGAAATTGAGAGAAATTTTGTTTTCTTCTATGTATGTTTAACCTGTAATTATTTTTTCTTAATTTAGTTAAAGCTGTTATTTGGGCGCGTGGCATAGTGCGTTTTTGTTTGTCATTTTTTGTTGCTAATTAGTAAATTAGTTGATAGTATTATTGTTTTGTAGATGGTCAGCTTCGTTCTTTTGCTCACTTTTGTGCTTTAATAGTGCCTTGTTAATTGAATAGTAAGTTCCTATATTGTTGCCTGTATTCTGCTATTTATTTCATCTTCGTACCCTCCTTTATTCTCGACTATACTTCCAAGATATCTACAGCTTGAGTCTTGTTGTTTATTTTTATTATCCATTTGTATTTTTAATTGTTATTCTTCTTTGGCTTTTATCAATATCTTTGTTTTGTTGGCATTTATTTTCATATTTGCTCTGACTAGTTCTTCGTTCCATATCTTCAAGTTCTCTTGCAGATTTTTCTGTGTTCGCAAAGATTACCATGTCGTCTGCAAAAATGCACTCTGCTATTTTTATTTGTTTTAAATTTGAATATCCTATGGCAGTTTTTATTTTTCTTTTCTTTGCTTCAATGTTAATTTCATCCATGTATAATATGAACAATAAAGGACATAGAGTTCCTCCTTGTCTTAATTCTCCACTTGCTTTGAATTCTTCTGATAATAAGTTAGCAGTTTCTTTGTTAACTTTATTGAAAGCTTTTTCAAGTTTAGTAAATAATAATAAAATTACACATAAATGAGAAAACATAACATTTTGTTATAGTCCAAGATCCCAGACCCGCCAGACCTTACTTATTTTCTGAGAAACAAAATTTGTGGATTAGAATAGTGTTAGTCGGTACTTTGATCATACACATATTTACTAGTTTGTGCCGACGGCCAATTTATAGATACGAGGTGTTATAGGTACATTAAGACAACACTAACTTTTCTTAAAGTCTGAGTGCTGATTTTTATGTATGTTCCAGTAATATTGTTGAAAATTGATAATCAACACTGCCAGACACTTCTCATCGGCAGTAATTCCTGCTAAACGCTTTAAAGCTCGTAAAAAAAAATCGTTACCTTACTTATAGTCCTAGTCCTAATTTTTATATATAGTACTCAGTAAGCAATTTCAAGACTTTTTATAAATAGCCAGACCAAGGAAGAGTTGGATGCCCATAGATACTTCACTTACTATCAAGCCTACAAATAGTGACCTCGCGCTTTTACTCACAGCGATATTTTAGATGTGTCTGAGGGATGTTTAGCCCTACGATTATTCTAGCTGTAAACAAAAAGTATTGAAATTGTACCCTGAGTGTCATATATAAAAATTAGCACTCAAACTATAAGCAAGATCACGTTATTCTTTGTGAGCTTTAAAGAGTCTTGCAGAAATTACCACCGATGGAAAGTGTCTAGCAGTGTTGCTAATCAATTTTTAACAATATTCTCTGGAACATACCTCAAAATCAGCACTCAAGACCTTAAGAAAAGTGAGTAATGTTTTAACGTACCGCTAGCACCTCGTATCTGTAAATTGGCCGTCGCCACAAACTAGCTAGTATGCGTATGATAAAAGTACATACTAACACTACTCTATACCACACTTTTTGTTTCTCAGAAAATAAGTAAGATCTGGCGGATCTGAGATCTTACTCTATTATGATGTATCAATAAATAACATTAAAAACTGTGAGAAAGTCAGCGATTTCGTACATTGCCAAAGGAGAAGGTAAAACGAATCCATTAAGGAGGAGTTTTGCTTATAACTGCTAGATAGCTACGGATTAATTTCCATTCCAATAATTTTTTTCCAGGCACTTTAAGTGAACAATGCGTAAAGTGAGGCTTTTTCGCGTCTCAGTTCTACCACTATCCATTTGTTTGTTTATTTATTAAACTTGAATAATACCTTGAGCTGTTGGCTCTCTTGCTGAGTGCTTAATTGTCAAAATATGCAAGTTGAGTGCCGTAGAAAAAAAATTGCATGCAATACGAGTGTAAACAAGCATTATAACATTCTGCCAATAATTCTAGTGACCAGGTATTTGGCTTCATGTCATAATGCTCAACTTTACACTCCTATTGCATGAAATGACAGTAGGAGAATAATATACTGTGTAACTAGTGCGAAAACGCTTCCATTTCCTCCCTAAATTTATATTTCCAATCATGAAATGAATTCTGGAATGAATGTCTGGAAATCATTTGTAAAAAATCAGTGTGGAAATCTTGGATGATAAAGTGCCCAAAAGAGAAACACAAAGGATCAAGGAACACGTGCAAGGGTTGTTGTGCACTGTACAATGTACATACTTGGGGGTGAAGAACACTACCTATTAATGCCGTCTCTCTATGCGTGAATTATAGCAGTATGACCAGAGTATTTCCTCAGGAGCTCCCAAACATTATTCATTGTTATTCCACAATTGAACAGAATACCATCGTATTCTCCAAAAAAAATAAAAATTCAAATGTTATGTAGGGATGACTGCGAGAAAGATGGTAGAAAAGATGGGAGTGCGCTAACATAAGGGCAGTATAACAAACGCACCCCTTTTCTGCACCTTTTGAGATCCAGGCGATAAAGAGCAGAACAAATCTTATTATCAGGGCACTATTTGCATGACGATGATACTTGAGATCCGTACAACATTTCAAACCAAAAATATTGAATTTAGTTAACCTTAACACCAATAAAAATGGTACTTAGTCCTGTTGAGTCTGTTTGGATATTGTCTAATCACTGAAGTTTGTATAGGAGCCCTCTCCAGTACATTTTGGTGAGCACTCAAATCTCTTCTACACATACGCACATGATCACGCACGGCTAGTTCCTCCCTCACACAAACACGCACACACATACGAAGTTGGCAGGAACAGAAGTTCTTGTGCCACGCTTAGCTAACTATTAACCCTCTCTGCGTTTCCTCATACAATTTGTTGCCCATCCTAAGGGCCTTAAGTCTATACTTTATGTTTCACATTCGATGTTTGCTGCGCAGATGAACTTTGGATGGATAATATGAATACATGAATATGTTGAACTTATAAGCTAGTTTTTCTAAGAGATATTGCCAAGAATTGTTCCAAAATTCATTTCCTCGATCTGTCCTGTCTGATTGGTCATACTCAACACATATTACATACTACATACATACATACACACATTCTTGGTTCGAACCCCTGGAATCAATAATCCGCATAACTAGTACTAGGTAAGGGGGTTGAAGGGATGTGAAAGGCTTAGGGTGAGATGGCCACCACAACGCTAACGACTAACGAGTCCCCAGAACAATGCCAAGGCATTGCCTGATCTGCACACGCATTAAGGATTCATATGTGCTATGTGGGCAAGATGTATAAGTAAATGAAGAGGAGGGGTTGCGAAAAGGTACAGTTGTGGAAAGAGGATAAGGGGTAGCAAATAACTAACTAATGTTTTTCGAAGAAATAACTCTGATGGCGTAATCAAACTTCTATTTTTATTTCCCTAATTCCCAAATCTGTCCCAATAGAAGAAAAGTCTATTACGAGGTCCTCTTAAATGATTGAAACTATTTATGAAGTGAAGTCAATCTGCTAGTCCATCGACCAATCGAGTCATATTGTCGGAGAAGTTCTGAAGTTTTTTAACCATTCTAAAATAGGTTGGATTCTAGTAAACACATGAAGAGTTTTAAGTAACAAATCCCCGTGATTCTCGCACTTGTAACCTTGCTTGCTGTTCGTAAATTATTCGCATGTTATTCTAAACAGGCTTACATGGTAAATTTTAAGTAGTAAGAATACCTTCACTGACCGTATACCTATTCCAACACATACAAACATAAATATTGTACGTAGTTCTCGTACGCTCGTCGTGTAGGATGTATTTCAGTTTCTAAACCTATTGTGTTTTAATGTATTTACCCTGTAATTTGCGATTTGTTCGTTCTAAGTGTTGTTAGGTAGTAGTGAGAAAGTAATTGTATGTTGCAATGTTTAAAGTTCATGTTAGAGTTAACAAACGGAGCGTTAACGTTCGCGTATGTATTCAAATGTGTTTTGATTGTATCATGAGGCGGTGTTTGTATTTATTGAAGGATAATAACTATTGAGAAATATTACATGTTTATATATAAAAACAATTAATAATCACCCTAATTCTCACCCGAAGAAGCTCAGGGGTCCTCGGACGAACGGACAGATTATCGAGGGAGATTTTGACCGCGGTAATCAGTTCTAATTTAAACACTCCACTAGTTTAATGCGATCCCGAACCGATCACTGCCATTTAACCACCGTAATTGAATCACCGATCTTTCATATGAGGTCATAGTAGTGATTAGGGATGGTCGATGCAGTTGTTTTTGAGGGTAACATGATGTAAACATCTTATCTTACTTATTTACAACTGTAAAAAATAATGCAGTCGTTATGTTTCTGCTCTGAATAGGAATGAACCACAAAGCACAGAAAGTCCTCGGACTATGACATTCGATGCAAATAATAATGCAAAATCAATCAAAAGCAACTGTCCCGCGACATAGAGTCCACCGAAACGGAACAAACAATACGTCTGATCGAAAGTTATTTTTTCTTGAGTTCAATTGTAACTGACACTAGCTGGCGATGAGAACGAATCAAGTATAAAAGTTTCACAGTTATTATTGTGAAGAATTTTCATACTTGTAGAAAGTAATGCACAAAAGGAGGAATAAGAATCTTATTTTATAATTTTATCGAAACAGAGAATTATATCCGTATTCATAAATTTCTGCCTTCAATAAATCTAAAGGCATAATGGCAAGGGGCCGAGTCCAGCACTGTTTGTATATCTTTTCTCGAAGCAGTTGGCTGTACACTTATTTGAGCCTTGTAACATCGATGAACATAACATTTTTAAGAATAAGATAAGATTATGTATCAATTTTTTCTGTAACTCTGTTACTTACAGTTCATTAATATACCTTCAAGATATTTCCTGTAGTTTCAAGGAGCTAAAATTTGGCTTGAAGACTAGAATGTGCATACAAGTAACAAAAAAAGTTAAAATTTATTACTGACCTGCTTTAGATCAGTCAAAGAGGCATGAAAAAAGGAAAAAGGACAGACAAAAACAGATCTTCAAGAGAAGATATGATATATTATAATGTGCAATTCGACTGAGACAAAGTGAAAAAAAATTCATTCGCTCCATTTTTCCACCACACATTCCAGTATGACGCACGTCCTTCTCCCATCAGAAATACATTCCACCCAAACATCTCGTCATAATACTCCACAAGCCCTCAATGGGATCCAGATCAGGTGAATTTTCAGGACGGTCGAGCACCCTGATTCTGTCCTCCAGCATGAAAGCCTTTAGCAGTCCCAAAGTGTGACAAGGGACCAAGTCGCGCCGAAATGTCCCGTCGAAGGTTCGCACGAATAAAACGATCCCATGGCGTAATATTTCGATTTATTTAGTCGAATTCATCATGCCTTGATCAGGAACTAAGCTTCTAGCGCCATATGTCGTGAAAAATCCCTTCAGCGGGTGTTTTACATCGACTGGATATCCCAACACGATCCGGACCCTGGTCACAATTCAAAACTGGTAAAGGCCCCTATGATGGAAAACCAAATCAAAGTTCCTGATTGGCCTAGGACTTCACTCAACTTAAATCCTATCGAGAACCTGTGAATATTGTGACGAAGCGGCCAGGCAAGACGAATTGTACAACAGAAAAACGCATGACAGACAATGCCACTCAAATGCGTTTATACGATGGTGAACCCAAGAATTCATATACCAATCCAGCAGAGGCTACACCAAAACGTCTGCAGGAGGTCAACAACGCCAACGTCATACCAAAAAATTTACTGCAGACCTATGGAGCCAACAAAAGAACTCTTTCTCATCCTGTTCCAATTAATTTGCACAGTATAGTACTGAACAGATCTAGCGTAAAAGCAACCAACGGAGCATTGGAATTTACATATTCATACAAAATTGACATCGTCTCTCATTCGATGATAAATCATTGAGGCCTTTGAAGTACTTTTCGTAGACCTACACAGTTGAAATTTGGCATGCTGGCTAGATTCAGCTTAAAAGCAACCAACGAAGCTTTAGAATTGATTTCGTCAGTTACTAACTGACGGTCATCAAAACTTTCAAGATGCTCTTCGTAGTCCTAGAAGCTGAAAGGCTTGCATTGTGCACACAAGTAACAATAAAAGTTAAAATCTGTTACTTCCGTAATTTAGAGGCGCCAAAGAGGAGAGAAAGGACAGGAAAATACGGATTTTTGAGAGGAGATTCAGTATTCTGGATGAATCTAATGTAGAAGCAACCAATGGAGCCAATGAAATTTCTTCAAACAAAATTGACTTTGTTTCTTATTTACTGATAATCGAGACCTTTGAAGTATTTACTTTTTGTTGTCCTACGCAGATGAAGTTTGGTTCTTTCCTTTAAAGCCCTTGAAGAGGAAAAGGAGGGCAGGTAAGAACGGATCTTCACGAGAAATTTGGCATACTGACTAGATCCGGCGTATAAGCAATTAATACGCAATTAACTTCGTCATTTATTAACTGATAGTCGTCAAAACTTTCAAAATACTCTTCGTTGTTCTAGAAAGCTGAAATTTGGTTGGAAAGAGAAAATTTGCTATTCTGGCTAGATTCAGCGTAAAAGCAACCAACTATGCTTCAAAATTCATTCATACACAATTGACTCTGTCTTCCACTCACTGGTTATCAAGTCCTTTGAAGTTCTTTTCATACTCCTTACTTACTTTCTTAATCCTGAAGCCTATCTACTTTTCAAGCTGTAAAGTTGTTACTTCTCTTGTTTATTCTGCTTCTTCTTCTTTTGGTATCCGTTTCCACACCTTCTTCAATTTTTCTCTTATTCTGCTTAAATGGCCTGCTTCTTCCCATTTACATCCCCTCTTTTCCAATGCTTTCTTCACTTTTTCTTTCCATATTTTCCTGAGTCTTCTTCTCTGCTTTGTTTTTGCTGTTCTTGCATCATACCCTTTCTTGTTGTTCTTTCTTCTACCATACTTTGTATATGACTCCACCATCTTTATTGTCCCTCTTCTTTTATGTCTTCTATCGATTTTACATTCAGTATTTACTGCGTTGTCTTTCTGTTGCTGTCCAGGTTTCTGATTCGTATATCAGGATAGACACAGCTACTTTATTATATACTTGAGTTTTGATTTCCTTAGGTATTTCTTCATCTGCTAGTATGTTGCTCTTCAACGCATTAAATAGTCTACCTGTGGCTCCTGTTCTTTCCCTTATTTCTTAATCTAGTTTTCCGTCATAGGTCAGTATTGTCCCTAGATACTTAAACTTTTTGCTGTGTTCTAAAGTTTCTTCTTCTATCTTGATTGTGTGATTTTCCTCGTCTCTGATTATGACCATCGACTTGGTTTTATTGCAGTTTATCTTTCTGTTCATTCTTTCTAGATGTCTTCTAAATAATTGTAGATTCTTGTTTAGTGTGTCTTCGTCTTTTCCTATTACTGTTATGTCGTCTGTATAACATATCTCAGTTACTTTTACATTTTCATTTTCCACTTTCCTATTACGTATCCTTTCGCTTCCTTTTTTGCTTCTTTTATTTATTTGTCGATTACTAGCGTGAAGAGTAACGGGCTTAATATTCAGCCTTGCCTATTACGTTTCGTATACCTCTTATTATGCTAGTATCTACTTCTCTTTCTCTTAGCGTCTTCCATATGTCTTTCCAATCTATTCTGTCGAAGGCCTTTTCTAGATCTATAAAGCACAGGTGTATCTTGTCTCCTTGTTTCATTGTTTTCTTGCTCACTTGTCTCATTATACTTATTGCATCGTTAACTCCTCTGTTAAATCTGAAGCCATATTGGCTCTCTTCTAGCGAAATTTTCTATTTGGATCCTTAGTTTCTTTTCTAATATTCTTGCAAACCCTTTGGCTGCTGTACTTAGGAGTGTTATTCCTCGGTAATTTTGGTAATTCTTCACGTCATCTTTGTATATGGAGAATATTATACTTGTTTGTCAGTCTTTCAGTGCAATTCTTAACAACAATGAATGAAGGGCAGATCTTTAATTTGAAATTTAGCATGCTGGCTAGATCCAGCATAAAACAACCAACGAAGCTTCAGAATTGATTCATACGTAATTGACTTCGTCACTTACCAACTGATGGTCAACAAAACATTTAAGATACTTTTCGTAATCCTGGGAGCTGAAATTTTGCTTGCAAATTGCATTGTGCACACAAGTAACAATAAAAGTTAAAATCTGTTACTTTCGTAATTTAGACCCCCCAAAGAGGCGTCAAAGAGGACAGAAAGGACAGACAAAAACGGATCAACGGTTTATGCTGGCCAAATCTAATGTAGAAGCAATCAACGGAGCTTTGGGACTCATTTATACGGAATTGATTTCATCTTTTATTCACTAATAACAATCATTGAGACTTTCAGATTACTTTTCGTTGTCCCGCAAAGTTAAATTTTGATACCTCTTCTTTGAAATCCTCAAAGAGAAAAGAAAGAAGAAAGGACACATAAGAACAGAGCTTCGAGAGTGATTTGGTATGCTGGCTGGATCCAGCGTAAGAGCAACTAACAAAGCTTCAAAATTCATTAATACGCAAAACTTTCAAGATACTCTTCGTGGTCCAAGAAAGCTGAAATTTGGTCTCCTTTCTTCAAAATCCTCCGAGAAAGAAGAAAGGACAGATATGAACGGATCTTCAATTGAAAATTTGGTTTACTGACTAGATTTAGTGAAAAGCAATACTGCATACCAAATTTCAGCTCTCTAGGACTATAGGAAATACCCTAATGATTCCAATGATCATCAATAAGTGAGTGATGAAGCCAATGAAAATAAAATTTGTTACATTAAATGAGTTTGGTGCTTTAATTTTATTCTCAAATGTCATATGAAGCAAATTACTTCGAGAAAAGTAATACAGACAGTGTTAGACCCCTAAATGATTTTTTTCCAATGATACAGGTAATAACCAGGAAAAGATTTTTGTTTCAAATTGTCTGTTCTCAACTCTACTTATTGTGTAAATAAACTAATAATAATACAACTGTTTTTGTATGTTCAAGTTTTTGCCAATGAAGTCTCGTGTGATTTGTATTAAAATTTTACTTTCCCATGAACTTTTTGTTCAAAGCCACGTTATACACTGTCCATGTCTAACCAAGGATAAGAATTAAACTTTCTTTATGTTAAAGTTGAATGCACATCACTAGAATTGATAGAAAAATAATCAACCGTATCTTTAAATATTTTTCCTTATATTATTGTTATTATTACTCATTAAACACAAAAAAGCAAAGCAACCTGCACCATTCATCGAATATTGCTGAATCTTCTGGTGATCAATTAAACGCGAGAAAATAACAATACAAATTTGATATCCATGTAATTGGTAACTGGAAACGAATTACCAAGATTAAAATTTATTATAAGTTAACAAGAGATGAGGAGTAATAAAAATATAGATATTTTTTCTCGAAATGCTTCAATTGTTAATATTGTTCTTGACGACTTTGGACCACACATTAGTAGACAAGGAATTGTAGTGTATCATTCATTGGATCCAGGGCTCCATGGTCTGTCGGTTCGTTTGTTTTTGCCGACACAAACAGTCAACTATCTCAGCAGGTGATGCACGCACTCATTAGACAACGAGATGATCAGAGTCAGTGTGTGTGCACCTTATTGTGTACTGTGTCATGATATAATAACTTTAGGGATAGATTTAATAGATCCTGTAGAAAAAGGAGGATCTATACCTTTTTGAATTCACAACATGTTCAAAATTATAAAATAGAACGATAGAGGACGGTAATACAGAAGTCATTGACAGTTTATTGTTTACGTTTGTGAAACAAATACTTCACGCTCAGATAAGTTATGGTACAGGGTTAAAATCGTCACTGAATTCAACACAGAGTCGACATGTGCCTTCCGAAAAATAAATTAAATGATGCACCGTGATTCTAAACACAAAATTTACTCTATTATCCTTTCCAGGTGACAAAAATAATTTGACAGGACTGTGCAATGACCTTAACTCACTTTATAAAGAGTCGAATGGTAAGTGGCCCGACTAACTGTATAGTTAACGGACGAAATTGAAGTTTGCTACAAATCTGGCAGATACAATTCTTCTTTTATTTCTGAAATATGTCTTGCAGAAGTAGGGTTATGTATGTGGTGAACACACAGAATTGGGAGTAAGAGAAACTTATTTAGAAGTTCCTATGATATGGCGCTAACAGTAAAATCACACAACCGATTGCCACTTCTGTTCGGTAGATGTGAAAGTGTTCAATTTAAAAAAATAAGAATAAAATATCTTACCCCAATCTTGACTCAACTATTCGTTCAGTTAGATGACATCTTTAGTGAATCGGAAAACTCAAGCACATTAGCTTCTCAGGACGAATCCAGTTTAGATTTTCCTGTTGACGAAGGACCTCAATTTTTTTCTCAGAGCGAGCTCAAGATGCAGCCGAATTACCAGGGTCAACGCTGAAAAATAAAAACCTGCTATAATCTGAAACTTCATTTTCGTGCTACAGGCATCGAGGAAGAGAATTTACTCAGTTTTTCTCCAAAGAGGAAAATCAGGTTTATTGTAATGATATTCATGGGCTCATGAAGTGCTTTGGAATAGAATAGATTAATTAAAATGGCGTACATTCATTGATTCATCAAAGCCCGTTCTACACAATGCTACGAACACCTTCCAAAGTTGGACGCGGCGTTTGATGGTTCGGCGCATCGTAGGGCCGTTGTCCAAACCTACGAGTGTCCAATGGACAGTATCGAATGTTCACATTTGGCCATGTTTCGGCCGATGTCGGTATTCTTGCACCGAGTCAAAGAAATGACTCCAACGTTTGAAGAAAAATATTCGCTGGTTTGATTCAAAGGCTACAAATGAAGAGAAAACCTTGGATAGGAAGAATAATTCTCGTGTCAAGATTCATCTTGTTTTAATAGTATTTCATATAACTATTTTATATTGTAAAATAATAAACTTAATTTTCATTGGTACGTTGCAGAACAATACAACAGCAGCACCAGTAATGGCAGCATCATTATTATCCGCGTCCATTGTTGCAATTGGACCAAATTTGTACCAAACTGTTCCATATGTTTTGAATCAAACATTTGATTTACCGTGTAGTAGAAGCATTCGCTGTATCAACTACCGAACTTACTTGTCTCAAACGTTGGGTCTAACGTTGAACTGAGCGTTTGTAGCATATTGTAGAACCGACTTAAAACTAGCCTCAAAGCAGTCTTGCTGCATAATGGAAATACATTTGCATCTCTTCCTATTGGACACTTGATTCATATGGAAGAAAATTATAATGACTTGAGAGAATTAAATATAAAGAGCGTCATTGAATAGATTTGAAAATACTCATCATGTTGTTGGGTCAGCAGGAAGGGTATTCAAAATATCCTTGCTTTTTTTGTTCATGACATAGTAGAGCCAGACAACTGCAATGGACAAAAACTGACTTGCTTCCTCGAGACAGTTTAATCCTTGGCAAGAAAAATTGGTTTCGCCACTACCTCTTCATATTGGAACTAATAAAGCAGTTTGTCTAATCATTGCCAAGTGTTTCAAGCTCCCGAAACTGTCTGAAGTCAAGATAGAAGAGGGAGCTTCCATTGGCCCCAACATAAAAACTTCCAACTCTTTTTCAAGAATGTAAAGCACAAGTTTCTGGGGATTACTAAGGACCCTGACTACAAAACCATTATACAACGCATGTTGACAGCGTATGAAACTCAAGGATGCAAGATGAGCTTGAAAATTCATTTCTCACACTCATATTAACTATTTTCCTGAAAACTGGAAGCTTATTGTAAAGAACAAGATGAAAGATCTCATTAAAATGTCAGTGATTTTGAGGGGCGTTACCAATAAACTGGGATTTGGTGACAGTTGAGGTTCTATGATTTTATACCACACGCCTTTTTGAGGATAGAAAATTTATTACTTCATGGCTAAAACATTCATTCTTTTCATTGGCATGCAATATGAAAACACGAAATTCAACATTTTTTTTACAAGTGCATGCTTTTCAGTCACTTTCAACTGTTTCACCCCACAAAGGCATGCAAAATGTTTTGACAGAGAAGCCCAATTTTGAAAAATATTATAATTGGAATTTGCACTACGACTGGAAAGAGTACATCAGTCAAAAATCACCTTCTTATCTTTCTTATCAAGGAGTAAGTTTACATTTTTTAAAAACGCATGCGGTATGAAATCGAAAAGCTCCAACTGTCACCATCTCCTGGTCTACAAGAAAAATGGGATGTCCATATGTAAGCTGACTACTGATGGATGCTCAATCAAGAAACCAAAGGGCAGAGGGGGAAATCGGAAACAAGTTCGGAGAAGCATCACATAGAAAGAGTGAAGGTTTTACAAGAAAGAAAATTATGCCTAAAATGTGTATAAATATTAGGAACAAATTCCGGATTCTCTCGCATAAATCAATAAAAAATTATATAATATTTAACTGCAGCTCCTGGGCTAACCGTGTACACACACCACCTGCGATAGCTCTGTGCTTTCAATATTTTTTGTTGTGCTATTTTAGGGTTAATCAATCCAACTGAGTTTCTCTTGAAAACATAATAATTGACTACAGCACTCGAAAAAGCACGAGCTACAGCCGCGGTAACTTTTTGAAATCAATGAAAGAAAGTAATGAAAATTGATGGTATTATTATGGTATAGATATTTTAGCTGTTTTATTCTAGGGTTAATCAATTCAATTGGCTTTCTAATAAAAATATAATAGAAGAAATATTTTGTTGGTGGCTCTCTATGTCATAAAAATGCAGTAGCAAAATTTCAGAACTTCAAGTCCAGTAGCTTGGCCTGTACTTTGTTTTTCAAATAATAAGTATTAAGATAAACTAATTTAAAGCTATATACATGAAGACAGAAAATTAACTATTAATTTTCTATATAACTTATTGAGATATTAATTAACAGAAATTTTTGCACTACAGCGCGAGTCGTACTTCGATGGAACTATGTCAGGAATTTTAAGATAGTTCCCCTACGAGATGGTTGAATTAGGAAATTGTTTAAATTTGGCATACGTATTGTTTAACATATACAATTTGAACAAGTTTCATCATCCCGAACCCGAGATATATATAATTGAAGTTGACTCAATTAACACGTAGCATATGGACCATGCATAGGCAAACAGCACGTTATTAATTCTACCGTTAGAACTAAAATTAAGAAGTTTATGAAATACAAGGAGGAGCTAAAGCAGGCAATCACGGATATTGTAAAAAAAAATAAAGTTGATTGACCATCTAGTTTGACAGATTTAATTTCAAGAAGTACTAAGATTTAGCTGCATTACGATATATTTTGCAAGCGAACGAGCGAATGGTGGGGAACGGAACGTTGCCACGATTGGCCACGA
Organism: Dromius quadrimaculatus; assembly: GCA_963989225.1. NCBI lineage: Eukaryota > Metazoa > Arthropoda > Insecta > Coleoptera > Carabidae > Dromius > Dromius quadrimaculatus. Next base: position 9,068,106 of record OZ022329.1, read on the forward strand.
TCGTCGTACTAACACGCACACATAAGAATGCGGCGTCGGTATAGGCAACCTTTATTGTGTATTGAGGCAAAGCCCAGATAGTTCCATAAAAAATTTTCTCGCAATGTCAGTTCAAAAGAACTTTTAGAATAAATTTTACAAAAACAAATGATATCTATATATCTTACTAGCACCAAGTACGTATATATGGGATTTACAAAGTTATTGATTATAATTCGAACGAATTATCAACCATTTTAAAATGCAGACGGAATGTAACTTTTGGTTGGGGCTGTCGCAGGAAAACTACCTTAACGCAAGAGCCAACAACTGTTCAAAGTTTCAACTCAATCGGATGAACGATGCGCGGACAAACAGCTAACCGATATGATTCTCACGCCCCTTATTGTACATTAAAATTACTATCAGTTACTTTTATGCAAGTACCAACAACAACAGCACAAAGTATCAATTCAATTGGATGAACGATACGCGAACGAACAAATACGATCCGTACGCCGCTCATTGCACGTTGATATTATTATGACAGAAATTTTCATGCAAATACCAATAGTAACAATAGAAATTTTCAGCTCAACAGATTCAGCCGTTTCGAAGATTAGCTCGGACAAATAAACAAACCGATAGACAAAAAAAGGTCATTATCGTCATATTCCAGTATCTTAGTACTCAATCTGTCAGATTCGTAACCAACTTCAGTTTCGTCCGTTCATTACAGTTTCACCCCCAAATAATTACTGGTTATAATTCAGTTTACATGTTTTTGTGCAACATTTTGACATATAAGTGGTATCATATATTCAAAATAAAATACTCATACTATAGATAGAACTGTTTTAATATATTCAAGGCTAACTTTCGTATTCTAAGATATTCTCAAAAACAATAATGCAATTCAAATGGTGATAAATCTTTCTCTACTGTGTGAAATGCCATTATGAATCGATAAGTCACAAGAAATTTTTAAAGAAATATGTTCACGATATTTCCTGATGTAATTAATTTGAATATTGTTCATAGCTATTATTCATATGTTATTTACATATCATATTATATTGTTTATTCTTTTAATTACTCATACTCAAGATCCTGTATGTTAATGATTCTTTTGTACAATCATAATGAAGTATTTAACTCACATAAAACATAATCAGTCAGATTAATCAATTATTAATCGTTAATTTGAGTTTTTTCCCTCACTCCCCTGAATAACAGTTTTGATAATGGATCCTGGAAATAGTGAGCTCCATTATTTAAGGAAATCATTATTGTTTTGTTACGGTCCTGTGAAAATCTGGCCATCACACACCCACATACGAATATGAAAATCAATACGAAAATACCGTGATATTAGTAGAGAATTATACAATTCGGTGCACAGTTCCACAACCTGGCCTTACCCTAACAACACACAACAACAATCCTCTCCCCCACTCCTACCCCGTTACTTTGAACAAGTTGCCGTGTTGTCAAACAAACTTATTATATCGTTTCGTGTATACGAGGCTTCTAGTTGGAAGTAGTATGCGTCATTTGCGTATATGTGAGAAAGAGAGGGGGGATACAAACAAGGGTTGTAGTGACACATGTGGCAAAGTTTATATGTTTCAAATTGTGAAACTGATCGGGTTCAGTTCTCCTTTCACATAATCATATAAGTACCTATTATCATTCAAGCCTTTCCAATAAGTACATGAGCAAACCCTTTTAAGGATCATACACGTATATCCTACACGTGACGCTCCAATGTCCGAATTGGTTAAGGATTGGCCCGAAGGACCTGCTGATGGCACACGGCGCTAATGACAGGATGTGAGATGATTACATCGATGACTAGATGGGGTAGAAGCGAACGAGGGAGTAGATAGTGTAGGTGATTTATAAGGGTAGGTAACGTAGATGTGTAAGGGATATCATATAAATTTTATTTGATTATATCCACGGATGTTATAAATTTGGTTGTCCGATGACTGTCAATCAAAAATTTTTTGAGAAACGGGGTCAAAACGATTGGAATTTAGTAGAGACTTGTGAAACAGTTTAATTGATGTAGCTCTTTTCAAAAAAAGTTAAACTATCGGATAAATTACTTGAAAAGAAAATTTTTAATTGACCAAAAGTATCGCGTACAACTTGACTGAATCAAACATGAAATCTGTGTGAAAGTGGAGCAAAAACAGGGTCAAAATAAACATGTCATATAAAGTGCTTAACACTTTAACACTAATTAACACCGAAACGTTTAAATCGTCTCTTGTTACACAGCGTGTGGTGACCAACCCTTCCAAAATAACACCTTGTTAACGACGTCCTTTCATTTCCATTTATTTTTCTCTTCGTTACACACATTCATCAATTTACACACATTAATTTTATGAACATTTTAGCTTCCATTCAAACGACTGTGGTACTGATAAATAAAATATGGTTGATTCAGCTTGGAATAATTTCAGTTTCTCGTCCGCATACGTATTCGTAGAGGACACCAGGTACATTAGGGCTAATTATAAAATAAAATAATAACGCGTCGCTGGTGCCTGTGATTTATGAAGAAAGAAAGAAAGAAGAACGCACCGCGAACACTGAGCTGAAACTTGCCATTTTCCTTACGTTGTATTCCCGCCTCGAAACAGACTCCTTTATATTAAGTAGCCGACAGTATACTTATTCACTTACATGTATTGTTCTACCAGCGACGGGGGCACAGAAATCTCACGAGGGGACACAATTGACATACCACCAATAACTGAAAAAATGATCAGTTAAATTCGCCTCATATGTTGGTGACCAACCACAGAAACGAGCTATTCCCTGACGCTCTACTTTGATTCAGAAAGAATTGACTTCAGTTTACGAAACAAATACATTCCGTATAATGGAATAATATTCGAGTTTTTGGCCTGTTAAGGACTATTCCAGGACTAGACGAATTCTAGTTGCATAAAGCATTGTTAACATATTAGAAAAAGGCACACAACCATCAGCTGGTTGAATGTCAAAATGATAATGAGTACTAATAAACGGCAATATTTTCGAGTAACGATATTTGTGGTGTCTAATATGGTCAAAGTTTCTAGTATTAAATGATGTATATCTCGGAATGTATTGTACTACGTTCATGTCCATCATTTGTTCCATACCATCACGTTCCAGCTCAACTATAATTTCATAAATGTGCAACGGCAATGGCACATATAAACATTGTGGGTGCTACACACAAACACTCATACAAGCAGAGACACACCTGACAGTCTTAAGACACTCATTTCTACCACAGCAAACACATTTCACTTTATTTGGTGTTTATTTGATCCTAAGAGGTAAATAATCAACAGGAACAGATTGTATACTTGTCCAATTGAAAGGATTTGGACTATGTAACTTCCTTCACCATTATAAAAAACTAGAGTCTTAATTCTAACATTTGTATCGATTTAGAAAATGATGCTGGGGTCGAAATTATTTTGGACAAAAACATTCAAATTTATTTGTAATCGTTCTAGCTTTGAACTGAAAGGCGACTAAGATGACAGTTTCTTCCTGTATGACACGCAGTTCAATGTTTATGTACATTTTTTTGTAGAGTTCAAGTATTTTCTATTTTAAGAGTTCGTGTAATTTGGAATATTCAATTCTTTTAATGTTGGACTACTGAAAACTGACACTTGAAGTATGTACTGGGGCTCAATTCTAATTTGTGAAGACAACTTCTTATCGTCATTTTAGAGACTCTCGAAACGTGTACTATTTAGTGAACAATTGCTGAAGTTGAATTAAAAGACGGGATCAAATGAATTTCTTCAGCTTGATGTCAGTTTTTGACATTTATATGTCATTAAATAATGACAATAGAACAAAATTTGCACACTATACAGCAAAATTTGTACAATATAAAAAAGTAGAAGGCTGAACAATTGGACACATCATATGGAAAAAATGATCCATCGAACACACCGCTCCTCCTGCATGAGCTGTCTTCAACAATAAACGAAATTAAAGGGAGAAGCAGTGGAAAAATTTGACAATTGCACCTATACTAAAACCCAATAAACCCAGAACAAGTCCAGCATACTACAAACCATGGCACTGTGCAACACTCTGGAAAAAAATACTCCATAAAATGATGTCGATAAGAATTATATGGTACCTAGAGAAGAACCAACTGCCAAAGTGGACAACATAGTAAGTTCAACAACAGAAATCCTCGGAGCATTCGAAATAAAATAACACCTAACTGCAATATCCTCGATGTAGAAGATGACATGGAAATTTCACATACTGAAATCCCTAAAGCTGAATATAGAAGAAAACATTGTCACTCATACAGAGTGTGCTCAAAAACAGAACCTTTCAAGTAAAAATAAACAGGAAAGTATCCAGTACAAGAATCCAATAAAATGGAGCTCCCAGGATGAGATGTCACGCTTTTCCTAATAGTACACATAGCTTTCCTCAAAATGTAGAAACATTACTTTTTGCAGATGACATCACCGTATACTGTCTAGCGAAAAATCCAGAAAGCATAAAAACACAAGTACAATAAGCCCTAATAAAAATAGAAGAATGGGCTGAGACCACGGGATTCAATTTCTCAACTTAAAAACGAACGCATTGCATTTCTGCTGTCTTAGAAACTTACATAACCACCATCAAATAAATTCCTAAAACTCTACTATTACATACGAAAATACGAAGAAATTTGTGGACATAATATCAGACCATAAATTAATCTGGGTCCCACACCTCTCTAACTCCAAAAAAGAATACTTCCAAACACTGAATCTTCAAAAAATATTAGAAAATACCAAATGGGAAGCACAAAAAGGAGAATTGCTAATTGTATACAAAATTCAAAATTTCAAAAATCTGGACCATCTTCAGGAGTGAATAAAATTAATGTGTGTGTGAGTTAACATCTGTGTGTAATAATAAATTATATAAAAGTCACACACACATCAATTTTATTCACTCCTGAAGATGGTCCAGGTGGAACCGAAACTGTAGAGTCATAGAAAATAAAACTCTTGACTGAACTCCCACACTTCGTTTTCTTCATTTAATATAACAGTCATCATCATCCACTACTTCCATTGGGATTTATATCTGTTGGACAGTGTTTCTTCATAAATAAATGATGTAATGTACTTTACAGGTACGGTACAAAGTTTGGCGCGAATGTGCTCGGGCGCCAAACAGTCAGGTAGCAGGTTTGGAGAAAAGGGTATCTATTGAAAAAAAAAAAAATAATGCCATAGGCACAAGATGGTTTATTTATTTTCAGATGTCCAGAATGTTCCAAAATAAGGTGTAGCATTATTAGTAATTGGTGGTATGATGAAGAGAAAACGATCCTATTGTGGACGACGAACTAACTAATGATATCCTGATTGATAAACGGTGGATGTTAACGGTGGTGGTTAACGGCGATGGCAAACGGATAACTATTATTTCCAGATGACAGAAGAACGGTTTGACGTAAAACCTTTGTATGGCAAATGGTGATCAAAATACGGGGTGCTTGGATAATTCACAAGCCGCGTAAGTTTATAACGACGAATGAACCGGTTTGACATTAAACGGGTATTTTGTATGGCAAACGGTGGCCTAAACACGGGGTGCATACTGTTTTTACTAATTAAATGGAAATATTTGGTTATACCAAGTGTTTCGTTTGCGTTTACTAGGAATGAAGCTTGTGATTATGTATATGGACTATCTAATCTGTATCAAGGGGAGGAATGATGCCGTTCACCATCCTAACTTATCCGGAGAGCTAAGTTTACCACTTGTGACGATCCACTTCATCCCATTGAATACAAAAACTTCAATAAAATCCAAGATCGATTATGGCAGCAATACACACAGCATTTGAAGCCCACATAACAAGTTTCATTGGTTTTCTCTATGAAGCAGAAACAAGTGAATCCTCCTTAGATATGCGCCGTTCACAACTTATAGCATCATAAATCACAAAACTAGCTAGTCAACCAAATCTACACTACGTACTACAAAGTATAAACCCCTGCCTCCCTCGGCTAAACATAAACCCTGTAGCAGACTAAATAATGTCCCAGCCTCTAAAACCTGATACACCCCTAGAGCTGTACTACAGCAGATTTAGAGAACACCAAAGTCAACCAGAACAAACAACAAGATGAAAAATTCGGAACTAGCGTTGCTACGAAAAAGACAGTACAAAAATTCAAATTACCAGACAACACAACTAATACAACAGCTGAAGCATTCGCTATCCAAAAGGCCATAGAATATGTAAAAAAAAAAAAACGATATAATAAATACATCATATGTCAAAATTTGCACAGCACCATACAAAAAACATAACCATCACAAGAAACCAGCACAAATAAATAATGTTTGAAAGGATTCCGGTTTCACATAGGAATAAAAGGCAATTAAAAAGCATACACACCCGCAAAAGAAGCATTTTTGATACTAAACCAAATAACTATGAACAATCAGGCGGAGAACATAAAACAGAAAATCAAAAACAACCTCAAAGAAGGGTGGAAGGAACAACAAACCTTGACAAGTAAGAGAAGACCCATCGAACTGACCAACGCACAACAGCCGAAAGCATCAAGTAATTCTAACCAGACTAAGGATAGGTTACACCAGCTACACCCATGAACACCTCATGAAAAGAACAGAGCCAAACTAATGCGATATCTGCGACACACCCATCACAGTACCAAACATACTACCATAAATACTAGCCAATAACCGGAAAACAACACAACCAAATCAAATATTCAACAGACATAGATCTAATATATAAAATATAATGTGAAAAAAATCTTTATTATTGTGCTGACTGCACCTTATCTTCCCTGATCAGACTAACGACCAAATTGTTTATAAATCGGTCGGGAATATAGGGGTCAATAGGACTTGATAAATCCGGGATCCTGTTTGAAGTGTCGAAAAAAAGGCTGTTCTCGGTAAATTTTTTTCGGGATCAACTTCCCTGATAGATCTTACGATTGTAATAAGTACCAATCTATAACAAACGTCAAGTACTCTAAGAAAAAAAAAAGATGACACCCCTGTCCTGCCCAGAAGAGTGGCAATTTTCGTATTCAACATTCCTGGTCGAACTTACGATTGTATTTTTCTTCTGTCCCGGACAGAACACGAGGTAGCATCCTGGTTTGGTCTTAAAGTACTTGACCTCCGCTATCGATTGTTCTATCAAAGAAGTTACCCCAAAGTAATTGATTTTTACATTGTACAAGTAAGTATTTTGAAACATTTGAGCATCTCTGAGTCCATTTTGACTATTTTCGGCTTGATGTCAGTACGTATTTATATGCGTATGTACGTTCGTTACTCGCAAATCTCAAAACCCGTCAAACGTATAATGTTGAAATTTGTATTTTAGACTGGTCTAGGGTCTAGTTTTGCACCTCGCATTATGGTTGCAATCGTCTTGTAACTTTTTTGAATTTGCCATATGAATCCAGAATGATTAGCCGTAGGATACTGAACTCAATTTTCAAAATTGTTGTAGCATCTTGATGGTTATCTTCTATTTTTTGTTCAATCGGTTGAGCCGGAAGTGCACTTTATATAACAGGCTTTTAGAATTTCCCGCATTAATTCACAACAATCAGTCGTAGAATATTGAAATTTCATATTAAATACTTCTATAACATTTAGTTGTACATCTTGCATTATGAATGTAATCTTCTATACCGGAAGTGCACTTTACTCGAAACATTTTTTTAATTTTCCGCATAAATCGAAAACAATTGAACGTAGAATGTTAGAATCCAGTATTTAAGACGATAGTACTGTCTAAATGTTTATATCCTATTTTCATTGAGATCGACTGAGCCGGAAGTGCACTTTATTTGACTGTTTTGAAATTTCTCGTATAAATTCGAAACGATGGGCTATAAAGTAATGATATTTAGTATTTCAGTCTACTGTAGCATTTAAATGATTGCCCACTAATCTCGTTACAATCGACTGAACCGGAAGTGCACTTCAATTGAAATTTATTTTCAATTTTGCACATACATTCAGAACTGTTAGCCGTAGACTCTTGGAAATCAGTATCTAGGAATGTTATAGTATAAGAATGATGATCTACTGTTTCCGAAAACGCACTCTACTTGACAGATTCTTAGATTTTTTTGGATAAATCCAGGACGACTAGCCGTGGAACGATGGAATTTTGTATTTGATTATCATATTATTATCTACAAAAAATATATCCGATGATATACAAGTAAGTCACGTGATCGCCACGTCAGATTTTTTCATGTTTATTAAAATTAAGTTTGTTTTACGGGCTTGAGGACAGAACACTTGATTCTAGTACAATAGTATACAAATGAAAATGTAACTCAATAAAGTGACGGGCTCTCTTTTCTCGTTGAGTGACCGTTGTCGCATTCTTCATTTCTTCATTCTTCGTCCTTGCATTGCATCTCCCTAATGATTATTGTTATGAATTCATCTCTTTCTAAAATGACTTATTATTTCAGCAGGACAGAGATAGCTTCAGTGCGTTGTTTTTTTAGTGAACTATATGACCTATGTCTCTTGTGTTCCTCGAGGAGTTATTAGCTTTATATGTGATGGTTGGAATATGGTTTGTACTGCAGGGTCACAAGATGATGGTTCTAACGTTTAGCAGACGATTAGTGGTTATCAATAGAACAAGGAAGTCCTGAATGTTACAAGATGGATTCAAATCACACACCCGTTGTACAAAATCGTTGAACAGACAATCGAAATTGAGTTCAACAAATGTTAATAGAATGTAGGGCACCTGCTAATCGAAAACTAGCCCACACCTCTAAAAAATTTAAAGATTTCGGATCTCAATGCTTTTTGTTCCTCTCTTTCAAATATACTTGTAGCAAACATCGATTTAGATATTGGTCATTCCTAATGCGAACACATTAGCTGTTTGACCTTTCTACCAATGTATTGTTCTCTAAGGTGAAATATAAAGTCCGGTGAAAGGTTTGACATCTCCCAAAAGAGCACGGATTCTGCAAAACAAATCGACAAGAGGCAATGCAAGAATTAATATTTTTGATTCAGATATGTCAGCACTTAAGGATTATCCATCTTCGTTTGGTTCTCTCTATCCTAAACAGCAGTCACATCCTCTTCTGTTTTGTGTACATGTATTCAATGGTAACAATTTGTTGCACGAACAAACCGTGCCTATTACACTAGCAATTCATCAACCGTGTGAGAATGTTCAATGTTACTTTACATTTAGTACGTAAACACCAACACGGAATAGCAAAGGATAGCGAAAGGCCAGAGGGAGATAAAAGATAGGTTTTTATAGATTTACACCAATATCTATTTGTAGTGCGCATTAAATGTATCATCCACATATACCGCAAGCTTTTAGATCCATTCAACTTACAACAAAACGTTCCAAAGTAGAACAAAGAGAAATAACAACAACAAAAACAAATCAGAGTACCACCGCCCCTTGCTCCGCCTCTGAGAATATAACGCACGAAGATTATCACGATTCTGGTTCACATATACATAACCACATCTTCAACACACACATTTATAAAAGAGATCAAAAAGAATTCACTTCCCAACAGTTCAAAAATTGCACTTTAAAGCGATTCTCATGCAATCACTGACCATCTGAAGCTTTGCGAGCTTAAAGAGGGAGATAGCATAAAGGGACTTGTCGAAACATATTTTTTTGGATATATGAGGAATAAGTTCACTTGTATTAATTGAATCATGATTGTGGATGAACCGGAAAGAAAGAAACAGTAAGCGGTTTATTGTTCAAACAAACACACATCACTACATAGGTTCGAAAAGGGTATTCACGTGTTCTATGGTTCAAATATACATTACAAGCGATCGTTGTAATTCTCAACAGATTTATGGGTACTGTTTAGACCACATACTAAATTACCATCGATTTGCTTGCATTGTGAGGCGAGCCCTAAGGAGGAGCCCAAAAATCTATAATTGTTGATGTTTCTTCTTCAATAAAATGAGAATACTTTCGTATTACCAAATTCACTCTTACTTTTTGTGGTGAACTATATCCTTGTGAGGTGTCAGAAGTTCGCCCAGTTTTTGAATTATTTGATCGCGTTCTTTAAAAGTCAACATCATGTTACACCAAGATAATTCAACGCCCGATAATCCGTCCCATAATACATTCACCACATTGTCTTATCCTCTCTCCACACGCTTTCCATCTTTCGTACGCTGTTATTTCATCGCGGTACGACTCTCAGCTCAGCAATAACTATTACTTAGTTTGTAATAATAATGTTGTAATGTTCTGAGAGTCAATAATGGTTATCGCGCCTCTAGGAAGGTTTTTATAACTGCAGAAAGAGTGGTGCATCAAGTGTAGCAAACTTCAGGTGGATGGGAACACCTTGGAGTGTTTGTATTGTCTTACATGGGGTGAAGCACGACCCGCTGATGACGGATAGGACTGGAAATATTGTTTTTATAAAACAAGAACAGAAAGTATCTTGGTTACTTATAGTTGGAACAGTGCATGGATCACATTCAAGGTTTTTCAAATCTTCTATAATTAAACTGATACCTTCCTGGTTTCTATCAGCCATTTTTTTGTATTGAGGAACAAGTAACTGTCAAGAATGTGGAAGGGTTGGTAACTGTCGTCCAGTTATTGACGTTTTTCTTGTCACCCGATCTTTGACTTGTCTATAATAGTTCATGAATCTTGAAGATAGTCGACATAGTCTCTTCAATAGAAGGAACAGCCCTTCCGGGTTGATTCCTTGCTAATAACTTTTTTGTACACTATTCCTTAATCTAAAGTACTTTGCTAATAATGACGAAATGATGCCTGAAGTACTACGGATTTAAAATTCGGTCGATCCTCTTCTTGGTAATCATCTCCTTTTCTTTTATTTAAAAGGACGTTAAATACATAAAAATATTCTGGAAGTACTTATTCAGCTTGTAGGAAATAATAAAAGAAAGTATCATCTCCTTTGGGTGTCTGTTGGATAAGCATTTCTTGAATCATCTCATGCATAGATATTTAATAAATCAATGCTATATGTACGATAGTAATTACTATGAGCAAAGCACTTTCATTTAAGCATTCATACTTATAATATAAATTTCAAGAACACCATAATTAATTTTATTATAATAACAATAACGTAGGCCTATCCCATCTTATCGAATATCGAATGCCATTGCGAACACTTGCGAAGAATAACACCTTCTGAAAATGGCATATTGTGAAACCAACAAAATTCACATTTCGAGATTTTGATGAAAATATTCGCTTTATGCATCCTTGAATCCCTTTTGACTATTTTTGGCCTGACGTTCATACGTGTGTACGTATATATGTACGTATCTCGCAAATCTCAGGACCCGTCGAATGTATAATGTAAGGTCTAGTTGTGCACTTCACATTATGGTTGCAATCGTTTGTACCGGAAATGCACTTTACTTTAGAAATTTTTGGAATTTTTCGCATAAATCCAAAATGATTAATCGTAGGATGTTGAAATTCAGTGATTGAAATTGCTGTAGCACCTAACTGATTATCTTTTATTTTTGTACCAATCGGCTGAACTGGAGTTGCACTTTATATAACAGTTTTCTCTAATTTTTTGCATGAATTCCAAACAATCAAACGTAGAATATTGAAATTTCGTATTAAGCACTTCTATAACATCTTGTTGTACATCTTGCATTATGATTGCGATCGGCTGAATCGGAACTGCAATCTACAAGACTTTTTCGCATAAATTCAATATTTAAAGCAATTGTAGCATTCAGATGATATATTTCCATAGCAATTTGCTGAGTTGGAAGAAAAGTATATTTGACAATCTTTCCTTATTTTTTTGCATAAATTCGAAGCTATTAGCCGTAGAATGATAAAATTTAGTATCTTAATAAATTGTAGCATCTATAATCAGCACAAATTCTGGTGGCAATCGATTTTGCTTTATGTCAATATCAGTGTCAACTGTCAATTATTCAGTCAGAAGATATACAAGTGAATCATGTGGTGTCCACATTAGATTTTTTCCTCAGTATTTTTCTACGATAAGAAGTACTCATTACAATTTAATCTATCGCGGAATAGCTTATTCTACAACTATTGAAATGACACTTGTACTAAACGAGCGAAAAGTGCGTAATCCGAGCCGAAGGCGAGGACTACAGTTCGCGAATGTAGAATACGACATTTTAAACATGCTGTAGACTATACTTTCTGCAACACTGTTTTGGAATTTGCATATTCCATAACCAAACATTAGGTTGGAATGAATGACATTCCAGAAAGTCGTTTAGAATGATTCCGTATGCTGTTTAGAATCATTTCGACGAATCAGAAGCTGTTAGTTTGGTTACTACCATGGTTACTTCCTAACAATTCAAGTATTCATATCTGGTTTTACGTTTGACATTTAATAATTTTTTGAGTTTCCTCTGGAATATTGGTGAGTTTCCAAAACTTGTTATAGAAAGTATAGTCTACAACATGTTTGGAATGGTGTATTCCACACTCGCAAACCGTAATCCTCGCCTTCGGCTCGAATTACAAACTTTTCGCTCGTTCAGAATATAGGCCATTCCAATACTTATTGCAGAATATACTATTCTTTAACAATATTTTGAAAACTCATCAATAATTTTAAAAAACTCGAAACGTCGAACGCAAAGCCGGAAATGAATAACTGAATTGCCAAGAAGTGACCATAGTAACCAAACTAACAGATTCTGATTTGCCAAAAATTATGATGGTATGATTCTAAACGGTATCCGCCATGGGAATTGATTCTAGCGCTATCTGGTGCTCAGTTCCACCAACATCAGTTTAGTTTATCTGAAGGTTACTTTGAGTTAGTCAACAATTGTATGAGTAATGGTTTCCGGATAAAATAACCTTAGAAGAAATTTAACTGACGTTGGTGAAACAGGCACTATGACAAATCAATTTGGAATAGAAATAGCGCAAACATGAAAAATATTTTTTGCACGATTAAGCGTTTTCATGTGTTTACCGGCCCTCTATTTGAGGTAGTATGTTGATTTTACCAGAAAACTGTGGTTACTATGGTTATGTTGACTTATCGCCCATGGGTAAAGGCGATAAGTAAAAAATTGTGAATTTTCACAATAGTTATTTGTGTATCAAGGCCGTAAAGATTATCTTTTTTGGTCGAATCTGCTGTTTGCGGCCGAAGCGTAGCTGAGGCTGTAATTCAGGTGAGACCAAAAAAGAACTGTAGGCCGAGGTGCACACAACGTTTTTTAGGCGATCATCACGAAATAATTCAAAATCACAAAATTTTATCTATTCATTTCTAAAACATTGCGATTGTAAATCTTAGTTGCCATTGAAATTGTTTTATATTATTGTCTTCTATCAAAGTGACATTTGTAAAAATAGCGTATCAATTTCTTGATTTGCACGAACTATAAAGGTTAACGGAAGAATAAAATATGTATTTCGGCGGAAACTGTATCTTAAAGAGTTCATGAAGCAGCCCATATAGGTAAGTATGAAATGTTTATGAAATTATTTTTGACAGATCAGTCCCAAAAAGTAAAATTTGACAGATGTGTACCAAAAAGTAAAATTTGACAGATGTGTACCAGAAAGTGAAACTTCACGGCCGCAAAAGGAGCCATAGAAACAACTTTTTTGTTATGAACGCCTAAAAAAAAATATTAATTTATCTATCTTTATTTATAATTGAATATTCAGAATAAAATGTCAAACTTGACAGCTGACACCGAATAAGCAGTCATCAGTAGTAATTTAATTTGAAAACGAAAATTTGGACACATATTTTGGCTTTTCCAATCGAGCAAAAAATTTTGTAAGCATCACGGTCAATAAGTACAGTACCGATTTCGTATAATATTTGGAAATCTCGCCAAGGCTCGGCCTCCAAACTATTATTCTCAATCGGCAAACTGTACTTACTGACCTTAAATTTTTTTGTATTCTTGATGGAAAAGGTTTAATATGTAGAAATCAGTAAAGAATTAGCAACACTTTTCTAATTAGCTGCAAAAAATAACAAACAAAAAACGCACTACGACACGCACCCAAATGGCAGCTTTGACTTGATTAAGAAAAAATTACAGGTTAAACATATAAGAAAAAAAAAATTCCCTCGATTTCGCCGGAAACAATTGTAAAGTTGCTTCTTCAGCTGCATCCAGAATTTCGCGAAAATCTTCAACTTCTGACGTTTCTGACAAATTAATTTCTAATATTGTTTATTTGTTACTATGCTTTTGCTTGACAGTTGTCAAAACCGTCAAGAACACAGCCTTGATTAGTATTTCTGTAGAAAATTATTTCTACTCTTGGCGTCTTCTACTTAAGTTTTTCCATCAAGTATACAAAAAAATTGCATGATCAACACGTAAGAAAAACGATATCACTTTGCTCGTGTAAATTTGATTCACTCGCTCGTTGATTTACACTCGCTAGTAAACTCTTACTTTTCTCTACCTTGTCAAACTATCTACTAATAACGAACGGATAATAAACAGTTCGAAATAATTATTATTGATATTATTATGTTTTTGGTAGTCCTAGAATAACTTGTCATAGACAGTTTCTATTTTCTACAACCAAAGAGCACTACAATAACGTCGCATGACCAATACGAAAAGATATGATAATAATTTTATTTCATTGACATAATTTACATGAACAGAAATCGTCCAGAAAGTACGATTATTTTTATTTTCATAATAGATCAAGATGAAATATATGAAAGGCGATCCCGATAAAGAAACCAAAACAGGCATATTGCAACTATAATAATATCACGTATTTATTTCGTCAGATCAAAAAACTCTTGTAAAGTACGTAAACAATTTTGTAGAAGAAAATATTTCAAATAATGGGAGAAAATCTTCAAATTTTTACAGACCCAATTTTCATTTGGCCAGTCCTTGTACATGCGGAGCTTTTTTCACATTGTACATTGCAAAGAGTATGCGAAAATAAGGTTTTTGGTGAGTATCAAAGTTATGGTACGAAGAGTTTAGGTCGGAAGAAGACTTACCTTTATAAATATATTTTAATAATACCTTCATTGAAACAATGGGTTTCAACGCCCGTTTTGTCAGTAAAAACAAGACAATTTCAGACAAATGCGTGTGTAGCCGGGCAGGAATAAGCCTGTTTCTGCCCTAGGGGAGAAACAAGCTTGTTTCTGCCCGCTGAATTTGTTTCTCACATCGTTTTATCCCTGACAGAGTCGCATTTGTTCATTGTCAATCTCTAAGAGAAAATCATAAAACCTCAGTCAATTTGCCAGTTGTTGTATTCGTAACTGTAAATTAAATTGAAAAGAGGATTTGTTTCAAGAAGAAAAAGTATTAATACGATAATTTCAAGTACATCACAATATCTTATTGATAAAATACAAGCAGCTACTCTCGACTTGTTACCTGCAAAATCAAAAGAAAAATATTTACTTTGTTATGTCAAATTTGTAATATAGAAAGTTTCAATGCAGGTATTATGAAAAATACAGTGTGTGGCACGGGACAAAACACTATTTCAGCCGAGGATGATGCCAGCCCTCGCTTCGCTCGGGCAAGCAACTCTCACCCTCAGCTGAAATCGTCTTGTTTTGTCCCTAGCCACACAATATACTATTGCATACCTCGTAGATTTTTACACGAGAAATCACGATGAACTTTGGCAATCGAACGTGATATTCTTTTTTACAGATAAAAACGCTTATAATTGGAGATGACAATTCCCAAAAACATATCCCATAATGTATAATAGATTCTACTTACGCGTGGTAGAGGTAGAAGCTTAGTAGTCCATACAAAATAGGAAAAATAGTGCAACTAATCTCTGTATCACCAACTGATTCAAGAATGACATATAGGAGGTCTTCTAATCAAAATTTAATATTCAGAAGTGGAATCAACTTGCCGCAGCAGGAAGGAGATGTTTTTGAAGGATCGTTTTCAAGGTCTTTCGTTCGTAACTCGGGTACAGTGCGTCCTACAGCAAAACTTTTCTCATAAAAATTGAAGCTTGGTAGATTTTCTGTAGCTTAGCCCTCACATATTTTTTCGAAAAAATGCATAGTTTCGGCGATATTCGCTCTCAGAAGTAGGCAATTTGTGAAAAAACGCAATTCGCCTCATGTTTTTTTTTTGTCAAACTCATCCTTCTAGCATTCCCTTCGTTGGTTTCACAGAAAAACCGTCAAGAAGAAAGTTGTAGAGCATCAAATTTCAGGATGGATTTGAAGGTAATGTCATAAATTTAAGGGTAAGTAGTATGATATGTGTAGATTACGAAACTGAAAGAATTTTCGAAAAAAGAAAATTCGACTTGTTTCTGCTGTTTTAATAAATATTTAATTGAAAATATGGTTACCACAAATACATTCAAAACTAGTTGTATGAGATATTATCCTCAATAATAATTAATTTATGACTCTAACTCCAGAACCATTCTGTATATATACAAATTATTGGAGGGAATTTGATGTCCTACAATTTTTTTCCTGGTTGTTTTTTTGTGAAATCAACGATGGAGGAGCTAGAGAGAAAAGTTTGACGAAAAACTTTTTTCACAAATTGCCTACTCTCAAGAGCAGATATCTCCGAAAATATACATTTCTTTGAAAGAACGTATAGAAGCAAAGTTATAGAAAAATGATCAAGCTTCAATTTTTATTCCAAGAATTTTGCGCTAGGACGCATCGTTTTTGAGTTATTTGGATGGCCTACACAAATATGACATTTATTTTTGAGTGAATCACTATCTGTATCAGAAATAATTAGAGACGTTTTATCTGCATATATTATAATCACATATTCTTCACCAAATATAAAACTCAATTCTAATTCTAAGCGATGTGTTCGAATGTCTCTTAATCCAACATAATTGGGGCTATTTTGTAACTCAATCAATTTGAAGCAATGAACATAGGTAACACAGATAAAAATTATGAGTAGTCGCTTGTAACAATTGTTTCCATTTATTAAAAATCTTGTCGATCGATTGTAAGTTGATGATTGTGTTACAGAATAATATAATAATAAATTGGAGGTTCCGGATGCAATTTTTACTAGTAGGGATGTTCAACAAGTATTTTGTGTATTTTACAGTAAGTACTCCTGGAAACATTCATTATTACATTCCTCACTATTTCTTTACTTCAATTATTATAATTCCCGGTTAAAAATGTGAATCAAAGTATGGTAGTTATCCATTATTTGCATTTCCTGATTCTTATGATTACTCCCTAATAATATAATGTGTTTAAACGTACACGGGATGTTTGTACCGGTAACTGTAGTTTAATAGCAGTTGATGATTTTTGCCCCTCAGGAGCTAAAGAAATCACACTGTATGTATATGCAATGCAGCATGAATGATTTAATGTGTCTATATAAGTTATGGTCCATGTCATTTTAAATGAATATTAGTTTAATTTTATGCAGATTCATATGTGTTTTGTTGGAAGTGGTTATTAGGGGGCAAATGATGATAATTTGCGAAGTTAAGTGAATTTCTAATAATTCTCTCATACGTCTAGAAAATCGCTCATCAGTTCGTCATACTTGTTTCTCAAGCTTTAACGCTATCCTGCGGCCAACTCCTCACTTTGTGAGATAAAAGTTTGAAGTCTCGCTCGGCGCTTACATTTTTGCCACACGCCTTATAATTTGCAATGTTTGCTCGTTGCCTCATCGTCTACAATTATCAAACAATTACTTTTATCAATAGCTGCAATGCACGCCGAGGTGAACACCAACCAGAAAAATCGAGAATGCGAGGAATTTGAAAATGCAAGAAAAGGGTGCCATCTTTATAGTAACTAATCTAAAATAAATGGAATGCCCCAAGCGTCTTTACATTATTTAATAATCCAACTTGTAGCAAAATTATGTGGGCACGAGCTAGAGATAAATGGAGTTCGATTACCACGGACAGTGTTTACTCTGCTGATATCTTGAGGTGTTGCTTACTAAGCTCCGGAATGTAATTTTCACTGAATTAAACCGTGTATTGATTCAAAAAACATTGCACAGTTTCTTTCTAATTATTTATCCGGAAAAAATAAATCTAATGACATAAGATTCTTGGGATTTTGTTGAAGGCGACCATGCACTAAATTGTCTTGCAGTTCACTGACTGTTCTGGGAATGTGAAAGACATGAACACTTGCTAAATGCTAAATAGAAAAATAAGAAACCGTCTTTAACACAATTCAGGTTTGTATTCGAAATATTCCAGGAAAAACCTACCCCTTAATCGTACCCTATAAATCAGGGTGAATTTGCAAACATGCAACCAATTTTTCCTTTTTTTGTTACTTTAAATTAATACGGGGGTCATGTCTTAGAAGAAACTCAGAAAGACAATGATAGTATAGGTAATGTTTCGTGGGAGGCAGCACTCCCTGTATGTGCTCGCAGAGCCCCACAGGGCCCCGGGGCCCAACAACAAACACCGACAAAAATATTAAATAGATTTCAATTCGAGATTTGCCGTTGTGTAGACTCACTACATTCTAACGTAGGTTGGGTACACTGCAGAACGCCGGGCAATCATATAAATGAATTGTTTTTGTTTTTATTTTATGTTTTGTCTTTGGTTGTGTTACTTAACAAATTTACACGTTGTCGGCCCACATATAGATGCTTCTTCGACGAGGAGAAGTCGTACCAACTGGATTCGTCCGGAAAGAAAAACAAAACAAAGTTGATTGCCCATTAGTTGCAATAATTCATCCACTCCTGTCCTCAAAAACATATACTACAAAATTTTAGATCACCTGTTGCTATTCATTAACATGTCAGCTGCTCAGATGTATGTCAAGGCGAACTGAGCAATTCTTGTCAAGTTAATTCTGTCAGTTTTCTCATCGGAGAAAAGATGACACATTTTTAGACGTTTTGAGTTATTATTAGGTTTTTAAGAAAATATATAATCTGAATAAATTAAATGAATATTAAGAGGAAATATTTAGGGCTAAGGTTCAATTCTAATTCGTAGAGACAGTTTCTTGACGTCATTTAAGAGACTCTTGACACATGTATCACCTAGCGGACAATTGGAGAAGTGATTAAATATCGTCATCGTTGAAGACAGTCTTCCAGAAGTAAGAAACAGGATCAAGTTAGTTTCTTCAACTTGATATCACTTTTTGACATTTATTTGTCATCAAATAATATCAATAGTACAACATTTAACTATTATGATTAATAATGAAATGGAAAAATGAATAATCATGAATTGAATTTGATTTCAAGCATCGTTCTTATTACCAACATAAATTTGTAGATCATATTGTTTGCACCATCATACAATATTCAAGTTTCTATAAATGTCGACATTGTTAGTTTAGTTCATGGTCGGTAGAGTAGCGGTTGTCAAAATGTCGAACGTCAATTACTTATTTGTTCTTTATTTATTTTTAATCAAATGTTGTAAACTGGAAACATTAGAAATATTCATTCGGGCTGGTTAGGGGTGCTACGGTAAGTGATTGGGTAATATTTAAACAGAACTACGTTTTTAAAATTTACGGGGAGAACAAAATGTGGAAACTAATTGTGAATAACCTCAAAGCAAAATATGACAGCTGGGGGCTCCATGATGTGAAACTGTGCACGGAGCATAAAAAAAATTTGTAAGGGTTCGTCACAGTCATGACGACATTGACATAGAGACTAGTATCTGTCTCCAAACTATCCCTATGAACTAGAGTAGGATCCTTTCAACTTTTTGAATGACCATTTTATATCTCAAAAACATTTTACTTACATAAATAGTTTAAAATTTCTGCCATGTCATAAGCAATGTCTGCGATTGACTGGATTCTCAGTTTAATCTATTTTGAGCTTATTCCATCCGAAAACTATTGTTGGTACAATTGTTGCCATAGTTACTAACTGAAAATAGCCTCCAGATGAATTTAACTGATGTTGGTGAAGCTGTCTTCGTCTTTCATCCATTGATAATCATCGAGACTTTTAAAGTAATTTTCGTAGTCCTACAAAGTTAAAACCCTCAAAGAGAAAAAAGGCCAGGTAAGAACGGATCTTCAAGAGAAATTTGGCAAGCAACCAATAAAGTTTCAAAATTTATTTATACGCAATTGAGTTCGTCATTTACTAACTGATGGTCATCAAAACTTTCAAGATACTCTTCGTAGTCCTAGAAAGCTGAAATTTGGTACCTCTCCTTCTAGTCCAGGAGTCGACCGCACCTTATCCTTCCTGATTGGATTTACGGCCAAATTGTATATGAATCGATCGGGAATACAGTGGTCAATAGGATGCTGGACTTTATCTAGGATCCTATCCTAAGTGGTGATGAGCAAAATTGGTCTTGGTCTTGGTCTTGCGAAAAAGCAAGATCAATATTATCCATAGACTAGCAAGACCAATACCAAGACCTAATATGCAAGAACAAGACCAAATATGCAAGACTAAGCTGAAAATTCTTACTTCCGGAGCATATATGAGTTAAAATATTCGTAACAGCGTCAACACATGCTTTTCCTGTTTATTTTATTTGGAATCGTCAGTTTGCTTTACTATATTTTAGAATTGAGTATGAGAAAAATAAACTTTACCACTCTTTAAAAGAAAAGAATCTACAAGAATGTTCTTGAAGTAAGTATTCTTTATCTAGAATTCTAGACAACACATGGTTGAAGTATAAAGAATTTTCTTTATCTTCACTTCTCTCAAGTGTTTTGTCGTTAAAAAGTCAATTTATGCATTGGAGGAAGGGTAGGTTCTTAAGTTTTCATAGCTGTCAGTGAGAGCCTATCACAATTAGAAATATCATTCTCTTGACAAGTTATGACCAGCTCGCATATAATGACAGAAAAATTCAGTATTTGAAAGCACCCATACACGTACGGATGAACCTAAAGATTTGGATTACGCAGTTCAAACCTTGAGATTCAACCCGAAGTGTGTGCGCGATCCTTGAGATCTTCGTAAATTCTTCCGGTAGCCAAAAAAGTGTGGCCATGAGTCTTTCGTGGGTGGAAATGGCTTCCTGCATCACTGTATCTTTCATGATGAAATATTTTAAATTTACATTTATAACTATGATAATTTTTGAAAGTGAAAGAGAATAAGTAACAGGTAGAATAAGCAAGACCCCGCAAGACCAAGATCAAGACTAAATGGGCAAGACCAAGACAAACGTATTTTAGCAAGACCAAGAACAAGACTGCATAAGCAAGACCAAGACTATCCGAGTCTTGGTTTTGTTCTTGCTTTGCTCATAACTAATCCTAAGTGTCGAAAAAAAGGCCATATCCGGTCATTTCTTTCGGAATTAACTTCCTTGATAGGATAATCGATAGCGAAGGTCAAATACCTTAGAACAAAATCAGAGTATTAATTCCTATCCTGCCTGGGACAGAAAATAAAACAACAATCTCAAGTTCGGTCAGGGAAGTTGAACACGAAAATGGGTTACACTTAGGGGTGGCTGCTGCTCTCTCGGACAGGCCAAAGAGTAATACCCTGGTCTTTATTTAAGTACTTGACCTTCGCTATCGACTGGTACTAGTTTCAATCTCGAGAGTTCTATTAGCGAAGTAGATCCTAAAAAACGGACCGTAAATAGCCTTGTTTCAATATTTTGGTCAAGATCCTAGATTTATAAAATATGGTAGTCTATTGGTCACTATTTCTTTGTCCGATCGATCTACATACAATTCTCAATTCTCAGTTTTACGTTCGCACTGAATCATTAACATAACTGTCGTTTCGCAGCATATTGTAGTCATACAAGGGTTGTCTTTTTAGTTTACCATATAAAAATGGATAAAAATAATAGACATACTTAATGACTTTGTTTTTCGAAGTATTCTCCACGAACTTTATAGTAATTAATGTCCGACTAGTTCATTATTGTTGTTATAATAATACTGATTCCAGGGTAATTACGCAATAAATAATGCCCTTGGGCATTATTTTGGAGAATAACAAACAGATTTCCTAGTTACAGTAAGTAACTAGAGAAATTTCTCTGAAAGAAATCACAATGACAGGACATACATTGCTAAAAATTTTGATTGAAATAGTACAAAAGTCAGACAATAATCATTGAAGGCACTACGGGAGTTAAACGGACGATAATGCCTACGGTAAACCTACACACCTCGGACCGGAGGCCCTCGGAAATTACACTGTTGATCTCAGACATTATTTTCCTATTAACACCCTTGATACCTTAATTACTATTTCGTAGTCCTACACAAAGCTGAAACTTGGCCTCCCTTATTTAAAACCCTCAAAAAGGAAAGAAAGGCCAGATAAGAACGAATTTTCAAGAGAAATTTGGCATGTTGGCAAGATCCACCTTAAAAGCAAACCAACGAAGTTCCAGAATTTATTCATACCCAATTGACTTCGTCATTTGCTAACTGATGGTCATCAAAATCCTAGAAAGCTGGAATTTGGTTTTCCTCCTTCTAGTCCAAGGGCCGAACGCATCTTATTTTCCCTGATCAGACTTACGGCCAAACTGCATATGAATCAATCGGGAATATAGTGCTCAATAGAGTGCCAGACTCTATAAATCCTGGATCATGTCCCAAGTCTCAAAAATAATGCAATTTCCGGTCAATTTTCTTGGGGTCAGCTTCCATGATAGAACAATCGATAGCGAAGATCAAGTACTTCAAGACAAAGTCAGAGTGCCACCTCTGCAACAAGCAACAATCAGAAGATCGGTCAGAGAAGTTGAATACGAAAATGGGTTATACTTAGGGGTGGCTGCCGCCCTCCCGAACAGATCAGGTGGTTGCACCCTGGTTTTCACTAGAAGTACTTAACCTTCGCTATCGATTGGTATTAGTTTCAATGAGTTCTATCAGCAAAGTTGAAATAGCCTTTTTTCGACACTTAGGACAGGATCCTGGTTTTATGAAGTCTGGCACCGTATTGGCCGCTATATGGCCCTAAATCCGATCAGAGAACATAAGATGCGAACGGCTTCTCGACTATTGGCTAAAAATGATTCTATTTTTATCAAGAAGCGGATTCGTTAAGTGAATTTTCATTATTTTTTCACGTATTTTTCAATGTTTAAATAGAAAACAGTAGATAGATCAATGGCCAGTTGCACCGCTGTCCCTTGAATTCTAAGTGTCACTTAATTAAACAATATCCTATCAAGACTCGAAAGTCAAATGTGACATGAACATTGCTGTCATTATTCAGAATCGACATTTTTTGTTTGAGTGAAACTTAAAATTTAAGCTAGAGCGGTGCAACTGACCATTAATGACTTTGTTTTTCGAAGTATTCTTCACGAACAATTATGCATTTCTGCATTCACTCGAACCAACTTTGAAAGTGGTTATTTCACTTGTTAGTTGGTACTGACAAAATTGCAATTATGAAGGCGTCGACTGTTGATTCCGGCGACTGAAACCTTTGACCACGCCGTTCGTTTTTAATTTTTGGAAAATTTAGAAATTTGTTGGGATTTAGGTTGAGACTGTAAGGAGGATAGTTTGACAACTCGGTGCGAATTCGAATTGTCTTGGTGGAGGATGATTCGTCGTTCAGGGTTGGATTTTTAAAGCGCAGCAATTACTTCCGACAAATAAATGGTTGTTTACCAATCAGCAGAAACACTTTTTCGATCTCTCAGAGAAATTGTTGCTGTATGACCTGCTTTTGAGACAAATGTCACAGCCATCTTTTTGGACACACTTCGAGAACGAAAGACTTTTTCCAGATTTGGAACACCCAAACAGACGTTTGGTGTTTATTTTCGAGTTCATATGAATAAATTTATGATTCAACACCACTGACAATGTTGTACATGTTTTTAGAGCTGCCTGCATTAAAGCGGCCTACACTTTTTTGACACCAATTGACTCTAGCTTCTTTCTGTTCTTCGGTCAAGAGATAAGGTGTCCCAATATTTTTTGCGCACAATTCTTCATGCAATTTTTTTGAATTAGGGTCTTTGGCATCTCCAATGATGCCTTAATCTCGCAATATGTCACATGTTGATCTTCGTTGATGAGTTTGCGCACGGCATTGACATTTTCCTGATGATTGCCATTTTTGGGAATTTGTCCTTGATTCGTCGTTGAGACTTATTCGTCCACGTTTAAATTCTCCATACCACCGAAAAACTGTCATTTGATTTACCGAAAACAGAAAGCAACTCGGCAAGACATTCTTGCTCAGATAATTTGTAGAGCTGTCTGGATAATATGTAAAATGGCACACAGTTTTTGATTGATTTTTGAAGTACCCATCATATAACGGAACAAAAAATGGAAATTGGTTTGATTTCAATTCAGCCTGATGTTGATTATTCAAATAAAATGACTGTTAAACTAGAAGTTCCTACTAGATTTAGGTTTGGTTGATTCAATTATCTCAATGCCAAAAATTGATCATCAATACTCTAAAATAGGGGACGAATTGCTTTGGACGAAACCCGTTCGTTGAAATCGTCCTACGTGTATATCATTTCCCCGTATTTATCTATTTCTTAGGGGCCTCGCGATATTAATTTCTCTGTGTTAGAATAGTGCAGATTGGCAAGATTCTAGATAGAGTAGGCGGCCGGTGATTCTTCCACTGATAACAATAACAGAGAAGACTAACTCTAGCTGCTAAAACACTTTATTTACTAGAGGTGTAGCTCGATTACTTGTTTTTCTAAATACTACTTGAAGGCCCACGTTCTGATCTAATCGATTTACCAACTTTGTAAGCGATGAATATTCCTTATTACTGCCCATATCTAAATCATATCAATATTATCTTTCTCACTGATTATACCTCCAATCTCCCGTTAGTTTTGGCAGTGAATGTACATTGAACAACACTATAGAGAAGGGCTAACTAACATCAGTCAGTATGGAAATCAGTGTATGTTAGTGGAAAGGATGTGCGGGAATCTTAAAGCCGCGTTTACAACTGATAAATGATCCTGGATCCCGCTGTCAGCACACCCAGAACTTAAGATTACTAACGAAATTAGAACTACCGTTCCCCCACATCCAGAAAGATGTTTTATAATTACAAATATTGATCTGAAGAAGAGCGGAGATCATTTGAAAGAGTATAAGTTGATGGATTTGATTGTTGGTTTATTGTGTGTGAGAAAGTTTCCAAGAGAGAATGATGGAAGGGTTCAAACTTAATAAAACAACAGGCTGGAACCAAACTGGCATGTGCCTTCTGGACATATGAATAAACAAAAATAGAAACTTTAGATAGTTAATTTGAAATCAGGGCTATTCTGTTACAATATGAAACTAATGCTTGTCAGAATCCTTGCAATCAAGCGATGCAATTGCATTTTTGATCCCATCCAAAGTCCTGGTCCTCACGTTCCCGGGTGTAATACTTGCTTATAGGGGTTGAGGTCGGGCGATATATAACGTCGCCTGGTGACATTAGCAAGCTAAGACAGTGGTTGGCAGGCCTGCAGTAAGACATCAGGACGAGGAAAAGAGGCGGAGGGTAAGGGACACAAGAGTCCGGACTAGTCCGCAGTCCTACCCATAATTAATCATACATTGTATAATTAGTTTAAAGTTGGGCTATCAGTCCACTGTATTTTGGTGGCAGCGGACAAAGGATTACACCAACATGACTTATTTTATTCACACTATTCTTATTACGAAACTATCATTCCCAAATAATCTCCTTCTTCGTCTTTGAATGTTCATTGGCCATAAATCTTCTCTTTCGTCCATGTAGGTGCTATAAAGCCGTTGTAGCTTACAGTCTAGTGTTAAGCCACGCTAATAACAAAGTGTGAAGAAGGTGCGTGCAGCCTTCAGGCGTCGGGACGGGCTTGCTCTCTTCACCAACACTTTACAACAGTTTCTAACACTGCTTTCTTAGCTGGGCCACCTGGAAGATGAGAACTCTTCGAAAAGCATTATTGAAGTCCAGTTGGATGAATTTTCGCAACAAAGTGTGAAGTAATCGCTTTGCGATGATCTGAATGCTCTACTTGTGAGACAGCAATTTTATTTGCATTATGGTGCTTGAAGTAATTGACCTGAGTAGATACAAATATTTTCAAACGACAGAAACTTTTTATGAAGATGCAATTGTCAGATATTCAAGTACGTTTTTAGTGCTAATGTAAAATTAGTTCGCATTTCGGTCAATCGTAAAGCTCAGATCGTAGTCCCATAAGAGCCCGTAATCAAATAAGCTGCGAGAAATCGCTTCAATTTTCAAAATTTCGAAAAAATGGAAGAAAGAGCTTCTAGGGCATAACTTAAAGCTACTAGATGTGAATTTTGAGTAAAATCAGTCCAGCGGATTAAGCGTGGGATCAAGCGACATATACATATTTCAGAAGCTTGCTGCAAATATGTCAAAAGAATTATCTTCCTGCGAATGTTTCTCAAATTTCAAATGAGTTATGTGTTCATAATCTCTTCAACTTCCATCAGGCGTTGTTTCTTCTGCGTACGACCTTCTCGTCCATAATTTAGCCATCAGGATTGTCGTAGGGTGTGTGTACACTGGAGGAGCAAGACGTCATGCAAGAACAACCAGGAGTACAAGACTAGGACGAAGACCAAGCCTCATCTGGGCTGGCAGGAACATGGAACGTGGGACATCGCAGGACAGAAGGAACAAGCGAGGAGAAGACACATGCAGGAGGATAAGACGAGCGAGGTAGTGAAGGCAGCAGGCAGAACCCGTCGTCAAGTCGTAGACCGCAGTAGGACAGGGAGGGACTTCTCAAATGAATAACCAATAACCAAAAAAATAAAAATTAATATCATCACCTTAAATAATTAAAAGAAAATAAAACCAGTTTTCGTATTAATTTTTCAAGTCATTTTAAAAAATTATCCTTAAATAATTGGAGTATTACGACTCTGCACATAAAGACTTTGTCCTAAGACATCAACCCCCTCCCTTCTATACCCTTGTCCGAACCGTTCTCCTACCATTGCTTTCAAGGCAATCCGCGATGTGTGGACGTGAATATGCAATGGGGGCTGGTCTGAGATGAGGCAAGATTAATGGACCTGCCCGAGGATTGCCTTAGCCTAAAACAACCCTTAGTTAGTCTGGTCTCACTCTACATCTTGCACACACATACATAGACACACGAGCGCTAGTCCACTAACATTTACCACTCCTTTCTCCACTCACCCCTATAGTGACGTCACTAAAACGTCACGGGTGTAAAAACACATGACTGGGGGTGATTAATAGAGAAAGGCTACTTTCACTCGACTAGAAACGGGGTATGTGAAGACTTGTACCTTCAACGTGATGTATTGTCACAGATAATTTACAGAACAGTTCATTAAGAAGAAGCTCCAAAGTTTAGGAGACTGGATTTCGTTGAAATTATGTCTGATTGATAAACTGAACCGAAACGTTACACGTGGAACATTCAAATTGAATTCTTTTCATATGTAGGAACAGAAATGCTCCATATTGATTATGGTACGAATGTTCCACTACTCAACATGCTAGTTTTTTCAACTGTCATCCAATGATGCTTTAAATTTGATTGCACAATTGAATGAAGATCAGAAATTGACTGGATTTTATTAGAAACTTCAAAAATAGTTCTGAAAAAAAAAATTCCACTAAAAATTAAACAAATTTTTCAGGACCCATGTAAACACCTGACTATCCACGGTTTTGCAGGTGTAAAGAATAAAATAGCAGAAAGCAGCGTAATAAGAGTCAATTCCGATTAATAATTTTTTTGACAGAAGTATGGAGACTATCGGAAAAAAATACCAAGTAAAGGTTGGTACATGAAAAAATTAATTAGTATCTAGACAATATCGACTAGCAGAAGTACGCGAAGGCCGAGTTTGTAAACTACCCTCAGCATTTTGTTATTGGATTAACTATATAAATGAAGGCTTGAATCTTCAAAATTTGGAAAATTGGAAGAAAGGTTTTCTAGATTATGACCTAAAGATCTTAGATGTGAGTTTTGAGTAAAATTGGCTTGAAGGTTTAAGCGTGGAATCAAGCGACATACAAATACACATATAAGAACTTCTATATCTTTAGTATCAGATAAATTTAAGAAAACAGCTTGAATGAAAGTTTTCAACGAAATTGGCTCAAAGGTTTAAGCGTGGGATAAATGGATGTATCCATACTCTCATTCATTAGAAAAGTTGGAAGAATTGCTTGAGTTTTCAAAATTTTGAAAAATTGGAAAGAAGATCTTCAAAGCATACCCTAAAATTTTCTAATTTGATGATTGAGAGCAATATCTTGAATTATCCTAATTTTGGACAACCGAAAGAAAAGTATTCAAGACATATTTTCTTGATGTGAACTTTGTGCAAAATTGATCTATCGGCTTAGACGTGGGATCAATGGATATACCCGTACACTCAACCTTCTTGATTTTATTCAAATTGAGGAAACTATCTTATTATCCAGAACTTTGAGAAACTAGAAGGAAGACCTTCTAAGGCATATTTAGAAGATCCTAGATGTGAATTTTGAGAATAATGGGCCAAGTGGTTTCTGCAACGCACACAGTTCCAAGGTCCAAACATGTCATAAAATTTTTTTAACAAAAAAGCTAAATTTCAATAATCTACATCCACATGAACATGAATCTACGGGACATCGTCCTTATGTGTTATATTAATTAAATCTTTTTCTCTATAATAATTGTCAAGACTCATATCGTTGATTCCTCTGTTAAGGTTTTTACGTGGTTTTTCCTCAGACTTTGGGTGCAGAGGAATTTTGTTCTTTTTGTACTAAATGTGGAATCCACGTTTTCACATCTAGTAATCTGTATATTTTCCATTCTTAATTTATAATTATCTGGATACCTTCTTGCCTTGTTTATTTTTGTATCATTTTTTTTTAAGAAGACTTTCGGAGAGAAAGTCGAAACTTCAAAATAAATATACAGAATTGAAACCAAAAAATCTATTTATCCAGAACTTTGACAAACTATAAGAGAGACTTTCTGCGGCATATCTTTAAGCTCCTAAGAGCGAATTTCAAACAGAATTGGACTAATAGTTTAAGCGCGAATCAATGGATATATCCATACACACAACCATCTTGATTTAGATAAATTGATGAAAGTATTCTAAATATCCAGGATTTTGAAAAACTGGAAAAAACTATTTCTAGGGCATATCTCAGAGTCTCTAGATGTGAGGTTTGAGTATAATCAGCCAAGCGGTTTATGCGTAGGATCAATGGATATATCCATGCAAACAACCTTCTTGACTTAGATAGATTAGGTAAAATATCTTGAATATCAAAAATTTTGGAAAACTGGGAGAAAAATCTTTCGAGGCATATCTTGAAGTCCCTTGATATGAGTTTTGAGCATAATCTGCCAAGCGGATTAAGCATGTGATCTATGGATCTACCCAAGCACACAATTTTCTTGTTCTAGATATACTGAGAAAAATATCTTAAATATCCAAAAATTTGAGAAAGTGGACAAAAAACCTTCTAGGGTATATCCTAACATTCCTACATGTGAATTTTGAGCATAATCGACCTAGTGATTCAAGCGTGAGATCAATGAATGTACGCATACACAAAACTTTCTTGATTTAGATAAATTGAGAAAAATATATATCCAGAATTTTGAGAAACTGGAAGAAAAACCTTCTAGAGCATATCTTGAAGTTCTTAAGAGCGAATTCCAAGCATAATCGGACAAACAGTTCAAGCTTGGGTTCAATAGATATATCCATACACACAACCATCTTAATTTAGATAAATTGATAAAAATATTCTAAATATCCACAAATTTTAAAAAAACCAGGAGAAAAATCTCCCAGGGCATATCTCGGAGCTTCTAAATGTGAGATTTAAGCATAATCAGCCAAGCGGTTTTAGCGTAGGATCAATGGATATACCCATGGAGACAGTCTTCTTGATTTAGATAAATTAAGAAAAAATATTTTAAATAGCCATAATTTTGAGAAAATGGTAGAAAGAAGTTCCTAAATGTGAATTTTGAGCATAATCAGCCAAGCGGTTTAAGCACGGGATCAATAGATATATCCATTCACAAAATTGTCTTGATTCAGATAAATTGAGAAAAATGTTTTAAATATCTAGAATTTTGAGAAGCTGGAAGAAAGACCTTCTAGAGCATATTTGAAAGCTTCGAGATGTGAGTTTTGAGCATAACCAGCCAAGTGATTTAAGCGTGGAATCAATGTATAGACTCATACAGATAGTATTCTCGATTTGAATAAATTGAGAAAATATTCTTAAATAAATTAAGAAAATATAGTAAATATCCAGAATTTTGAAGAACTGGAACAAAAAACTTCTGGGGCATATTCTAAAGTTTCTGGATGTGAATTTTAAGCATAATTAGTCAAGCGGCTTAAGCTTGGGATCAATGGATATATCCATACACACAATTTTCTTGATTTAGATAGATTGAGAAAAATATCTTGAATATTTAAAATTATGAAAAACTGGAAGGAAAACCTTTTGGGGCATATCTTAAAGTTCCTAAGAGCAAATTTCAAGCATTATCGGACTAACAGTTTAAGCGTGGAATCAATAGATATATCCATACACACAACCATGTTGATATTGATAAATTGATAAAAATATTCTAAATATCCAGAACTTTGAAAAACTGGAAAAAACATCTTCCAGGGCATATCACAGAGCTTATAGATATGAAGTTTGAGCATAATCAGCCAAGCGGTTTAAGCGTAGGATCAATGGATATATCCATGCAGGCAACCTTCTTGATTTGATAAATTGAGAAAAATATCTTTAAAATCCAGAATTTCAAGAAACTAGAACAAAGACTATCTGAAGCATATCCTAAAGTTTCCAGGTATGAATTTTGAGCATAATCAGCCAAGCGGTTTAAGCGTGGGATCAATGGATGTACCAATACATACAACCTTCTAGATTCAGATAAATTAAAAAAAATATCTTAAATATATTTTAAGAAACTGGAAGAAAAATCTTCTGGGACATATCTCAAAGTTTTTAAATGTGAATTTTGAGCATAATCAGCCAAGCGACTTGAGCACGGGATCAATGGATATATCCACACACAAAATCTTCTAATCTCAGATAAATTTAGAAAAATATCTCAGATGTCTAGAATTTTTTTAATTGGGAGAGAGAATTTCTAGAGCATGTTTGAAAGCTCTTTGATGTAACTTTGGAGCATAATCGGCCAAGTGATTTGAGCGTGGAATCAATGGATAGCATTCTTGATTTGAATAAATTCATAAAATAATCTTAAATATATAGAAATTTGAGAAATTGGGCAGAAGACCTTCTAGGATGTATCTTAATGTTCTCACATTTGACTTTTGAGCATGGTCAGCCAAGCGGTTCAAGCGTGGGATCAATGGATTTATCCATATACATAATCTTCTTGATTTAAATAAATTGAGAAAAATATCTTGAATATCCAAAATTTTGAGAAACTGAAAGAAAGACCTTGTGAGGACATATCTTAAAGTTCCTAAATGTGAATTTTGAGCATAATCAGCCAAGCGGCTCAAGCATGGGATCAATGGATATATCCACGCACACAATCTTTTTGATTCAGATGAATTAAGACAATATCTTAAATATCCAAAATTTTGAGAAACTGGAAGTAAGACCTTCTGAGACATATGTCAAAGTTTATAAATGTGAATTTTAAGCATAATCAGCCAAGCGGTTTAAGCATTGGATCAATGAATATATCCATACACAAAATCTTCTTGATTTAAATAAATTGAGAAAAATACCTTGAATATCTAGAATTTTGCGCAGCTGGAAGAAAGACCTTCTAGAGCATATCTGAATGCTCCTAGATATGAGTTTTGGGCATAATTGGCTAAGTGATTCAAGTGTGGAATCAATGGATATATTCATATACATAGCATTCTTGATTTGGATAAATTGAGAAAATAATCTTAAATATCCAGAAATTTGAGAAATCGGACAAAAGACCTTTTAGGATGTATCTTAAAGTTCCTATAAGTGAATTTTGAGCATAATCGATTTAGCGGTTCAAGCGTGCAATCAATAGTTATATCCATGTATACAATCTTCTTGATTCAGATAAATTGAAAAACCATCTAAAATATCTAGAATTTCAAAAACTGGAGGTAAAGCCTTCTAGAACTTATCTTAAGATTCCTTGATGTGAGTTTTGAGCATAATCAGCGAAACGGTTTGAGCGTGAGATCAATGGATGTATCTATACACGCAACTTTCATGATTTAGATAAATAAATTGAGAAAAATATCTTAAATATCCAAAATTTTGAGAAACTGGAAGCAAGACCTTCTGGAACATATCTCAAAGTTCCTAAATGTATATTTTGAGCATAATCAGCCAAGCGGATTAAGCACGGGATCAATGGATGAACTAATACACATAGCATTCTTGATTTGGATATATTGAGAAAAATATCTTAAATATCCAAAATTTTGAGAAACTGAAAGAAAGACCTTCTGGAACATATCTCGAAGTTCCTAAATACGATTTTCAAGCATAATCAGCCTAGCGGCTTAAGCACGGGATCAATGGATATATCCATACACTCAACCTTCTTGATTCAGATAAATTGAGAAAACTATCTTGAATATCTAGAATTTTGAGGAGCTTGAAGGAAGACCTTGTGGAGCATATTTGAAACCTCCTAGATATGAGTTTGGAGTATAATCGGAAAAGTGATTTAAGTGTGGAATCAATGGATATATTCATATACATAGCTTTCTTGATTCTGATAAATTGAGAAAACTATCTTGAATATCTAGAATTTTGAGGAGCTTGAAGAAAGACCTTGTGGAGCATATTTGAAACCTCCTAGATATGAGTTTTGAGTATAATCGGAAAAGTGATTTAAGTGTGGAATCAATGGATATACATAGCTTTCTTGATTTGGGTAAATTGAGGAAATAATCTTTAATATTTAGAAATTTGAGGATATAACTTTAAGTTCCGATATGTGAATTTTAAGCACAATCGATCTAGCGGTTCAAGCATGGGATCTATGGATATATCTATACACACAATCTTCTTGATTCAGATGAATTTAGAAAACCATCTTGAATATCTATATTTTTGAAAAACTGGAAGTGAAGCCTTCTAGGACATATCTTAATATTCCTAGATGTAAGTTCCAAGCATAATCGGCGAAGCATGATCAGCCAAGTGATTCATGTGTGGAATCAATGGATATAGTCATACACATAGCATTCTTGATTTGGATAAATTGAGAAAATAATCTTAAATATCCTGAATTTTGAGAAACTGGAAAAAAACATTCTGAAGCATATCTTAAAGTTCCCAAATGTGAATTTTGAGCATAATCAGCCAAGCGGTTTGAGCGTGGGACCACTGGATATATCCATACACACAACCTTGTTGATTTAAATAATTTGAGAAAATATCTTAAAAATGTAGAATTCTGAGGAACTGGAAATAAGATCTTTTAAGGCATATTTAAAAGTTCCTAAATTTGAATTTTGAGCATAATCGGTCAAGCGGCTTAAGCGCAGGATCAAAGGATATACCCATACATTCAACCTTTTTGATTTAGATGAATTGAAAACAATATCTTGAAAATCCATAATTTAGATAAACTAGAAGAAAGAACTTCGAGAGCATATCTCAATGTAACTAGATGTGAATTTTGAGCATAATCGGTCAAGCGGTTTAAGCGTGGGATCAATGAATAAGTGAAACAGTACAGCATTTTGCACTAACTTTATCGTTTCTTTAGTTACTAAATTTCGAGAATTTCACGCCGAATCACGTTCATAGAAGTGCATGTAATTTTTCTTGTGATTGAATGGTGTGTGTTTCTAATTAGTCCATTTGTGATTGCAGTCCTTGTCCATCTACATCTCGATTCCTTCTCCTTATTCCTTCATGTTTATAAATGAATCCGCTTCATCTTTGCGCGTTGCTAATTCTCGTGTGGTGTACGATGCGGGTGCGCATGTATCACAGGGTCTAGCGAACGCGGGCGCATGCCACCAGGAGCTGGCCCAGGACGAGGATAATGTGTACGTGTATATATGCAGATATGGCGAGCTAAGAGCTTAGTAAGGAGGTCTAGGGGTTCGCCAGACGCAACGCAACCATCTCTTGCTTTGCTCTATGTATATGAATCTATTGATCAGCAAGTGCCCTTACCATGTGACCACACATACACACACTCAGAGGGTGTGACATTAATTGTTTCCAAATTTATACTATTTTTTTAGAAAACCGTCTATCAACTTGACATGTTGCTTATTTGACATGTTTTTACAACTGACCAGCCACTGTTTTCCGAATGAAACTCAATTAGTTTGTCATCCTATTTAAAGGTAATTTGGATGATTAAGGGCAGGTTTCCCCAGCGTCAGTTAAATTTATTTTATGCGGAAATCATTGTTGAACGATTGGTGCCAAAATTACTAACTTAAAATAGCCTGCATATAAATTTAACTGGCTTTAAAGATTGTATATCTAAATTAGATACATTGTACATGATCTATTAGTTTTAATTTCGAGTCATACTGTGTATGAAGTGCTAGCACTTCGATAGCGACCCAGATGTGCGTAACCACAACACGCGTGACTGTATGTGTATTAGTATCTCGTATGTATGTGTGTGTTTTGGGACAATTCCCTAACCTGACTTGAATTCATTAAGATTTGGACTTGTCGATGCCTTGGGCCTCTAGCAACACCAACCAATGTTCGAACAACTGAATATGAAACTACTGAACCCACCCATAGACACAATAATCAATTATTAACGAAAAATCAATCCCCAAGAAGAAGAAATTAATCCAAAATAGGTTTAGTTAGGTGTTGTGATATAAAATTAACACAATATGTAAATGATTATGATACAATATTCCTTCGATAATCCCGGGATTTCCTTAAAATTTCAGGATCAGCGGTTGTTAATTCGATGTTGAAAAGGGTTCCTCGATATTACATATGCCCTACGCGCTAAGATTACGACGCATTATAATTTTGTAATAGTCATACGAATCAAAATATGAATATGGATAATTATAAGTCAGTCTCTTGATAATGCTTTAAGAAGGTATTCTTAAAGTAGAGGTATTTGTGGTAAATCCTCCTCTAAGTGCATCGTTGTATAATTAATTCGTTTCTATCGTCATTGTATGCCGGACAGTGCACACCTGAGCTACCAATAATTCAACGTGTGGACGTAAAATACAATTTCGTGTTACAATGAGACACCAAATACCCAAAATACAAGACATATAAATCATTGCTTCAAGCGAAGAATGTGAGAAAAATAAATTTCAATCTAGCAATCTCTTGCAAAAATGATTTCAAAACTTCATGCTTACAATTTTCATAAATCAAGTATTTGCTGAAGTTTAGCTATTATATGTTGCAACATGCATCCACTTTTCATATCTCAACATAAAGTGGACTCTAATAAGAATCCAAGTCAAGCAATTTAACAAAAACGTGTCATTTGGAATCACGTACTAGACATATTCGTTTACATGCTCACAATTATGTAGCTCGAAACGTACAAAGGGAGATATCGTAAAAATAAAGCTACATAATTTAGAAGAAATGTTGAGTTTAAAGATAATGAGGTAGCTTTTAGCCCTAATTTGGTTTTCGCGTTGGGAATAAATAATATCTGGTAAATGTGGAGCAAGAATCAAATAAATTTCCAAAAAATCGTAATACGAAAATCAATCGTAAATAAAAATTAAACTATTCAACAAATAGCACACATTAATTTTTTTTCTATTCAACCCGCTGAAAAATAATTGAAATATGTTTACATATAGTAACTTTTTTGTTTTTATTGTCGATTTTAAGTGCACTTTATACAAATCAACGTAACTGCTATTGTTTCTAAACACATTAGATAAATTGTTACGATTTACAAGTCATTCTTGATAAAGACTCGCTATAAGTGTTTACAAATACCAAAAAATATTAGATTGAGGAAAGTTTCGTTCGTTTGACAAAAATATAGCTAAGTCATTGTTATCGAACGGGACAGAAGTTTGCAACAAATTTGACAGATAGAATACTTCAAACCTAGATACAGAGTATGTTCCACTAGGCGATCGCAACAATTCGCACACGATCGCAATTTTTGCCGTTCTATTAACATACGATTGCTATTGTTGGTGCTTTAAGTGGAACGATACAAGTGTGTGTTAGATGTCAAATAAACTGACAATACGTGGTTAAGATCAAAAAGTAAATAATTAATCAGACTAAACTAACCTGTAGCTAAAAGAATATATGAATGAAACGACTCCAGATGGAATTAATCTTTCATAAATAATAAATAATGATGAGAGACCGTGAAATGATCTGTCATATTGGCAAAAAAAGATTGAATCAATCGATATAGTTTGGAACTGAAAGTACAAATTAGAAAGACATTTTTCAATAATTTCTTTCCTCGTGATTTTTGCGAAAATGAACGCAGCGACCACTTCTATCCATCTTTCAATCGCGGGCGTTGTGGGCTTGAAGTGGTCGCGATTAATGTCGTCACCTATGACGTATCAATCCTGAACGCAAAGACCATGATCGTCTTGTGGAACGAATATTGAGGCGACATGAGCGTTGCGGTCGCCTAGTGGAACGTATCTATAATCTACTTTTGGTGATTTGCTTGAAATACTAGTTAACCTAAAAAACTTATTGAAGGATACGTTTCTGTAATTTTTTTTTTGTTTTTTCTCCATTTGTGATTATTTTTCCTTTATTCTGTGTTTTGGTATCTGTTAGATTCGTAGTCAACTTTAGTTTCATCTTTTCAGTACGGCTTTACAAAAAATGTCAATTTTTGCCACAAACAGTATAACTTATGAGTTTACTTGGAAATACGGTCAAGTGTAAGTCGAACTCGCACACGAAGGGCTTCATATCATCATAAAATAGTCAACACTATATATTTTTTAGAAATAGTTTGGTGAATAAAAGCAAGAGAGGTGCTATAGTAATATGTGATAATTCGTAGAGATCTGTATGGGGATCCCCTGTTATTTTCAACTTGATTTTATTTTTATTATTTGTTGTTATAGCGGTCATAGTAATATATATTTTGTGAAAATGTCAAGTGTTTACTTATTACGTTCCAAAAGTGACAGTAATAGTGTTCGTATGTCATCCTCTAGATTTGGAGCCCTAAAAAGGCAGGAAAAAGAAAGCCAGCTCCAAGAAATTTCCTGGTTCGTATTTATAAACGTTTGTTCAATAGTTGACGTGAAAAATACAGCTGAAGAGAGCTCTAACTCCAAGAAAGTATTAGAATAAACATTACATAGAAATTTGATATGTAAAAGATAGAAAAAAGAAGCTTCAACTTTAAGATATTCCTAGGTTCGAGTTTATGAACGTTCCTCCAATACTTGATATAAGAAAGGCAGGCAAAGAAAGCCTTAACCTCAAGGGATTCCTAGGTTCGAATTTATAAACTTGAAGACAGTTAAAAGAAACCTCAAGGCTAGCTTAGAATGTATTTAATTTAAAAATTTACATTCAGACATTAAGATTTATAATTCGCAAATCTTGTTGTAGTTTATGAAAAATATTAATTCTTCAAAAATTGAATTTATAAACATTCTTTGAAAATTTGACATAAAAAATCTGACATGAACATCACGTGACTTACTTGTACATCATTTGATATACACAAAAATTTATTCAATAAAGTTTTCTGTCACTCCAGATTATAATTAATATAATTTTAATGATATTTTGACATGTATAATGTCAAACAAAATCAAAAAATTGACAACAGATTATCATTGCCTACCTTATCATTTCAACTAAAATGATTGTTTTAAATGGCAAATTCTGAATGTCTTATAAATATAAACTGCACTTCCGGCTCAACCGATTGATACAAAAACAGTAGATAACTATTATGATGCTACATCAAGTTCAACATAAAAAAAGTTTCAAGTAAAGTGCACTTCCGATACAGACGATTGGAACCATAATGCGAGGTGCACAACTAGACCCTATACCCGTCTTAAATACAAAATTTCAACATTATACGTTCAACCAGTTTTTAGATTCGCGAGTTACGAACGCATGAACATACGTACCGACATCAAGCCGAAAATAGTCAAAATAGATTCAGGGATGCTCAAAACAGATATTTCCATCAGAAACTCGATAGGTGAAATTTGTCGGTTTCACAATACTTTCCTGTACTTAGTACAAGTAAGTAAAAAGGCAGCTAAAGGAGATCTTATGGTCAGCTGCAACGCTGCCCTTTTAATTTCAGGTGTCACTTAACTAAACATTATCGTATCAAAATTAAAAAGTCAAATGTGTCATAAATTTTGGTGTCATTAATATTCCGATTTGATATTTTTTGTTTCAGTGAAGTTTCAAATTTGAATTATAGCGGTGCAACTAGCCATTAGCCTTTAAAAATTTGTCATAAAGAAGATAATTGAAAAAACACATAAAAAAGGCTGGTAAAGAAAGTATCAAGCTAAGAAATTTCTGTATTTGAATTTATAATAGTTCCTCAAATAGTTAATTAAAAAAAAAAAGTTTGAGGAAAGTCTCAGCTTCAAAGAGTTTCTTGGTCCGAATTTCTTGAAGTTTTGACATAAAGAAGGCAACGAAAAGAAGTCTTACCTCTAAGGGATTCTAGGCTTCAAATTTATGAACGTTCCTTCAAGAATTTACATTTAAAAACAGATGAAGAAAACCTTAGCCTTAAAAGAATCTAAGGTCCGAAATTAACATCTTTTGAAAAGTTGATATAAAGACAGGAACTTCTGGATCTGAAGTTATGATTATTCCTTAGGAGCTCCTTTAAGTTGAGATTTCTCTCACTCGTCTTTTTATGAAATCACCCTAAATAAAGAAAAAGAATGTTTCATAAAGCTTCCTCAAATAGGATAGAACAAAATTCACATTTATTTCACGTTCAAAAAGATCTGTAATTGATCATTTGACAT
Organism: Dromius quadrimaculatus; assembly: GCA_963989225.1. Lineage (NCBI taxonomy): Eukaryota > Metazoa > Arthropoda > Insecta > Coleoptera > Carabidae > Dromius > Dromius quadrimaculatus. The sequence continues at coordinate 9,107,063 of OZ022329.1, forward strand.
AAAGTTGTCAGATTGACATTCGTTGAGATAACTTTATAGTACAAGATCCCAACTCCGCCAGACGTTATTTATTTTCTGAGAAACAAAATGTGTGGAATATAGTAGTGTTGGTATGTACTTTGATCGTATGCATACTTGCTAGCTTGGACCGACGGCCAATTTAGAGATACTAGGTGCTAGATCGTTAGAACATTACTCACTTTTCTTAAAATCTGAGTGCTGATTTTTATGTTTTTTCAGAGAATATTGTCAAAAATTGACCATCAACACTGCCAGACACTTCCTATCGGCGGTTATTCCTGCTAGACGCTTTAAAACTTGCATAAAATAACGTATTCTCACTTATAATCTGAATCTTAGATTTTATATATGATACTCAGGAAGCAATTTCATTAATTTTTTTGAGCAGCTAGACCAATCGTAGGAGCCAAACATCCATCAGGCACAACCAAAAATTCATATATATTTTGCTTACAATCAAGCGTACAAATAATGATCTCGCGTTCATATATACAGCAACATTCTAATTTTGTCTGGCGGATGTTTGGCTCCTACGATTGGTCTGGCTGTTTACAAAAAGTATTAAAATTATTCCCTGAGTCTAGCAGGAATTACTCCAGATGGGATGTGTTGGGATGTGTCTAGCAGTGTTGATTATCAATTTTTAACAATATCCTCTAAAATAAACATTAAACTAGCATATATAAGCTAGTAAGTATGCATATGATCAAAGTAACTAAAGTAAAATAAGTAATTCCTAGCGGGCCTGAGATCTTGCTCTATTAGCTTAAATGGCTCCTGAGAAAATCCATGAAACTCAAATTTATGAGTGTTTCTTGGAGACTTCTTAAGTTTAAATAATTGGGAGAAGGGCTCTGATAATCATTCTTCACATTTATGTTGGTCCTATGGTCCTTAAATAAAAAGATAAATGAGAAAAGATCAAGGGAACTCTAACTAAAGGGATTTAGATTAGTAAATGTTCACATGCGACTAACAAATCAACTTCATGTGTTGTTATTCCGTTCCAATAAATTGAACCAGAGAACTGAAACGAGAAAAATTGTAGCACACGCGAATAAATAATCTGAAACCATTTAGAATCTATTTAGATCCTTAACGATTGAAATAACTTTATAAATATTATATTTAGGGCTACTGAATTTTCTTTGAATGCAGAGTATTCAAAGTACTAAAGTAGAGATTCTTCTTAATCTAATCTATCAAAAGATGCATTTGGTTAATTTCGCTTGAAATAAATGAGTGTAGATTAGTAAATAAACAATTTGAACTAGTGCAAGCTAATTTGAATTTGAGCAGCAAAGTTGTGTTGCGTTCCCACATTAAAAGATATAAAGTACATTTGGCATAAGACCAAAAGTTTCAGCGAATATTCAGATATAAATAAACAAGTATTTAGTTCTTAAGATAAATTGCGATTAAACATGTCAAGGAAATAGTTCATTACGGTTTATATCAAGGCCGCAATTAATTCAAAAACTTATATGACATGCTTAATTTCTAAAGCCACCACTGCAGTCGCGCGCGCTGAAATTCTACGTAAATACGTGCTCACACGGCAAGCGATTATATTTCACTAATACACACAAATATAATTAGAAATGTGTGCAGATAAGAAATTTCCTTCATATTTTAATAGCGGGAATTCACGGCATCTTTCTTAAATACCTACACATTTTTAGTTAAATTGCGATTAAGCCATTTCGTTTATTTTTTGTCTGGGTGCATCCTTTTATTTATTTTCACTAAAAATAAACGAAGATTACAATGCACACAGGCACAAATTTAGGGGCATTTCAAATGTACTTCCTTATTAGAATTATCTAACGAATTTATAAATGGTGACATATCAATCATTTCATGACTTTTCGAATCTTCTAAAACAGATTACACAATTCCAGTATCTTCGCGAGTAATAATGTCATCTTTCCATCTCTCCTTTATATGATGATTTGTAGAATTACTAAATAGTTTTAGTAGTAGGGATATAAAATTGTCCAATGACGTAGAAAGAGGCGTACATCGTGCTTTGCGTGAGTACAGACAACACAAAAGAAAGAAAAAATTCGAAAGTAATGTTTCGATATTATTAATTCTAGAAATGATAACATGGTAACTTGATCCTCGCAATCTTTCATTCATCTGTTTTATGAACCTCGGGCAAATCTTAGGGTGAATATATCTGAAGTTTGTTTTGAGGATGTGTTAGTTGGTGTGTTTTGCGATGCCCTGACACAAGTGGGAGTATCAGATGACCAAGTAAATTAAACAACTCATATGCATAAATCAATATGATGGAGATGGGAATAGATAGAAGGGGACGAAGAGCAACAATAGGGATTCTATTTCATATTAATAATGAAGATTGATTGATTTGCTGGCTGGAGTTCGAGGAGTTAGCAGGATTTCAAATTACGGTCAAGAACTTTGGTTTCCCCACTTTTAAGGACGATTATAAGGAATTACTTAATGCAGGACATTCTACAAAATCATAAAATATTTCAAAATTTGAGTGCCTCCATTCATTGTTATGAAATTTTATACTGGATGTAAATTTTTATTGCAAAATTGTTGGCAAGTAGGTCAATCAAATTCCCCATTTTGCAAAAACTCAAAATCGTCAATCACTTATGCTAAACGTCGTCTTTCAAGCCATCGTAGTAAAATACCTATGCAATTTACTTGCTACAGATCCGTATGTTTCGAAATTTTAATGAGAGGCTGTACCGAATAATCATTTTGGAAGATTTGATCTGTATGTGTGTTGGTAGATGGCGCTTGTTTTGTTTGATGGTTGACTGCTGTAATTTCATTGCGACATTGCAACCACGATGTTAGTTGATGACGACATAGAAATGACGAGTAATCCATCAATAATTATGGCATGATTTATCAATCTTACAGTACAGTTGTTACAGAATACAATGTATTCTAGCACGAGGCGAGTGAGCCAACAAACAAGTACTTCAATAACCATTTGCAATAAGTTTACGGTCATTTTAATACTGAAAACGCTTTTACAAATCGAATCCGATAATGGACACATTTTTGTTTATCCGCAGATTAATCAGGCGATCTTCATTAAAAACAAAAGATCCGCAGATTATCCAGTTCTTAGATAAACTAGTTTAGACCCAAATTTTTAATTGTGTTCGCACATCATATTTTCTTTAGCTCTCATGCTCTTTAATATTATATAAAAATAGACAAAAACGCTATTTAAACCATTTACTGAATATATGTTTTATGCTTCCAAAAACATGTACAGAAATCAAAATCATTGTAGATTCAGGAAGACGAAGCCCAAGACGTAACCTCGTTCAGCCAGCTTCATCTATGACAATAATGACGATCGTTCAGTGCCCGTATTGCATACGATACTTTTTGTAACAAGTGCATCGAAATACCGAAATAATGATCTTTTCAAATAAATTATGGTATATTGAAACTATCTTATAATGACTTATTTTATTGATTAATTTTTTTGTTTGTTTCTGTGTTATCACGTTCACAGCAAATGCAAGCACTATAACGAACACATCACATTATAAAATTTGGTTCCAAATGGCAATATGATAAATAACAATGAAATTAAAAAATACCAACGGCATCCATGATCTATCATTTTTTCCTTCTCCGCAGGGCATTATTGATAATTGTTTTCATGGTTTGGAATTGAGAGCTTTCGAAGCAGAATTCATTTTAGTAATAGGGTTTTTTGGGTGCACGCGTCACAAAAAGTACTTTTTTCTACAAACGTCAAAAAATCATGACATTTGTACATCAATATTAGTATGCGAAATGTCGCATTGGAGTTGTTTATCATGACAACGGGCACGAAGTATTTCGTGCACTGATTTTATCTTGACAACGTGCACAAAGTACTTTGTGCACGTTGTCAAGAAAAAGAATTCTACTCATTTTTGTATATTTCAATATGATTTTAATATATTTTTCTAATTTTTTGACGTCTGTAGAAAAAATGTTGTATGTTACTCGTGCATGAAATTTCTTTGGAGCTTTCGAATGATTTGTGTCTCGGCTACCGCCTCGACAAAAAACTTTCATCCTCAAGCACCAAAGTATAATTTCGTGCACTAGATACATAAATAACTATTAAAGTTACTGTCAATAGGAAAATTAGAACATGTGTACCCCTCGACTAGTGTTGCCCCCGATGGATCTTTTTTAAATCTGTTACTTTTGAAAGCTCGATTTCTGAAACTTTTTCGTACATTTTATCAAATATATTATTATCTACATGAATTTTAACAATAATTTAGTATACTATATCAGTGAGCAAGTAATTTGTGATGTATTTCAATTGGCAAAAAAGTATTTTGGAAAATTAAATATTTTTTCATAAATTCCAGAAAATTACCCATAGATTAATATATCTTGTAAAGGTTGGACATTATAGGAATTAATTTTCAAACAAATGTGCTTTCAATAAGTAAGTTTCATTGGAAAAAAAGTTCAGTATAAAAATAATTACAATGTTTCAAACGCAAAGTGCTGCTTTTTTCACTTGAAAAAGACAGCACTTTGCTGTTAAAACGTTAAAACATATTTATTAAAAATGAGTTCTGGAATGTTTTTTCCTCCATTTAAATGTGCTTTCTTCTGACAGTTCGATTTCGTTAACATTCTGATAAATTTTATGTGCTACACCTACGTAAATCGTAACAACAGTTTGGCGTATTATATTCATGAGCAACTTTTATATTTGACGTTTTATATACATGCGAAACACCATATCTTCTGAATAAAGTTATTATTATTAAGTATTTTAAGATGCATTTTAATTGGTGAAAAGGTATTTTGAAGCAATTACCAATAGATTAATATAATATAGAAAGGTTGGACATTATAACAATGAAATTAAAAACATATCGCTTCTTGAACACAAAAAAAAAACAATGTCATTTAATGTCGAGATTCTGGTCCGTCTGAAAGAGAACAACGCTTAATCATCAAAATCGCAATTACGATATATCTAAAAGTCCTGTGAGAGTGTATATGACAATAATGTTGTGGAAAACAAAACTTTTGTAGTATCCAAAGTTATTAAATCAGCAATCACTTCTGTCATTGAAAATGTAACGAATAGAACTCATACAGGTTGGACTTTCATCACAACACGCCGGATAAAAGGATGACAAACGCAGCTGAGTCATATACGTCAGGGACGTAGTGACGTTTGGTGAAATTTCTGGGAATCATCAGAATTTTCTAGAGGCTTCGAGAAACTCTAGACTGGTATAAAATTCCAGATTTGGTAGAGCTGATAATAATTATAAATTGTAGTCCAGATACGGAGCGAGTAAGATTGAAAATAAATAAACAAACTAGTCGAAGTACAAGTATTGTGGAGCCGACAAAACACACATTTCGAAATATTAATGAAAATACTTGCTTTGAACATCCCTTTATCCATTTTGATTATTTTCGGTTTTACGTTTCGGTACATACGTGCGTTCGTAACTCGCAGATCTCAAAGCCCGTCAAACGTATAATGTTGAAATTTTGTATTTCAAACTGGTCTAGGATCTGGTTATGCACCTCGCATTATGGTTGCAATCGTCTGTACCGAAAGTGCACTTTACTTGAAACTTTTTTTGAATTTTCTGCATAAATCCAGAATTATCAGTCAGAAGATATTCAAATTCAATATTCAAGATTTCTGTAGCATCTAAATAATTATCTTCTATTTTTGTACTAATAGGCTAAGCCGGAAGTGCACTTCACATAACAGACTTTTCGAATTTTCTGCATAAATTCAAAACAATCAGTCGTAGAATATTTAAATTCTGTATTGAGCACTTCTGTGATATTTAGTTGTGCACCTCGCAATATGATTGCAATCGTCGATACTGGAAGTGCACTTCACTCGAAACATTTTTCGTATTTTCAGCATTAATCCAAAACGATTGATAGTACCATCTAGATGCTCATATCCAATTTGCATTGAGATCGACTGAGCCGGAAGTGAATTTTGCTTGACAGTCTCTTGGAAGTTTTCACATAAATTCGAAACGATCGGCTGTAGAGTATTGAAATTTAGTATTTCAGTCTGCTGTAGCATATAAATGATTGTCTAGTATTCTCTTAATGATCGACTGAACCGGAAGTGACCTTCAGTCGAACACTTTGCATTATAATTGCAATTATCTGTACCGGAAGGGCACTTTATTCGCAATTTTCTGCATAAATACAAAACGACGTAGAACGTTAGAATTCAGTTTTTGAAACAATAGTACCAGCTAGTTGCTCAAATCCTTCTTTCATTGAGATCGACTGAGCCGGAAGTGCATTTTACTTGACAGTCTTCTCAAATTTTTCGCATAAATTTGAGACGATCGGTCGTAGAGTATTGAAATTCAGTATTTCAGCGCACTGAAGCATCCGAATGATTGCCTACTATTTTAATAACAATCTACTGAACCGAAAGTGCCCTTCAGTTGAATTTTTCTCATATTTTGCACATTTCAGAACTGCTAGCCGTAGAAACTTGAAAATCAGTTTTTAGGAATGTTGTAGCATAAGAATGACGAAAGTAACCGATTGGGCCGAAAGCGCACTTTACTTCACAGATTTTTAAGTTTTTTGAAGATAAATCCAGAACGATTAGTAGTGGAAAGATGAGATTCTGTGTTATTCAAGTAAGTCACATGATATCCACGTTAGATTTTTTTTTAAGTGTCCGAGACTTTGATTTATTAGTTTGGGGAGTTTTTGAACCATGCCCGGAATTTTTATTGAGTCTATATATAAAAACTCACGAGATAAATTGGAATATTGTCAATGTCAATATTTTGAACCATTTCCGACTCTCCTATTCTTATTTTTATTCATTTATTAGGATCTTATTCAACGTATAACAGAACAAGTGCAGAAAATTTGTGTCATCAATAATAAAAATCGGAGAGCCGGTCGCCCCTTATGTTTCTGATCGGCCTTACGATCAAATTGTATATAAATCAATCGGGAATATAGTGGTCAATAAGGCGCCAGACTTCATAAATCTAGGATCCTATTCTGAGTGTTGAAAAAAGTCTATTTCCGGTCATTTTTTTTCGGAGTTCATTCCCCTGATAGATCTCACGATTGAAACTAGTACTAATCGATAGCGAAGGTCACGTAATTCAAAAAAAACTTTGACCTGTCCGAAATGGCGGCAGCCATCCCTAAGTATAACCCATTTTAGTATTCAACTTCACTGATCGAACTTACGATTGTTGTTTTATTCTTCTGTTCCGGACAGGACAAGAGGTGGCACTCTGTTTTTGTCTTTACGTACTTGATCACCGATATCAAGTTGATCCCAAAAAAGTTAACCGGAAATGGCCTTCTTTTTTCGACTTTTAGGACCCGGACTCTGGATTCATAAAGTCTGGCACTCTGTTGACCACTATATTTCCGATCGACTCAAATACAATATGGCCATAAGTCCGATCAAGGCAGGTAAAGTTCGGTCGGCACCAGAACTATAATGTATTATACAAGAAGGAGGAGGAGCTTGTGATTTTTCTGCGTCCAGTTTGGGGCCAAAAGGCTACAGAATCCTGAAGAAAAATGGCATTTTTTTTCTGTGGTGTTCACAAGGACTTGACATTGAGAGACCAAGCAGGTCTCAAGAACCAGTTCCAACGGAATTTGTGTTTCCTCAGTTTAGGATATGAATGATACTGAATGAAGTGGGTATTAAGATGACCAATCAGCTCGAGGCCTACTTCGTTAATTATATGCTGGATTAATCACGATTTGTTACTGTTCTATCCTGCCGTAAATAAACTATAAGATAAAAGGGAACGAAGATTTTTTCTGGCCGATTTTTACACGTGAAACTTTTTGGGTCGATGTCAGCTAACATATTCTTACTTTTCTACTGTTTTTTTGGGTCTAGATCATAATGTTGAACCCAAGTTCCACCCACAGTTATCATTAGTTGCGAAAAGTTAGTTGAATCCTCTTGAAATTGCCTAAAATGTTCACTTACAGAGATTTTGTTCATCCAGAGGTAGGATCTTATTTTTCAACATAACTCCCAATGTAATTTATGATCAAACGCCTCTCAATCATCTGTATTACTTTTAATATCAAATTTATAATATTATAAAGATTAAAATATTGGAATTCAAGAATAATTTGAATTGTAAATGCTATAGATTATATATTATGATTGTAGGAATCACAGTAATAACTTATAGATGCCCTTTTGCACAATTTATTATACTGTTGACGTATTATTTGGAATTGTCACTTTGATTTCAAGGAGAGGAATGAACAAAGAATTGCGATACATTTGTTTTATATTTAAAATCGTCTTCGTGCTCACATACTAGCTCACGAGAACATTCCTTATCCTCCCCTCGTCATCAATGAGTGATTTTCCTGATTATTGGATCGTATCAGAACGTTAGGAGGGCGGAGGGCATCCGCGATTCTCGATCAGATCAACGTTGGCTTTACTCTTGGACGTATTGTTACAGTAAACGCTCTCTCTACTTCCCACGATCATTTGCTTTGCATTTTCGTGCTAATATGTTCAATGTTTATTTACCGAAGAGGAATAAGCAGAGGATTTGAAGTCCGATAGGGGTTAGAGTTCAAGTATATGTGTGGGGTATCTCAGTATTACTATAAAAATTTAGATTTTTTGATTACTTTCAAGTGCGTGTTTACTTCAGGGATATTTAGTCCAGTGTCTCACACATCAGCCTACATGATGCATTGTGTTCAGTACTTAGTACTTAAGATGGGAGTGAATCATTAGTACACCGTGAGAGAGCAGAGCTACATCTGATCGCGATTTCACACACTGCTATTATTGTACAGAATGCATTAGAATATCCCCTCGTATTAAAAACCTCAATTGGCAGGTTTCATTCGCTCATTGAATGATAAAATCTGTACCTCTGGGCGATTTTGGGTATATAATTTTCTTAAACGTAAATATTCAACACTTTTAAGAATAATATCTTACAATTGTGACCGAATTAGTCGATGTGATTGCTTGGTCTAGTTGAATTTGATTTAGGCGTGTTTGAAGCAGGATACCGTGAGAATTAGCAGTGTCTCGATCTCGTACCACGTACCTCATCCTCCATCCTCTTGTTCGTCTTCATCACGAGAACTTTACCTCCACATCGGGGTCAACAGTTCACATGTGATTTTCAGCTGATTATTGTTTATTAGTTTAGTTGTTTCCAATCTATTTACGACTTGGTTTCATCGATCACCCATCAGATTCTAATCTTAATCACCCTAATATCATAAAAGATCCTATCACAATCGGAGGTAATTTATAGATTTGAAAGTTCATATTTTGACCAATTGCGCAACCTAATTTTCGGTCGGTGCCATTTTATTTGATTTAAAACGTTTGATGATTTGTTGCTAGCTGCGATAGACAAGTTATTTATTGGATGAATGATTCTGTTCTCTCACAGATTTTTCCATATTTTTCCTTCCGTCTGATTTGCATTGTTGCTTATTATTATACAGACACCCCCACCCCTTAATACTTCCAGAAGAGGGGATATTCGCGTATGCAAATTTTCAATGGGAATAAGAATGAATAGAGCTCGGAAAAAGTGGATCCCGTAATAATGAAGGTAATATTAGGCAGAGAGTTTTTTTGGTTTGTTCAAGTACGTAGCCCAAAATGAAAATATGAAGGATGTACTTGAAATTTGTCATACGATACATGCATACATATTTATGACATTGAATTGGAATGCTGTAACATACAGGGCGGTTTATAAACGCCATGATTCAATTTAATCTCAAATATTGTTTTGCAAACAGCAACAACAAAACCACATAAGGAAGCAATATTTAAAATAGATAAATTAAAGGATGAACAAATAAAACAAAAATAAAAAAAACTAATCAACAGAATAACCAGAAGTACATACAATAACAAGAAAAAGCAAAAATGGAAGAAATATCCAGACACAAAGAAGTTAGAAGATTACAAAGATTACAAAATACAAACGAAAACAACAAAAGAACTGATTAAGAAATCAAAAAAGAGTACATGGAAAGAACTTGGAAAAACTGTGTAGGAATAGTAAAAAAAAGAGAAACAAACAACATTGAACCAGCTACAAGATAAAAATAAAGAGTTTATAAATGATGACATCGAAAGAATGCAAAGATGGAAAGAGCATTTTCAAGAACTATTAGAAAGAAACTATAGTAGCAGCCGAGATGCAGAAAACGAAGATATACAAGAAAACACAATAATAAGAGAAGAGTTAGAAAATATATCAGAAGAAAAAATGAAAAATGGGTAACGGTAAAGCATCGGGACACGAAAACATTTAAATAGAACAACTGAAATATATTGGAGACGAAGGAAAGCAAATATTTCCAAAAATATTGAACCAAATTTGGAAAATAGGAGCAAAACCAAAAGACTGGAAAAAAGCTGTGATCTTCCCCATATATAAAAAGGAAACAGTAGAGACTGTAATAATTGGGTTGTGTCATGAAAATAAAGTTTTGATTTTATATTATTTTTCCAAAGATAATATTAAACTATAAGTGTCAAAATTATTCTTATAATTTATAAATGAGTATATCATTTATAATTAATATTTAAAATTCAACAAATTTTGAATAAATGAAAGAAGCATTAAAACGCTTTCTAATTGGTCCGGCATTTACGTGACGTCACTTCGGTAGTAAGCAATCCAGCAGTTATATACTTAAGTGAAATTTCCGTGTAGATCGTCAATTTTTTATTGGAAAGACTATTTTAATATAAGCAATGTGTCTCAAAGATAATTTCACAAAAGCTAATTCAAGTAATATACCAGAAGTTGATCCATTTATGATTTATGAATACATAGTGGTGTATGAAAAATTTAATACTCTAAAAGTACGAGGTATTTAGTATTTTCTCAATATGCAAATGCTGTTACATCTTTTTGTACAAATCCAGTCGAGAATCATTTTGTGATAATGCTATTGGTTATGTGTGTTTTCAACGCAAAGATAAAACTTGTATTGTGGAGGGAAGAATCTCTCCAGGATACTTATTTTATAATTCTCATGACTTTCCACCTACTTGAGGTGATATATTAATAACGTCATATTACCTTCCACCGTTGAAGCATCTGAAGGTACTCGTACTAGTTGTACTTGCTTAAGTTTCTGGTTATATTCATTAATGTTAATACACCATATACCTATAGTTTGGAAATTTGTCAAATAAAATGAATATAAACAATATAATAATTTTTCATATTTTACCGTATTCATCAATGAGAATTATAATACGACCTGCATAATATTAACAGTTATTTGAATCTGACCTACTACATTCTTAACGTAAATATGATTTCAAATTGATATTTGTTCACAATTATTATGAATCTTCATCTTATGGTGCGTTTATACACAAGAATTTGGTGTACTTCAGCCCACAACTAAATATCAAATCCATCTCAAAATAAAATATGAAACACCATAACCTCAAACGGCAAAACATCACTGGTGATAAGATTCTATCAACACCTCTCTGCTTACAAAAATTTTATTAGGACATTTTTATGTGTGTTAGGATAAAAATTGAAAAACAACCTCTATATAATTTTTTTTCTGATATAATTCTTGCAATAACGTTCAGTAATTACTCTGAGTAAATAGGTAATCTGTGCTCTGAGCACCGGAGTGACGTCACATGTACATCGATTGCGCTCGGGCGTTTGCGGCAATTTTCGACGTATTCAAAATTTGAGGCTTTTAATTTATTAATAAAAAATGTAATGTTTATCAAAAAAATGTGTAAGAAATAATCACAATACAAAGTTTAAGAAGCTTTCATATGGTATTATTACTTTATATACGTGATAGTACCCAATTACAGAGATATATCACTGCTTTGCACTGCGGCTAAGCTATATGAAGCAATATTAGAAAATAAACTAGTAGGAACAATAGATGCATTGATAGAGAAAGCCCAAAATGGATTCAGGTACGCAAGACCACATATTCTTGTTGAGAAAGTTAGAAGAAGAAACAATGAAACAAGACAAGAAACTATTCATAGCATCTTGAAAAGGCCTTCGATAGAGTACCGTGGAAAAAGATGTAGAAAATACTGTAAAAAAGTGAACAAACAACTACTGAAAGCAATACAAAGTGTAAACAAATTAACATCCAATTATATAAGAGCAGGAAACGAGTGCTCGGAAAAAATCGCAACCACGCAAGGGCCAAGACAAGGCGAAGCACCAAACCCATTACTTTACATCATTTTCTTAGACAGTATTATGAAGAAGGTAAACAAAGATACACAGGACTCCACAATCTAATAGGACAACTATCTCAGAATAGGCCTTCGCAGATAATATCGCAATACTTGCTAAAAAAGAAGAAGATTTACAACACAACATCAATGCAGAAGAAGTAGAAGTATAAAGAGGAAAGAAAAAAAGCAAATAATACGGCAATAGAGGCAAAAAAAGAACTCATGAATAGAATTTTGAGAATTAATGAAAACAGCGTATAAGGAGAATCAAAATTATTCTTCGGGGTGATAAAGAAAGCCAGAAAGGGCAAGACACAGATGTAACATAACATTAAAAACAAGTTTAGAGAACAGAGGACAAAAGAGGAAGAAATAATGGAAACGTAGAGACAATACTTCAAAGAGCTATTAGAAGGAGAAGAGATAAGGGAAAAAGAAAGATATAGATGAGAAGAGAAGAGGAGGAAATAACATTAGATGAGATAAAAAGAGCACTAAAGAAAAACAAAATAGGTAAAGCTCCAGGACATGATAAGATTACGGCAGAAATGCCTAAAACAGCAACAGATACAGCGCTAGAAAGATTGAAGGATATATACAATAAAGTAGTAAGCACAGAAGACTGGCAAATAGGTATAATCTGTCCCATATATAAACAGAAAGGTGACGTAAAGGATTGCCAAAATTACCAACGAATAACACTTCTAAGTACAGCAGCCAAAGTGTTTGCAAGAATATTAGAGAAGAAACTAAGGATACAAGTAGAAACATCGCTAGAAGATAACCAATATGACTTCAGACCTAACAGAGGAGTTAACGATGCGATAAGTATAATGAGACAAGTGAGCGAAAAAACAATAAAACAAGGAGACAAGGAACACCTATGCTTCATAAACCTAGAAAAGGTCTTCGAGAAAATGAAAGACGCTAGGAGAAAAAAAAGTAGATACTAGCATAGTAAGAGGTATACAAAGCTTTCACAAAAAGACCAAAAACTACATAAGAACACAAAATGAAATGTCAGACATGTTCGAAACTACAAAAGGCGTAAGGCAAGACTGCATATTAAGCCCGTTACTCTTTACACTAGTGATCGACAAAGCAATAAGAGAAGCAAAAAAGGAAGCGAAAGAATACGTAATAGGAAAGAGGAAAATGGAATACATAAAAGTATCAGAAATATGTTATGCAGACGACATTATACTAATAGGAAAAGACGAAGACACACTAAACAAGAATGTAGAATTATTTAGAAGACAGCTAGAAAAAATAAACATGAAGATAGACCGCAACCAACCAATCATAAGCAGAAACGGGGAAAATGACACAATCAAGATAGAAGGAGAAGCTATAGAACAACGCAAGAAGTTCAAGTATCTAGGAACAATTCTGACCCAAGACGGAAAACTAGATGAAGATATAAGGAAAAGAACAGGAGCCACAGGTAGACTATTTAATGCGTTGGAGAGCACCATACTAACAAGTAAAGAAATACCTAAGGAAATCAAAACATAAGTATACAAAAAAGTAGCTGTGCCTATCCTGACATACGAATCAGAAGCCTGGACAACAACAAAAAGACAACGCAGTAAATTAAACAGCACAGAAATGGGATTCCTTAGGAAAATAGAAGGAAAAATAATCTTGGGCAGGATAACAATTGAGGAATATAGAGAGACATTGAATGTAAAACCGATAAAAAACATAATAGAGGAGGGAAAATTGAGATGGTAGGGACATATACAAAGAATGGAAGAAGGAAGAACAACAAGAAAAGTGTGCGAAGCAAGAACAGCAAAAACAAAGCAGAGAGGCAGACCCAGAAAAATATGGAAAGAAGAAGTGAAGAAAGCTCTAGAAAAGAGGGGATATAATTGCGAAAAAGCAGGACACTTAAGCAAAATAAGAGAAAAATGAAAGAAAGTATGGAAAAGAACACTAAAAGAAGAAGAAGCAGAATACTGACAGCTAATAGAAGCTACCACGCATTAAATAAAGTTATTCTAGGCATATAAATCAATTTATAGACCAATATACGAAAGCGAAACATGGATAATGAATCAGAAAACAAAAAGCAAGATGCAAGCAGCATAAATGAGAAATTAAAAGAAATTTGAAAGAGTTACTAGACTAGATAGAATAAGAAATTAGCATATGAGAGCAACTCTATAAACAGAAAGTATACAAACTATCATAGAAAAGAAACAAGTAGCATGGTATGAACATTTAATAAGAAGGATGTGGAATGCCAGAGTAACAAACAAAAATAGGAAAGGAAGACCACAAAAAAACATTGGGAAAAAATATAGAAAAAGTACTAAACAAAAACAATGTCACTTGGCAGGAAGGGAGAAAAATAGCGAAGACTGATTGAACATAAATTCAATTTCAAGGTATAAAACGATGGCAGAAATAATAATTATTGAATATTATTTGTTAAAATTTGTGTTTTCTTGCATGTAACTTTTTTAATTCGTCACTTAAATATCTCATTATGTTTTTTTGACTTCATTGACGTAAAATCTTTAGTTCTCCAAAATAAATTATTGCTTGACACATTGATATTCAAAATAATTGTGTGATTCTTTCCCTACTTTATATTTATCAAATGCGAGCCCGGATAATAATTTGGAGTAACAAACCAGTACTTAAAATGTAAATTTCGCGACCTTCCAGCTCTTCTTCAATTTTTTTTTAGGAAATCCAATAATTATGGTGCAGTATAATAAATCAGTCTCGCTTCTCTGTGCATACTGCTGCAAGTTATTAATGGAATTCACGCGACCACATTGATTACACTAGGGGGTTGAGGTGGAAGCCCCTTACCACCCCCAACAAGCCTACAAGTGCCTAAGAGGTCACAAAGGAAGATCCAGAAGAATAAATGAAAATTATTCCAATTGCAGAAGTATAACACAATGATGAAAAACGCTGAGAAATTCCTAGAAAGTTTGTACTAATTTTTCTTCACCACAAAAGATTGTTAAAACATTCTGCATATCAATACCTGCATTAGAAACTTGAATGACAGTCAATAATATGTTATCCTTATTAGATTTTTGTTTCGCTTGACTTGTAAAACATTCACAAAAACTTGATAATTGCATAAAAATATGACAAAGTGTGTGAAATCCTCTCGCCGATGCGTTCACTGTTTGTGAACAAAGAATCTTGTTAGGTTTTTCAATGGATTTAATATTCAATCGCGCGTAAACTGCCAACGGTTTTTTGTGGAGAATGAATCACCAACTTTTGCTGATATTGGACATACAAATACCTTTATACTCTGCCGTTTTATACCGTGAATTACATCGTGAAATTTAACCAATTGTTGAGAAGAGTGAAGTCACTATGAATAAGTTACTAAGTAGCAACTTCTCATCGCTTTCGATGAATCTACGATTAAAAATAGTATTTTATATGATGAGCGTATAATAGAGGATATAATTCGGGTCTTTATTATTTGACAAGTACATTGAAAATTTTTCAAAACTTCATGAATCCTGAAATGGGACTAGGGTACCAATTGAATAAATATCGATTACATATCAATCTTTGTTAATGAATTATAGACGAAAACTGATGATGCAATTGTGATTCAAACTCATGTGTGTTTTCTCTGGACCAGTGTTTCTTAAACTGTGATCCGCGAAACCCTGAAGTTCCGCGAATAACACGTAGAGGTTTCAAAGAGATCTGGGAAAAATGATTAAAAAAGCCACAAATTCTACAATAATTATTGAGCATTTAACGATAACAGAATGAAAAAAATAATTTTTGTGATCTGAATTATGTTTGCAAGTTCTCAATTCCAAACCCTAGAAACAATTATCATCAATTCCCTATCAGCAGGGAATTAAAGAATATCAATTTATTGCGGAAAGGGAAAAAATGATAATTGTGGATCATGGATGCTGTTGATATTTCTTAATCTCATTGTTGAATGTCAAATTGACATTTGGAAAATATTGTATTATAAGATGTGTTCGCTAAAGTCAGTGTTTGCTTTTGCTGTGAACGTGATAATACAGAAAGTGTGAAGAATATCATGAAGCTACGCTTTGGGTTTCGACCTGACTTTTATCGAGTGCAGCCAACTTCATCCTAGACAATAATGACGGTCGTTCGGTCCTTGTAGCATAATATACTATCAATTATGTTTTGATTTTTTGATTCGTCATTACTATATATTCTTATAGGAGATCCGCATGAAAAAAAAATTATTGTTTGGTGTTCTGCGATCTCAAAAATTTCAAGAAAAACTACTCTTGACGAACTATTATTTTGTTATTAAACTGGCAGTCCAAAATAGTCAAAATTTTATCTGGATCCTTAAAACGGACTTGAGTATTTGTACAATGAATATGATTTACTTATTAACCTCCGTTCATGAGTTATAGACTAATAAACTTATTATTGGAATAGGATTTAAAATCATGTGTGTCTCTCAGAACAAATGATCATTTAATTATTAGATTACCAATTTCTGTACGGATACTAAAAAAGAATCAGGGTGCCAGTAAAATCAAGGACTTGAACTAGTCAATGTTTGTTCATGAGTTATAGACAAAAAAACTGATAATGTAATAATTATAAGTCAAACTCATGTTTGTTCCCTTTAGACAAACTGTTATATTATCTTTAAACTGGTGGTGCAAAGTATTCAAAATTTGATGTGGGTCCTTAAAAGGAAGTAAAGTATTTGAACAAATATTATTAACTTCCGTTGATAAGTGTAGACCACGAAGGAGAATAATAGAGGAGCGGACACTCAGTTGGAAAACGTGAAGCCTAAAATGTAATGCGGTAGGTGTGAGAGAGATAGCGAGAGCGGGCCTAGCTTTTCGTGCTTCATATGCAAAAATAAGATTATATTTCAATTATTTTCAATAAAATACAATTGCCAGATAGATTTCTTATTTTCATTAAGTTAAATACTACATTATTTATTAAATGAAAGGCAAAGGTAAGAGAAAATTAGCATTTTTATTCATTAAAATCTGCAATGAATTAGCACATTATGAAACATGTTTTATAAACGTTTCTTTGGACACGAGTTTTCTGACTATGAATTATAATAGGCACATTAATAATTTGATGAATATTTTATATTACAATAGGCATAATAAAATTGAAAAAATATACACAAAAAATTTCTTATTCACTAGAAGAAAGGTAGACATAGAAAATGCTGCTCTGCAAAAATTTTTTGTTTGTTGAAGATTAACGAAAAATTTTATAAAAATATAATAAACATCTACGTTCTCACAAAAAGTAGCAGTTTTTGACATAATTTCTAAGGTGTCAAAAAAAGTTATTAAGTTAAACTGCGCAATAAAAGTTTTATTACTTGACAAGGTAGTTTCAGTATCAGTAAGAATATCAATGCTTTAAACATAGTTTTTATTATTCATGCAGAATAAGTATACTATTTTGCACACATTTCTTCGGGCGGTAAATGGCTCTTTGGCTTTTGCGTGCGCCTAATATAATTTACCGCCCGGAATAAACAAGCGCAAAATAGTATTTATCCGCAATCGTAATAAAAAATAGTATCTGCAACTCGTGCAGTGTTGTCAGTTGCTCACTTGAGCTCACATGGACAATCGAGAACTTATTGCACTTGTTGCACAATATACTATTTTAAATTTCAATTTTTCGGCAGTAGTACAGGAGAAAAAAGAAAACTATTCTAATATGGCACAGGGCTAACAAGAATACTTTCCTCGCTCACTTTTGACAATTGTACTTTCAATAACTTTTATATATTGAGGAAAAGTGAAGAAATTGTTGTTGCAATTCTGTGTAAGTTTATAAGTTTTATGAATTAATAAATTTATTGGTATAAGAAGTTTTCTCGAAGTTGAATTTTTCACTAAAAGTTTAGGTTAAATACGTTTAATATTTTGAAACATTGATATAACCTTTCAATTTCTAACATAAAATTGTCAGTAGATCTGCTATTATAATATTAAAATAATTTCTACTCACTTTTACATCTCTAGACGACCATTCTTTTATAATATCCTCCTCTCTGAAATATTTTTCACAAACGTAATCTGTAATTTCTAATGTTCTATTTTGTCGCGGTATGTTCTTGCGCCACTTATTTAATAAAATATCATTTTTGGGTACAGAAGAAAAAAATATTTCTCTTTACATGTTCTGTATCCACTATTACAATTTGGTACAAAACATTTTCTTCCTATTCTACAATATATTTTCACATGAAAATACTAAATAGAGCGAAACTCGCCATTTACCTCCATACAAACATGGGCCCGCCTCTACCTATCTCTCAGTTACCTTCTCTCTCTAATAATATTACATTTTTGGCTTCACTTTTGCAACACAGTTATATAGGGAATTGCATAGGCGTGGTTTAGACCAATAAACTGATTATTGCAATAAGAATTAAAAATCTGCTGTGGCCACACAGTTCTTCCCCGACCATGAATTTCATGGCCAGTTTCATCGCTGTTTCAGAAATTTAGAGTGTCGCATCAATTAATTGCATATTTCAAAATGACAGCTGTTATTGTCAAAGTGACAGCTGTCATTGTTGAAGTGGCAGATGGCGATTATATTTTAGTTCGTACATAAAATAAGTATTTTCAAGAATAAAGAATCCTTTTCTAGATTTTCGGGATCTTTAATTCATTGGAACATACAGTCTCGACATTTGATCGCCGGAAGTGTAACTCAAAGATGGTAACGTGGATTCAACTGATTATTTATTTTTGTATACTAAGTCTATCTTCCTGAGAGTTTTAATTGATACCAAACTAAACATTATTCAAATTGTTTGTCTTTAACAACTGACAATCGATAAAATATCCTCTTTGACACTTCTGTTAGAATTATCTCCGCAAGAGCTTCAATTTGATATCAAGCACGATAGAGACGAATTACTTATTTAAAAATAAAAAATTGACGAACATTTGCACGGGATGTCCAAATATGAATGATAATAGTTCTAATTTCTCATTATAATTCTAATTTCTCATCATGATTCTCATTATTTCTTTGCTTCAGAAAAATATAACGAATTTTATAAAAATTCAAATTTTAATGATAATTCCACTCCAATATAAAGTAAGCCATATATAAAAAACAATTTTATCGTTTTGACAGCGGATAAAAAGGAAGGTAACTTTTTGCAAGTGATAGAACGTTATTTACCTTTCTCCTAGCGACCAAATCAAAACACTCACTATATTTATGTCATTTGCATTATTTGTCCATGCTTAAACTGCAAAATCAACAGAATTTGGAATATTTCCGAAGAAAATATAAAAGAAAATATCAAGTAAAGTGAGTCTATAAATACAAAAAACAATAGATCATGTATCTGGAGACAATTCATCGTATTTTGTGAAAACCAGAATTATGTATTAGGAAGAAGTACAGCGGTATGTCAAATTTCAAATATTTTGCTACATTGGACTTAAAGTATGCGAAGAATTGATGGAGAAAATTATAAAGAATACGTAGTGGAATATGTCAAATGAAACTATGTATGATAATTTTACTCTCAATAATAGCTCATACAAATAAATTTTTTCATAAATAAAATGTCGTTAAATTATCTCGCCGAATTACAATCTAGCATTTTATTTTTCTTGGGATAAATTTCAGTTTGACAACTCAACCTTGTAACCTGACAGCAATTTGACTAGAAAACTGTTCAAAAAATAAAATCACTCCACCTACGGTGTCGTGATTTTATTAGAACAGTTTTCTTGTCAAATTGCTAGGTAACAAGATTTCGTGAAAACAGAAATTTATCCAGCAAAATAAAAAGCTCTTGTGTAATTACTGTTGATAACAAATGAACCGCTGATAATTTTGAAAAATGTTTCAGGTGAATGCTGTACCAAATTATTTGAGGATCAGTTTTAAATATTTAATATTTTATGATAAAAATTACCGTTCATAAAATAAGCAGAAAAAACTATAAAGTTTCATCAATATAGTTTTGGTACCACTGTTAGAAAAAAAAATCATCTACGAACTTGAACCTAGCTTTTTGATGAAAGATTTAAGTATAAAATCTCAGTCGAAAATTCGTACGTGTTACTGTGCTTTCAGAAAGATCGACTTTTTTTAAAATTATGTTTTTTGGGTTCAGTAGGGTCTAAAACATGAAGATCTATCAAAATTTCGTACTGTCAAAATATCACGATTATAATGCAAATCCCTGTGTGTTCCCTTTAGACAAATCATTATTTTATTATTAAACTGACGGTTAAAAATATCCAAATTTTCGTGTGGATTCTTTAAAGGAACTTGAGTATTTTTATGGGCGTACACGAATTCGGCACCAAGAACATGAATTCGGCACCGATGCTAAGCCGATTAGCGCGGGGCGCATATGAACTTGGCACTGTCAATTTAAAATAAACCCAGGATCACCCTGGAAGACTTAGTTTTATAAGCGAGTACAACTTTAGAATAGTCTATAACAATGATTGTAGGCTAACTCGCTACGTTCGCGCTTTTGAAAAACATCTTGAATATTACCGAATTACGCTGCGCGCGCCTGAGGGACAGAACTTGAGCCCGAGACAGACGAATAGGCTGCACTGAACTCATGTAGGGTCGAAATGAGTGTTCAAATGTACGGCTATATTTGAGTCTGATTTATTATTAATATAAAATCACATGTGTCCAGAAAATCTCATTCAAGTAGAAAGATTAATGGCCAGTTGTACCACCGTCACTTAACTTTAAGGGAGGAATAATAACCGTGGTAACAATTGTGCATACAATAGTTGTCATAGATATTAAACTCCACTTAAAGTTAAATGGCGGTGGTGCAACTGGCCATAAGTCATTAGTCCTAATTTATAGTGCCGAGTTCGAGTAGGGGATTAAAGATCCAGGTAGTTTGGTGCCGAAATCGAGGCCGTCTATTTGTACACTTGATATAATTTACTTATCAACTTCTGTTCATGAGTTATAGACAAATAAATTGTTGATTACAATATAAATTGAAGATCATGTTTGTCCTGTGAAACAAATTATCACTTAATTATTAAATGGACAGTCCAAAAATTTTTAAATTTTGCATGTGGTACAAGAAGGGACGGAGGTATTGTTAAAATAAATGTCAATAATCAGTCAATCTCTATTCATAAGTTATTGACAAAAAAACTGACAAATATAATTGAAATTCAGACTTGTGTTCCCTCAGGACCAACTATTAGTCTAAAATACTCCAAATTTTGGGAGAATCTTAAAAAAGGACTCAAGTAGCGGCAATATAAATATCAATAAAATCAATCAATCTTTATTCCTAAGTTCTGAATGAATCGAATTCATGTGTTTCTCTCAAAAAAAGATTAGGTAAATTATTAAGCACACAACTACGATACACAGAATGAATGTCGACACTTAAAATTAAAACCCAACAAATAGATCGATGACAGGTGTGTGCAGTGCTACCAATATGAGTTTACAAGAGAAATAAATTCAGAAAACAAAGCTTGAGTGAAACGCGTTTGTATGTGATGTGTAAGCTAGTAATTCCTAAATGATTCAAGAAGTTTATATGTAAATTTTATTTGTTGATCTATTGGCAAGATAATAAATGAAACGTTTCACAAAATTAAGAAACTATTGTACAATCCTGGTAGCTACACATTAGTCACCTCCTTCAGAACAAATCGATGATTCTCCTAAAACAGTAGAACAACAATTAACGCCTACACGTTTCACCAACCAAACAACCATCAAATAAAACAAAAAAGCAGTTCTTCCTAAACATCCTTTACTTATAACGTCCTTCGTTCTGAACTTTCATTTTTCACCAGTACCCAAACAGGTCGTTGTTTTTTACTGCGAAGTCATCAACCCTTGTCGTAGGGCAGTTCTACTACAGCTTACCTGAACACAGTGGGCTTTGGTTTATGTGAATACCTGTCAGGGTCGATGAACGTCCGAGAAGATTAAAAAGGTAAAACATTGAGGATGCGACAACAGGTAGATCAGAAAAAATGTGCCATTGTGACGTCATATTGCAACGAATACATTCCTTAGAGATATTTTTCGATATTAGATTGTATTGAAGGGGTAAAAATAATTTTTGCAAATTAGGTACATTCCATTCCCTGTTTTAAGCGGGAAAACCAGCTTTTACGACTTCGGCAAACATATTCCACATAGAACCTTCGACATGGATTTTCCAAATCCGTTTAGGTGTAGGCAGATAATAATAACAGGAGGGAAAGGATCCTAAAAGTTGTAAATGTATAAAGTTTTATTATTTTACACGCGCGGAATTTTAAAGAGGGATCAAATTCAGAAGCGTCTTCACAAAAATTGAGCACATTCAACAGTCGATATTTTTCCTGAGGCTCGAAGCAACAACAATTACAGATAAAATATGGAAGGATCATCGTTTTTGCACCTTGTTTGATTACGTTGTTGCATCAATTTACATATGAAGAGTGTAATAATTGTTCGTTAGGCTGTAATTGCAATAAAACTCATTTGTTATAATTAGATTTAGGTGCTGAGGTGATAATGTATGAATATATGTAAGTTTAAGTATGTGTAAGAACTGTGAAAGCGCAGCAAGGTTGAATACGAATTAATAACATCATTAATTTTAAATTGTACTGTTTTAATAATATATTCTTACTTTTGAACCCCCTGTACCTTCAAGTAAATTGTCCTAACGTGCTACTTCAACAAACATTGTAATAAATGCTCCAAAAATAAACTATCAATTATTTGATAAAGCAGCAGTCCAAAAAGATCAAAATTTTGTACCAATCTCAAAAAGAATTCACAGTATTTACATAATAAATATTAATGACCAGTCAATCTTAGTTCATGAATTATAGGTAGAAAAACTGATGATTGCAACAAGAATTGGAAGTTATGTACTGTCAAAACAATGGATTTATTATCGAAGCAGCAGTCCAATAAATTCAAATTTTTGTACAGATGCTTACAAGATATTAGGGTTCCCGCAAATTCAAAGCCCCTCAAACTGTATTTGAGTTATAGACGAATGTGTTTAATAAACTGGCAGTCCAAAAAAATCAAAATTTTGTGTGGATTATAAGAAAGAATCAAGATATCTACAAAATAAATATCAATGACCAATTAATCTTTGTTC
The DNA here is from genome assembly GCA_963989225.1 of Dromius quadrimaculatus. NCBI lineage: Eukaryota > Metazoa > Arthropoda > Insecta > Coleoptera > Carabidae > Dromius > Dromius quadrimaculatus. The sequence continues at coordinate 9,130,474 of OZ022329.1, forward strand.
GTGAGTTACAGCCGAAAGAACTTTAAAATTTTATAAGAAGTCTAAGGGAGGGTGGATCAAGCTTGAAAACAATATTTGAGTTTAATATTGAACCAGAAATTTAAAATATTTTAACTTTCGTGTGGACCCCAAGAAGAGATTAAAGTATTTGCAAGATAAATATTATATGCTTACCAATATTTGTTCATGAGTTATAGATAAAGAAACTGATAAATGCAATAGGAATTGAAAATCATGCGTGCCCCGCAAGACAATATATGAGTCAATTACTAAACTGACAGCCCAAAAAAACTAAAATTTTCCACAGCTTCTATAAAAATATTGAAGTATCAAGAAAACTGATATTGTTACAAATTTTATTATAAAATAATTTATAATCACAGGTTGCAGTACAAATTCTCACTTTATACACTTGTATGATCACTATTTCACTCACAGTTACATTTACTGAATCACTGAATGAATTTCTCTTTTAGCTCACGTTCTTATATACCTAATCCGACAATGGTCCAACATTCGATTGTCTAACAGTTGATGCCTGGCAACCACCGAACATCTAATAACCGTAGACTGTCAATCATGTCTGACAATTGAACATCGACTTGGTCAATACTAACTAGGATTTCAGCCATTGCGAATTCAAATAAATATTTATGAGTTATGAACAAAAATTTGCTTGATATAATTGAAAAATTCATTTGACGTCCCTCAAGACGAACTGTTAGTTTTATATTAAACTGGCAATTGAAATTATTTAAAATTCTGTGTGAGCCCTAACAAAACATTGAAGTATCTGCAAAATAATAATTAATTACTTTCCAATATTTGCTCATAAGTTATGGATGAAGAAACTTATACATCGAAATTCAAATTCATGTGCGGTCGCTCAAGACACATTATTAGTTCTATATTAAACTAGCAATTTAAAGTACTTAATATTTCAAATAAATCATGACAAAGTACAGAAATATCTACAAAAAAAATAGTAATTACTTATCGATATTTGTTCATGAGTTATGGATAAAAAAACTAATAGATTAATTGAAATGCAAATCCATGTGTGTTTCCTTAGAACAAATTATCAATTTATTATTAAACTGGCAGCCCAAAATATCAAGAACTTTGTGTGAACTCTAAAAAGGAACTAAGGTACCTTTAAAACAAAAATCAATAATTTATTGGAATTTGTTCATGATTTATAGACAAATAAACTCATGATTGCAGTTAGAATTAGAAATCAAGTGTGCCTGTCTAGAAAATATATGAATTAATGTTTTCTTACATTCACATTGCTCTATAAAAAGACAAAAATATCAGGAAATTTAATATTAATGACCGTTCAGCCTCAATTCTGCTAGATGCAATAGAAATTAAACTCCTGTGAGGTCCCTCAGAACTAACAATAGGGTATATTCATTAATATTTTTTATATTTTTGATTCACTGATTACATCATTATAACATAGTAAAAAATATAAATTATGTTAAAAAGTGCTGTAATCAAGTTTAAAAAATTTTTTAAAATTTTGAGTTGTTTAAACGCCGCCATTCTTGCGCGCTCTATTGATGACGTCAAATAATATGTCCAGTGACATTACAGTTCATTGTTTACAACCGGTGTTTTCGTTCTCAGCTAATTTCAGTATTAAAAAAGCTCAAAAGTCAATTTATAAGAATTGCATTGTGCCTGAATGCAAAATACTATCAGAAATGAACCTGGTAAAGACTTTTTTCTAACCCAGACAGTTTTTAAAATACGTAAGAAATGATATAAGGTTATCAGAAGAGATGAAGTATCATAATAAATTTGACAGATCATGAATAACATTATATGTGATTAGTTATAGGTTATGTTTACTGCTCATCATATTTCGGATTGTATTTATTAAAATAACGTACATAATGTGTTATTATTGAATAATTACTTTGCAGTGTTCACTCTTTTTACTCCAGCAAACGTAAAATTTGGATTTGAAAGAAAATAAGACGACATCATGAATAGATTTATTCTTGGCAGATTATCCGATTGTGATTTTACAAAACCACTTTGTCTTAAATGATTTATAATCTCAATAGGATGCTAAAATTACACTTAAACAATAAATGAATTTACAACACAGACGTTATTACTATGTTTTCTAATCAAAAGCCTGCAATGCCATACAAATGTAAGCAGTGCGCACTTGTTGGCATAGTATTTGACGTCACATTTCGTTTCAACCAATGGTGTTGCGTTTTAGAACTTTGAATTTCCCGTGCTTAATTTGCATTTTTATTTATTAATTTTAAACAATTAAAAAGATATTAAATACCAAAATGATGGTTTAGTACAAAAGTCCGGCCAATGTAAATTCGGAAAAAAAAAATTTGAACCAAATTTATGTTTCATGCATATTCCCTATTTGTTTTCTATTAGGCTGGCAATTCAAAATATCCAAAATTTTGTCTAAACCACGAAAAGGGATTGAAGTAACTGCAGAAAAGAAATTCATATCAATATTTGTTCATGAGTTATGGACTTTTGAATTACTAGTTTATTATTAAACTGGCAGCCCAAAATATTGAACATTTTGTGTGAACTCTAAAAAGGAACTAGGGTACCTCCAAAATAAAAATAAATAATCTGTTGATATTTGTTCATCAGTTATAGACTAAGAAATTGCTAAAGGACTTAGAAATCATGTGTACTTCTCTAGAAAAAATATGAAATAATGCTTTTTTTACATTCATATTGCTCTAAAAAATGACAAAATTATCAGGAAAGTGAATATCAATGACCAGTCAACCTTAATTCATGAGTTACTGAATGCAATCGAAATTAATTGTAAATGAGGTTCCTCAGAACAAAATATTAGTTTAATACTAAATTAGCAATTCAAAGTACTCAAAATTTTGTGTAAACCACAAAAAGGGATTAAATTAACTGCAAAAAAAATTTATGTTCTCTCAATATTTGTTCATGAGTTATGGACTTTTGGATGAAGAGTCTGCATGTAATTCGAATACAAACCCATGTGTGTTTTTTTAAAACAAATTATTAGTTTATTGTCAAACTGGCAGCCCAAAATGCCTGAAATTTTGTGTGGGTCCTAAAAAAGGACTAAGATACCCTCAAAATAAAAATCAATAATTTGTTGATATTTGTTCATGAGTTATTAATAAAGAAACTGATGATTACTGTAGGAGTTAGAGAATATATGAGTTAATGTTAGTTTACATTCACTTTCTTCTATAAAAAGACTAAAATATCAGGAAAATTCATATCAATGACCAGCCAATCTCTTAATTTATGATTTACCGACAAAAACTACTAGATGCAATCACATTAAATTCATGTGAGGTCCCTCAAGACAAAATATCAGTTTTATATTAAATTGGCGATTAAAAAGATCCAAAATTTAGTGTAAGCCCAAAAAATGGATTGATGTATTCGAAAAAAAAAAAAAAGTTTCAATATTTGTTTATCAGATATGGATAAAGAAACTGATAGATGTGATTGGAATTCAAGTCCATATGAAGTCCCTCAGGACAAACTATTAGTTTTATATTGAACTGGCAATTCAAAGTATTCAAAATTTTGTGTGAACCCTAAAAAGGGATTGAAGTATTCGCAAAAAAAAATAAATATCTATCAATATTTGTTTCAGGGTTACAGATGCAGGTACTAATAAATTAATTGAAACGCAAACCCATGTGCCTATCTCAGAACAAATTATTAGTTTATTACCAAACTAGCGACCCAAATTACTAGAAATTTTGGGTGGACTCTAAGAAGGGACTAAGATATTTGCAAAATAAATTTCAAATATTTATTCATATTTGTTAATGATTTATAGTCAAAGAAACTGATGATGGCAATACGAATTTCAAATATTATATCCCTAAAAACAAAATATGAGTTAATTACTAAATCAGCAGTCCGAGAAACTCAAAATTTCGTACAGATTTTGAAAAGAGATAGGAATATCAGTAATACAAAAATCAATAATCAGTCAATCTTCGTTCATGAGTTATAGGCAAAGAAATTGATTATAGCAATAGGAATTGGAAATTATTATTGTCTTTCAAGACGACCTATAATTACTAAACTAACAATTGAAAAAAATCAATTTTTTGTACAGGCTCTAAGAAGGGGCAAGGGTACTTACAGAATAAATAGCAATGATTAGTCAATCTCCATTCATGAGTTATAGATAAAGAAACATAATTTTAATAGGAGAAATCAAATGTGTCCCTTAAAACAAGCAAAATGATAATAAGTCAGATATTAATTTATGTGGTAAAAATCTCTTCTCATTCTGTGCCTTCCTGGCGAATTTCTCAACATTCTTGTACTTCTTGCAATCTGTTGGTGAGGGCGGTAGCTACAACGATGCTCCAGGTATGTGCTCTATACGACTATAACAATCTCTTTGGTCTTACAAACAACTCACTCGCCTACGAGAGCGCAACTCAGATACAACAACTATCCAAAAAAGTTGCATCTTACCGCCAACAACAACATTCACAATTCATGTAATTAATCCTAGAGGAGATTCAATCAGTATTTCGTGGCTAATTAGTAGCAATAATAAGGGTTGATTTCCAGAACTGTCATGATTATTTAATAGTTTAAGTTAAGTGATTAGTGTTTGAACTGTTTAGTGATAATTTAGTGTGTATTGTGACTATGAGTGATTTTTATTATTAATTGCTGAACTATTTGGAACTGACGTCCCGGAAAACCTGAAGGCTTCAGCGCCGGAATACTCAATCAATTGGTAAGTTATTACATTACAAGAAAAACTGTTGAAACACAACCCAGTCATGGCAATCATAAATTAAAGTTGTATCTTTTGATTCATACTTTATGAAATGCTCCCTCAAATGTTCTTCATAAGCGAATCTTATTAGAGATATTAGGAAGATGTTCATCTACAAATTATGCTCATGTGGTGAATTCATGAAATAAAATTATCTAGAATCTGAAATCTCCTGAAATCTACACGATAGTAAACGTCATATATAAGATAGGGCAACAGGTGGTTGATTCCACAATATTCTCCAGAATTCTCCCTGTGCTAACATTTCACACTAAGCGCTAACATCAAAATGTTTTACACGGTATGCTCCAAAGAGATGGATTGGCTTTCATGGAATGAATATCAAAATAGTGCACTAAAATTAATTTAAAATTTGCCAAATCTGAAAAGTAGAAAGATAGCCTCTGCCTTTCCACCCTTTCGCAGTATTTTTCCATAAATTTCAATGTTGTAGGGAGTTGTGTGATGGGTAACAAAGTTGAGAGACTCGTATTTCATCAGAAATCGCTCAAAACAAGTGCCAGGGAATTGTTTTTTTTTTTGAAGATACTTTCCTTTGGAAGCATTAGCAATATCAGATCATTGATTTTATAAATAGTACAGCCACTTGGTGATTTCACTTCCAACTAATTCTATACCTAGTAATTTTAATTCAGACAAGTTTGGATAGTTTGATTCAAAATAGGTTAAATATAAAATATTAAAAAGAAATGAGTGAGCTTTTTTGTTGGAAGGGCTACACCCCAATTAAAGGGATTTAAAGAAAGAAAAAGGTGACTATTGAAACGACAAAAACCCCATAATGTTATTTGTGCCTGAATATCCAACAAATTATATATAGGCGGTTGAAAATGTGGTTTTTTGAGCAAATTATTCCAAGAGGATCATATTTTTCAAAAAGTTTGTTATAGCAAAAAAAAATTACTAATGAATGTAATATGAATTTTTTATCAGTTAATGTTAAGTGTAATTGAATGTTGCCCTGAACAGATCATGTCTTTCAAACAGTCCTTACTCTGATTTTAAAGAATCCTTCAATAAGCATATTAAATTAAATTAAAGATTATAACAGTAGCTTAGAGATACTTTTTGGCAAATTTTGATATCTACACAATCAAAAATGTTACAGAAAAATAATAGCAAGTTTTTTTATTTTTTACACAAAAATAGCCGTTTATTTGGTGCTAGCAAATTCTAAAAGAAAAAAAATCATATTTTTTGTTAGTCCCAAGTATTATGTAAACACAATTAATGTACTTTGAATTTTTTTTAAAATAATGAATTATTTTGGCTTTATGGCATCTTAGCTCAATGTTACTTGAGAGCAAAAATCAAGGCAATACACTGACACAAATGTTGCTTTATTCATTTTTCTGTTGAAATCAATAACTTGGGATATACAAGTTAATTTTTACCGCTCATTATCCTTTTAAATTGACGCATTTAAGATGAACATAGAAAAACTGACAAACTCTGTACCGTTTCGATTAACCTGATCTTGAAAAATACTAAGAGACCCTCAAAATTCTTTTCTAGGATGATTTTTAGCGCTAAGTGCACAACAGATAGGACCTCCGTTGCTCGTCTGACGGTATTTCATAATATTTTCAATTATAAAGAAATAATCATGAATTTAATCCTTTCTTAATATTCACGCACATTTCTAAAGTCGTTGGATATCGCATGCATGTATGTATTTGTGTAAATAAGTATATTACAAGCTTTTGTTACACTTATAATGTACTAGCAGTTACCCGTGGCTTCGCTCGCATATACAGGCAAACCGTGGGCTCCATTTATTACGATCAATACTTTTTATTGTTTTATTTTGCCAGTCCCTTGCAATTTTTTACTCAAGCCAATTTTGGCGCGGTATGTTGGTAATGATACCTGCTAGACAGCAGTAATATTTATATTCATATCTTCTGAGCCTTGCAAGATATTGAAATGAAACATACACAAAAAATCAAGCTGAAAATCCTGTTTTAATCCATGAAATTTTTATTGAGATCTGTTGGGCTGTTTTGGAGCCTATTCGAGACAAACTTTCAGACAAACAAACAGACAAAAATTCTATTGTGGAACCGATAGAATTCACATATCTAGATTTTGATGGATATATCTGTTTCGAGCATCCCTGAATCCATTTTGACTATTTTCGACTTGATGTCGGTACGTATGTACGTAACTCGCAAATCTCAAAACCTGTCAAACACATAATGCTGAAATTTTGTATTTAAGACTGGTATAGAGTCCTGATACGCACCTCGCATTATGGTTGCAATCGTCTGTATCGGAAGTGCACTTTACTTGGAACTTTTTTTGAATTTTTCGCATAAATCCGAAACAATCGTCCGTAGAATATTGGAATTCAGCATTCAAGACGATTGTACCATTTAAATGCTCATATCCTATTTTCATTGAGATCGACAGAGCCGGAAGTGCACTTACTCGACAGTCTTTGAGAATTCCTCGCATAAATTCCAAGCGATCAGCTGAAGAGTATTGAAATTAAGTATTTCAGTCTGCTGTAGCATCTGAATGATGGCCTACTATTCTCATAACAATTGACTGTACCGGAAGTGCACTTAAGTTGACTTTTTTTTTAATTTTGCGTATAAATTCGGAACTGACAGCCGTATAATCTTGGAAATCAGTATTTAGGAATGTTGTAGTATAAGAATGATGATCTACTGTTTGCATAGCAACCGACTTGGCTGAAAGCGCACTTTACTTGACAGATTTTTTGGATAAATCCAAAACGATTACCCGTGGAACGATGGAATTTAGTGTTTGATTATTATTATATGCAAAAATATATCTAATGAGATCTGTTGAGCCGTTTTGGAGCCTATTCGAGACAAACTTTCAGACAGATAAACAGACAAAAATTCTAAAAACGGTTATATTCATGATTAAGCATCGCTTAAGTAACATTTCTCACTTTAATTTATTTTGGAATTACGAACAGACATTTTAATACAGGTAATAAACAATAATAATGATTAATTCCTGCATTTCACTCCTTTGATATCGACCATTTTCAAGGTGCACCAGAAAATTTTATGGGCGTAAACGAATTCGGCATCAAGAACATGAACTCGGCACCAATGTTAATCCGATTAGCGCGGGGCGCACAAGAAGTCGGCATTGTCAATTTTTAAATAAAGCCACGATGTACCTGCAAGATTTGATTTTATAGAATAGTATATTATGCTAACAAGGACCGAACGACTATCATTTTTGTCCAGGATAAATTTGGCTGCATTCGGTGAAGACGAAGGCAAAGCCCAAGGCGTAGCTCCGTGCAGCCAAATTTGTCCGTGACAATAATGACACTCGTTCAGTATCCGTGTTGCATACGATACCTTTTGTAACAAGTGCACTGAAATACCCCCATTACTAAGCTTTTTAAATAAATTTGGATGTATCGGAACTATCTTATCGATTTTACAAACAGATTTTTGCAAATGCAATCACAAAACAGTAAACTAATACAATGAAACATAAATTACATGATTTATTTTATTGATTGATATTTTACACATTTTCTGTGCTATCCGATTCACAATAAATGCACATATTATAACGAACACATTCTATAATACAAATTTCTTTCAAATATCAATTTGACATAATGAAATAAAAAAATCCAACGGCATTCATGATCCATGATTGATCTACAATTTTATTGTTACCCAGCGGACATTATTATCCATTATTTCCCAGTCAACAGAGAATTAATGAAAATTGTTACCATGGTTTGAAATTGAGAACTTTCGAAGCAGAAGTCAGCTCAGTAATAGGGTACTTTCGGTGTACGTGTTACAAAAAAGACTTATTTATACATATGTCCGTACATACCTCCATTATTACAAAAACATATAAATATATATAAAACAAACTAAAACATTTAATTGTTTTGGTATTTTTGACATTGGAATTTCTTGCATCAAATGTAAACAAATTATTTTGTCTACGATATGCAGGACTTTTGAGTTATTGATCTCACTTAGGCAGAACGATTGAATCACAAATCCTAACCCATAGCATAGTGCCGAGTTCGAGAAGGGGATTGAAGATCCACGTAGTTTGGTGCCGAGATCGAGGCCGTTTGATTTTATAGTTCTAACTTCTCATCCACGATCAGCGACCCCGAAAACATAAGTAATATATGTTTTATCAATTTATTGTAAGTACTTCGTGATTTGTTAGTTTTTCAATTTTGGGGATGATTGTTCTCCCCGATTAAGCTGACAGCAATATTTTTTTTTGTTAGGATATAAGTATTAAGCCCCGAAATATAAAAAATTGCAGAAAAAAGTTGTACTTGTTTAATAGCCGGTTTTATAAAAGACCACTACTAGAGTAAATTTATTTTATTCAACAAATCTTAATCAGTTTGAGTTTCCTAATGACCTCAAAATTATCGACTGTAATCTAATTCTATTTACTCTGGAAGTAAATTACTCTGCCATTTATAAAATCGGGTCCAAGACAAGCAAAATATGGCTTCAATTGTACCTCTATTCTATCAACCATATTAGGGGTGAAATCGCAAATCGTGAAACTTCAGATTCGTTATCTGCAACATTAAGAATTTTTATATAAATTTTCCCAATAACTGATTTTGAATAATTGAATCAGTATTTAATTTTGAAATTTAGGGACCGTTTCCACCCTCTTAGAGGTAAAAGCATATCTATTTCTTTTTTATATTCAAGGTTAGCACCCTAAAGTCTAAGAATCTGCAAGACAAAAAAAAATACGTTAAATAAGTTGGTGGTTTAGGTACTTTTGATTCCAAGTGACTAGGGTAACTGCCTCTAAAGGGAACTTATTGAAAACAACTTATTGTATATTGAGATTCTTCCCAGCAATTTGACTTTCATAATCTTTTGTCTTAAAGATTCAGAAAGGAAACTGACTTGTCAATTTAATGTTTTTGTGTTAAACGTCGGCCCCAATACGTCACCACATCTCAAAACAATAGGTCTTTACATCTTCCTACACATTTGGCGTTTAGCCCCAAAAAACTCATCTCCTTTTGATTACATTTTTATAAAAGTGTCATTTTCTTATTGTATTTTAAGTGCGCCGGTTTCTAGCCTCAAAATTTCTAATAAAAATTATGACAGTACCATTAAAAATACATACAATATTCTTCCATTTTTTACTGGAGTAAATTGTGAGAATTTTGTGTTACAACATTAAGAAATAAAAGACACTAGTTTTATTGTTTATAATGCATACACATGTGCGTTTAGTTACCATAGATTCCACATGCATTAAGGACATTATAACCATTCGAAACCTACCACGAATTTTACTTTCTAAGTAAACCATCAAAATTAAAACCCAACCAGGAAGGAAGGCCATTATTTTTAGATTATTTTCGTGAATTTCTAAATTGAAATTTATAAAAGGTATATTTAAGTAAATGTTGCGATAAGCAGTTTATTTGAAAGTGATTGTTTATAAATGGATCACAGCATTTTCTCACAGACTCAATGTATTTCATCTTGACCTACAACACACTGATTCCCTCAATTTCCTCATATAGGAAGTCCTCATCCATCTCCTTCTAACTAATCTATATTTGCATAATAACCTCATACAGTATGCTGTGACGAACAAAACAAAACAATACACCCAGCTTGCTTTATATATGAGAACAGTGCTAATGCTCGCACGTTATGATGTCTAGTGATTAAATAGTGATTTAAATAGTGATTCTAATAGTGATTGATTGAGCAGATGTGAGCTATAATTGCAAATATATGAATGTAAGTGGATGTAAAGTGTGAGATTCGAGCTAATGTAACGAGATTTGTAACCGGAGAACGAAAATTAGTATGCCAGAGAGATAAAGCTGAAGAAGATTACATACTTTGAAGAAAAATTAGCGTAAGACGTTTGTAGTAGTAGAATGATACAAGATAATAATCCAATATCCAAAACATTAAAATTGTGGTTAAAAATCTAATTATTTCATTTTTATAATACACTGCTCCAGTTTGAAGGTGCAACATACCTCTCTAATAGGCAAAATGCGGTTTCCACTTGGAATTCAAATCAACAATTTCAAATAATAAATTGTAAATAACATATCGCCAATTTAGCTCTGTAAGTGCGTTTCACACGTCTCACAAATATCGATATTTGATTAAAATAAAGGTGAAAGAAATATAATTGTGGTATTTTACTCTCTTGATCGAACGTTGAAATCTCCGAGCGACGCGCGAGAGATACATGAGTTTTTCCGATATTGTGCGTTGGTAACATAGTCGGGGCCGCACGAAATAAATGTTAAATAGTAAATTATTCAATTTATGTTGTGGAATATTGAAATGTTACTGATATAGATTTTAAATTGATTTTTGATGAATGTTATTATGTTTTGAAATTTGTAATGTTGTTATTAGGATTTTAGACAGGGTCAAATAATATTTCTTTATTATGCAATAAAAAAATTGTAAAATATTGTTTACAGGGTGAAAAATTGAGAATTTCTGTGAAATATTAAGAATATCATCAGCAAAATTCAACCTAATATTGCTTTCGATATACGAGGGTGTGCTAAATCAGAAGGGTTATATCACAATTCCAAATATTGTGTACGTACTCAGAATAGATGTGGATGTAGGCAGGATAAATATCAGGTATATTGGTATACGAGCTATATACTTGAGAATTGGAAATTTCAATTGACAGTTAAAAATGTAATGCCCCATTCAAAACAAATTCATAATTTCTGAGTAAACCAGGGAGTTCCAAATATTCAAAATTTCATGTTGCGCACTCGGGATAGATGTGGGTACATGCAGAATAAATATCAGCTAGCAATTGCTATTGGCGCACGAGCTATAGGTTGCAGAATTGAAATTTCAATATTTAAACCGTTCAAGACAAACTAATTTTTTTTTGAGTTTTTAAGCCAGGGAATCCAGAAATTTTAAATTTTATGTACATACTCAAAATGAATGTAAGTATGTGTCGAATGGATATTAGCTATTAATTATTATTGGTGCACGAGCTATAGACTTGAGAATTGAAATTCAAATTGATACTTGAAAATATATTTCAGTGAAAATTAAACTTAGAACGAGGCTTTTAGAATCTTCTGATGAAGAATGAAATAAAAAAAAAACAATATATTAGCCTTAAATTTTCTACTTTCTTTTTTATAGAAATTATTTTTTCAATGAATTATTCATTACTAGCTTCTTAACAACGTCCATCGTTTATATTTTGATATTAAATACATCAAAAACTGAATTATATATGTGCAAGCGTTTTTTTGTCGGACTGATGATAAGAACCAATATTTTTGTAGGACAATATGTTTTTTGTACAGAAATTATATTTTCAAACTATGACTGTATTGGTCCGACAAGCGGTCATTGATAAAGGAGCTGTTACAATTCAAGTGTCGGACTGAGATAACGCCCCGCAAAATTTGTCGCACAAAATGACCAAACTTTAGAAAAAAATATCTAACACGTCCTCAAAATCTCAAACTAACGGTAATGAGTTTTCATACCAACGTACTTATGACAAGTGCGGCTTGTCGGACTCACCGCTAGCCCCAATATTCATGTCAGACAATATTTTTTTCCATTTTATAATCAAAAAATCTTTCGATTAATGTAAAGATCAATATGACGGTAATACTTATTTTAGGTTTCATGAAATTGACGGATTTAATTAGCTCTCGCTGTGAAACGTCCCCAAATCAAGAGTTTTGCCAAATGTAAAAGCTGTCGGACTCATCACAATGAAGCCACTCACAAAGTTTCAAGTTAACGGTAATCAACGAAAAATTTAAGAACTGTCTCACGGACTGATGTAAATATATACAGAATAAATATCAGGCATCAATTGTTATTGGTGCACGAGCTATAAATTTCAGCAATACTTCAATCGCTCAAAACAAACTAAATTTTTTTGAATAAGTCAAGGATAAAAAATAGACTTTTTTGGTTTTAATTCTGTATATTTATTTTTATTTTTGACGTTTCGACTCTCTATCCGTAAGTCTTCTTCAGGAAAAATGATACAAAAATCACTTTTTCTGAAGAAGACTTACAGTTAGAGAGTCGAAACGTCAAAAATAAAAATAAATATACAGAACTAAAACCAAAAAAGTCTATTTATTGTAATATAATTCTGAAAGCATGTATAGATCATTAAGTCAAGGATTTCAGAAGTTTTGAATATTGTGTACCTATTTGGGATGAATGTGAGTATATGTCGAATTAATATCAGTCACTAACGGTTATTGGTACACGAGCTATAGACTTGGGAATTGAAAATTTCAATTGATAAAAATGTATTGCTCCGCTCAAAACTAATTTTTAATTTCTAAATAAACCAGGGAGTCCCCAGGCATCCCAAGTTTTGTGTACATATTCAGAATAGATGTGAATATATACAGGATAAATATCAGGTACTAATTCTTATTGGTGTACGAGCTATAGGTTTCAGAATTAAAATTTTAATATTTCAATCGCTCAAAACAAACTATTTCTATAACGCTTTTATTAGCTTCACCTGTATCTATGTAACGGAATCTTTGAACGTGAATTTCACCCACTTAGAGACGTCAGATTAAATTACAACTTTGCATACTTCTCAAGGACCGATGACAATACAATAATTCATTAAGTTTATCCCATTATCCTGATAAGAATCATCAGGAATAAATACTCACTTTCGAAGCGGGAGCCTGAGAATCGGCTATAGTTTAACCATCGAATGAAAGTTGACTCCTAAATTATTTTAAAGATGTGGTTTTCTTTCAAAAATGTAGTTATCACTCGAATTGTAAATAAAACTGACCTTAACAACTATCCACTGAAATACTGGGCTAGGAATCCCCAGAAATATATCAACATGAATGTTTTTAATACCACTGGATTACTGGAGACATTGAAAATGATCTTAGCAACAGGGTTTCAGGGATGTATTACAACTCATTTGTCTTATTACCAAAGTATCAGGCAGATAGATAGCTTAGATGACAATTTTCAAAATATGACAACCGTGGGTCTCTGGTGATTCCAATAGGAGTGAATCTTCTTTTAAACCATTTCTACAAGATATGTGCAACATATTTTGTTAGAATCAAAATAAATTATAAAAAATTCGTTCAATGCATCCCTGTCTTGTTTTCCATTAGGATAGTGTAAAAATCAGTCATCCATCTATTTCAAGCAAGTTATACTAATGTATTTATGGGAATTACTAATCCAGTATTTGAATAGATGCTTGCAAAAATTCTCGAGGCCTGAATTCTAATCTTTGCTAACCATTTCGTCATAAAGTTTGGTTTTCTTTGAGATTCGAATAATAGCTAGATGTTCTGAAAGAAAACCACATCTATAAAATAATTTGAGAGTCAACTTTCATTCGATGGTTAAACTATACCACATTCAAGGAACGCAGCTCCATAAATTGTGAGCGAGCAATACGAACTCGGTCAACAGTAGACCGCCGTGCGAGCGAAGTGAGCTCGGTTAATAGTAAACTGCTATGCCCCTGCGCGCGAAGCAAGCTCGATCAACGTTGATCCGCCGTGCGAGCGAAGTGAGTTCGTTTAATTTTAATAACAAATAATTCTTTTATAGCAGATCGAAGTAAAAAATAGAAAATAAAATATTGTTTCAAAAGACTAAAAAACACTTTTATGGTAAACCGAACTAAAAACTATAAAATAATTTTTAATATAAAACTAAAGTAATTGACAAGAAAATTTATATTATTGTAGAAAAAGCGTGAGGTGCTCGATATCAGTTGTTCTAAATATTCTATTGGTACGATTTCTGAATGTAGAGTTAGTATGAAAATATGATACAAAACACCCCACGCTTTTTTCACAATAACATTAATTTTCTCGTCAATTCCTTCAGTTATATATTAAAAATTATTTTATAGTTTTTAGTTCGGTTTACCATAAAAGCGTATATTTTAGTTTTTTTAAACTATATTTTATTGTTTTAGTAAATCAGGGATTCTAGAATTTTAAATTTTGTATACCTACTCAAGATAAATGTGGGTATATTCCGAATTAGTATTAGCTACTAATTATAATTGGTACACAAGCAATAGACTTAAGAATTCAAAATTTCTATTGATTGTTAGAAATGTATTACATGGCCAATTTCATTGCTGTTTCAGAAATAAAGTAGTATTTTTGAAAATAAAGGGTCCTTTTCTAGATTTTCGGTGTCTTCAATTCATTGAAAACATACAGTTTCGACATTTGATCGCCGAAAGTGTAATTTAAAAATAGTAACGTGGATTCCACTGATTATCTATTTTAGATTTCTACCAAGTTTATCTCCCCGAGAACTTTAAACTGATACCAAACTAGACATCATTTGAATAATTTGTAAAAGGAACAATTGACAATCGTTTTAATATCCTCTTTGACACTTTTACTAAAATTATCCCCGCAAGAGCTTTAATTTGATACCAAACACGATTGAACTGAATTACTTATTTAAAAAAAACAATTGACGAACGTTTGCATGTGATGTCAAAATATGAGTGATAATAATCCTAATTTTACATTATGATTTTCATTATTTATTTGCTTCAGAAAAATATATATATATAATCTATTTAAATCTCATTTTACCCTTTCGGGTGTCGAGATTAGTTTTTCTATCCTTTGTTATTCTATGTTATTTGTGAAATCTTTCCATTCCTTCCTGTTTGATGCTTTTCTTTTTGCTTCTTGACAGCTGATATTGTTCTTTTTCAGTATGTCTTCTATATTATTTTCCCATGTCTTCTGTGGTCTTCCTCTACTCTTCTTTTTTGTCGTCTTAGCCTTCCATACCATTTTTGTTTGGCTATCATCTGGCATTCTTATAAGATGGCCGTACCAAGCAAGTTGTTTTTTCTCCATTGTAGTATGTATACTCTCTATTTGTAACCTTTTTCGTATATCTTCGTTTCTTATTCTATCTAGTATTGTTACCCCTTCTACTTTTCTCAGGTATCTCATTTCCGCAGCTTGTATTCTACTCTTTGCTCTCTGATTCGTCGTCCATGTTTCACTTCCATATAACAGTATTGGTCTGTATAATACTTTGAATAGTGTCATTTTTGTCTTTTTCTTAACTTGTTTATTGCTTAGGATAATTTTGTTCATTGCGTAGTAGCTTTTGTTTGCTGTCAAAATTCTGTTGTTTATTTCTTGCTCCAAGTTACCTTTGTTGTTCAATGTGTGTCCTAAATATGTGAATGTTTCTACCTGTTCGATTTCTCTGTGATTTATTTTTATCTCCGTTGCTATTTCTTCTTTCGCTATTACCATTATTTTTGTTTTGTCTATGTTTATGGTCATATTGTGCTTTTTTAATTCCTCATTCCACAAGTTAATGTTATGTTGTAAGTCTTTTTCACTTTTTGCAAGTATTGCAATGTCATCTGCAAAGGCGCACTCCGCTATCATAATCCTTTTTAAGTTATGGTGTCCTACTTCAATTTTTTTAGTTTTGTCTTTTATATTTTTTAAGATGTTGTCCAGGTATATAATGAATAACAGTGGGCTTAATGCTCCTCCTTGCCTTAGTCCCTGTGTTGTGATGAATTCCTTTGAAATTTCATTTCCTGTTCTAACATAGTTGGATGTCTTTTTATAGATACTTTTTATTGCTTGCGTTAGCTGTTTGTCAATCTGTCTTATTTTTAAGATTTCCCACATCTTTTCCTTCGGCACCCTGTCAAAAGCTTTTTCCAAATCCAGAAATGCTATGTACAGTTTACTGTCTTCTCTTATGGTTTTTTCTGTTAGTTTTCTTATGGTAAAAATGTGATCCTGTGTCGAGTGTCCTTTTCTGAAACCACTTTGTGCTTTCTCAATCTTTACCTCTATTAATTTTCTTAATTTATTTTCTAATATTGCCTCATAAATTTTTGCAGCTGTACATAGCAGTGATATTCCTCGGTAATTACTGCATATTCTACTGTCTCCTTTCTTGTGTATTGGGAATATCACTGCCATTTCCCAGTCTTTTGGTATTTGCCCTATTTCCCATATTTTATTCAGCATTATTAATAATATTTGTTCTCCTTCCTCTCCCATATATTTTAATTGTTCCGCTCTTACTCCGTCATGACCTGGTGCTTTGCCGATTTTTAATTTTTTTATTACTGTCTTCATTTCTTCCTCTGTAATATTTTCTTGATTCACTATTTCTGTGTTTTCCAGTTCTGTACTTTCTTCTTCTCTACTGACATTGTTAATGTGTATTTCTTCCAATAATTCTTCAAAATGTTCTTTCCATCTTTCCATGATTTCTTTGTCTTCTTTTATTATGACTCCTTGCTGGTTTACTATCTGTTTTAATGTTATGTGTTTTTCTTTCTTGCAGTTCTTAATTGTTCTGTAGAATAATTTTTGATTCTCCTTAAAGTTTTCCTCAATTTTATTTCCAAATTCTTCCCAGGTTCTTTCTTTTGATTTTTTTATCTCTGTCTTCGTTATCTTCCTTTGTCTTTTATAATCTTCATAGTCCTCCTCTTTTTTAGTATTGATATATTTTTTCCATTTTTGTTTTTTTTTCTTGACTACTTCTTTTATTTTTTCATTCCACCAGTGTGTGTTTGTCTTCTCTTGTGTGAATTTTTGACTATTCCGCATGATCTTTTTGTTGCTTCTGTTAGTATGTGTTTGAATGTATTCCACATTTCTTCTATATTGTTTAAATCTGGCTTGGGTGTATCTTTTATTAATTCGTTAATGCAATTTTGATATTCTGCTTTTATCTGTCCATCTTTCAGTTTTTCTACTCTAAATTTTACTGTTCAGAAAAATATAACGAATTTTAAAATAATTCATATAATAATAACAAATGAACCGCTGATAATTTTGAAAAATGTTTCGTGTGAATGCTGTATTCGAGTATCAATTTAGCTATTCATATTTTATAATAAATACTACTGTTTATAAAATAAACGCAAAAAAACTAAAAAGCTTTATCAATAAAGTTATGATATCATTGGTTGAAAAAAGCTCATCTACAAACTTAAACCTAACTTTTTGATGAAAATCTTAAATATAAAATTTCAGTCGAAAATTTGTACGCATTCTCAAGTTATGGTGCTTTCAGACAGACCGACTTTTTTTAATTGTTTTTTGGTTTCAGTAGGGTCTAAAACGTAAAGATTCATGAAAATCTCGAACTGTCAAAAAATCACGATTACAATACTTCCCCTAATAAAAAAGTCGGGGAAGTAAAAATTTATGATTTCCAAATATTCAAATTTTGTGTGCGTGTTCAAAATGAATATAGATACATACAAAATTAATACATGCTGCCGATTGTTATTGGTGCACGAGCTATAGGCTTGAAAATTGAAAATCTATTACCCTACTCGAAACAAATTAATATTTTGTGAGTAAACCAGAGATTGTAGAAACTCTTAATTTAGTGCACTTACTTAAGATAGATGTGGGTATATGCAGGATTATTATTAGCCATCAATTTTAATTGGAACACGAGCTGTAGGCTTATCAATAGCCAGTTTAAAAATGTATTACACCGATCGAAATCAAATGTTTTTTTTATGAGTAAACCAAGTGATCTAGGAATTCCAAATCTAGTATATAGTATATTCAGGATGGCTGTAAATTTCACATGCAAAATTGTTATAATATTGTGATGCACGAGCTATACTTATAATTTAAAAAACTTTTAATCATTTAAATTATTTCTTGATTTATGCAAAACTAATTGACAAATTAGAGTGAATTATATTACATATGTTATAATGAATGTAAGTAATAATTATTATTCGTCTTGCATTTATGGTATTCACAGTGGGCACCTAACTACATATAATTAAAGCGTAAAGTTATTTAAATTTTCTTTTATCTAGAACTGCATACTAAATTATAATAACTCATTTCTTCGTCAGAATATATGCGTTCCCACATACGTTAACAACTTGAAAATTATGGCTAAAACTTCGGTTTATTGTTTTTTCTTTCCTTCAGTTCAGTTTCTAACGGTTAGTTCCGGCATTTGACAATATAGACACTTAACATTGACAGTATCTTACAGCACTTTGCATGTGGCCAGATAATATCTAACTGATTAACTGATTAACTGATTATCGTCTCCAGTTAATCTTTTATTTGTTAATTTAAAAGGATCTAGTGTGTGTTGAATGTAAAGATGTTTTTATTTAGAGTTATCTGATGATAATGCCTTATTAGTCACTTTTTGATACTGCCGCTTGGAAGAATCGAACGGGGATGCCTTCAAGAATAATTTATAATGCTATCGATGTAAATATTATAAGTACGTTCCAGTTTTCAAATTGTATTTACCTCAATAATTAATCGCAATCCTTCCAGCGGTTCCTTTGATCCACCGGTCAATAAATAAATCAATTAAATTTCGATTTAAAGATTAAACAGCCTGGAGAAGAAGTACAAACTCTGTTAATTTTTCACGTTCACAATACAATAACATATTGATTCAGATGATAGTGAAATTGATTGTGTATACATTCCATTAATTAATTAGCCATTAGTATAAGTGATTAATTGTTGGACGTGAGTGTAGCTTGCTTTATTTTTGATTCCCATCGGATGAGGAGCGAGTTTTGCTTTTATTCTGCGAGATGATGGCTGATGTGTGAGTTCCGATGTACTACAAATAGTTTTTCTGTATTAATTAGTCATTAAATTGAAATATAACAAAATAATTTGTTTAGTTGACAGTAGAGGAAACGTGAAGACTTTTTGACGTTGAGTTCAATCTTAAACCAATTATTAAAATAATTGGTTGGGAAAAATCCCCAAATGATAAATTCAGACCAAAAAGTAAAACTACAGTTTTCCTGCTTAATTAAACAATTTTTTTCACAAAAACAATCCGATTTTCTGTAAGAAAATGCTCGATTTATAAAACATCTATCAGTAAACTGAAGTAATCCGTACTTCCTGTGGTACTTTGATTCACACCGCTATTGATGAAAAAGGCCTAATGGAATTTACTTAAAAACATGACTAATTCTTCGGTTTTTACTTGCTTCAGTAGATTCACGTTTCTTCGTCAGAATAATTGCTTTCAGATGGTAACAAAATATAACTAACAATCGTTTAATAATGAGGTTTATACCAGCATCAAACAATCGTTCGAACAATTCCTAAAAATTATTTTTCGCAATCTCCCCCTCTCTCCAAATCCCCTCTTCAGAACTAAATGCCATCAGCAACTCCGAGTGCGATGTGAAATTTTTAATGGCATTTTATATACAATAGTAGGCGGAGCAACCATTTACAGCTCACCATGCCAACATTTTAAGTATTTTTAAATGAAAATATGATTGTTATGCCACTGGCGGATTGCTTAAAGTTGGTACATATGTAGGAGGCACCTGACTTATTATGAGATTTGAGATAGAGAAGTCATCACATAGAATAAGACGTGTATTGGTGCCACTCAGATATTAGATTACTAAAAGCATAAATACTTTTTCTTGCTTCGGAATCAGATAAACCAACAAATATATTATGCTCTGTGCTCTGTGAGATGTCATCAGAGAGTCACTCACATCAATCCTCGCCATCGGAGCATTTTAGGTTTAGGTAACTAGAACAGATATAAAAATGCTACACGTGCCTCAAAGGTTGGATATGATATCTGGGTATTGATTTTGTAACTAGAAAGTGATATTGAATACGTATTCGTTACCTAGCACCATCTGAAATGAGACATTTTATACTATTCTTGGTGTAATCTGGAACTATTTTCAATGTGCCGAATACGTATTCGTCTGATCCCGACCAGTTGAATAAGCCTATTCAATCAAGAATAGCATTAAATGGCTGATTTCAGATTGGTGCTAGTCAACGAATACGTATTCAGTATCGCTTTCTAGTTACAAAAACAACACCCTGGCTAACATAAAAGCCGTTGAGTTCACCAAGTATGAGTGAACATCGATGCCCGCGACACATGATAGTTGGTCGATTTACCCACTCTTGGAGCAACCCCGTTATCCTCAATAACACACAGTACATGCGGTTAACATACACATATTCCCGCGCAACACCGACAGAATAATGTAGCATCGATGGTACTAGCTCCCAGATAGCTAAGTCACTAGCACTATTTATTTCACGTTGGACGACACCTATGGATGGCTACCGTAATGCCGTACCGATGCCTGCGACACACACAGGTTGGTTGATTCACTCACTCTTGGAAAAACACTGTTTTTACGCAATAACACAGAGTATAGCATTGGTACCCAGGTAGCTAATGGTACCAACACTTCAAAGGAAAGGGATCATACCTCACGCACACTTAATGTGGCGTCACTACATGTGACGCTTAACATACCAAACTCATAAAACCCAATAACAGACAAACTCACCAATTGATAGCTACTTCACGATACTGAATTGAATAATCAAGCTCAGATAATTAAAGTAAACAATGCACAGCACAGATAAACTGAACGCTCAACGTTCGACTTTAAAGTGATGCAAATGTGTGCAGTACACGCTTCCTGTATGGGTTGACCTTGGAAGTGATTAGGATTGTTCACTCGAAACTAGGTTTTATGTATACTACGGTTTTTGGGTCATATTGGTATAGCAAGATGTGTCGAGAATCGGTTCGCATTTTGAAGACAAAGAAATGGGTCAGGCCATATGGTGAATTTTCAACTAATGAATGTCTTTTATTCAAGCTAACATTTGTGAGCAATCTAGAAAATGTTCAATTGGCAGACATTATGCAAAATTTCATTACTATAAATATTGTTTCGCTGACTGATAGACAGCATTCTGATTAGTTAGAATTTATGAGATTGTTGGAGAAAAGTATACCGTAAGTTTCAATGTTAACATGGGGTGTTAAATATCCATGGTTACGAATTTGACAGCAATATATTCAGGAGTACGTTCTACTAAGCGACTGCAACGATTTGTTCACGGTCATACTTTTTGCCGTTTCACTAACATATGATTGTTGTGGTTGACGCTTCAAGTGAAAAGATGCGAGTATCTGTTAAATGTCAAATAAACTGACAATTCGTGATTGCGGTAGTACGATCATTTGAGCAAGGTAGATATGAAAAGCTGTTCTTTTTTTGTATATTCCAATCGAATAGAATAATACATCTGATCTAATTTTTTGAGAAAGATCTGACGTAAAGTTTTTATGTAATAAATTATTTAAAACTGTGTATTTAACATGTAGTCAATGGAGACTCATCTCTTATGCTCTGTGAAACGCACGTTTTTCATTTTATTCAACCACAATTTTGGATAGAGAGATATAAAAACCTGTTATTTATATTTGCCAATTCTCGTAGATCACTTCAAAACTATAAAAATAAATTCTGATGTGCAGTTTTGTAGATATTTCAATCTAAATTATCAAAGATTCACGAAAATATTTGTCAGCCATATTGAATTGGAAGCTTGGCGACGTTGGATAAAAAACGCGCGAGTATTCAAATCCTAGCGTTATTGCTTCTTTTAACGAGTTTAGTTTTTCTTAGTTGAATACTCAAGTTTATTATGCCCAAAACAATGTGATTTTGTAGGTAATGAAAAACTATCAAATACATTAAATACTTAAGATCTGTTTTCATTCAATAAATTAAGTATTGTCATGAAAAATAGAATAAAAAGAATAATAACAATAATAATATTCTGTTTGTGCATGTAGGAAAATAATATAAAATCTGTAATAGAGAACAAACAATATTTGAAAAATAAATATTGCACATTTTTGTTTAATTCATCTATTTTTGATTTTGTATCGGAGTTCCTACATTTTAAATGTTTTTTCTTCATAAAATCACTTGTAATTTTATTCCATGTTATAATTCTTTCTTTTGCGAATATTCTGTTATGTCTAAATTGAGATGTTCTATTATTAATTTCTTCAATTTATGAATGACAGTTTAAAGAACACTTTAAATGACAACAAACATGTGCTTGGGTTAGCTGCACTGTTGCCAGCTCTTAACTTGCGAAAAAGTACACAAGTCAAAAGACATTTATTTAATGTTTTTAGTAAATAAACAATGAGATGAATTCATTCATAAGTTATCTTAAGTAACATCTAAATTTAAGTTATTAATTTACATGTCCACATTTCTGATTTTAGTTGAGAATAGAAATAGATTTTATTATGACTTTCGTGGTAGTAGGCGTTCAACCTCAAGATCGGCAAGTAAATTATCAATAATATTCAACTATCCTGTAGCAAAAAAATATATGAATAGAAAGACCCCGATCGTCTCATGGAACGATTATTGAGGCGACATGAGCGTTGCAGTCGCCTAGCGGAACGTACCCTTAAGAGTACATTCCACTAGGCGATCGCAGCTCTTGCCTTTCCACTAGTTCCTAGTAAGACGTACCCCGTGTGTTTATTCTAATGTCAAACAAGGGATGTTTCATATCCATGGTTACGAATTTGACAGCGATGTATTCAAGTGTCCATTTTAAAATTAAACATAGGGAATGAGTCGAACTGAATTATTATTCATCAATCTTTATACTAAACTATAGAAAAATGAACAAAGTAACACAATAATGAGCAACAACCATAATAACTTTTCAAAGATTCCTTCATTTACGTCTAAACAATGACCTAATCGACTATAAGACTCTTGGATATCATTCGCATTATGGGCAGCTTGTAATAATCCATACAAGTTTCAATTGTTCTAAATTTAGTAGGCTCCCTGTGTACACTTTAAAAAAAAAAATCCCAATACAACAATTCTAGAGGTGTGAGGTCAGTAAGAAAGCTCTGACCTTCTAAGCATTGTGTGCAAGGGCGCCATCATGTTGAAACCATGTATTTTTAATATTCAGAGCTCTAAGCGCAGGTATTACTTCATTTTAGAGTAAATTCAAATAATTATGAGCTGTAATATTAACATCAATAAAAAACTGTTCTGTAACGTGGACCAGTCCAAATTTCAACTTTCTCGGGTCGTTGATTTCTTATATTATGACAAAAATACTAATTTTTCTTACTCCTATACATACAGTTTTGCAAATTCACTTCACCATGTGAATGAAAAGTTGCTTCGACCGAAAAAATTATATTTTGCACCAAATCAGAGTTATTATTAATTCTTTCAAACACCAATTCACAAAAATCATTTTTTCGTTCCATATTACCTGCAACTAATTCCTGGTGATTCTGAAAATGTAATTCTTACAGCACTTTTGCTTATACTAATAGCTTGCCCAATCGCTCTTGTCGATATTAACGTTATAATTTCATATTTTTTTTCGGCCGTCAATGATTGAATCATTCCCTCTTCTTATAATCAGGTTGGAGGCAACCATTTACTCCAAATTTTTTTACTATTCTGGCATCTATCGCAGGACTTTAAAATGAACACAAAGAGTACGTTCCACTAGGTGACCGCAACGATATGCTCACGACCGCAGTTTTTGTCGTTCCACTAACAAATAACTGCTGTGACTGGTGCTTCAAATGGAACGGTCTGACAATTTGTGCTTAAAACCGAGATATAAATCATTAATAAGATCAAACTAACCTGTAGCAAAAAGAATATATGAATAGAATGAATTCAATATGCCTGTGTGAATTATCTATCATAATGAAAAAATAAGAAATCTTCAATTAATTGACATGATTTCGAATTGAAGGTACCAATTGGAAATAGATCTTTCCAGTTAATTTAAATTTCTTGGTGATTCCTGCAAAAATGAACGCAACGACCGCTTTCAAGCGGTCGCAATTAATGACGTCATCTACGATGTATAAATCTTGAACGCGAAAACCGCAATCTTCTTGTGGAACGGTTATTGAGGCGATATGAGCGTTGCGATCGCATAGTGGAACGTACTCTAAGGGTACGTCCCACTATGCGATCGCAGCGATCTGCTCATGACCGCAGCTTTTGTCGTTCTACTAACATATGATTGCTATGGCTGGTACTTCAAGTGGAAGGATTAGAGTGTGTGTTACATATCAAACAAACTGACAATTCGTGGCTCCGATCAGAAAGTCAATCATTATTAAGTTTAATATCCGACTAGTTTATTATTGTTGTTATAATAATACTGATTCCAGGGTTATAACGTAACAAATAATACTCGAGGGCATTATTTTGAAAAATAACAAACAAGTTTCCTAGTTACAGCAAGTAACTAGAGTAATTTCTCTGAGAGAAATGAAAATGACAGGACTTACATTGCTAAAAATTTTGATCGAAATACAACAAAAATCGGACATCAAACATTGAAGGCACCACAAGAGTTGAACAGACAATAATGCCTACGGTCAACGTACACAACTCGGGCCAGAGGCCCTCGGAAAGTATACTGTTAACCTCAGGCATTATTGTCCTTTTAACACCCTTGATACCTTAATTACTATAATAATGATAATGAGGCCATGAAATAGTATGTCACATTGACAAATAAAAAATTAACGCAACGGACGGTTGCGATTAATGACGTCACATATGACGTATTGATCTTGATCGCAAAGACCACGATCGTCTAGTGGAACGATTATTGAGGCGACATGACCGCTGCGCTGCCCAGTGGAACGTACCTTTCAATACATTGCTGTCAAACTCGTAATCCTGGATATAACAAATCCAATGTTTCACTTTAAAATAAACTAACGGTATGAGTACGGTACGTGGACAAGTAAAATGAGGAATAATCAATAAAATAGTTATTGGAGAAGAGACAGCGATTTTGATAGACTAGAAATGAACTCCAGCCTGTATTATAATTGAATTACTGTAAAATTTGTGAAAATATAAATAAAAATTTGCACTCCTTGCATTTAATTATAATATAAGTTGATTTCAGTTGATAATATGCAGCCTAATTGTTTAAGTACTGGTAGTGAAATTCAAAGATAATTTCCAAAGAAGATAATCATCTCTTGCTAATCATAATCAGTGATGTAGAATAAAATTACATTGAAGAAAAGTTTGAAGTTTAAAAACCAACAGGCCATAACTTATAAATACGTAACGTTTTTTCTCCCTGCTTCATCCCTGGCGTATAAAGATACAAATAAGTAGAAGCCTCAACTTCTTAATGACTTAATAGCTGTTCCACAACTTGTATTCTCATCCGCCATTCGCCTATAACTCGTCGATGGTGAAAAGAGTTGTTTATGAACAAATAAAAAACACTACCAACTCTTAATTATGTGCAAAGTTTGAATTTCTTCTCTGGTAATAATCCTTAAATAAATTGCTGAATCGCTCGCATAACAATTTCCACCGCACGAATTGAGATTTTTATTCGCGGTCATCGTTAATTAAATCGCAAAAATAAGCTCAGAAATGCTCAAGATTTGGCGAAGAAAACACAAACCTTTTTTAGACTTTTTGCTTGATTTTATTGAATTATATTAATACGGTGGTTCAAATAGCCCCTGCAATGTCAGGATTTTGGGCGACGATTCGTCATTTTGGACGAGACGTGGATACCTATGATCAAAGAACAGTCTTAAATAATAGATTTCCAATAGAGAAATAGGGAATATGCATGAAATTTAAATTTGGTTGAAATATTTTTTTTTCCAAATTTTTATTGTCCGGACATTTGTACTAAACCATCATTCTGGTATTAATCATATTTTTAATTGCTTAAAATTGATAGATAAAAATGCAAATTAAGCGCGGGAAATTCAAAGTTCTAAAACGCAACACTATTGGTTAAAACGAAATGTGACGTAAAATACTATGCCAACAAGTGCGCACTGCTTACATTTGTATGGCATTGCAGGCTTTTGATTAGAAAACATAGTAATAACGTGTGTGTTGTAAATTCATTTATTGTTTAAGTGTAATTTTAGCATCCTAGTGAGATTATAAATCATTTAAGACAAAGTGGTTTTGTAAAAGCACAATCGGATAATCTACCAAGAATAGATCCATTTATGATGTCTTATTTTCTTTCAAATCCAAATCTTACGTCCGCTGAAGTAAAAAGAGTGAACACTGCAAAGTAATTATTCAATAATAGCACATTATGTACGCTTTTCTAATAAATACAATCCGAAATATGATGAGCAGTAAACATAACCTATAATTTTTGTTTATTTTAAAACGAGCAAATGTTAAACGAAGCCGCATACATACACCGTATTTCATTGCTAAAACTAATCACACATAATGTTATTCATGATCTGTCAAATTTATTATGATACTACATCTCTTCTGATAACCTCACATCGTACGTATTTTAAAACCTGCCTGGATTGGAAAAAAGACTTTACCAGGTACATTTCTGATAGTATTTTGCATTCAGGCACAATGCAATACTTATAAATTGACTTTTGAGCTTTTTTAATACTGAAATAAGCTGAGAACGGGAACACCTGTAGTAAACAATGGACTGTAATGTCACTGGACATGATATTTGACGTCATCAATAGAGCGCGCGAAAATGGCGGCGTTTAAACAGCTCAAAATTATTCTCAATTTTAAATATTTTTTTAAACTTGATTACAGCACTTTTGAACATAATTTATATTTTTTACTATTCATGAATATACCCTATTGCATTTAAAAGGGTGAAGACTGTTTCTTCAGCCATAGTAAATGAACACAAATTACGTCTACAAAATATTCAAGTTGTGAAAAGACGTGAGAAAACTATTTTGAAGGATTGTATGGAACTTTCTTCCAAGAAAATTTGCCCCACACATTTTCTAGGGTCTTTTCTCGTTATAATACATTTCTCCGGAAAAACCCAACCCGTATATATATAAACAGCCCTAAAACTGTATTTTACCTCGGCTCAAATAAACATGTGCCGAAAAATTCTTCAAAATTTTATTATACATCTGTAAGGTCTTAGCAACATTTTCGGAAAGTTGGATAATAAAACTTTTTACCCTTACAAATCTAAAAATTCAAAAAAGGTTGCACCACCGGATGCCAAAAATATCTATAAATAATTAGATTTTTTGGTGTTGCTGTACTCGCTATTCTCTTCGTTTTATTCTTGTTAAAGCAGTCTAAGTGCTTCTCGGTTGAATTATTAATCTTCAAAGAAAGCTAAGTGTGTGATTATTTCCATGTTTCATTGGAAATTATGAATCGATAATCGAATGCACTGAAGGATAATAATTTCATATAGTGTTAAGTGGCTTACGAAATTTCGTACATAAAGAACCACGCAAGGAACGATGGGGAGAAAACCGATACACGGAACAGACTATTTTAGTTGTACATTAGCAACATCCCACAAAAACTTAAAAAAACCCTCCTGGAACAGTTTTCTTAATTACAAACGTTTAACTCGTAACCGGTAATAATTCACGTCCTTTCCGAACATTGTTTCGTTGTAGTAACACACGCAAAACGACCTAAACAGGGTACCTGTCCAATGGGTAACAAATACCCATTGTCCTACCCTTACCGACGCCACTGAGCTGTTCTCTGGGAATTCCACAACCCTCTGTTACACCCCTTGTACCTCTGGAAAGCCCTAAAGGTCGGGAGATACCGAACAGTGACAAATATACCTGTGAAGCTATTGCGAATTTTACTAGTGGTTGGTCTTCTATTTTTGGTTGTGTATTGAAGATGACACGTACGGGAAATTTTCGTTTGTTGGGGGATTACAGGATGGAGCTTAAGTGGTGCCAATTGACTTAATATGGACTTTTTGATGTCTTCAAAAGATAAGGGTGCTATTCATGAAGCTATAAACTTCATAATTCACTCATTCGACGGTTCGTCAGAACTTGAAGATTACCTGCAATTAAATTACTGACTTCATAAAGATAATCGACAAAACTGAACACCCTGTATAAAGCATCCTAATGTCATGAGATCATGAAATTCATTCTCCATTCCTCTTCCTCATTTCAAAGCAAACTTTCATGTAGTATGTACGTAAATATGAGATAAAAGCATACTCAAGTATTTTTAACCAAACTTTCTCCTCCCTCCCTTAAAAATAAGTTCAGAAAGTCCACAAAACTCCCTCTGGGGGCAAGCAAACAGCGCGCGGTTTTACATATGACCACTAAAATAAAACCGTTGCAAATCTGGTCTACCAACAAATATTTTCACCGAACAAACGTTTAATTTCACCCCTTTGTGCACCCCCAATGACCAATGTGAGAAATACCGCGAGAATAAACAGCACAAAGTTTTTAGTGAGGGAATAACTGAAATAATTGAACTAAATATGTTTTGGAGCAAAAATTCGCGACCTCATTCTCATAACGCGAAACACTTCCCGCGTTTATCATCTTACGTATGCGTAAAATTAAATTACGCCGCAGCAGACACCCTGTCGTGTGTGAGGGTGCTATGCTTGCTTGGTCCACCTGTACAGCATAAGTCTGCAGAATTAAATTAAACTGCCTCTGTTTAGCATCAAAAATAATATATCTACGCGTAATTTTCATGCGTAGGGGGCCATGTGTGTTATATACAAGTCCGGAGTAATATTCAAAGTGCTTTGGGGTGATTTATACAATAATACAAGTATTATTAAGCAAATTTTTGTAGCAAAAGCGTTCAAAATCTTCTTCCATGTTTGTAATTATATATAGCGATTTATTTCACCCTTTCTGTATTAAAATTTTAAAAGCATAGTCCTTCTTCATCCCTCCCATTTCACTCCCCATATTTCCCTCTTTCTTTTTCAATGGATTAGATTAAGTTTGAAAGTGTATTTCCCTCCCGAATGCACAAATGTTAAAGATTCAAGTTTTCGAATTTTCCACTCAGATCGCGATGTTTTCTTAATTAATGTTGGATTGCTTCTTACCAGCTTATGTGCTGCTTTCCCGAAGACGTCTTTGCATTTACGAAACTGAAAACAGTCCATAAAATTTTTTGGGTATGTTACTAAAAGATACGCGTCTTTTCTTACGTCTGTTGTGCCCTTGAACTTTTGACGAAAAGGACACGAGTGTATCGGTATGAGAAAATAAGGGATTTCAGGTGTAGGTCCGTCGTGAATAATACAACTGAATGTATTTAATGGTTTATATTACGCTATATGTGTACACTTTACTACTCTTTAACAATTATTAAATAAACATGATTTTGAATTGGATCGATGACTGAATGTTGAAGTTTATTGGTTGATGGTTGAGTGAATACTGACTATTTTCATACTACAAGAAGCTTCAGGTGGACACCTGAAGCCGGAGATGACTTTGCATGAGAATCGCTGAAAGTCCAAGTCCCAGACAGTCATGCGACACTATCCATCCGTAATATTAAACGAATACTGACGAGGCTCTCAACACCTCCCCCCTTAACATAAGGGTTGATACCCTAACAAATAATTTCGGGTATCGGCACTTATCAATTAGACAGATAGTTTAGTTCTCAAATTCGTAGATGTGGACGCAGCCACATTAATTAAATCTGTTTCTGATCTAGTAAGCCTAGGCAATTCAACTGCCTCATTACGAATCTGCTTATTTTTGAAATATTTGACAATAAAAACTTTAATAACATAAAAACAAATGAAGAAAATTATAACAAATAAAATACTATAATTGAATAAAATATTGTAATCAGTTTTTCCTTCATTTTCTATTCCATTCCTGACATTATTATATATCAATTCTAAATCCGATAATTTTTCTCCAATCATATCCAATTCATGAAAATTATTTATAATCTTATCACTAGAAAACAATATAGAGGCATTATCTTTTGAAATGGAATTATATTTCCTAACAATGTCTACATTAATTAAATCGGTAACATTATATTTTGGTAAAAAGTCAACTGAAATAACAGAAGTGAATTTTCTATTACTGATTAATTCCATTTCAACAGTATAAGCAATACAATTATCTAAAAAACTAAATATTCCAGTACCAGGCAATAACTTATAACTAAACAATTCCTTATATTGACATTTAATTTGAATTTCCTCAATCTTTCGAACTACATACAGCCAACTATTACTTCTAGATAAAGAATGCCACATATTTTGATTTATATTGATTGACTTCACATTACATGAACTAGGAATAATGTTTTCTGAATTATATAATTCTATTTCACATGACTTATATAAATGTGAAAGATAAAGGGGCTGTTTGAGGAAACATATTTTGAAGTAAATTGTTTGTTTACATTTGAAATAATCAAAATCATTTAATAAAGTAAATCTTTGCTTGTTATCTTCTATCAACATATATTTATTTATTACTTGAACATAAACATAAGAATTGTTTGAAACTAATACTGGTAAAGGTATCAATTGAAATCCTTTAAATATCTTATTATCTACAATAGGAATCTCTACAATATACACTAGTTTATTGTCTTTGATATACACATTAATATTTGATATTGAATTCAGCAGATCATGCATATCGTTCAAATGTACATTGAAAGGAAATTCTGAGCCCGTTGGAAGAAAATCTTGAATTCGTTTTAATTCATTTACTATTTGTAGGGATGGTAAAACGCGAGGGTGAACTATACCTACTTTGGAAAATAAAATTACATCAATCAATACTTCAATTTCCATTTCATATTCTTGGATTAAAAAATTCAAGGAAAATAAATTATTCATAATAAATAAATTCAATCTACTCTTTAAAACATCTCTATTTAAATCTTTTAATGATATTCGTAAATCTGTTATCTCATTCAACAATTTATTTTCATTTTGACGTAAATTACTGATGGAGGTATTAACTGCAGTAAGGGTTGATTCTACAATATTTATTTGTTGATGCGCTAAAGATAAAAGGTTCTCTTCATTTTTTGTAAATTTATTAATCTTGTCATTAAAATACTCTTCATCTTCACTGTCCATTGTACCAAAAAGAGTTTTTGAAAGTTTACCCACAAAATTAAATAAACCTCGTTTTCTACGCTCATGATCTTGATGGGCAACTAAACTTAACAATTCTGATCTCTTTGTTTTGATATTTGATACTACAGGTTGGATAAGCTGATAAAATTGTTTACACGGGCTTTCGGTTTCATTTTTGTATACTGTACCACAAATATCCGATACTTGATCATAAAATTTATAAATTAGGTTAATTCTATAATAAAAATATTCTAAATCTATAAAAGTTATCAGATTCCAATACTTAGAATAAACTCTAACATTACCTAACGCTTCAAAATATATACCTGGAGCATTTTCAAATTTCGAATCGGAAAATAAAGAAAGGCTTGCTACCAGTACAGGGAATCTGTAAACAAAATTAAAGAATGAATTAATGTATTTACTCGTTGAATATAATAACTTCATTCTTATGAATTTTATATGGCTTTTTATTTCTTTCAATAATGATATTTTCTGTATCATCCAAAACTTCCAATACTACAAATGGACCTAACCATTTTTGTTCTAATTTATTCTTGGATAAATGATTTTTTATCAATACTTTATCATTCGAATGGATTGTTTTGGAATGAATATTTCGATCATATAATTCTTTAGACTTTTCTTTATTTTTTAATAAATTCTCTCTTGCTATCTTACTGACAAATTTCAAAGTCTCCTTCAATTGTTCATGATAATCGCCAAAATTATAATTATTAGTCGGGTTTGCATTTTTAAATGGCAAACTCATTTCTCGTCCGAACACTAATTCAAACGGAGTGAAATTTGTGCTAGCATGCACAGAAGTATTATAAGCTAACATAGCTGTAGGAATTAATTTATCCCAATTAGAAAGGTCCTTATCCACGAAATTCCGCAAATATTCTACTAAAGTCCTATGACTTCTTTCGAGAGCTCCATTACTTTGAGGATGGTAAGGGGTAGTTTTAAATTTCTTAATTTTCAAAATTTTACATGTTTCTGTAAATATTCTACTCAGAAAGTTCGTTCCTTGATCAGTTAATACTGAATCAGGGGTTCCATATTGACATACCATGAACTGAACAAAATTTTTCGCCACGGTTTCCGCTAATTGATCGGGCATCGGTACCGCAATTGAATATTTAGTTAAATCATCTTGCATCGTTAATATATATTGATTACAACTGGAAGATAAAGGAAGTGGACCCACAACGTCCAAAAATAATTTTTGAAAAGGGTAATTTGAAGTAGTGGTAATCAACATAGGATTTTTTATATTCTTATTCTTTGCTTTATTCTTTTGACATTGCTCGCAATTTTTCACATATGTCTGCACTTCATTTTTCAAATTTTTCCAATTGAACTGTCTCTTTAATTTCTTTACCATGCGTTTGACACCGCAGTGTCCACCGACCTTGGAATTATGATAGTCAGCAAATAATTTGAGCTTTTCTTCCTCTGTTACTTTATAATATTCATGTAGAATCAATTTTACATTAGAATCCTCAAAAATTACTTTTATTAAAGCTCTAATTTCATTCCAATTGTGCAGGTCATTACCACAAGCGATTTTTGGGAAATGAAGCTCCACTATATTCTCTATTTCACAAAATAACTTTAATGTTTTGAGACATGAAATAATTGCTTCTTCTGTTGGCTTTTCGAAATGATTCAACTTTGTTATCAGGAAAATAAAATTAAATTCGTCATTCTTAACGCAAACTATTTCATAATCGGGATTACTATCTAAAATAGTTTTAATTTTTTGTTTGATATCAGGATATAATCTAATTGTTTCAAGAGCTAAGCCAGCATTCATTTTTAAATCACGTGAAATACATTGTACTATTGTTGATTCACGTGGACTATCGAAGATATTTAAATCTGTTGATTCTGCGTTTATTTTATAGATTCTACTTAAGGCGTCCGCGTTAACATTCATTTTTCCCGCTTTATGAATAATTTTGTAATTGTATTCTTCTAATTTGATACGCCACCGCATGAGTCTTGACCCAGGGTCTTTAACATTGAATATCCAGGTCAGGGGTTTATGGTCAGTGACAATAAGAAATTGACGGCCGTATAGGTACGGACGGAAATGATTAATTGACCAAACTATCGCCAACAGCTCTTTTTCCGTAGTTGTATAGTTTTGCTCGGCTTTATTTAATGTACGGCTTGCATACGCGATCGGCTTATCTTCACCGATTTTACCTTGAGATAAAATAGCACCAATTGCTTTATTTGACGCATCTGTAGTTAACACAAACTCTTTACTGAAATCGGGATATTGTAATAAAGGCGCAGAAGTTAATAATGTTTTAAGCTTTTCAAATGATTCCTGATGATTTGCATTCCACGACGACCAATTATTCTTTTTAAGTAAATCTGTTAATGGCTTGGCTATTTGACTGAAATTCTTAATAAATTTGCGATAATATCCGCAAAGTCCAAGAAAAGATTTTACATCCTTTGGATTTTTAGGTATAGGAAATTCAATAACGGATTGAATTTTTGACGGATCGGGTTTAATACCCTCCCCCGTAATCATATGACCTAGGTAGTTGACCTCCTTACATAGAAAGTCACATTTATCTACTTGTAACTTGAGATTATATTTACGTAATGACTTCATTACATCTTGCAATCTATCATTGTGCTCTTTTAGAGTAGATCCATAAATGACGATATCGTCAAGATAGACAAAACATTTAGAACCCTGCAATCCGGTAAGTACCGAGTTCATCAAACTTTGAAACGTACTCGGCGCTCCTTTCAACCCAAACGGCATCCGAACGAATTCATAATGACCCGTCGAAGTTGAGAAAGCGGTTTTAGGTTTGTCTTCAGGATTCATTTTGACTTGATGGTACCCCGAGGCCAAGTCTAAGGTACTGAAATATTTGGAATTTCCCAACTGATCTAGAATCTCTGTTATATTTGGGATGGGAAATACAGTGCCCGTAGTAAATTCATTTAATTTTCTGAAATCCACGACAACACGAAATTTTTTCTGCCCGGAAGCATCTGGCTTCTTCGGAACAACAAGAAGAGGAGCATTGTAGGGAGAAATACTTTTAGTTATAACACCATCTTTTTCCATTTTATCTATTTGATTCTGTATTTCGATTTTCTGAGATTCTGGTAAACGATAAGGACGAATATTTATTGGAGGTGAATCTTCGGGAATTTTTATAGAATGTTTTATAAGATCAGTACACGTCAAAGGTTCATCCGGATGATGAAAGATATCTGAAAATTCTTTGCAGATTGTTAACAAGGATTCACATTCCTCTTTGTTTAAATGATCAGTCCGCACTGATTTATTAATGAATGATAAACGGTCCACGTCTACCTCGGCTTGATTAACTGTATATACTTGCTTTGTATCGTTTACTTCTGGGAATAAATTCTCCTCTAATTTATAAAATTCATATTCAATTTTATTCAAATCTTCTTGAGTTAAAGTGATAGGATCCTCTGTTGGATTTAAAATAGGAAATTTTATTTCTTTATTCATATTTGAATATGTGAGACAATTGCTCACAATCACATTTTTCATTTGAATTGCACTTGTAACATAAAAACATTCAGATTGCGCTACATTCATAGAAACGACAGTTTCTGCGCGAGGTGCAAGAATAACAGGGTCGGACTTGGAGGATTTGAGACAATTCATATTATTATTACTTGAATGGGAGTCAGTTTTTTCTTCAATAATTTGTTCAGCGAGATTAATAATGACCTTATTCTTAATGATATAAGGTTTACCAAGGATTCCGTCTTTCTTAAGAGGGAAATGAGAAGGAACCAAATGAAATATGGTTGGTTCATGATTATTTTCAAGAAAAATATCTACTGTCCCGAGAGTTGAGATAGGATCAGGATTTATACCTGATAAACTTATAATGTGATCTGGATTGTATATTAATTTGTCATCGATATTGGTAACCTTTAGAATATTAACGTCCGATGCGGTATCCACTAAAAAATCAAATTTATGATGCAAAGAATTGTAACTTGGAATTGTTACGGAATTATCATGCAAACTTCTAACTTGGAATATCTCGTTTCGTGAAGAAATCATTTTTATATTTTGAATAGTAGGCTTATTAGAATTATTATCATTCTGATGTTGATTTCGCGTAAATGAACTTGGATTATGATTATTTGTACTTCGCGAATTATTACGTTGTCTTTTATAACACTGATCAATTGAATGGCCGGGTATTTTGCAATAGCGGCAAATTAAAACATTCGATTCTCTCTTAATTTGTTGATTGTTAAAGGTATTTTGAGAAGATGATGGCTGATTATATCTAGGAGAGGGAAAATAATTGGAATTTCTCTGTTTTGGCTGGTATTGGAACGATCTGTTCTGATTCAAAGAATGCATGGACTTATTTGACTGAAGAAGACGTTCTTCTTCCAAAGCACGAGAGCAACATTCCTCAATGGTTCTATAATCTCGCGATTTTACATATAATTTTAATGGATGTTGAAACCCTTCAATGTACTGAGTTAATGTTTGTTCTTTTAATACTTCTGTGATTGTAACACTTTGAGCTTGAGTTTTGTCTTTACATAATATTTCTAGCATAGCATGATATAAATTTTCCATACGGTTT
Source organism: Dromius quadrimaculatus (assembly GCA_963989225.1). Taxonomy (NCBI): domain Eukaryota; kingdom Metazoa; phylum Arthropoda; class Insecta; order Coleoptera; family Carabidae; genus Dromius; species Dromius quadrimaculatus. Next base: position 9,166,721 of record OZ022329.1, read on the forward strand.
GTATAACTTTGTACGGTTTCATTCGGTTTTTGCGAGCATCTGTTGAATTCCATTTGAACATCTGAGAGAGTTCTTTGACTTTTTATTCCATCTCTAAGGATTCTCTTTAAATCATCCCATGAATTTATTGTTTTAAATTTTGTAAGATTAAATGCTTTTCCCCTTAATTTAGTTATAATGCCTCTAACTAAAATTGGTACAATTTCCTCAACTATATTTTCAATGACAAAATTACATGATTGTTCGAAAACTGCAAGTTCATCAAGATTGCTACCATCAAAATTTGGTATAAGTTTTAAACCGGTTTCAAGAGAAATATTGTGAGCCATATTTATACTTATATTCTCAAAATTTTCGTTATTTTCAGTATAATGATTGTTTACAAATTCGTTAAAAGAATTCAAAGAATAACTTGGTAATAAATGAAGCCTATCTAAATCGTTGAGTGAAGAAGTGAAACGAGCGTGCATTAGATTTGCTGAATTTTACAAAATGGATTTATTTAACTTACGGTTAGAGCGTATTGTGTAGCACTTTCACTAAACACTTACATAAACACACAAAACAGCTTCATTGCACTATGTAGACGACGGTGGTGATGAAATCTGGTCCTTAAAATCCTGGAACGATCGTTGAGTTTTGGGCTGGTCCGGTACTGCTTCTGGCTCGACACTCTGGAACGGCTCTATCGGCTGACTCGAACACTTTGCTCCTGCACTTAATTGATCGACACTAACAAATTTTCTCGAATTCGATCCCAATCGCTGCCACCAGTTTTATGTTGTGCCCTTGAACTTTTGACGAAAAGGACACGAGTGTATCGGTATGAGAAAATAAGGGATTTCAGGTGTAGGTCCGTCGTGAATAATACAACTGAATGTATTTAATGGTTTATATTACGCTATATGTGTACACTTTACTACTCTTTAACAATTATTAAATAAACATGATTTTGAATTGGATCGATGACTGAATGTTGAAGTTTATTGGTTGATGGTTGAGTGAATACTGACTATTTTCATACTACAAGAAGCTTCAGGTGGACACCTGAAGCCGGAGATGACTTTGCATGAGAATCGCTGAAAGTCCAAGTCCCAGACAGTCATGCGACACTATCCATCCGTAATATTAAACGAATACTGACGAGGCTCTCAACACGTCATTGCATATTTATTGGTACAGTAAACTCACGTTGTTTGAAACTTCTTTTTCCCTGGTGACAATTCTAATTTGTTTTGCTGGAGGGAAAGTATATTGATTAGTTTATTAGAGAAAGCAATACGTTTTTGTGCAGGAAACTGACATTTCAAATTATTTTTTTATACTCATGATTTCTTTTTGTTAATTTATTTATTGTTTGTTACAGGTGAGTACATCTTCTGATGAAAATTATGTTCTTCAATTCAGAGGACTACTTTAGTAAGTTATTAACTCATATTCACACTTTTACAAACTAACGATATTATGTCCTCAATTCTCAAATATTGTCCATGATTATAACCTTTTTTCATCCCCTAAAAGAAGATGCAAAACACTATAGAACCAAATTACCTATTTTGAAAAAACAATTGACAAACGTTTGCGTGTGATGTCCAAATATGAGTAACCATAATTCTAAATTCATAATAAATCAAATTTTAATAATAACAAATGAACCATTAATAATTCTGAAACATGTTTGAGTTGATGTTGTGCCAAATTATTCAAGGATCAATTCCAGTTATTTAAAGCTCCATCATTAAAGTTTTGGTATCACTGGTTCAAAAAAGCTTATTTACGTATTTAAACCTAATTATTTAATAAAAAACTTGGATATAAAATTTAGTCGAAAATTCTCACGCGTTCTCACAAACCAACAGATCGACCGACTTTTTAAAAATTATGTTTTTGGGTTCAATAGGGTCTAATATGTGAAGATTCATCAAAATCACAATTACAATACTTCCCCTGTTATATATAGGTCAGGAAAGTAGAAATTGTTAGTAACGCTGCTAATTTTTTCGTCAAGAGTTGGTACATCAAAATCCTGGAAGCGAATCGTTAATCCTGATGATCCTGATGAAGATAATTATTGTATTGTTGTTTTGAAACATGTTTGGGACATTTCTGAACGTCCTGATACATTCTAAAAAAGTTTGAAACATTCCAAAAAATTTTGAAATATTTCAAAACGTTTTTTGAGATTGCTTTAAGAAATTTTGAAGGATCCTGGAAGGTTTTTAAACATTCTAAAATGTTTTGGGATATTTTTGAACATTCTGACAACTCTGGAATGTCTTGAACAAACCTGAAAAGTTTTAAAATATCCAGTGAGCTTTTGAACCATTTTGGAACATTTTCAAAAATTTTGGGACATTTTGAAATATTTCGGAACGTTTTAGAACATTTTAGAATGACCTGACAAATTCTAGAGAGTTTTGAAATATCTTAGAAAGTTTTGAAACATCGCGGAACACTTTGGGACATTTTTGAACTTATTGACATATTCTGAATGTCTTAAAGCATCCTGCAAAGTTTTGCAACATCTTGTAACTTTTTAAGACATTTTAAAACGTCCCAACACAATCATGTACGTATTAAGACATCTTGACATATTCTAAAAATATTTGAGGACATTTTGAAGCATCCTAATTCATTTTGCAATGTTCTGAAGCAGATTTTAAACATCTCGAAACGTTCTGGGATATTTTGGAACGTCCTGATACATATTGAAACATTTTCAAACATTCTAGAAGGTTTTGAAATATTCCACAACATTTTAAGACATTTTGGAACGTTCTTACAAATTCTAGAAGGTTTTGGAATGTCCTAAAAAGTTTTAAAACATCCCAAAACATTTTGAAGCATTCAGAAACGTTTTTTGAGATTATTTTAATACATTTAGGAATGTTGTAACACTTTCTTGAACGGTCTTGAAGCATCTTGGAAGGTTTTTAGACATTCCGAAATATTCTGGAATAATATAGAACATCCTGATACAGTCTGGATTATCTTAAACCATCCTGAAAGGTTTTGAAGCATTCCGGGATCTTTTGAGACATTTTGGAACATTTTGAAGTATTTTAGGAGATTTTGAAATATTTCGGAACGTTTAGGGACATTTTGGAGCGACCTGACAAATTCTAGGAAGTTTTGAATTATCGTAGAAGGTTTTGAAGCCTCCCTAACGTTTTGGGACATTTTGGAACGTATTGACATATTATGGAATGTCTTAAAGCATCCTGGAAGGCTTTGCAACATCTTGGAACTTTTTGAGACATTTTAGAACGTCTTAACACAATCTGATACGTATTAAGACATCTTGGAATATTCTAAAAATGTTTAAGGACATTTTGAAGCATCGTTATTTATTTTGTTATGTTATGGAGTAGATTTTAAACATCTCAGATCATTTTGGGATATTTTAAAACGTTCTGATACATTTTCATTCACTTTAAACATTCTGGATAGTTTTCTAATATTCCACAACAATTTGGTAGATTTTTGAACGTTCTAACAAATTTTAGAAGGTTTTGAAATGTCCTGAAAAGTTTTGAAACATCCCAAAACATTTTGAAACATTATAGAACGTTCTTTAAGATTGTTTCAAGACATTTTGGAACATCCTGACACTTTCTGGAATGTATTGAAGCATTCTGCAAGATTTTTAAGCATTCTGAAATGTTTTGAGGTATTTTGGAGCATTCTGACACATTCTGGAATGTTTTGAACCATCCTGAAACGTTTTGAAATATCCCGGAATGTTTTGAGATATTTTGGGTATTTTCAAGCATTTTGGAAGGTTTTGAAATACTTAGGAACGCTTTTGGACATTGTGGAACGACCTGATAAATTCTAAAGAGTTTTGAAATATCGTAGAAGATTTTAAAACATCCCAGAACATTTTGAGACATTTTGGAACGTATTGACATAGTCTGAAATGTCTTGAAGCATCCTGGGAAGTTTTGCAACATCTCGGAACTTTTTGATACATTTTGGAATGTTTTGAAGCATCCTGAAAAGATTTTAAGCATCCTGGAGCGTTTTATGATATTTTGGAACTTTCTGTTACATTTTGGAACATTCTGCAAGGTTTCGAAATATTCCACAACATTTTAGGACATTTTGGAACGTTTTTACAAATTCTAGAAGGTTTTGAAATGTTCTGAGAAGTTTTGAAATATTCCAGAACGTTTTAAGACATTTAGGAATGTACTGACATATTCTTAAATATCTTGAAGCATCTTGGAAAGTTTTCAAATATCCAGAAACTGTTTGGGACATTTTGATACGTCCTACCACATTCTGGAACGTAGTAAGACATTCTGACACATACTGGAACATTTTGAAACATCCTAAAACGTTTTAGGACATTTTGGAACGTCATCTAATACATTCAGAAATGTTTTGAGACATCCTGGAGAGCTTTCTAAACATTCCAAAACGTTTTACGACATTTGGTAACGTTCTGACAAATTCTATAAGGTTTTGGAACGTATTGACATACTCTGGAATGTCTTAAAGCATCCTAGAAGGTTTTGCAACATCTTGGAACTTTTTGAGATATTTCAGAACATTCTAACACAATCTGGTACGTATAAAGACATCTTGATATATTCTAAAAATGTTTAAGGACATTTTGAAGCGTCCTGACTCATTTTGCAACATTTTGAAGCATCATGAAAGGATTTCAAACATCCTGAAACGTTTTGGGATATTTTGGAACGTCCTGATACATTTTGGAACATTTTCAAACATTTTGGAAATTTCAAATTTTCTTACAACATTTTAGTACATTTTGGAACGTTTTTACAAATTCTACAAGATTTTGAAATGTCCTAAGAGTTATGAAACATTCTCTAATACATTCTGCAATGTTTTGAAGCATCCTGGAGAGCTTTCTAAATATTTCGAAACGTTTTAGGACATTTGGGAACGTCCTGACAAATTCTATAAGGTTTTGGAATGTCGTGGGGGATTTGAAACATCCCAGAATGTTTTGGGACATTTTGGAACGAACTGACATATTCTAGAAAGTTTTTAAACATTTCAGAACATTTTTAAATATTCCCGGAATGTTTTGAAACCTCCTAATACATCCTGGAACATTTTGAAACATTCTAAAATATCCTGTGAAGATTTAAAAGCATTCTAAAACGATTTAGGACATTTTTGAGCGTCCTGATACATTCTGCAACATTTTGAAGCATCCTAGGAAGTTTGGAACATCCCAGAACTTTTTGAGACTTTTTAGAACGTTATGACATATTCTGGAACGCATGAAGGCATCCTGAAACATTCTGGAATGTTTTAAAGCATCCTGAAAAATTTTGAAGCATTCTAGAACGTTTTGAGATATTTTGGAACATCCTGACACATTCTGGAAGTTTTTGTAGCTAACCGAGCTTGCTTCGCTTGCATGGAAGCGAATCATCAATTCTGATGATCCTGATTAAGATAATGAGACAAACTTAATGAATTATTGTATTGTCATCGATTTTTGAGCAGTATGCAAAGGTTCAATTCAATCTGACGTTTTATGGTGTGAAAATCACGTTCAAAAATGCTGTAACATACAAGTGAAATTAATAAAAATGTATTAAAAAGATATATAATGAAGGGAACTAAATGATTAATGAGATTAAACTAGCCTGTAGCAAAGAAAAAAAAAATATGAATGGAATGTATCCAATGTGCCTCTGTAAATTTATCTCAGAATACGTTCCACTAGGCGACCGCAACGCTCATATCGCCTTAACAATCGTTCCACAAGACGATCGCGGTCTTTCATTTCAATATCATTACGTCATAGATGACGTCATTAATCGTGAATGCTTTAAGCTCACAACGCGCGACGCAATTGAAAGATGGGCCGAAGCGGTCGTTGCTTTCATTAATGCAGAAATCACCACGTTCCAGTAGGCGACCGCAACGATTTGCCCATGACTGAAATTTTTATGATTGCTGTGGAATAATGCAAGAGTCTTTTGAATGTCAAATAAACTGGCAATTTGTGTTCAGGATCAAAAAATTAATCAATAATAAAATTAAACTAACCTGTAGCAGGAAGGATAAATGAATGTAATGAATATGATATGCCTATGTAAACTAATCTCACATAAATAATAAATGATGATAATGAAAGACCATGAAATTATCTCTCATATTGATATATAAGATATTTTGAATCATTCGACATAGTTTGGAATCGAAAGTACAAACTGGAAAAATAACTTTTCAATCAATTCGAATTTCTCTGTGATTTTTGCGAAAATTATCGCAATGAGCGCTTCGGCCCACCTTTCAATCGCCGAAGCTGTGACTCCGAAGTGATTGCGATTAATGACGTCATCTATGACCGCAATCGTCTTGTGGAACGACTGTTGAGGCGACATGATCGTTGCGATCGCCCAGTGGAACGTACCCTTTACTAAAGGAGCTTTACTAAAATATCATAAATAAAGACAAATATTTGTGGAAATGATTGAATAAAATAAAAATAGTAATTAGTGAAGCATCTCAAACTAATGAAGTGAGCTGAAAAGACACAAAAAAGGTGTCCAAATCGTCCGAAATAGATAACTGGAAGATTATTTATTTGCATGAAATCTCAATGAAAGATTGACATCTTATATGAATGCCCATCTATACCGGATATCCTATTTTTAAGAATATTCGGGGCTAATTGAAGGTGCGGCTAGACCGACGTATCACGTCTCTTTCATTTACCACGCCTGTGTAAACAGTACTTTAGATATATTAACAGTAGTACCATAAATGTTTTAAATGGAGTCCCAATTCGAATACGAGTACAAATTTTTGTAATTATGGAAAATTCGCTTTCTTTTGAACAAGCCAATACTAAAAAAATATTAAATATACAGGGTGTACAAAATAAGCAAGTAATAAATATATTATCTCAGAGGGAAACTTTTGATGGTCTCTTTCTCCTCCAAGGCACTCTTTCTCCATCTAGCTTGCGTCTGAACGCTAATAGCATTTGATATTTGATTAACACATGCAGGAAGAAAATGCAAAAATAGGCCGCATTAAAAATGACAGGCGCGCTCTGCTTGAACGCGATGGTTCGGGGGTGTGCAGGATGCGGCGGCTGTACATTGAGGGTTGAGGGGAGGTAAAAAGACGCGAGGTTGAAAAGGGTGGATTCACACGAAGAAAGATCGCGGAGGAAAGGACAGGATGGGATTTAAAGTTAATGAGCGAAAGTTCATTAGCAGAAAAAAAAATTTTTTTCAACATTATTTCAAGATTTTTCTTTTTATTACTTATATTCCGTTTTTTGAGGATATTTTGAAGCACCTGTGTTCTAATAGATGTCATTTTTTATTAATTTAGTGTATTGAATCTGGCTCAAGATTCAATAGGAAGCATTCAAAAATGTTTTACTTCATATTTATTTTGTTTGGGCTTTTATAAAATTTCAACAACAATCCTGGTTTATTGTAAGAGTAAATAGTATTTGTTTAAAGTACTAATTTGCAAAATTACTTCATTTTAACTAACTGAAATATATTTTGATAATGGCTTCCAGCTAGAAAATTTGGTGGAGGCGCATATTAGTATGTTCTTGGGCTGACTAATTAAGACTGACTCCAGCTCTGGAGCACCCCTTCCGACACTCTTCTATACTTCTTCTCCTTCTTCTTGTTCTCCTTAATTCTCTCCTTGCTCCTCAATCTCTCACACTCTCCTCTCTTTTCGCGTTTATGCATCAGGGTACGGCCGCGGCCGGCTGCGATAACGATTTTTTTGTTAATTATCAAGTCGTGTATGGCGGAGAGGGATGGTTGGGGGTGAGCTAAGACCCTCGCGAAACCGACGGCCGACGGGACGCCACTGAAGACGCGAGATAAGGGGGAGTGTGTCACATGATGTACGCGAATAAAATTTACAAGAATTATACGTACCAACTTCAAACAAAAAAAAAATATATTTTTTTTTAAATTACCATTTTGGCAACTATTTGAAACTGTCACCAAAAAGTTTTTTGCCATTGTAACATCAATAATAAATGAGTAAGATGTCTATATGGGGGAGGAAATTCCATCAAAAACGCAACCCCCCTGACAGAAAAAAATTAAAAATTTGATTGTGTATTACTGCTGAAGTCTCCTGCGACTTCTCAAATAATAAATGTAATTTTCTTCTGCCTCCCACTTCAATTAAAGCTATTTTTCTACACACCCCCACTCATAGCATACTCATATTCAAATGGAAATGCAATTAAAATCGTACATACGTTGTACGAAGAAGAAGAGAAGTCTATTAAACTTTTGAATTATTCTTTACTTCCAGTTCAATTGAAAATAATAATTTTATAGCTTTAATTAGGGGATGATTTACACACACATGTCATCCTACAAATTAAACAGTTCAAAATGAAAACATTCTCATAAATATCTGTACTTCATATAAATTTCCCTAAATAAGACTCCATATGTTACCAAATTTTCCCTTAAACCTTTTGGCTTCCATCCCTCTCTTCATCCCTTTCATCTCTTTCTCTCCGTGTCCGACTGAACGATAATCACCAAAAATGTCCGGATCCTTTTACACACACTCTTGATTTTAATATGCATGTGAGCATTCCAGATTCCGGATTGTCCTTACAATTACAAAAGGATGTTACCATTTCTTGTTGATTTTTTAGAGAAATTCCAACAGAGAATGTTTAAAATTATTTTTTAATTGCTCATGAACGCTCCAATAAATAATGAAACCTTTGAATTAAAATAAAATGAGTTTTCATTCCGTCTGTCGATATCGCTTTATTGACGAGCATCGAAGGGTTGTTGAGAATATATTGCAAAAAAATTTATTCAGAGGCAGTGAGGCAAAAGCACCTCCCTCTCCCCCGTTTGCTTCTTAAAACACACAGATCGATTAAAAATTCCTCTCGATTAATAATTAAACGTCTTCTTTCTGACGTGGTTGGAAGAGTAGGGAGGTGGTTTCGAAGGGGTTGTGTGCGAATGCGCTTGTGCGTGCGTACATGCGCCCCCGCAAGAGCCTCGCACCGAGGTGAAGAAGACTGATTGTAGTCAGTGTGTGTCAGAGTAAAAACAGTAAGAGAGAATGAGGATCCTTCAGCGAAAAATATCCCGACATCGAATTCTTATACAATCATATTTTAAATTGTCAGTCATTATCTATGAAGAATTGTAATTTAATATACGAAACCATTAAGAAATATGCATATGGAATTCTCGTGTACAAAGTTGGAAAAGTCAAACAGAGGTTACGATGTGTACGTAGTCGCGAACTTTCAGCACAAAATGTCCATATTTACACAGAACAAATTTGTTCCACCATTAACTAACATCACGAGGGTTCAAACTGTGCAGGGAGGGAGGAAATAGATGCATTTTACCCTATTTATATACCACGACATCATTTTGGAGATTTTCAAACGAAACAAACATTCAAATCATTGTAGAATACATTCTAAAATTGGTACCCGCAATTCACCGGAATGTAAAAAATATATCAGATTTGGAGGGTATTCTTTCTTAAAATTATTGTATTAGAAAACATCCATTTCATTCAAATATAACAATTTTTCCTAATAATTTTTTCCCATCAATCAAATTATGGTCAAAAATATCACAGTGCGCCTATGGTTCGAACTGAGTGACAGCTGTCGATTAGAATGAGTATTTTGTAACTTTGAACTATCGTAGCCATGTCAATCATTCATTTAAAACTTAAAAAAATATCTGTATTTAGGCAACACAATGAGATCTTTGCTTACCTTGGTAATCTTATTTTTGCATAAGTTGTAACGTAGATTAAATTTGTCTCTGAGATCAACAATTAGGTCTATTAGTCAAATTTATGTCTCATTGTCAAGTAAATTGATTTCTATTTAGGTATTTCACGAACTGTCATAAATCACGATCACAATACTTTTTCTTTTATAAGGGTGTAACAGAAATAAGTACTTTAATTTCAACCACTGATAGAGCTCGTCAGGTATAACAATTTTTCCCTAATAACATTTTTCTGTAGACCCTTTGGATATCGAGTAAAACTCCATCAAAGTTTTATCAAAAACTTCGCCATGCGTCTATGGTTCGAACTGAATGATTGTCATTTGTTGGCGTTATCGATTAAAATGAGTTTCTTGTAACTTTGAAACATCGCACTTATGTCAATCACTCTTTTGAGACTGAAAGAATATCTGTATTTTGGTTATACATTCAGGTCTTCGCTTACCTCGGTAATTCTATTTTTGCATATGTTGTAAGATAGGTTAAATTTGTCTCTGAAATCAAAAATTAGGTCCATTAGTACCATTTATACCTCACTATCAAGTGAATTGATTTCTATTTAGGAATTTTAAGACTGGTTTATGATGATTTAATCCAGGAATTTACATTTAGAAATTTAAATTTAGAAATATCTGAAATATCGATTGTCACAGTGAAATTATCAAACTGTCACCTGTCAGATATGATAAAAGGATCATCAAACCAAATAGAATATAATAAATCCATACTGACAGTAAGCTAAAATTAATTCACCTTATTTTCATTCTTAATTTGAAGTATATAATATATCAAATATTTCACGTGTGAATAAAATGTGCTTGGCTACATTTAGAAAATTAAAATTCATCATGAACCAGAACAAGATTCACGAATTATAAATCTGAAGTTCTGAATGTCAATTCCTTAATTAAATCCATCATAAACTAGCCTTAACTGTGTTTTGCAAATAGTACTGATCTTAAAAATTAGATTGTTTGCACAAATCCATTGCACTCTCATAGAACAGCTGGAGAAATCAGTCTAAATCTGTGCTGCCATCTATGAGCGGCATAAACCAACTGTTATTCTCAAACATTAATAGAAAATTATTCAACGAATTATTTACTGAAAACTGAGAAATAAAAAATGGAATTCAATTCTAAAATTGAATAATTAAATTAAAAATATTGCTACAATTCTAAAATCTTTTATTCTTATAGAACACAGAACATAACCTACAAATATAGTGAAACTAAATTTGATTTTAGATGTTTTCTGAAATATTAGATGCAATATTACGTACGTTTTATTTGTTTAGCAGATCAATTCACGGGGCACACATTATTTAAACGAGCCGAGTGTGAAGTTTATGATAATATGAGGAAACACGAGTACATACGCAGTTTCTATCAGGTGCTTAATCCATAAATTAATTTATTTCATTCATCTCATCTGCTGTTTTACGTTTCAGAGGAACTATAGGTTCTACATACTTCATACTAATTTTATTATTATATATGAGTAGACTAGATTTTGACAAGGAATATGTCAACATAGCCACAATAATATTATTTTTATTAAACAATTCGGAGAGCGTTCCGAATAAATTCACTTGGCTAATCCTAAACTGCCTGCGAAATTGCTATTACCTACCTAAAGTAGACTTTTTCACAAGTTTCAACTATCCAGAATTTATTTGAAGGAGTTGACAACTCACTTTGTTAAACTCAATAGTTCGATTGTTACTGCTACTGGATCAAATAATTATGGAAATAGAGAATTCGGAAAAGGTTATTGAGAAATATTGTTGCTTTCGACGAGTTCTATTACTGGTTAAATTCAATGTATTAATTTCTGTTACACAACTTTTTTTAAATTGACTATTTAAAAAAAAGGATATATGGCACGATAATTGATATATTATTTTAGATGGACTTTTACCAGCCATCAACTTATAGGAATTAATAAAAGTTTGTTAGATGCAGCAAGAATAAGTTACTAAACTACAATTTAATTATCAACCTAAAGGAAATCTTAAAAAATCGTGAGAAAATGTGTTAAGATAGATATTCACTAGTCATCAACCTACAAACAAAATGAAAATTATTAACTGTAAATATTGTAAAGTGCGAAAGTGTCATAATTCGTAAAAATAGAATAGGCCTTGAATCTGACTCTGTTGTCTGGGCGGAGCTTTTTATCTCTTTGCGTGCCGCTCTACAAGCGACATTCGAGTAGCTTACTAGAATGATGTAGAAATTTGTAGATGTATGGACATTCGTAAGGGCGAACAAACTGACTGACAGTAATGAATATCAAGAGGAGTGAATATCCGGAGCGTGATAAGCTATGTGCGAAGTGTGATGAATGAATAAGTTGCTATAAATAAATACTAGTGGCTTTGTCATTGAAGTTGAATAGTGTGAGTGAAATAGTATATTGTACAACAAGTATAGAAAATTACCTATTTCACGCGAGGTGTGTAATTTTCAGCACGAGACGGAGTCGAGTGCTGGAATCACACAAGTGTGAAATAGGTGATTCTATACGTGTTGTATACTATACTTTTTCTACGATCACAATTTTCAATGAAATATGTAGGTAAATCATTCGTATAACTGAGATTTTAAATCTATTTTCACAAATATAAAATAATTTAGGCATTTTAATTGTTTGCTCTGCTTATTTATTGTGATATTAATTTTAGTTATGATTTGGAACATTATTGATATATTTTCTATCAGTTGATTGATATTTCATTGTTGTGTAATCTAATTGTTGCAAACTACGGAAAAATTGTATCTGATTGGCTCCCTCTCACCAGGCGACCTTCTGATTGGTTCATTAGTTAGAGTTTTCTGTGATCTGGGGTAGCGTGTTTTCTAAATTTTCGTCACTAACCATTTTCCAACCGCAGTAATGATATTTGTGGATATCTAATTTTGGTTATGATACAATAATTACATACATAATTTCTCGATTTCAACAGAATGTGATGGAACGTGTTTTGTCTGCTTCAATTTGACAGTTGTGATTCGTAGTGTTGCCAACCTTCGGAATATATATTAAAAGAATAAGAAAATAATTCCAACAGAACTTGACGCAATTTTGTTATTTAAATGTGGCTTATAAAAGAGCAAACAGAGATTTATATCAAGTCCGTGATATTTATCAATAATCTTGCTAAATATATCATTTATATCACCTAAAGAATATTCAGAATGAATTATTAATATGGAAGTTGGTCAAACTGGTGTGAGAAATGATTTCTCACGACTTTTCGCACAGTTGTGTGAAATTGTAAGTTTTCTAGTTGTGTTTTGTATGAAAAATATGTTGTTTTCTATAGTGATCGTAGAAAAAATATATTGTATAGTGTTTGTTTTAGTTGCATCAAAGAATAAAACATTTATTTTCTTTTCATTCATTAAATAGTGACTTTTATTTCAATAATAAACAATTCCTTCAAGAGCAATAAACATTACAATATATTGGCAAGCAACCTAATTTTCAAAGATTTTTTGAAGGATCACCCATCTATTATTCAAATTTCCGAGTTGGGATGTATGCATTTCTGAATTTTGGTTGCAATGGATATAAAACAGTCATCAACCTATTGAAGCCCGCAGATATTTGTAACATTTGTAAAACAGCCATCAACTTATAAGAGCCTACAGATATTTGTCAAATGAAACAAAAATTAGTAACTCAAGACACTTTCTTTTGAAAATTAATTCAAAAGGGCTTCTAATTACAAATAAAAGGATCATTTATTAGTTATTTGGGTTTTCAAGTTGGGGTGAATGTGAAACAGCAATCAGTATGTAAAATTAGTAAATGAAGATATTGGTCTTCGAAAATCAACCTAAAGGAGCTCCCAAATGTTTGTAGAACTATCCATATATTACTTAAGTTTGTAAGCTAGAAAGAATATGAAACAGCCTTCAGCCTACATGAGCCCAAAAACAATAATTTATAATTTAAAAGGCCTCTTATATAATTGTGAAGGATAATTCATGTATTATTTAAGATAAGAACTCACAGGAGTTCACAGATATTCATCAAAAGAAATAAAAATTAGTAACTGTAGATAGTTATCTACAAAAACTACCTAAAACGGAACTCAAATTCCAATGGAAGGACCATTCGTGTATTAATTAAGTTAGTGAGTTGAAATGGATATAGAACAGTCGTCAATTCACAGGAGCTAGCAGATATTTATCGAGTGGGAGGTACTTGTATTCCAAAATGAACGTATAAAAATTAGTTACCAAATAGTTGTATCTAAAGATCAACCTGAAGGAACTTCAAAATGCTTATGAAAAGATTATTTATGTATGCCTCAAATTTGTGAATTACACCTCTTTTTCATTGGCTACTTTGGGCAAGTGCCCAGGGCCCCGCGATGCATGAAAATAAAAATAAAAATAATAGTTGGATAAATTTAGAATTTTGCTTACCTACTCCTTTTGCATGTTGTTAATAAAATAGTCATAGAGGCGAAGGGCTCCATTATCCTGAAGTGCCTAGGGTTTCCAATAGGTTAAAGACGTCCCAGCATATTTAACAGCCCTCAATTCATAGGGGCTTACAGATATCTGTAAAATGAAATTAAAATTAGTTACTGAAGTTACTTTTATTTAAATATCAACTTGAAGGAACCCTCAATATTCGTAAAAAGATCATTTATATTTCTATTAAGTTTGTGTGATTTACCAGCCATCAATCCACAAGATCTTACAGATATGTGTCGACCGATAATAGAATTATTTATTAAAAATGCTTGTTTTAAAAATTCAGCCTACAAGAATTTTTTAATGTTTGTGGAAAAGTCATGCATGCTTTACTTAAGTTTGTGACCAGCCATCAACTTGCAGAAGCTCACAGATATTTATCAAAAAAAACTAAAATTACTAACTGTACTCATCTAACCTACAGGAGCTTTCAAATGTTTGTGGAATGTATTTATCAAGTTTGTAAGCTTGAATGGATATAAAAAAGCCATCAGCCTACAGAAACTAACAGATATTTGTCTAATGGAGCTAGAATTAATTACAGAAAGTACTTAGACTCAAAAATTAATCTAAATGAGTTTTCAATTACTAGATGAAGATCATTTATGCATTTTTGAAATTTCTGAATTGGTGTGGACATTTACCAACCATCAACCTTCAGGATAATGCAGATATTTGTGGAATAAGAACGGAACTAGTTACTGAAAATATTTTGATTTGAAAATCACCCTCAAAGAACTCTTAAGTTTTTGTGAAACATTATTGAAGTATTTCTGAATTTTGTGAGTTAGAAGGGATATAAAACAGCCATCAACCTACAAGAATTAATAGATATTTGTCAAACGAAACTAGAATTGGTTACTTGAAGAATTTAGACACAAAAATCTATTTAAATAAACTTTCAATTACTTTTTGGAGTTTGTGAATTTGTATTGACATTTACCAACCATCAACCTTTAGGATCATACAGATATTTGCCGAATAAAATCGGAACCAGTAACTGAGAATACATACATTTGGAAACCACCCTTAAAGAACTCTTAAATGTTTGTGGAAAGACTATTCATGTATTACTTGATTTTGTGAGTTGGGATGAATATAAAACAGCCATCAACCTATAGAAGACCACAGATATTTGTCAAATGAAACTAGAATTATTGAATAAAGATAATTGTATGAACAAAACAGCCTATAGAAGCTCTAAACTTCATATTGAACGATCATTCATGTATTACTCAAATTTGTGTGTCAAAATGGAAATAAAACAGCCATCAACCTATACAGATCTACAGATATTTGCTAAATGGAACAAAAATCAATAGATAAAGATACATGTGTATTAAAATTAACCTAAAATGGCTGCTAAATATTTGAGAAAAGATCATTCATGTGTTACGTAGGTTTATAAGTTGAGGTGGATAAGAAACAGCCATCAACCTTTAGGACCTCATAATTTTTTTTCAAAAGAAACTAAAATTAGTAAATGTAGATATTGGTCTTCAAAAATCAATCTGAAGGAGCTCCCAAATGTTTGTAGAAGGACTATCCATGTATTACTCATGTTTTTAAGCTGGGAAGAATATGAAACAGCCATCAACCTTTACAAGCCCACAGATGTTTATCAAACGAAGCAAAAATCAGTTGTTTTTGAAAATCAACTGGAAAGAACTCTTAAATGCTTGTAAAAAAATCATTCAAATATTACCCAAATTTGTGGGCTCAGATGGAAATAAAGCAGCCATCAACCTATAAGAACCTACAGATATTTGTCAAATAAAACAAATATTAGTAACTGTGGATGGTTATCTTCAAAAACCAACCCAACGATGCTTTTAAATGTTTGTGGAAGTTGGGATGACCACTAAACAGCCATCAACTTATGAGAGCTCACAGATATTTGTCAGACGAATCTACAATGTTAGTTAAGATACTTGTCTTCGTAGAACAACCTAAAAGTACTCCTTAATGCTTGTGGGAAGACCATTTATGTATTTCTTAAGTTTGTGTGTTTAGATGGATATTAAACAACAATCAGCTTATAGGAACTCATAGATAACTTGGTTACATCTCTTGACGTTCGCAGAAATATGCACAGCATTTTCGTACTTGGTTTAGTTCCATAAAATCAAATCAAATAACTAGATCAGTAAGTATGCAAAATACCCAAACAACAACAAATACCAGAAAAAAAATTTGTACAAAAAATTAAATACACAAAACGCAAGAAAACATGTACGCAGGAGACGCTTTCTTATCTTCTTTCTCCCTCGTTTCTTGAAGGGTTGAACGTAGAAGAGTAGGGGGTGAAACTTAACGAAGAGGGAAAGAAACAAGAATGTTTTATTTTAAATTAGCGCGGAGGCCTGCTGAGATGTTGGAGGAAAATACAGAATATCTTGAGGAAATTTTCAGGAATTCATGTATTTCTCAATTTAGTGGGTTGGAATGGATATTTATCGTCCATCAATCTTAAAGAGCTCATAGATATTTGTAGATGAATTGATAGTCTTTCTGATAAGATATTTTTGGAATTATTATTTCTTGCTTCTCATAACAGAGAGACACGAATCGCGAAATACTCGTAATTAGCAATAACATTTCTGGTGTGGGTGAAACTTTCGCTGACTCCTGTCCTGTATCACGCGCTCACGCTCCTAGTGTGCGTGAATTGTGCGTGTGTATGTGTATGTAATGAAAGACTGCACGGGTGTAGAAAATTCGTTTTCGCGAGGGGAACTTTAATTTCGTCTCAACCTGACGTCACATTTCCATACGCCTTGCCAATGTGTTAGACAAAGAGGATACGAGTCATTGAAGGGAGTGCGTCCAAGAGAGATGGTAGTATTACTAATTAAGAATCCGAAAGAAAGGGGCCCGATGTTTAAAATGCGTGAGCTGAGAAAGTATATACGTATATGAGAGACAAAGGAATACGACTTGTGTTCCTTCAAGACAGAATTGAGTTAGAAAATGGCGGATTGTACATTCTTTGTAAGAATTTGCATGCAATTAATGGGAA
The DNA here is from genome assembly GCA_963989225.1 of Dromius quadrimaculatus. Taxonomy (NCBI): domain Eukaryota; kingdom Metazoa; phylum Arthropoda; class Insecta; order Coleoptera; family Carabidae; genus Dromius; species Dromius quadrimaculatus. Next base: position 9,184,003 of record OZ022329.1, read on the forward strand.
GGGATGGGGGAAAATCTCCACTGTTTTAAATTCAATGCGTTGTTACAAACCCGGTCGTTTTTCAAGGGTGAACAGGAAAGCTACTATTTTACTGTTCCACTATCATCAAACGTACATCAAATTTTAGTACACTCATTATTTAAAAAAAAATGTTTATTACTGAATTTGAATCTAGAAAATGGATAAAACACCTTATCAGAGACTAAAAAGAAGCTTAATAAACATTACACATAACGATTTATAAGTGGTTTTTGAATAGCAAATGACGCTGAAAGTTTTGGCAGCCCTTTGCAAACAACTTCCCCAAATAATAAAATCCATGATCTAAAATTATTAGTACTTTAGGTACCTCCAGTTAACACGTATTTACCAAGAAAAAACTGTTCGCAAGGTGATTTCTCGATTGCTCACCAAATCATCAAAAATGATGGATTGGCAGCGAAGAGTCTGCCCAACAAAATCTAAAACTGTTCCAACAGCCAGTAAGATTATGGCAACCATATTTTGGGATTCGGAATTATTTGGTAAAGGACTGAGTTTATCTCTCCGAGAGCTTAAAATTGATGCCGAACTAGACATCATTTAAATAAGTTGTAAAAAATCGATAAAGCCGAATTACTTATTTAAAAAAAAAACAATTGACGAACGTTTGCTTGTGATGCCCAAATATGAGTGATTATTTCTTTGCTTCAGAAAAATTTACGAATTTTATAATAATTCAAATTTTAATAATAACAAATGAACCGCTGATAATTTTGAAAAACGTTGTGCCTAATTATTTAAGAATAAATTTTTGTTATTCCATATCTTATGAAAAATACTACCATTTATAAAATAAACGGAATTTTAGTCATCGTTTAATGAAAGCTCTTCAATAATATCGTATTTTAATATCGTCCCAGGCAGAGCCGGATCTATATATGGGCTTTTTGGGCTGCAGCCCCGTGAATATAAAGGGCCCCCAGTTTCCATTAAAGATATTGTGAATATTAAAAAATAACTAAATTTCATCATAAGATCTACTAGTGATCATGTATTGGATAGTGACCAGGGAATCAAGAAAAAACCTTATAGTGGAAAAAACACCTCAAGTTTAATAGACAGCCCGCCATCATCAGCTGAGGAATAATGCAATTTTTTACAAATTAAGTTGTATTTTATTGTTTAACTACTATTTTTCAACATTATGTGTACAAAATTGCACTATTCTTCAGCTGATGATGGTGGGCTGTTTCGGCAAGTTTAATTAATTAAGTAGGCCCCCAAGAAGTTTTAGCCCAAGGCCCCACAAATTTACGGTCTGCCCCTGGCTCAAGGGATATCATCTTACTTTTATTTTGTAATATTCAAATTCATCACCAATTCTTTACATATCAAAATAATCACGGTTTATATAATTACTTCTAAAAGTGACTAGAACGCTGCAGTTTGACGTTTGCATATTATAAAGTGACAGCTGTCATAGGCAAAGTGATAAATGGTGGTTATATGAAATTATTATTTTATTTCACAATGGCCACAAATTTTATATCCAGTTGCTTTAGTTGATCTCAAACTTGTCATAATCTGGTTGCCCAAATTGTAAGAAAGATTTTCCATAAGTTAACGTCCCCGAGAGTCTTAAATTAATACCAAACTAGACATCATTCAAATAACTTGTAGAACAAACAATTAACAATCGTTTGAATATCATCTTCGACACTTTTATTGGAATTATTACCGCAGGAACCTTAATTTGATACCAAAAACGATAGAATTAAATTACATATTGTAAAAAAAAAGATTGATGAACGTTTGCATGTTTTGCGTGAGTGATAATAATTCTAATTTCACATTATGATTCTAATCATTATTTTTTTTCGTATGTTTCAGGGAAATATAACGGACTATACATACTTTCAGAATTATATCATAATAAATAGACTTTTTTGGTTTCAATTCTGTATATTTAATTTTATTTTTGACGTTTCGACTTTCTTACCGAAAAATAAAATTAAATATACAGGATTGAAACCAAAAAAGTCTATTTATTAAATATAACGAATTTTATAATAATTCAAATTTGAATCATAGCAAATGAATCGTTGATAATTTTGAAAAATCTGACGTGAACATCACGTGACTTCTAAGAATCTGTCAAGTCAAATGCGCTTTCAGCCAAGTCGGTTGCTATGGAAACAGTAGGCCATTATTCTTATACTACAACATTCCTAAATACTGATTTCCAAAATTCTACGACTACCAACAGATCTAAATTTATGCGCAAAATTAAAAAATAAATTCCTAATGAAGTGCACTTGCGGCTTAGTCTATTGCTATGAAAATAGTAGGCAATCATTCAAATGCTACAGCAAACTGAAATACCAAATCTCAATATTCTACACCTGATCGTTTCGAATTTATGCGAAAAATTCCAAAAGACTGTCAAGTAAAGTGCACTTCCGGATCGGTGGATCTCAATAAAAATAGGATATAAGCATCTAGACGGTATAATCATCCTAAATACTGAATTTATATTTAAATATTCTACGACTGATTGTTTAGAATTTATGCGGAAAATTCTAAAAGTCTGTCATATAAAGTGCACTTCCGGCTCAGCCGATTGTTACAAAAATAGAAGATGATCATTGAAATACTACAGCAATTTTAAATGCTAAATTCCAGTATCCTACGGCTGATCATTCTGGATTTATGCGGAAAATTTAAAAAAAGTCTCAAGTAAAGTGCACTCTCGGTTCAGCCGATCGCAATCATAATGCAAGATGTACAATAAGATGTTATAGAAGCTCTTTATACGAAATTTCAATATGCTATGACGAATCATTCAATATTCATGCAAAAAAATCTTAAAAAGTTTCAAGTAAAGTGCACTTTTGGCCTGGCCGATTCTTACAAAAATATCAGATAACTATTCTGGTACAAAATCAAGTTCAAATACTGAATTTCAACATTCTACGGTTGATCATTCTGGATTTATTAGAGAAATTCGAAAAAAGTTTCAAGTAAAGTGCACTTCCGGTACAGACGATTGGAACCATATTGCGAAGTGCACAACTAGACCCTATACCAGTCTTAAATACAAAATGTCAACATTATACGTTCAACCAGTTTTGAGATTTGCGAGTTACGCACGCACGCACGAACATACGTACTGACATCAAGCCAAAAATAGTCAAAATGGATTCAGGGATGCTCAAAACTGATATTTCCATCAAAATCTCGATATGTGAATTTTGTCGGTTTCACAATACTTACTTGTTAATTTGTACAAGTAAGTGAAAATGTTTCTGGTAAATGTTGCTCCGCGTTATTCAAGAATCAATTTCAGTTATTTTATATTCCATGATAAATATTACTGTTCATAGAAGAAACGCAAGAAACTAAAAAGTTCCATCAATAAACTTTTGGTACCTCGGTTGAAAAAAGCTATTTTACAAACTTGAACCTAGCTTTTTGATGAAAAACTTAAATATAAAATTTCAGTCGCAAATTCAAATGCGTTTTCAAGTTATTGTACTTTTGGTCAGATTTTATACCGCATGCCTTTTTGAGGGTTGAAAACTTATTCCTTGATTAAAAAAATAAGAAGTTCATTGACCGATGTACGCTTTCCGGTCATTTGTAGTTGAAAGTGATTTAAAACTCAGTACTAAAAGAGATGCAAATCGCAGATCAGAAGGCTCGCAAGATCGCGTGAACATGTACAAAAAAAATGTCAATTTCTGTGTTTTCTAATTGCATGCTAATGAAAAGATAAAACTCTTGTGAAAAAATTGGCATGCATCCCTCGTTAGTACAAGGGTGAAAATTTTTTGAGAAATATTTTCACAAGGGTTCTATGACTGAAACTTCCATTCTTTTTATTGGCCTGCAATTCTTTTCACCAATTCACCCGACCTTGGAAGTCTTTTGATTTGTTGCGAATCGTATGCCTATTAGTACTGGGCTTTAAATCACTTTCAACAATTTTACGTTACAAAGGCATGCAAATTATTATCACAGAAAAACCTATTTTTTTTCATAATATAATTGGATTTTGCACTATGACCGGAAAGCGTGCATCGGTCAACAACCTTTTTATCCTTTATATCAAGGGATAAATTTTCTATTCACTAGAAGACATGCAGTATACAATCCGAAGTGCACTTTAGTTGAATTTTTTTTCAATTTCGCGTATAAATCCAGATCTGTTAGTCTTTGAATCTTGGCAATCAGTATTTAGGAATGTTGTAGCGTAAGAATGATGACCTACTGTTTCCAAAGCAACCGACTGAGCCGAAAGCGCACTTAACTTGACAGATTTTTAGAATTTTTTGGATAAATCCAAAGCAATTAGCTGTGGAACGATGGAATTTTGTGTTTGATTATCGTATTATTGTATGCAAATATATATAATGATGTACAAGTAAGTCACATGATGCCCACGTAAGATTTTTTGGATTTAGTCTCAAATATAGAAATAATGATTTGAATATCAAAGAATATATATCGTTCTCTTTCTATCAACGCAGTTCTGAGGGTTTCAATAATTCAGGCCCTACAAGGCACCGAAAAGTGCTTATTATTTATTTTCTCAATGAAAAAGCTTCGTTTGTTCCAAAATACAGATTCAGATTGTAACATATTAATTAGCAATTTTCGATAAGCAATCTATAAAATAGAACACACAACACAATAACCTTTAATTGACATTTTTCACCGTTATCTCTCCAACGATGTATAATTTCCGTCTAAGCTCTCCATTCGATCGAAAATAATCGATCTACTCATGAGAAAAAACATGAACAGTTTGTTTCTCCATTTTGTTGTTTTTTGCTGCCATTAGTCAATCATAATTGCATGATGCTCAATTGTTGGTTTATGCGTTTGTCGATTGTTTGTTTGGTAAATTCGTGAAGAGAGAAAGCACGATAATGTTTAGTTTGAGAGACTGTATGCTGTAGTTAACTAGATGAACGATTTTTGGTTGTTGATATTTTAAATTATACATCGGTGCCATACTAGATTATTGTAATTTTCAATTTTTTTGATTTTGATGGAGAATCGTGTGTTGTAAATCATGTAACATACATGAAAACTCCCAACAATCATCTGGTTGTTTTTTATTTGAGTGTTTAATTGGCAAATTACTCATGATTCTATTAAAATCACTATTGTGGAATATAGTATAAATATAATACAATAGAAATCTCTTAGAGAAAGGGTTAAATGACACAGCACAATATCTTCTTTAACAACAATAACGTTATTTAAACACACTTTGTTTCAACTGAACATCCAAATATGTTTCATGGATGCTGCTAAACGTATTCACCACCCTTTACTCTATCTATCTTTTACCCATTTTCTCCCCTAATCCTGTAAAACATCCAACAAGGATAGAGCTACAGTTTCTTGGTGGAGAAAAGCGTCAAAGGATAACAGAATTGTTAGTTTGAACTGCAGAACAGTCTGTAGAGAGCTCACATTGTCATATTATGATGGCGTTTAAATGTGAGAATTATGAATACGATATGATTTCCAAACTTGTACGCTCACACGAAGACGTTCCCTCTTCTTCATCAATTGAGAAAATCTTGGAATAATTTCCAGGATGAAGCACATTAATTGTCATTGTCGTTACATCAAGCACGAAATCACATTCTCGCTATTTACTTTTTGAATTATTTAGACTGTATGTGAAATGTCATATCAAATGTTCATTTCATGCCAATTATAGATTTATATTTAGAATTCACAATAACTTGCGCTGTTATAACTGAAAGTCGAAGACTTTTCAATTACGCCCACATACGAGGGTTTTTCTAAAAATGGTCATTAGTTTTTGAAAATATTAATTTAAGGTGGATGTTTATCTATTTACATGTTTTTTTTTGACATCTCGATGTTTTTCTTGCCTATTGGATGATATTACGAACTAACCGTTGTTCACGTGTGCGATTTTGAAATTCTTGGCCATTGAACCTCCTTGGCAGCCGGTCACTGCAAAATTTTTATATATATTTCTCGAATTGAAAAAAACTGTTTAGTTTTTATTGAAATAAACTCAATACTGTAACGTGCGAAAGTGTCATAATTCGTAAAAATAAAAAATCCCTGAATCCGGCCCTGTATGGGCTGAGCCTTTCGTCTCTGTATCGCACCGCACCGCCCCCCACGGTCGAAAATTCTAGTAACGTGCTCTCGAATGGTCTAGAACATTTCCAGAAACGGACATCTGTGTATATATAAGCAAACGACCTGACTGGAGAACAGTGAACAGCGGAACAGTGGAATAGCGAATATCCAGTGAGTAATCAGTGTAATAAATAAATAAGTTGTTAAAAATAAATATCTGTGACTTTGTTGTTGAAGTTTAATGATAGTAAGTGAGAAATTCATTTGTAATTGTAAGTATGTTTCACTTTTTGTATTAAATTGTCCAGCTGCTCACAATAATGTAAAGTACCAGCCGGAAACGGAACCATTTTCATAAACTTGATGTTCATTTATTTTTCGGTTTAGAACGGCCAATTTTTTTATTGGAGATTTCGATTGGTTCTCCATTTCCAATTAAGAGAGGAGATTATTAAGCAAGTAGTTTGTTACACCCTGTTTATTTTGAATTTTGAAATATTGAGTACATTTTATGACATTTTGAAGCGTTCTTAATTATTTGGACATTTCATACCGTTTTGAATTATATTAAAACATTCTGGAACGTTTTAAAACATTTTAGAATACTTGTGTACAAATCTAAAGCTTTTTGAAATGTTATAGAATATTTTAGGACGACCTGATACATTATATGACGTTATTAAGCATTCTGAACTGTTTGGAAACTTTTTATAACAATTTGAAACGTTCTAAGACATTCCAAAACATTTGGAGTACTTGTGTACAGTTCTGAAGCGTTCAGGAATTTTATAAAATACTTTCTCCAACACTGTTTTGGAATTTGCATATTCCATAACCAAAAATTATGATGGAACGAATGACATTCCAAAAAATCGTTTAGAATGATTCCGTATGCCATTTAGAATGTTTCTGTAAGCCTTTAGAATCATTTCGACGAATCAGAAGCTGTTAGTTTGGCTACTACCATGGTTACTTCCTAACGATTCAAGTATTCATATCTGGATTTGACGTTTGACATTTAATAATTTTTAAAGTTTCCTCTGAAATATTGGTGAGTTTCCAAAACCTTGTTAGAGAAAGTATAGTCTACAACATGTTTGGAATGGCGTATTCCACACTCGCGAACCGTAATCCTCGCCTTCGGCTCGGTTTACAAACTTTTCGCTCGTTCAGAATATAGGCCATTCCAATACTTATTGTAGAATATACTATTGAGTAATCCTCAAACATTATATTGTAACGTGCGAAGGTGTCATAATTCGTAGAAAAAAATAGGCCCTCAATCCGATTCTGTCTGGGCGGAGCCTTTCATCCCTGCGCTGCGCCGCTTTACACAGAACATTCAAGTAGTTGATAGAATGACGTAGAAATTTCTAGAAGTGAACATCCAAATATATAGAGGCGAGCGGCCTGACTGAGTGAGTAATGAATATCCAGAGCTTTCCGCTAATAATAATAAATTGTATAGTGTATGTTTTAGTGTTGCATCAAAGAATAAAACTTTTATTTCCTTTCATTCATCAAATAGTGACTTTTATTGTTACGATAAACATTACAATATAATGCTTCAAAGTGGTACAACTGTTTGCAAGCGTTTTGACGCCTTATATACCATTGTATAAAGTTCGGAAGCATCTTGGAATGTAATAGAGTATTTTAGGACGTTTTGATACATTATACGAAATACTGAAGATTTTTGAGCTGTTTGGAAACTTTTTATAACGATTTAAAATATTCTAAGACATCCTGGAGCGTTTCAAGACATTTGGAGCACTCGTATACAGTTCTGAAGAATTGTGGAATATTATAGATTATTTTGAGGAGTCCTCGAACATTATATGACGTCTTAAAGCGTTCTCAACTAATTGGAAAACATTTTAAAATATTTTCTATCTCCGTATGAAGTCTTGGAATGTTGTAGCTTTATATGACGTTCTAAAGGACCTCCAACTACTTGGAAATATATTGTAATGTTTATTGCTTAAAGAAATAGTTTATAAATAAATTTAAAGTCACTATATAATAATTTAAAATGAAATAAAAGTTTTATTCTTCTGGATATCACTAACAACACTATATTATTTATTTATCACTTAATACTAACTTAAACAAAGTCGCAGATATTTATATTCAACTATTTATATCTACTGACCACTTCACTGTTTGATATTCACTGCTCTAGCTTCACCATTACCCTACTCTCAAATCGTTTGCTTGCGTTTATATATAGAAATATCCATTTCTCGAATGTTCTACCACATTTCTGGAATATTGCTAGAGGCTTCCATCGGCGGGGTGATGTGGTGCAGTACGGCACAACTAGGACGAAAAGCCCCGCCCATCAAGGTTACTTTTACGAGCCTCCACACTCTCGCACGTTACAATATTGTAACGTTTTGGAACATTGTAAATCATTCTGGAGCGTTTCCAATCATTTTGCTAATTTATTGTTGTTGCCCAAACCTATAAATTATCAAAATACCAGAACTTCATTTTATTGAAGCTTTCGATTAGCTCTCTATTTCCTATTAGAAATATTGGACGGTCTGGAGCGAAGTTAGTAACTAGGTGGCTCATTACACCGTATACGAGTCTCTATTTATGTATTCCTCAATTCTTGCATGTTTTGGAATATTGCGTACGTTATATGATGTTTTAAAGCATTCTGGAATATTACTGAGCATTATTGGACGTCCTAATACTCCTAATACATTATAATAATGTTCTGAAGCGTTCTGAACTGCCTGGAAATATTTCAAAACGATTCGAAAAATTCTAGGATATTTTGGAGCGTTTCAAAACATTTGGAACAGTTGTGTACTAAAGCATTTCGGGATGTTATAGAGTATTTTGGGAACTGTTCAAACATTATATGATGTTCTACAGCGTTCTCAACTGTTTGAAAACATTTTGGAGCGTTCTAAAATATTTTGAAGCATTTTGTATCCCTGCCTAAAATTCGGAAGCGTCTTGAAATTTTATAGAGTATTTAGGGACGTCCTGATACATTATACGACGTTCTAAAGCGTTTTGAACTGTTCGGAAACTTTTTATAGCGATTTGAAACGTTTTAGTACATTTGAAACTCTTGTTCTGAAGCGTTCTGGAAATTTGAAGTATATTTTCAAGAGTTTTCAAATATTATATGACATTCTGAAGCGTTCTGAACTGTTTAGCAACAATTTGGAGCATTCTAAAACGTTCTGTATCTTTTTATAAAGTGTGCAAGAGTCTTGAAATCTTATAGACTATTTTGGGACATTCCGAGGCATTATATTGTAACGTTATTTATTTTAATTTGAAGAGCAAAAGTTACTAAACACTACTATTTATTCTTATGATTTATTAAAATTATAAATTAGAATTCAAACTAAAGATTATCACACTACACTATAACTTAATTTTAATTATTCATGTCAATTGTCAATATTGATTTATTTTAAATAAGACAATTTATTTCAACCACTAGCAGTCCATATAAGGTCTCTGAGCCAAAATCCATAATGCTCCTCGCTGAGTCAGTCACATATATATACCGTGGGTCTTTCCCCACTACGTTTTTCCCGCAAACGTCTTGGCTTTTCTAGAAAACGCTAGAAGGTACCAGCAATTTTCTAGAAAACAAATATATTCGCTTCTATTTCTTGATGTAAAATATTTCCACAATAATTCTAAGCACCAGTAAAGCCGAAATGACTAATTAATAGACTTAAATTTGTTTCAATATGATGTTCCAAGCGTTTTTAAATGTTTGAAAACGTTCTGGGACAGTTTATAACATTTTGGAACACTTGTGTACCGTTCTAAACCTTTCTGGATTATAATAGAGTATTTTAAGGAGAACTCAAACATCATAAGACGTTTTAAAGCGTTCCCAACTGTTAAGAAACAGTTTGGAGCGTTCTAAAACATTCTGAAGCATTTTGTATTTCTGCATACAATTTGGAAGCGTCTTTCATAATGATTTGAAAAGGTGTAGGACATTCTGAAGCGGTTCAAAACATTCGGAACACTTGTGTACAGTTCTGAAGCGTTCTGGAATTTTATAGAATATTTTGAGAAGTTCTCAAAAGAGCTCTGAATTATTTGGAAATATTTTAGAGCATTCTAAAACATTTTGAAGCATTTTGTATCTCAGAATAAAATTCCAAAGCGCCTTGGAATGTTATAGAATATTTTAGGACGTTCTAGAGGATTCCAAACTGCTAGAATAGTATATTCTACAATAAGTATTGGAATGGCCTATATTCTGAATAAGCGAAAAGTTTGTAAACCGAGCCGAAGGCGAGGATTACGGTTCGCGAGTGTGGAATACGCCATTCCAAACATGTTGTAGACTATACTTTCTCTAACTTGCATAAAATAGTATTTTAAAGTATTTTGCGACGTCCTAAAGCGTTCTGAACTGTTTACAAACTTTTTATAACGATTTGAAACATTCTAGAACATTCGGCAGCGTTTTGAAAAATTTGAAACATTTGTGTATAGTTTTAAAGTGTTCTGAAATTTTATTAAATATTTTGAGAAGTCCCTCAAACATTATATGACGTTCTGAAGCGCTCTCAACTGTTTGAAAATTTTTTATAACGATTTGGAGCGTTCTAGAACATTCGGCAGCGTTTTGAAACATTTGGAACATTTGCGTATAGCTTTGAAGTGTTCTGAAATTTTATTAAATATTTTGAGAAGTCTTCACACATTATACGACGTTCTGAAGCGCTCCCAACTGTTTGAAAACATTTTGGAGCATTCTAAAATATTTCGAAGCATTTTATATCTTCGTGCAAACTTCGGAAGCGACTTGGAATGTTATTTAGTATTTTGGGACGTTCTAAATGGCTAGTTACTGTTTCGAAGCATATTATCACTTTTTAGAATATTCTAAACAATTCTGGAGCGTTTTAAAACATTTTGATGATTTCTTGTTGTTGCCCCTGGATTTTTTGTTTTAGTGAGCCTATTTTTTTATTGGAGATTCTGATTAACTCACTAATTTTAATAAAAAATAGAGGAAATTTAAAAACCGGATGGTATGAATCTCTATAATTTCTCTATTTATATATTTCTCAATTTCAGTGTGTTAAATTCACTTTGGGTAGATTTATGCATTGGTAATCTGAGATATTATCAAACATGTTATTATATTTACAATTTCGTTGTGTGTAAGTAACAGATTTAAAGTCAGAATGAAGCCAGCCAACGTCGGTCGCGTGAAAGGTTAATATGAAATAATGGATAATATCACATTCCATATGCCAACATAATACTAGTGCTTCGAATCCTATGTTTACTCAGTTTACAGACTTACATCTATGTATATATTAGAATTATTATTTCCAACCACTGAAATAATTCGCAAACAGTTAATAGGAGAAGAAAAATTGGTTTTCATCTTTTAATAACAATTAATTAAGGCAATAAAAATTCATAAACTCCAGGCAATTATTCTCAATAACAAGCTTCCAACCCTTGTCTTTAATTATTGTTAAAAAAGCAACAATCACTTAAACAATTAGTGTTATAAACCATACGTTATCGAACTAGTGCTATTAGTACGTGCACTGATTGCTGCACTAAATTACAACGGAGTGCTGAACGTCGTCACACAAATTAACCTGCCGGCTAAATTTGTTTAAAACATGCAATTATCTGGAAGGCCCTGTGCCTGGTACTCGCCTAGAGAAAGACTTTCATCCCCGCAAACGTCTCAACCACCCCCGGGAAGTCACCCTGATATATTTTAAAAGTTTACATGTGCTTATATAATGTGGTCTGCTCATATTGATCACTGTTAATGTTAATTTTATGCACGGGGTGGGAGTAACTTTTGTTTTAGTTCATTTGTTTGGATGTTTGGTTGTTGTATATGATACGGAAATTGATTGCAATGATTACATCGTTTTAATTTTGGCTGTGTATCAAAATAGAGTGCAGTTAAAAATTTAATACTTCTAGGTGAAATAAATCTGCGGTTTTTGTATTTTTTGCAGACCATTTAAAATAAAATTTATGAGTAGATTGCATGAACTAGACTATAGCGTTTACAATGAACAAATCGATTCGAAATTTAACGGTCAATATAAAAATTACTACAATCAAATTACAAGGGTAATGCATGACATCCTCACACTATACTATTTATTATAGTGAATGATTGATTTGAATGTCAAACAAACGTTTAAAACAAGTTTAAAGATTTAAAGATATTCTCCAGGCGGAGTATAACGCCGATAAAACACTCTAAAGAAGTTAATATAAGATTGTGGCACTTTCTTTACCTAAGTTTACCTAAGTTACAATTCGATTTCGACGATAGTTCCAGTTATGGAACAATGTTTGATAAGTCATAATTCTAATCTCAGAAAGGAACTTCCAACATCTTCCGAACAAATTTATATCGGAAGCAATAATTTTAGTGAGATAGATTCCTTAAAATTTGGTTCTGGTTATAAGCAGCGCAAACATCAACTCCAACTGCGTCACTTTGTAGTATGATACTCTATACTATAAAATAATGGAACTAGAAGGATTCTAAAGCATCTGGAAACACTTCATAAAGTTTTGGAACATTATATGACTCTCTGCAGCGTTCTAACTGTTTCTGTCTCTAATTTTATAACGATTTGGAGCGTTCCAAGGCATACTAAAGCAATTTTTAGTTTTGTATTAAGCTCTGAAGTGTTTTAAAATGTTCATAGACAATTTTGGGTCGTCTAAGACATTATATGATGTTCTAAATCGTTATCAACTGTTCGACGATATTTTAAAACGTTTTAGAGTATTCTAACACATTTTGAAGCGTTCTAAAACAATCTGGAGCGTTATCAAACAATCGAAAGCATTTTGCAACACTTTATAAAGTTATGAAGCGTGTAGATTATTATACAAGTATTTTGGAACGTCTTGAAACATGATATGAGGCTCTCAAGAGTTCTCAACTGTTTAATGATATTTTATAACGTTTTGGAGCGTTCTAAAATATTTTGAAGCGTTCTAAAACATTGTGGAGTGCTCTGAAACATTATGGGACGTTCTAAAACATTGTGAAGCGTTCTAAAAAATTGTGGAGCATTCTATAATATTTTAGAGGATTATAAATAGTTCTAAAGCATTTCAAATGAACTTTGAAATGTTCAAAAAGTATTTTGGAACGTTCCAACGTATTTTGTGGGATTCTAAAATATTCTGCAGCCTTCTAAAATACTCTGAAGCATTATGAAACACTGTATAAAGTTTTAAAACGTTTAGAAGTATTTTATAGAGTTTTGCAGCGTTCTAACTCATTTTAAATTTTTTTTAAGATATTCTAGAGCGTTCTAAACATTTTGTAGCATTTTAAAACACTGAGTAAAAGTCTGCACAATATTTATGACTTTCTTACGAGTGCTCAACTGTTCGAAGACATTTTATTACGTTTTGAAGCGTTCAACACATTTTGAATATTTCTAAAATATACTGGAGCAATTTATTGCTTTGTATAAAGTGCTGAAGTTTTTCAGAATATTTACACACAATTTTGGAACGTTCTGAAACATTATATGACGTTCAAAAGTGTTCAAAGACAATTTATAACGTTTTGAAGTGTTCTAAAACAATCTGGAGCGTTCTCAAGTAACTGGTAATATTTTATAACGTCTTGGAGTGTTCTAACACATTTTTAAGCGTTCTAAAACATTTTGATGCATTCTATAACTGTATGAAGCATTCTAAAACATTGTGAAGCGTTCTAAATAATTCTAAAGCATTTTAAAAGTCTGTATAAAAATCTAAAGCGTTTTTAAATGTTTAAACAGTATTTTGGGACGTTCTAAAACAGTGTATGACTTTTTAAAGCGTTCTGAAGTGTTCGAAAGCATTTCATAACGTTTTGGAGTGTTTTAGCACATTTTGCAGCGTCCTAAATCAATCTGGATCGTTCTAAAACAGTATAGAGTATTTTGGACTATTATAAAATATTTTGAGACTTCCTGAGACATTATATGACGCTCTAAAGCGTTCTCAACTGACTGACCATATTTTATTACGTCTTGAACCATTGTGCAGCATTTTCAAACATTGTGGCGCGTTCTAAAACATGGTAGAGCATTCTAAGACATTGGGGGGCGCTCTTAAAGATTGTGAAGCGTTTTAAAACATTTTGAAGCATTCTTAAACTTTATGAAGCATTCTAAAATATTGTGGAGCGTTCTAAATAATTCTAAAGCATTTTGAAAGACTGTATAAAGTTCTAAAGCGTTTTGAAATATTTAAACAGTATCTGGAGACGTCCTAAAATATTGTATGACTTTTTAAAGTGCTCTCAAATGTTCGAAGATATTTTATAATGTCTTGGAGAATTTTAACACATTTTGAAACATTCTAAATCAATCTGGATTGTTCTAAAACAGTATAGAGCATTTTGGATTATTATAAAATATTTTGAGACTTCCTGAGTCATTATATGACGCTCTAAAGTGTTTTCAACTGACTATGTCCTGAAGCATTTTGAAACGTTCTAAAGCATTTTGAAGCGCTCTAAAACATTGTGGACCATTTTCAAACATTGTGAGGCGTTCTAAAACGTGGTAGAGCATTCTGAAACATTGGAGGGGGTGCTCTTTAAGATTGTGGAACGTTTTAAAACATTTTAGAGCGTTTTAAAACATTGTTCTAAACCATTGTTGAGCGTTCTGAATAATTCTAAAGCATTTTGTAAGACTGTATGAAGTTCAAAAGCGTTTTGAAATATTTAAACAGTAGTTTGAACCGTCCTGAAACCGTGTATGACTTTTAAAGCGTTCTCAAATGTTCGAAGACATTTTATATCGTCTTGGAGTATTCTAACACATTTTGAAGAGTTCTAAAACAATCTGGAGCGTTCTAAAGCAGTACAGAGCATTTTGAAACACCTAATCAAGTTTTGCAGCGTTTTGAATTATTACAAAACATTTTGGGACTTCCTGAGATATTATATGACGCTTTAAAGCGTTCTTAACTGGCTGACGATATTTTATTACGTCTTGAAGCATTTTGAAACGTTCTAAAACATTTCGAAGCGCTCTCAAACACTTGTGTAGCGTTTTAAAACATTGTAGGGCGTTCTAAAACATGTTGAAGCATTCTCAAACATTGGGGAGATGCTCTTAAAGATTGTGGAGCGTTTTAAAACATTGTGGACCATTTTCAAACATTGTGAGGCGTTCTAAAACGTGGTAGAGCATTCTGAAACATTGGAGGGGGTGCTCTTTAAGATTGTGGAACGTTTTAAAACATTTTAGAGCGTTTTAAAACATTGTTCTAAACCATTGTTGAGCGTTCTGAATAATTCTAAAGCATTTTGTAAGACTGTATGAAGTTCAAAAGCGTTTTGAAATATTTAAACAGTAGTTTGAACCGTCCTGAAACCGTGTATGACTTTTAAAGCGTTCTCAAATGTTCGAAGACATTTTATATCGTCTTGGAGTATTCTAACACATTTTGAAGAGTTCTAAAACAATCTGGAGCGTTCTAAAGCAGTACAGAGCATTTTGAAACACCTAATCAAGTTTTGCAGCGTTTTGAATTATTACAAAACATTTTGGGACTTCCTGAGATATTATATGACGCTTTAAAGCGTTCTTAACTGGCTGACGATATTTTATTACGTCTTGAAGCATTTTGAAACGTTCTAAAACATTTCGAAGCGCTCTCAAACACTTGTGTAGCGTTTTAAAACATTGTAGGGCGTTCTAAAACATGTTGAAGCATTCTCAAACATTGGGGAGATGCTCTTAAAGATTGTGGAGCGTTTTAAAACATTGTGGAGCATTCGCAAACATTGTGGGGCGCTCTAACACATTGTTGAGCATTCTATAATCTTCTGAAGCGTTTTTGATCATTCTAAAGCATTTTGAAAAACTGTATACAGCTCTGAAGCGTTTTGAAATGTTTAAACAGTTTTTTAGGACGTCCTGAAGCATTGTATGATGTTTTAAAGTGTTCTCAACTGTTTGAAAACATTTTATAATGTTTTGGAGTGTTCGAACACATTGCGAAGCGTTTTAAAATCTTCTAGAGCGTTTCGGATTATTATATGAAGTTCCGGAGCGTTCCAGATCGTTACAAAATAGAAAGAATTTTGGGACGTCCTGAAACATTATAATGACGCTCTAATCTGAAGCGTTCTCAACTATCTGATGATATTTTATTACGTCTTAGAGCGTTCTAACACATTTTGAAACGTTCTGAAACATTTTGAAACGCTCTAAAACATTGTGGAGCATTTTTAAACATTATGGGGCATTCTAAAACATGGTGTAGCATTTTAAAATGTTGGGGAGCGCTCTTAAATATTGTGGAACATTTCAAAACATTGAAGAGCGTTCTAAAACATTGTGGAACGCTCTAAAACATTGTGGAGCGTTCTATAATCTTCTAAAGCGTGCATGATAATTCTGAAGCATTTTGAAAGGCTGTATACAATTTTGAAGCGTTTTGAAATATTTGAATAGTATTTTAGGATGTCCTGAAACATTGTATGATGTTTTAAAGTGTTCTCAACTGTTTGAAGACAGTTTATAGCGTTTTGAAGTGTTTTCACACATTTCGGAGCGTTCTGCATCAATATAGAGCATTTCGGAACACTTTATAAAGTTATGAAGCATTCTTGATTGTTATAAAGTAGTTTTGGACTTCCTGAAACATTATATGACGCTCTGAAGCGTTCTCATCTGTCTGATGATATTTTATAATTCCTTTGAGCGTTCGAATATATTTTGAAGCGTTCTATAACATTTGAAAGCGTTCTAAAACATTTAGTTCACTCTAAATGATTATAAAACATTTTGACGGACATTTAAAATTTCCGAAGCGCTTTGAAATGTTTAAATAGTATTTTCGGACGTTCTGGAATATTAAATAACGTTATAAAAAATTGTCAAGTGTTTAGAAACATTTTTTAACGTCTTAAAGCAATCTAAAACAATCTGAATCGTTCTAAAATATTCTGAAGCATTTTGAAACACTGTAAGACGTTTTAAAGCATTGTGGGGCGTTCTTAAACATTATGGAGCATTCTAAAACATTCTGGAACATTCTAAAACATTCTGGATCGTTCTTAAACATTCTGGAGTATTCTAAATAGTTCTAAAGCATTTTGAATGACTGTAAAAGATTCTAAAGCGTTTTGAAATGTTTAAGCAGTATTTTCGGTCGTTCTAAAAAATAACATGATATTTTGAAATGTTCTCCAAAGTTTAAATAAATTTTATAACGTTTTGGAGCGTTTTAAAACATTATGAATCGTTCTAAAATATTCTGAAGCATTATAAAACACTGTATAAAGTTCTCAAGCATTTTGGAATTTTGTAGAGTATTTTTAGATGTCTTGAAACATTATATGACGTTTTAGAGCGCTCTCAACTATTTGGAAATATTTTATAAAGCTTTGAAGCGTTTTAACACATTCTAGAGCATTCAGAAACATTTGTAGAGCGTTTTAAACATTTTGAAGCATTTTGAAACACTGAATGACAGTCTAAGGCATTTTGGAATGTTATAGAGTATTTTGGGATGCCATGAAACAATATATGACGTTCTTCAACGTTTTGGAACTTTTTAAAACACTATAAGGCATTTTGTATCTCTGTATGAATTCGGCAGCGTCTTGGAATGTTATAGAATATTTTTGGACGTTCTGAAGCATTATGTGATGTTCTAAAGCGGTTTTACTTGTTTGGAATCATTTTATAACGTTTTGGAACATTCCCAATTATTCTCGAACGTTCTAGAATAATCTAAAGTATTTTTAAACACTGTCTAGTATATTATAGAGTATTTTGGCAATTCTGGAACATCGCACGATGTTTTTGAACTTCTTAAATGTTTGGAGAAATTTTATAACGTTTTGAAGGATTCTAAAATATTCTGTAGTGTTTCGAGATATTTCAAGTGCCTTCTAAAGAGTTTTGTGATGATTTGGGGACTCATATCAACGCTGATAAATAAATTGACATCTTTCAAAAGGACTTGGAACCACAAATTGAAATAATGCGTCTGAATAAAATCAAATTTCAACAAAATGATGCATCTTGTCATACGGCTGGAATCGTGAAAGATTGCTACTTTCAAGATGTATATTTATTGCTCGTTTCCTAAAAATTTGGGAGCAATTTCACTCCAGATTGCTAAACATTAGTATTCTGACTCCCTCTTTCTTTTATTTTGTCAATCTAATCTTTGGGTTTCTCTTAAAGGTGAGAACAATCTTGCATCATGCTTACATGTCCGTAATATGATATTAAATTGGACAGAATATAAAGTGAGATCAATTTAAATCAAGAAGAGGTCAGGCTAAAGTTCACAACTAAAATTGCGAGAAAGTTGCCATATTCAGAAACACCCTGTTTATTTATGATACCAATCAGACAAGATTGTTACTAATGATAATAGAATTAATTCGAAATTCTTCATTAGCTTACAACATTTTAATTATGCTCTATCAAAATCACTCAAACTGAAACGTCTAGGTTAATGCCGATGAAGATAATCAGTTGCGTGCTCATCACGAGTTTTTACCCTCACACATTGAAGGATTTAGACATACGTGGTGTGTGTAACAAGGGTGGATCGCGTGTGAAACACAGGACTGGATTCAGACGAAGAAATATCAAATTTAAACTGAAGCCGTGTAAATATAGATTATTGGGTTGAATTCATATCCCCTCCACAAACTGTTCCTCATTTGTTACTGCACATCATTTGCGAATAACGACGAAATGAACGTTTAAATTAGCTCCAAACATAATATATAAATCATTTAGGTAATTTAGTTTCTTTATGTTGCCATAAATGCATCTTTAATATATTAATTCCACATGACGGATGTTGGTTGCGTGCGATGACAGCACGGGGTTTCAGTGACGTCATGAGAAATGAGAAACGGATATCAAAGTTGGCATGACCTTGCACTTGTCAATAATCAATCAAGGGAGATGAAACTGTACTGAAATTATATCCTCGACTTGATAAAATTTGTAATTTTTTCGCATTTAAATCATTTTCGCATGAATACCTCTGGAATATATTCCAACCTATTTCCCTGGCTCGTATATTCTTCATATTAAGTTGAATATAGGCCTTGGTGGTATAGATCACTATAGTGAGAGGTGAGAGGGGCTCGAACACGGGACACGAAGATGTGATCTTCGGGTCGCCACGGTCCACTGCTTGCGTCTTACTACAAATTGTGTCCGTGTTCCTCTAGTCGTTTATGCATACATGAACTATTGTTTATTATTTTTTAAGTTTCGCGCGGGGAATCAAATATGAATTATCGTTGAATATAAGGATAGAATGATGCACGCAGCGCCGGATTCTCAACATTCTTACACGAGTTTTTAGATTATTCTGCATTCATAAATTATCGAAAATTTATTGCCATATGAAATTCCGCTGAGTCCTTAAGGAAACTACCGGTAATCTGATTAAGCGATACTATTATGGCAATCAAAGGGACTGAATATATAATAAATTATACTACAGAAATCATTTTAGGAAAAGCTTCCAAAATATGACACATTTACGTTGCCTTATTCAACCCCATTGGACGGATTTATGCCTGTACCAGCGGGGCTGGAAGATAAAATACTGAAACTGATTTAACGATGAATGGCACTGAATGAACTTTCTATTACCGTTCAATTAATTATTCTACGATTATTATTTTAGTTTTAATGCAGATTGAAGGACCCAAGTATGGATTAGGAAAAATTTTTTTAGGTATTGCAGTCCACTTAATTTTATTCATGTTGCTATTCAATTTCGGACGTTTCGGATGTGCACCCATCCATCTTCAGCATTCTTATAAAGTATTACAATCCTAGAACCTTGTTAACAGCATAGTTGTGAAGATTAACTTCCAATATTTATTGATAACAATAGGTAAATAACAATTAGCTCAAAAATCACAAAAATGTGTGAATGTAACTTTGAGGCTACCACCAACCAAGGTGGCTAGTGATAAAATTCTAATTCTAGCAATTATCTTATGGAACGATTATTGCGTTGACATGGCCGTTGCGGTCGCCTAGTGGAACGTACTATCTGTGTCACCTAAACACCTATGTAATATTGAACAACTGTAAAATCAAATAATCCTTACTTTTCCGACTCATGTATAATAGAAGTACTGTGATCGTGATTTTCTGACAGTTCGAGATTTTGATGAATCTTCACGATTTAAACCCTGCTTAACTCAAAAAACAATTTAAATTAAGTTGGTCTGTCTGAAAGCACGATAACTTGAGAACGCGTACGAATTTTCGACTGAAATTTCATATTAGAGCTTTTTATCAAGAAGTTAGTTCTCAGTTTCAGTACCAACCTTTTATTGATGAAACTTTTCAGTTTCTTGCGTTTATTTTATAGACGGTAGTATTTCTCATGATAAAAATAACTGAAATTGATCATTAAATGATTTGAACCATCATTTTCCTGAGCCATTTTTCATAATTATCAGCAGTCCAGTTGTTATCATGAAAATTTGAATTGAGTATTATAAAATTCGTTATATTTTTTGAAAACAGAAGAAGTAATGAAAATCATAATGTGAAATGAAAATCATTATTAGTTTTATTAATACGAAATCTCAATATTCTGCGACTGATTATTTTAAATTTATGTGAAAAATTTGAAAAGTCTGTAATATGAAGTGCACTTCCGGCTTAATCGATTGGGACAAAAATAGGAGATGATCATTTGGATGCTACAGCAATTTCAAATACTGAATTCTAGTATCCTACGGCTAATCATTCTAGATTTATGCGGAAAATTCGAAACAGGAATTCAGTACAGACGATTGCAACCATAATGCGAAGTGCACATCAAGATCCTAGATCCTATACTAGTCTTTTATACAAAATTTCAGAATTATACGTTTGACGAATTCTGAGATTTGCGAGGTATGCATATACACACATACATACGTACATACGTACCGACATCAAGCCAAAAATAGTCAAAATGGTTTCAGGGATGCTAAAAACGGATATATCCATCAAAATCAAGTAAAGTGCACTTCTGGCTTGGCCGATTCTTACAAAAATAGCAGATAGCCATTCTGATACAACATCAAGTTCAAATACTGAATATCAACATCCTACGGTGGATCATTCTTGATTTATTAGAAAAATTCGAAAAACGTTTTAAGTAAAGTGCACTCCCGGTACAGACGATAGGAACCATAATGCGAGGTGCAGAACTAGACCCTATACCAGTCTTAAGTACAAAATTTCAACATTATACGTTCAACCAGTTTTGAGTTTTGCACGCACACACGCACGAACGAACGAACATACGTACCGACATCAAGCCAAAAATAGTTAAAATTGATTCAGGGCTGCTCAAAACAGATATTTCCATCAAAATCTCGATATGTGAATTTTGTCGGTTCCACAATACTTCTTTGTACTTAGTACAAATAAGTAAAAACGCATTATTTTTGCAATAACTTTTTGGCAAATTGAGCTATATATTGTCACAAATTTTATTATAAATAATTTATAATCACAGGTTGCAATACAAATTTTCACTTTATACACTTATATGATCACTATTTCGCTCACAGTTACTCGTACTGAATTACTAACTGAATGAATTCTTCTCCTAGCTCACGCTCTTATATACCTAAGCCGACAATGGGCCAACATCCAATTGTCTAACAGTTGTTCCCTGGCAACCACCGAACATCTAGTGACTATAGCCTGTCAATCATGTCCGACAATTGAACATCGACCTTGTCATAACTAACTAGGCTTACAATTACAACGAACTCGAATAACTAATTATGTGACCTAATTACTACAAATATTTCATATTTGTGACAATATCAACTTACCCCTTCCCATCGGCTAGCGAAATATAAGCTGTTAAATTATGAAATATTTTTGTTACATTATTCAACCCTCTACACCTGTAGGACTAGAAGATAAAGGGTTGAAATTGATTTTCAATAAATAAGCTTGCTATTAGCGTTTGGTTCCCTATTCTACGAATATTATTATTGTCTGATAGATTTTTGTTGCATCATTTAATCCCCTGTACCCTTACCACCACGGTTGAAAGAAGAAGGTTTGAAACCAGTTTTATAATAAATGGCACTACATAAGCTTTCTACTAGCGTTTTGGCTTTGGAAGTGTGATAGATTTTAGTGCACCATTTAACCCCTTATATCCACAGGGTTGAAAAAGAAAGGTTAAAACTGATTTCGTGGTAAGTATTGTTTGATCCATTATTCTACAATTGTTATTTCAGGAGAAATAAGCTTTGAAAGCATGTCGCATTATTCAACCCCTAAAACACCAGGGATAGAAGATAAAGGGTTAAAATTGGTTATATAACAAAAGATGTTACATAAGATTTTTACTAGAGTTGACTTAATTTTTTTATTATCATTATTTTAGTGAATAAAAGCTACGAAAGCGTTACATATTTTCGTTGCATTATTGGAGCCCCTATAAAGTAGGGCTGGAAGAACAAGGGTTAAAATAGATTTTATAATAAATGGTATTGAATAAGCTTTCTATCAGTATTTGTTTGATTATTCTGTAAATACTATTTTCATGGAAATAAGTTGTCAAAATGTGATATATTTTAGTTTCATTATCGAATCCTCCATACCACCAGGGCTGAAAAATAAGGGTTAAAACTGGTTCTATGTGAAATGGTACTATACTAACTTTCCTTCAGCGTTCATTTGAATATTATACGGTTATTATTTTAAAAGATATGAGGTTTCAAAAAGTGATGGATTTTCCTTGCATTATTCAACCCTCTATACTGTAAGGGTTAAAAAATTAAAGATTGTAACTAAAACTTATGAAAGCTATATATTATTATTTTAAAGGATTCCTCTAATTACTGGTCCATATTTTACCAAATTCAAGGGTTGATATAAGGGTGGACATTAGTTTTGTAATAAACATAACTATTTAAGCTTTGTATCAGCATTTGGTACATTGCTCCACGATTATTATTTTGGAACATATAGGCTCTCAAAGTGTTTCACTTGTAACTGACAATCGCTGCTAGATTTTACCCCCTGTACTTCCGGCTACTTTGATATAAAATATATGATTCATTCACGTTTAGAATGGATCATGGCTCATCATAGGCCAATGATTCTAGCTATCTTTCTGATCGGCCAAAATGTTAAACCATTAGTACAAAAATCTTACCCAGTTTTTATTAATTACATTAATGTAAAAATTAGTAAATTAAATTTGTACTTCTTTATAACAATAGGTTCCAGGGGGCTACTTTTGATGGTTTGCAGCCTGCCAGACAAAACTGTCAAGATAATTGCATTTCAGATGCCTAATTTTTAAAACAGTTTGTTCATTTACTGAGCGAATTATTGGATCTAGAACAAAACAAAAAAGTTTGAGCAAACGATAAGATTGAGATGGAGTAAACAATCATGTATTGAATATCACCTCATTGACGTCATATAAATATGGCACACCTGTGCGGTACACGGCCATCAACCATGTACCTCTGCACCGCACATAGTAAAACATGGTCTAGGTGGATTCTAAATACCAGTGTAACTATTAAAAGGTCATAGTACATAATTAACAATGCTATTATTATACGGAGTAAGAGTACTTGTCGAGTTGTGCAATATGCATATAAATATTACAAAAGGATCGTCTTTTGCAGATTCACCAAAATAAATGCACTAATCAATTAATTCATTCAAAGATTTTAATTAGAAAAATTTATTATTTCTGGAGTAGTTGCCTTTGAAAAGCGCCCTGTTGTCCATTTTCTGGACTCTAAACACGGTAATAAACTAATATGGTTGAAATTTGGTGCAATTACTAATTGGTGCTGCCACCTCTCTGATTTTGCACCCTCAATTTTAAAAGAGAGAAATTGATTTTTTCTTTAATTGTTATTAGGATTGCAGGAATCAAGATTACAAAAAAGAGTGTGTGAATATAAATCGCAGTAATTATATTATATTTTCATGTAATTCGTAAGAAATGAATTTTCTTGTTATGGGAAAAGTGTTTATGCAATTTTAATAATTAATAGTTGGAATATGTTGCTTTGTTTTACTTCATATGATGTATGAATGAGAATACATTTCCAGAAACAAGGCTATTGTCGATTAATTAATATTACAATAGTTATTTGTTTGAGAAACGGCCGCAAATTTAGCTCCAATGGGGTCTTTCGAAAAAAAAAACTTCCATATATTTCCTATAATTATGATAGATTCAGTCATTTTAAACATCTTTATATAGAAAAAATTTGATTTCCTGACACTTTTCATTCATAATTTTGATAAAAACATTTCGCGGTATCCAAAGTGAAGTCACAGCTGCTAGAATTTGTATAGTAATACCAAGCAAATATGAACAATCTTTTATAAATGTTATATATTTATTTTGGTACCTTAATTCATTTTAAAATACATTTGGACCTCAAAGTAGGATGTACAAAAGAAATATTACATTCTGCCAAGTAAAATGGAAGTAAAATTTTTCAAAATATGCAATATTCGTGTTTGGACGGACTATAGATATAAAGACCGTGCGCACAAAGCGCGCGCATAATGTGTCCAAATGTAGGCAACTCTGATTGGCAGTTAGGTAACTGGCAATTGATACGTCATCACAAAATTTGAAATATGACGAAATCTTCAAAAAAATTCACTTGAGAAACTATACAGTTTCGGTGAGTTTAATAAACTTTTAAGTTTTTACTTTAAATTCAATTTTCAAAAAAAAAAAAATTAAATAAAAAAAATCAGTGAAAGATGACATTGTGCACTTTATTTTACTGGAATTCAATTAATTTTCAATATTGGACATGTTACATAAAGTATTCTTATTTTTTATCGTAAAATTCAATTACGCAATAAGAAAAGAAGGGTAACATTCGAAAAAATAGACTTTTATAATGTTTGTCAACTGTAGCTTCGGCGTAGCGTACCTATCACATTTTTTATGAATAACCAAATAATTATTTACTATATTGTAGCTTCAAATCTCCTTCAAAAATGCTGTTTTCATATTATGATAATTCGAAATTGTTCCTGAGATACAGCGTTTTGACGATGTGCCAGATTTCAGGCAAAACATTAGACAAGTTGAATTACGCCGAATATGATTGATCAGCAGTCAATTTTTTTTCATTGTCTCATACGTAAAATTTACCGCTGAATTGAATGATGAAATAAAAAATAGGGTATTCTATTTCAAATAAGAAAGTTGAGGCCAATTTTCACTCAAACCAGATGTGTTACTGGTTTGAAGATATTTTAATTGATATTGGCATATTGAGAAACCCATAGATACCAAATTTTACAGAATTGTATCAAATAGTATTTAGATAAAGATAGTGTAAGCGGTCGTGGAACACCCTGTATATTCCAAAGTAGAATATCTCTTAAGAGAATACGTTGATTTTAAGGTTAAGATCTGGGGAAATTTCGTTGAAGTCACTTGACGCTGGCAATAGTTTCAATGTGACAGCTGTCAAAGTTGTGAAAAAAATAATATTTTTTATATATTCATCACTCAAATAATCTGTAAAATAACGTTTTGTTACATGAATATTTATTTAATTATTTGGATGTTTGTAAAATGCCAGTGTTTTCCGAATTTTCTGCGTTATAGACCAGGCGCTCGTGACAGAAAAAAGAAAACAATTTTTTACAGGTTGCTATTAATAGAGAACATGTTTCAGCTGCAAGCTTCAAATATTTGCATTCAAGAATCCCCGCCAGGTGTTAATGCATATTGAAAAATTTATTTTAATTAGCAACAAGACACAGCTTTTTCGGACAATTTTTTACAATCTGCCATTGTTTTGGATGTAATGTAAGTCTGCAAAATCGACGAAGATCTTACTGGCAGACATTTGACGTGACTTCAATAGTAGAGCATTCTCAGGTTAATTCATAAATTTATTGCGTAATTCGGAACAATTTTTTACAGTCTGCTAATCACAAATAAGACTGATACTAGAGTCAAGTTAAAGAAATTTCTCAAGGCGGACTGTTCGCACATTTATTACATTTTATGATCCAATAATGAATTAACGAATTTTTTATAATAACTTGAAAAATTTTTTACAGCTTAAAATTAATTCAGATATAAACTTGAGAACCATAAATTCAAAATAGAATAAATGGCAGACTAATATAAAGTGTTTTCAATTTGCAAAAAAAAAAATGCTTATGACAATTTTTTAGTCTGCCTATTCTCCCATGTAATGTTTAATTGTAAAGTAACCAGGATATTCAACAGCAGACGATTTTTGAGAGTAATCATTATGTTTATTCTTATTTATTTCTTATATGTTTTTGATCATTATGTTTTATTGTATGCGTACACTACTAAAAATATTTCTTAAAGCTTAGGCTGTTGAACTTAAATTTTCTGTAAAATATATATTTGTATACATTTACGAATTTGGAGACCCATTTTTACACAATTTTTTCGTGCAATTTTTCGTTCAAGTATTTATTTAGTCAAATTATATCGATTTTGGGAGGATTTTGAATGATTTTTATTAGCTAAAATTTTTATTGGAAAAATAACTCATATTTGTCAAAACACAAACAATACACCACGTCATATAAACAGTTTAGAGTAGGCAACGCGAACTTCAAGCTAGGATAGACATTCTGAATTCCATTTCCCCCCTACCTGAATCTGCTTCAAAGCAAACTGTATACCAGCATGGAAGGTGCGGAGTCTGGTCATTGGTATATTCTTGTTGCTATTATTGTTATAGTAATACTATTGCTAACACATATCGTCTGCCGTTGGATATTTCGTCGATGTTCGAACTAAATATTGCAAGGCAAAAAAGGCAGACTGTTTACATTTGTTTCTTTTTGCCTACAACTTGAACTGTTCGAATAAGTATGCTATTAGTATAAAACGGATTATTCCATTCGTAGTATTTATAACAAGGTTAACAATGCTAAATCGCCATAGAAACGGTGCATATCAGTGGGTATTTGGACGTGTATAAATACCATCGGGTATTACACTAGTGGTCCAAGTGAGTATTTTACTCAAAGATGTGGATACCTCCAATTTGTGCTTTCTTCGTCTTTAATGGAATATTTTTCTGAATATCTTCATCAATTTTATCTTCTGATCTATCACCAAACCTTTCTGAACTAGATTCCATATCAAGACGCAATATATTTCTCTATTATTCGTCAAAGAAAATGCAAGAAATTCTAATTTTTCAGTTTGACAGAAGTTTGTTTATTCGTAAAATTACGTGAGTTGTTACTAGATTCATAGAAAACTAATTTGAAAAAATGGTTTGACTCCTGAAATAGTCATTTATTATACCATAAGTAGTTGAAGTATTATCGATTATTTTTGTGGTGCTATCACGAATGTTTATTGTGCTTGCGTTTGAATACCACGAGTGTGCAGCACGAGTGGTATTCACAAGCACAATAAACATGAGTGATTGCACCACAAAAATAGTCTATAATAAATACTTTAACTACAAATGGTATATGGAGGACTATTCCAGGAGTCAAACCAGTTTTTCAAATTAGTTTTCTGTGAATCTAGTAACAACACACATAATTTTCATAGGAACGAGTAAACAAACTTCTGTCAAACTGAAAAATTAGAATTTTTTGCATTTTCTTTGACGAATAATAGAGAAATATATTGCGTCTTGATATGGGAACTAGTTCAGAAAGGTTTGATGATAGATCAGAAGATAAAATTGATGAAGATATTCAGAAAAATATTCGATTAAATACGAAGAAAGCACAAATTGAAGGTATCCACATCTTTGAGTAAAATACTCACTCTGACCACTAGTGTAATACCCGATGATATTTCTACACGTCCAAATACCCACTGATATGCACCGTTTCTATGGCGATTTAGCATTGTTAACCTTGTTATAAATACTACGAATGGAATAGTCATATATAATGCCACAAGAGCTTCAAAATTATCGGATATTTCTCGATAGGTTCGTTGCAAACAAATGAACGTGTCAAGTTTTCCAGGTTAAAAAATCACGAGCTCGTAGCGCGAGTGATTTTTCTGGAAAACTTGACAACTTGATTTGTTTGCAGGAAACCTTGAGAGAAATATCAGATTAATTTCAGAGTTCGAGTGGTATTCGGAAGATTATTTTTCCCATCCAAATTCATCAATAGATTCCAGAGACTCGACTCCGAATCTGCTCATTTTTACATTCAATCTGTCTGTCAGTTTGACAGATGCTGAATCAACGCGGATGAATGTTCTTTGTTTTGTATATATAACCAACAGACAAAATTTTCAAAAAATTTCCACTTGAAAACCGTGTAGGTTGTACCACGTGACGTCGAATGGTGCAATTCTATTGGTCGAAATTTGGATAAAAACAATCCTCCATATACCATTTGTAGTTAAAGTATTATAGACTATTTTTGTGGGGCAATCACTCATGTTTATTGTGCTTGCGTTTGAATTCCACGAGTGTGCAGCACGAGTGGTATTCACTACTTATGGTATAATAAATGAATATTTTATGTTGAATTTTTCGATAATTCATGAGGCAGACTATAAAAAAATGTTCCGAGTTATTATAAAAAATTTGCTAATTCATTATCGGGTCATAAAATGTAATAAATGTACGAACAGTCTGCCTTGAGAAATTTCTTTAACTTGAATCTAGTATCAGTCTTATTTGTGATTAGCAGATTGTAAAAAATTGTTTCGAATTACGCAATAAGTTTACAAATTTACCTGAGTATGCTTTACTCTTGGAGTCATGTAAACTGTCTGTCAGTAAGATTTCAGTCAATTCTGCAGACTTGCCTCACATCCGAAAGAATGGCAGACTGTAAAAAGTTGTCCAAAAAAGCTATTTCTTGTTGCTAATTACAATGAATTTTTCAATATGCGTTGACACCTAGCGTGGATTCTTGAATGAAAATATTTGAAGCTTACAGCTGTAAGTATATTCTCTATTAATGGCAGCCTGTAAAAAATTGTTCCCTTTTTTCTGTCACGAGCGCCTGGTCTATTATGGAAACTGAACTTGCTCGTCGCGGTCGCGTAGAAACAATTGTAGCAAGCATTATACAGTTTGTGATGATAAAATAAAAATTTTAAACGAGCAAAAAGTTTGTTTCAGAATTGTTAGGAAGTAACCAAACTAACAGCTTCTGATTCGTCGAAAATTATGATTGAAAAGTCATACGGAATTATCCCAAACGATGTGTCTAAATGTCACTTGTTCCAACATAATTTTTGCTTATGAAATATGCAAATTTCAAAACAGTTTCAGAGAAATATATTTACGCTGCGTTTAACAAAAAATAATAATAATGTATGATGACTAATTCTGAAGAAATGTCAATACAGTTACTCAGGTAAACACATCCCTCCAAGAAAAGCAATTCTACCTACGTTAGATTCCTGGAAACATATCTCAACTATTTCTCCTCATGCGTAAACTATTACTTACAATATTTTCAGGTAGAAAGAACCCTACAGTGGCGCCAAAGCTGTCACCGTCCAGACGGCAATGTGCACAATTACACCCTCTACAGGTGACTACATTTTAACAGTTGGATGTGCTGATTGTTGTTATCTGATCAGTCAGTTTTGACTTAGACCTTGAGGAGAAACAAGTGCGGGAAAAAAAGTTACATTTGTTTTAAGTGAAGGAAGTGAGCAATTGGTGTGGTTTAGTGGTTAGGAAAATTTTAGGTAAGTTAATGGAATTTGAATATGTTTCCGATTTACACAAAGGTGTACACAACCTTTTTAATCGAACACTTGATGCTTGACCATCTTCCGATCACCTGCGTTCCAAATAATCACATCTTACCCACTAAACCGTATCGTCTTCCCTCGTCCTTTACTCTTACACCCCCTCATTGACCTTATACCAATCTCGTATCGTACGTGTGCATTGAACATCCGAAGATCTGTACATCGAAACATCTGCAGGCGGATCGCAAGATCGGCCACCCGTGACAGATCTACTTGGCTGTGCTCCACACAGTGTTCTGTTTTGTTACACGTCACTGGATATTGTGGAGAAGTGTGCAAGAGATATTAAGTTAATAATTGAGGGCCGTAGAAAAAGTTAACACACAGTAATATCCTTTTTACCTGTCGTAGTGAATTTTCAGCTACCTAAGCAAAATGTGGAGTCAGAGGGTGCGTGAACGAAGCGCACGCAAGAAAATCTCGCGGGAGCTAAAGTTAGAGATCAAGTTTTTCTGTAAGTTGGTCGAACATTTCCCTATATATTAACCTCTGTCGCGTGGAATAATTTATGGGACCTTTGGATTGGTTTTTCCGAATTACTTCCCAACTTAATTTAAATGGAAAATATCGTTACATTGTTGAGACAATTACCTAAAGGAAAATGACGATATTACACCGAATTTAACTACTCTCGCGTGAAATTTCTTTCATAAAGTTGGGCCTACTCTGAATAATACCTACAAGGCGAAGGGTGGAACTTATCATGTCGTTTGAAATGTAACTTTGCGATCCATCGACGCGTTGAACTGTCCTAGCTTCCAATCCTTTATGATCATTGTCATCTGCTGAACAGTTTGTAGTAAACTTATAAACAATAAACTGATACAAACTTGTATCAATCATCAGCAGAACAATTGACAATCGCACAATCGCCATTATCTAAGAGGTGACGCATGTAAGTGGTAGATTAGTAAAGGGGTGAACAGGATTTGCGCCTCCACCAAAAAAACTCTTCTAATCTTAGTTGGGAATCGCAATGACTTTTCAAATGATTTTGTTGGATCAAACAGATCTGCGTGACTTGACGCAACAATGTTACGCCCGCTTGAGCACTCACACACTATTATACAGCGACGGAGAAGACGACTGAACAATTCTTTTCATAACTATTTTGAGCCGCGATTTATTTTGCTCCGCCGCTGGTATCTCCCGATCAAGCGGTTTTGTAACGGGCGTTCCAACAAAGCATTCACGTTCTGTAATCCGTCCAATTGTCACTGTTTAAAATGTTCTCAATTATGATTGTACAGAGATACATGTCTATGTATCGAGCATTACGTCAAACTGAGAAGCTTATTTTAAAATGATTTTTACTTGTACAAAGTACATTTCAAGATTTTGATGGAAATATCCGTTTTGAGCATTCCTGAATCCATTTTGACTATTTTCGGCTTGACGACTGTACGTGTGTACGTAAATCTCAAAGCCCGTCGAACGTATAATGTTGAAATTTTGTATTTAAGGCTAGTCTAAGGTCTAGTTGTGCACCTCGCATTATGGTTGCAAACGTCTGTAGCGGAGGTGCATTTTACTTGAAACTTTTTCTGAATTTTCCGCAGAAATCCAAAATGATAGGACTTTGAAATTCAGTATTTAAAATTTTCGTAGCGTCTAAATGATTACCTTGTATTTTTGTATCAATCGGCTCAACCAGAAGTGCACTTTATGTAACAGATTTTTCGAATTTTCCGCATAAACTCAAAACAATCAGTCGTAAAATATTGAAATTTTGTATTAAGCACTTATATAACATCTAGCTGTACAACTCGCATTATGATTACAATCGTCTGTACCGGAAGTGCACTTTACTTGTAACATTTTTTGAATTTTCCGCATAAATCCAAAACGATTGAACGTAGATTGTTATAATTCAGTATTTAGGACGATTGTACTGTCTAAATGCTCATATCCTATTTTTATTGAGATCCACCGAGCCGGAAGTGCACTTTACTTGACAATCTTTTGGAATTTTTTGCATATATTCGAAACGATCAGGTGTAGAATGTTGAAATTTGGTATTTCAGTCTGCTGTAGCATCTGAATGATTTCCTACTATTTTCATAACAATAGACTGAGCCGGAAGTGCACTTCAATAGGAATTCATTTTTTAATTTTGCGCATAAATTCACTCAAAATCACATCGTATTATGTATATATCCAATGATGTACAAGTAAGTCACGTGATGTTAACGTCAGATTTTTTATTATGTTAATGGCTCAAGGATATCTCTGTGTATCCTTTTCGTCTCACTCTTGTGAATAATTAAGGATAAAGCAATTACATTTAAACAATACACATGCAATGACTGCTTATGATGCAAAAAATGTTTTGTCTTGAATGGAACAAGGTTAGTTCAAAGTGAAAACGGGCAAAAAGTGACATTCTGCGGATAAATCAAATTGAAATTGATTTGAAGAGAAATCTAATAAATAATGGCATTAAATGGGGAAAAAATAACCGCATACTTGTCACTTTGTCTAATAGACCACATTGGAAATAAATTGATGTGAAATCGGCAAGAAAGTGAGGCTAAAGGTGGGTTTATGCAGCTTTTTATAAGAGATAAAGATAAACATAAACAAAATATCAATATACACAGAAACATATTACGTTTACGCAGTTTTAAAGTGAATCCTATATGTTTATATTGTATCGCAAAGTTTAAGTGCAAGCGCAGTTTGAAGGACTGAAATAGTTTCTATTTGACATTCATTAGTTCGGTATCCTCAGAAATTATTTTTACTTCCTCGACCTAATAGGGATAATATTGTTATCTTTATTTTATACAGTTCGAAATTTTGTTGAATTCTCACGTTTTAGACCCTACTGAATCCAAAAAACAATTATAAAAAATCCGCTGTGGCCTTAACAGTAATCCCCCGATCATAAATTTCATGGCCAGTGTCGTATCAATTAATTGCATATTTCAAAGTAAAAGCTGTCATTATCAAAGTGACAACTGTCATTATTAAAGTGACAGCAGTCATTGTTTAAGTGACAGATGGCGGTTATTTCTTAGTCCTTACATAAAATAAGTATTTTCGAAAATTGAGATTCCTTTTCTAGATTAATTAATTGGAACATACAGTTACGACATTTGATCGCCGGAAGTGTAATTTGAAGATGGTAACGTGGATTCCACTACATTATTATTTATTTTTCATATTTACTAAGCTTATCTCCCCGAGAGCTCAAAATTGATACCAAACTAGACATCATTCAAATGATTTGTGAAAGAAACAATTAAAATCGTTTAAATATTCTCTTTGACACTTCTACTAGAATTATCTCTACAAGAGCTTTTATTTGATACCAAATACGATGAAGCCAAATTACGTATTTAAAAAAAACAATTGACGAACGTTTGTATGTAATGTCAAAATATGAGTGATAATAATCCTAATTTGACAATATGATTCTCATTGTTTCTTTGGTTCAGAAAAATGTAACAAATTTTATAATAATTTCAATTTTGATAATTACAAATGAATTGCCGATAAATTTGAAAAATGTTTGGCATAAATGTTGTGCCAAATCATTTAAGAATCAGTTTTGATTATCTCATATTTTATGATGAATTCTACCGTTTTTGAAATACACGCAAAAAACTAAAAAGTTCGATCAATAAAGTTTTGGTACCACTGGTTGAAAAAAGCTCATCTACGAACTTGAACCTAGCTTTTTGATGAAGAACTTGAATATAAAATTTCAATCAAAAATTCGTACGCGATATCAAGTTATTGTGCTTACAGACAGACTGATTTTTTTTAATTGTCTTATGGGTTCAGTAGGGTCTAAAATATGAAGATTCATTAAAATCTCGAACTGTCAATAAATCACGAATTCTTCCCCTATTATATTTTTATTAAAAAACCAAGTTTAAGTTCGTGAATGAGCTTTTTCAACCAGTGGGCCAAAACTTTATTGATGGAACTTTTCAATTTCTTGCGCTTTATTTTTTTAACAGGGTGTAGATGATTAAAATCATTTGATTCAAATTGATTAAAATCAAGATTTTAATCAAGTGATTTTTTCAAAAAAAAAAATCAAAAATATTTTCCTCTAAAGAATAACACCACAGTAGAAAATGAAGTATACTACTTGAAAGAAAATTAGGAACAGAAAGCATACAAATTTTATCAAAAATAAAGAATTATACTAGAAAATGAAGAATAAATTAAATTATGGCATAAAAAATTCTAACTTAGAATTGGAAATGAGCAAAAAATTGTATAAAGAAACTGTGGGAGTTTTTCAAACATGCTGAAATCCCTGAAACACTTGACGCATTTTCCATGTCAATTTAAAATTAAATCAGTATTGGATATACTATCTAAATAGTACTTTAAAAGTCAAAACTAAAAAAAAAAGAAAAAATCAAAAAAATGTTTTATTATATAAATCGTGATTTTTTATTTAAAAAAAATTATGTACACCCTGTTTTAAACAGTAGTATTTATCATGAAATATAAATCAACTCAAATTGATCCTTGAATAATTTTTCTGAAGCAGAGAAATATTGAGAACCGTAATGTGAAAATAGAATTATCATTACTTATATTAGGACGTCACATGCAAATCTTCGTCAATTGTTTTTCAAAATAGATAATTTGGTTCAATCTTGTTTGATATCAAATCAAAGCTCCTGCGGGAACAATTCTAATAGCAGTGTCAAAGAGGATATTTAAACGATTGTCAATTGTTTCTTATTCAAATAATGTCTAGTATGGTATCAATTTAAAGCTCTCGAGGAATTAAGGTTGTTGAGTAGTAAATCAAAGTATATGAGAATTCATTTAAATTTTTACAGTATATTATTTGTTTAGTGAAGAATATTCTGGCAAAGTTTGAACTCAATCTTGTTACTATTTATCGAGATAAAAAATGTCAAAGTTGCGGTTCGGTGACCTGATATTACCTTGCATTAATGCATGCGACGTGTCTCACATTGATTTATACGTCATTATCTCGACTACCTAAAATGACAACATTACAAAAAATCGTCAAAATATCTACGAAAGTCTTATAAACATGTGTACCAAGTTTCAAAAAAGTCTTGTTTATAGTTTCAGAGAAAATTGAATTATTACTCAAAAAAATTGAACAAAAGCTACCAAAATTTATCAAGTTATCATACGCTTGGCAACGTCGCCGCATGAGATGAAATGGGAAGAATGTGTGTGATTAGAATAAACAAGATTCTTTATTATTTCCCTGACTTGACGGTACACTGATTGAGTAACCCATTTATTCTTCCATCGATATTATTTTTTTGATGTAGATTTATCATCAATAAGTTTGTTTGGTTATGGAACACAGTACCACTACTAAACGACAGATGATGTCAAAATACTTCCAAAAGTCTACAGCGTTGCGCACTATACATATCATATTGTAGCTTTGTTAAAATATGAAAAAAGGATATTTCAACGGATGGAAGCTCTTTAAAAGAATAGAATAAGGAACCAAACTATTCAAAATCATGTATTTTCAACTGAAAACAAACATTTCCATTAGTTTTAATTATTGAAATTTTGTTTTTTTGAAGTTGGCAATGAATGTTTATCCTATGTGTTTAGCATAGAGCAGGGTTCCCACCACAACTTGACCATATTCCTCTTCTTAACAACCTTAAGTTCAGGAGATATCAAAAATAAATAATCAGTGCAATCCACGTTGCCATCTTTAAATTACACTTCCGGCGATCAAATGTCGAAACTGTATGTTCCAATCAATTGAAGACCCCGAAAATCTAGAGAAGGACTCTTCATTTTCAAAAATACTTATTTTATGTGAGGATTAGAAATAAATGCCATTTGTCACTTTGAAATATACAATTAATTGATGCGACTCTTTAAATTTCTGAAACTGGCCAAGAAATTTATTGTCTGGGAAGTACTGTATGTCCACATTTTCCTAATTGATCTTTCTATTACTAAAATTTGTCTAGCTGTGAAAGGATAGTCATTTATTCAACTGCCGTGGCTACGACTATAAAATCAATTGATTGAGGCTTTTTGGGGCTCACTTGTATAATTTTTAGTGTAAATCAAGATATTAACCGAATATTATTACACAGATTTTTTTTTTAATGTAAACTGAAACAGATGAATATGTCATTTATTATATTGAGGTACGCGGCTCGTACCCAATATATATACTAGTGAAAATCTCCTGCAAAGTTGTAAAATATCGTGAAATTAAACATCTACTATAACTTCCCCTTTTTACTCTGTTTTTCTGAAAAATGCAAACACTTCTCAACTTTGGAAGTTGAATAATGAACATATTCTTGGGAACTTTTTTGCCGAGCATGTAAGAAATTTATTTTCGCCCTAATTAGAAAAAACAAACGATTTTCTTAATGCATATCTTTAGACAGAAGACAGAAGAGAAGGGAAACCATTAATTTTGGTTGATAGCACTGTACACACATCTGTTTGAGTAGGCTTAATTCTCTAAGAAAATTTTTAATTTATGAGCGCGTTACAAGACCTAATTTTTATAAAAAGCGAAGAAGGTATTGGCAACTTATTTCACGAAGCATCTGTCACCGATTCATTCACACATTTGAATAATTTCTTAATATCGATCTTCCCCGCTCTTTTTCTGTCTTTTTCTCAGTGAGTTTTTCTCTTGTAAGAAGTAATAAAGTAACCGCAAATTTCCTGCAGTCCAGTGCCTACTACAACTACTGGTCATGCTCTCCGCTTTTTTCATTTCTTCAGTCACCAGCCGGTCATGTGTGTCAATTCGACATGGTGCTGAAAAACACCGCCATGGTTGACCAACGTGTGAACGAACAGTGATTCAAAACTTAAGAATGATACTTTACTTCTTACTGCCTCAGTAAGTGCGGAATTTTTTGTCAAAATATTTGAGCTAAATGAAGGCTGATTTCATGACGAAGATTGTAAAAAATTTATAAAACTTCCAATTGTGATTTCCTTGTGAGTAAAGATTTTTTAATTAAAGTAAAACATAGAAGAAGCTTTGCGAGGCAAAGTAGCGGAGTGCAAAGGGGGCTGAAATAAGAAGGGTGCCCGCGTATGTGCAGGGCATAGGGAAAATATCGCGTGTGGAGGAGCATGCGTGCTCGTACAAAAAAGCATAATCATGCACGCGCGTATTAATCGCTAGCGGAGAAGGAAGCGTCTTTCTCTTTCTTACAGGGGTAAAGGGGGTGTAAATACATTCACACACATACATGGAGAGTCACTTGCCTTCTTGGTAGCTTCTTTTGAACCAAAATTTCAAATTTTATTGATTTTGCCCCAATTTTTAATAAAGAAATTAATTTAATATTGACAAGATAACAAATAATGATGGGTTTTAGTCTTTACTGTTCACTTATTGACTGACGGGAGGTCATGTGCTGTACCCTAAAAAAAAATATTTGATCTTTATCAAAGTTATATGCAAAAAAAAATCCTGAAAATTTGGTGCAATCACCTCCAAAACTACAGATTTAAGAAAATGAGTAACGGGTGGTCATGTACTGGCCTAAATTGATCATAAAAACAAAAGCTTAATTCATTCTGATACTAACATCGAAAACCGCATGTCAATATCTTATGTAACTCGCGAGATATTAAGATAAATAGCCTCTACCCTAAAATGGGTGCTAGCCAATATCAGTTCAGAATTGAAGGTATAAAATTCAATTACTGACATGTTGCTCATTCTGTGCAACAATTTTCAGATTTCAATCATGCAGTTCAGCAGTAATTACCTTCTGAATTTTTATTTAATTTTTCACCCAAAACTGGGTGCATAAATAAAAAAATGAAGCAGTTTGGGCAAACCTACAAAACATTAGCTTTCATTTGGTACCAGTTTTAAGTCTGTAAGTGCTGTAGTTGCTGAGAACTCACGCAGGCAACACGCGTTTTGTTAATGTAAAGGTGGTTGCCTAAAAATTAGTAGTAAATATCAGAGCTTTCTACACAATTTCAAGAGCAAATTATTTGGAATGAAGAAACGCTTGAATGCTCATTAATTTTAAATTTGAAAAATCCAAAATGCAATATGAGATAGTGAATTCGAAATTTATCGCTAAGTACTCGACATTTGTGGACATAACTACACTAAATGTCTCATTTACATACTAAATTAATTAACTAACAAAGAAATACTGAATTTTCTTGTTACTCTTCGTTTTAGTTGTGGGAATGCTCTACGAATAAACAAAAGATTGCGTGGGCCACGCACGCCGCGATGTTATGTGGGTTGCTGACCAACAAAACGATAAATGAAAATGATAATCAAATGGGGAAATTACATCTGAAACACCAAAACGAATCATGAGCAAAGAGTACCTAATTTCCTTCACCTCCAATAGTAACTAGTCTAGCTATGTTTAAATCGCTATATCTTGTAAACTAAATGAGATACAAACTTGTAATTTAAAATTTACGTTTATTGATCTTATCTTGACTAAAAAACTGTTTTTAAATTATAATCATTTAATTATTTTTGGAGGTAAAGTAAAGAAAGTCTAAAATTGAATTGGATTTTTTGGTGGAGGCATCTTATTCACGTTTTAGCGCATTCTTGAGTTCTTAGCACTAACAGACTTGAAACGGGTACCAAATGAAAGCTGCTGTTTCGTAGGTTAGCTCAAACTGTTTGCTTTTTTATTCATACACCCAGTTTTAGGTAGAAAATTAAATAAAAATTCAAAAGATAATTACTGCTAAGCTTTGCATAATTGAAATCTGAAAATTACTACACAGAATGAGCAATATGTCAGTGATTTAATTTTATACCTTAAATTTCGAACTTATATGGGTTAATACCCATTATAGGGTAGAAACTATTTATCTCAATATCTTGGGAGTTACACGAGATATTGACATGCGGTTTTTGATGTTAGTATCAGAATGATTTGATCTTCTGTTTTTATGATCCATTTAGGCCAGTACATGACCACCCATCATTCATTTTCTTCAATCTGTAGTTTTGAAGATAATTGCACCACATTTTCAGGGATTCTTCGTTGTATAACTTTGATAAAAATCAAATTATTTTCATAAGGTACAGCACATGACCTCCTGTCAGTCAATAACTGAAATAATGAGGAGTAAAAGGTCCTTTTGACTGCGTACATGGACAAGTTTTGTATAAAATCAGTCACAACTTGAATTTGGAACTAAATGAAAGCTGCTGTTTTTTAGGCTAGCACAAACTGTTTGAATTTTTATTCATACACCCAGTTTTGGGTTAAAAATCAAATAAAAATTCGAAAGATGGTTACTACCAAACTATACATAATTGACATCTAAAAATTGCTGCACAGAGTGAGCAATACGTCAGTAATTTAATTTCATACTTTAAATTTCGGACTGATTTGGGCTAGTACCCATTTTAGGGTGGAAACTATTGATGTCAATATCTCGCGAGTTACACAAGATATTGACATGCGGTTTTCGATGTTAGCATCAGAATGAATTAAAATTTTGTTTTTATGATCAATTCAAGCCAGTACATGACCACCTGTCACTCATTTCCTTAAATCTGTAGTTTTATCGGTAATTGCACCAAAATTTCAGGTTTTTTTACTTACTTGTACCAAGTACAAGAAAGTATTGTGACATCGACAAAATTCACCTATCGAAATTTTGATGGAAATATCCGTTTTGAGCATTCCTGAATCCATTTTAACTATTTTTGGCTTGATGTAGGTACGTATGTTCGTACGTGCGTGCGTAACTCGTAAATCTCAATACTGGTTGAACGTATAATGTCGAAATTTTGTATTTAAGACTGGTATAGAGTCTAGTTGTGCACCTCGCACTATAGTTCCAATCGTCTGTACCGGAAGTGCACTTTACTTGAGACTTTTTGCGAATTTTTCCAATAAATTCAGAATGATCAACCGTAGGATGTTGAAATTCAGTATTTGAACTTGATGTTATATCAGAATGGTTATCTGCTATTTTTGTAAGAATCGGCCAAGCCAGAAGTGCACTTTACTCAAAACTTTTTTTGAATTTTTTGCATAAATATAGAACGATCCGCCATAGCATATTGAAATTTCGTATAAAGAACTTCTATAACATCTTTTGTACATCTTGCATTATGATTGCGATCGGCTAAACCGGAAGAGCACTTTACTTGTAACTTTTTTTTAATTTTCCGCATAAATTCAGAATGATCAGCCATAGGATACTGGAATTTAGCATTAGAAATTGCTGTAGCATCTAAATGGTCATCTTCTATTATTGTAACAATCGGCTGAGCCGGAAGTACGCTTTATATGACAGACTTTTTGAATTTTTTGCATAAACTCTAAACAATCAGTCGTAGAATATTCAAATTTTGTATTAGGCACTTTCATAATATCTAGTTGTACACCTTGCATTATGATTGCTATCGAATAAGTCGGAAGAGCACTTCATTCGAAACATTTTTTGAATTTTCCGCATGAATCCAAAACGATTGAACGTAGATTGTTAGAATTCAGTATTTAGAACGATTATACCGTCTAGATGCTCATATCCTATTTTTATTGAGATCCATCGAGTCGGAAGTGCACTTTACTTGACAGTCTTTTGAATTTTTTCGCATAAATTCGAAACGATCAGGTGTAGAATATTGAATTTTGATATTTCAGTCTGCTGTAGCATCTGAATGATTTTCATAACAATAGACTGAACCGGAAGTGCACTTCAGTAGGAATTAATTTTTTTATTTCGCGCATAAATTCAGATCTGTTGGTAGTCGTAGAATTTTGGAAATTAGTATTTAAGAATATTGTATTATAAGAATAATGGCCTACTGTTTCCATAGCAACCGACTTGGCTGAAAGCGCATTTTACTTGATAGATTATTAGATTCTCTTGTGTAAATCCAAAACGATTAACTGTGGAACGATGAGATTTTGTGTTATTGATATCCAATGATATATATGATCAAACACAAAATCACATCGTATTATATATGTATCCAATGATGTACAAGTAAGTCACGTGATGTACACGTCAGATTTTTTTTATATAACTTAGATAAAAATCAAATTATTATTTTGGGGTACAGCATATGACTTCCCGTCAGTCAATAACTGAACAATAAAGACTTTTGAGTTTGTACGCACACAAGATAATAAATGAAAGCTGCTGTTTCATAGGTTTGTCTAAAGTGTTTGATTTCAAGCTCAGTGATTTGTAAAATCTCTGAACAATCAAAAATGCGCTTTGATCATCAAGATGATTCTCTAATTTTTTTAAGTATTAACAAAAAGAACTCATTGTGTGATTATTTCAAATCTAATTCAAGGTAAAATGAGAGACAAAGAAATGGGAATACTTTTAGGAATAGGGTGGAAGGCTCCAATAAACAAAATTAAATTTGTTGTAAAATAAAAGAGTTAATTAATAAAAGAATATTGATTAATATAAGATACGTTGGGGATGTGGGTAGAAGATTTAACAGAGTATGTGAGGATGGTAGTAAAAAGTATAATAATGTAGGGTTGTATTAATCGTCTGTGCGAATGAAGAAAGAGCGCCGATCTTTCTCTTTCTTTTAGAGAGGGGTGTACACACACACTCATATATATTCCGGTGACAATTATTGATTGAGAATTCTTCCTTCTCTACTTACATGCAATGAGCAAAGACAAGAAAGTCTTGTACGTTATTAAAAGTTGTGTTAAAAAGAAACAGAGACCATCTTTCGGGTGGTAAGAAGAAGACGGAGGCAGGATTAAAAGAGGGAATATGTTGTAACTTGAATAATTGTGCTGCAGATGAGTTTAAAATCCAGCAGTCGTATTTATTGGTTGGGAATAAAGCCCGTGATTATTATTCTAGAGACTTTCGCTTTTGCCAAACCGAAGACGCGAGTACAACGTACGTATCTCACCCCTAAATGTCTGTGTGTTAGAAAAGGATGGAGGCGGTCAACCGTGTTTGTTTTAAGATCCGAGGGTGTAATTTAAAGATTGCGCGCGCATTTCTACCCCCGCCACTTTCCAATAACGGTACAGTCCGAGGTGTTTTTAATTTAAGATGTACGTGCACAGTTACATTTCTAATATAGGCCGGTATGAAATATCGCCCGAGTAATTTCAATTTTGCATGTGAACGTTTCAAGTTTCCGTGAGTTCTGGAGAGAGGAGAGAAGTTTCTCGCGAGGAGTGGAGAGGGGGAGAATTTCCGAGGGTGGGGGAACACAACACGCATGTTTTGCTTCACATGTGATGCGTGATCTATGTATGAACCACGCGCTACACCACGTGTACATCCACGGCGCAGGATCTTGAAACCTGCTGAGCAGAAATGCGGTACCCAACTTTTAAACATTCAAAAAATATCAAACAGTCATTAAATACTTGAATCAAGGCAGCTACAAGCTACAATCCTATGTGAGTTTAGTGTCTATTCTTATCGTGAATATCCAACAAGAAATATCGATTAGTTTTATATGTAAATAGATACAGACAAAAATCATATTGAAAACTATCCACCGGTACTTATTTTCAGGTGAAAAGTATTTAATACTGTGCTTAGGGGCTCTAACGTGTTTCAATCCGGCTTTGTAATATACTAGAGCCCTCAGATTTTTTATATTATTTTTTGCTTCGTTGACACGACATTGTTTCCATTCTCATTTTTAACTGTAACTGTTGCAGTTTCGAAATTCAGACAAGTGTTCCCAAAATTTAAAACTAATCACTCAGATTGATTTGAGAAAATTTCATTGGTTTGTGGATTAGATTTATGATATAGGGAAAGTCCTTGAGGTACATGCTCTGCGTTTACTGGGAATTAATCCTTTAGTGCAGTTTTATTATTACCTGTCTTTAAGCGTTTGCGCAGATATTCAATGTGATAAGAAATTGATACCTGATCTGGCGCAATTGGCAATCGCCCAGCCCCATGAGCCTGCACAATAAACACCTCACAATAGGTGGCCAAATAATTAGGAATAGTTTATAAATTTTTTTATATATAAGAGTGTTTAATAAAGATACAAGAACAATGAATAACAAAAAAGAGCCAAATCAAACAATAAAAAACAAAATTCAACAATCAGAATACTAGGGATTAAATGCCAGCAGTAAACTTGATTTTAGTTTTATTTGGACGTTTCGGCGCCGAAACGGCCTGCCATCATCATCTTATGTAGAAGTTGAAATATTATTACATTGTTGATTAAATTTTAAATTAAATTTCTAGGAAAAATTATAACCTAGATGTCAAAACCAGAAAAAAAAAAACAATATGAAACTGTATTTTTTGATGAATAACGTGAATTACCAATGTTGCTACTCATTAAAATAAATAATATTGAAACCGGTAACAATACCACATCAATAAATTCTGTGCTCTCTCGCATTTTTGGCCACTGTATACTCAATTTATGTCCTGGTTCAGTTAACGCAAC
The DNA here is from genome assembly GCA_963989225.1 of Dromius quadrimaculatus. Taxonomy (NCBI): domain Eukaryota; kingdom Metazoa; phylum Arthropoda; class Insecta; order Coleoptera; family Carabidae; genus Dromius; species Dromius quadrimaculatus. Next base: position 9,227,297 of record OZ022329.1, read on the forward strand.
CAGCAATACTTCTATGATACATATTTGCTGTTGTTTGGTTCTCTTTTCAACCCTTATTTCCAATAATAGTTTTACATTCTGGAAGCTTATTATTAGAGCTGTAAAAAAATATATTAGATTCCGATATACTTCGTTTTTAAAATTTATTCATGCCGAAACTAGTGAGGGTTTTTTAAAGAAAAAATCAGAAAATTCTTATTCCGATGTTCTTGAATTCGATTTTCAGACTACCGGCGAGAACGATAAAATTACAAGACCTTCAAGAAAGAAAACGGCGTGAAGGTCCTGTAATTTTCTTCTCACCGTTAATCACAGTGTGATTAAGAATTACCTATCTCAATTCGGTACTGGAAAACAGCGTCAAGCTGCCAGACTTCCTATGCTATGATTAATAACTAAAGCACTATTTAATTGAATGTCATAAATAGAATTAAGCTGACTGCTTAATGATTATGAATTAAAAAATTTGCCGTCCCAGTGTGCTAATTCCACGAGCCAGTCCTGTATAATGCCTGTATTACACGATACAATTTATTGACTACGTTTTCTGTCAAGTTTTCAACAATTTATTGTCGAGCTCAAAAATATTGTGTACCATATTACGCGATACAAGTTTTCGTCAAGAAAAATCAGAACTACCAATCAATTTTTGACGTAACTTCAAAAACTGTGGTTAGAGAGAAAGTGTGATAGTAGAGGTGACAAAAAAATAATATACTGAAGGCAACTGTATATAAAATTATATTAGTACTTTGTCAACACTAAGATTATGTTTGCAATGTTTGTCTTTCTTTAGGTTAAGTCAAGTATGAAACGCGTGTTTCATTTGACGCGAAATAACTAATATGAGTAATGGTTGCAACGACAAAATCTCCCTAGAATACCCCAGAATGTTGGTGAAAAATAGAACCAGTTCTATTTCAAAAATAACTTGGTCAATTATTGGTTAAGAAAAAATTGTGGAAATTCTGGACATATTACACACAATAATAAATTGAAGGTCAACTTTTGAAAATTATTGACCAATAAATTGTATCGTGTAATACAGGCATAATAAACGCTTCAATTCACTTCATTCAATTTTTGCCCTAGTTGAGTAAACGCAACCAGCAATACTTCTAAGATACTTATTTGCTGCTATTTCGGACTCTTTCTAACCCTTATTTTCAGTAATAGTGATTAACAAGGGTATATTTTATTTTCAGTATTCAACTGTGTACCAAAAAAGAAGTTTTTTGTATTTTTGAAGCTTATTACCAGGGTTGTACTAGAAATAAATCAAATTCCGAAATACATCGCTTTTAAAATTCATTTATGCCGGAACTGGTACAGGTTTTTTACGAGAAAAACAAGAAATTCTTGATCACACTGTTATCAAAAATGTTATTTAGTAACTGGTTTCGATCATTGGGTAATCATCTTCACAAAAGAAGACGGCGTGAAGGTTCTATGACTTGATTGTTCTCACCAGTAGTCTTAAGATTATCTTCCAGTGATCGAAACCAGTTACTAAATAAATTTTTTAGGCGATCATAACAAAAAAGTTGTTTCTATGGCTCCTTTTGCGGCCGTGAAGTTTCACTTTTTGGTACACATCTGTCAAATTTTACTTTTTGGGACTGATCTGTCAAATATTACTTATTGGGACTGATCTGTCAAAGTCCATTTCATAAACAATTCATATCTACCTATATGGGCTGCTTGATGAACTCTTTAAGAAACAGTTTTCGACGAAATACATATTATATTCTCCCGTCAACCTTCATAGTTCGTGCAATTCAAGAAATTGATATGCATTTTTTACAAATGTCGCTTTGTTTAGAAGACAATAAAATAAAACAATTTCAGCGGCAACTAAGATTTACAATTGCAATGTTATAGAAATAAATTGATAAAATTTAGTAATTTTGAATTATTTCGCGATGATCGCCTAAAAAACGTTGTGTGCACCTCGGCCTACAGTTCTTTTTTGGTCTCACCTGAATTGCAGCCTCAGCTACGCTTCGGCCGCAAACAACAGATTCGACCAAAAAAGATTACCTTTACGGCCTTGATACACAAATAACTATTTTTCAAACTGTGATTAATATTGTTTTGACTTTATTCTTAAAAAACTTTTACCAGTTCTTATTATTGTCACACTTGGGTTGTCACACTTCTCATTTTATTTCTGCCTTCGAACTATTCTTAAGGCCCGATCATCCATTGAATATACTCCCTTGGTTTTATTTAAAAACCTTTGAGCTAACACAAAACGGGAGGAAAAACTAAAGAATCATCTTGATGATTAAAGCGCATTTTTGGCAGTTCATAAATGTTTGTTAGTTCACAGATTTCGCGAATTACTGTCCCACAATCACTGAGCTTAAAATCAAGCAGTTTGGACAAAATTACGAAACAGCAGCTCTCATTTAGTAACAATTTCAAGTTGTATGTACTAACCTAAATTGTTCATAAAACCAAATGTTTGATTCATTCTGATTTTTACATCGAAAACCGCATGTCAATATCTTGTGTAACTCGCGAGATATTGAGATAAATAGTTTCTACCCTAAAATGGGTACTAAATTATAGCAGCTCAAAATTTAAGGTATGAAATTAAATTTATAGTTCAGCAGTAATTACCTTTTAAATTTTTATTTAATTTTTCATCCAAAACTGAGCGTATGAATAAAAAAATCAAGCAGTTTGGGTAAACCTACGAAACAGCAGCTCTCATTTAATAACAGTTTCAAGTTTGTAAATGCTGTAGTTGCTGAAAACTCAGCGTCACACCAGCCAATCAAAAAAATTAATCAGTAAAAATTGGACAATTCGACTTTTGAAATACTTTCGACTGGATTTCCGGCAGCCCCTAATATCTTACTGACTTGAAAAAAACTGTACACCCTCTTTATAATTCTAGACGACAGGCCCTAAAAAATGTTGTGAATTGAAATAAATGCTTTTATGTGCTAATATTGACAATTCGTGCATCGCTCGCACAACATTACTTGAAATGTTTTAAACAAGTAACTTCTGAAGTTGCTGAAAACGTTTTTAATTCGAGCTGAAAGTAGCTTCATGAAATTTGAGAATTATTCTGTAACTTTTTAGATACTTATTTTCTTTCGTGATTGAAAAATGTGAAAATGTGTTTCGGAGCTTGTGTGTAAAAGATGAAAATTTGGTGGCAGTTGCAGTTCTTCTTCGTGTTTCTTCTTATCCTGCATTTCCTGCCCGCCTAAGTCTAACCCAACTTTGAGTCAGTCTATCTCAATCCACACATGCAACCGGTCGTCCGTCCGCTCACGAAGCAATCGCACTCGCACACATCCTAGCTGTCCATTCCTCTCCTCAACATCTGAGCGTCGTGGCGCTACACCCCCTCGGGGCGCGAGGAGCCGTATGCAAAGCGAGGACGACGTAAGACGCCGACAGAGAAGGAAAATAAAGCGAGATAGCATTGAGAGCGAGTAAGAAGATAGAGAGAGTAATTAGTGGGAGAATGAGAGAGAAGGCAGTACCCCGTGTGTGATTCCACCGCCCCTTAATTTATACTCGGGTAAAACAGTGTGTTAGAAAGAGAGATTCCGTGAAGGCGCAAGCGTTCTTGAGTCTTCAAGCTTTGTCTAATCGGATTCATTAACGGGGATCCGGGAATTATGCGTCCATTGCTAGCTGGCATATTTTTGAAAGCAGTCCGAGAAGACGGACCACCAAGAACAAGAAGTACAACTGGAGGAACGCTCCACCAAAGGTGAAGTGTTGTGATTAGTGACATGTGATAACCGCGTGTTGTGGGCGCCTTGCGCACATGTTAACCATGTGCCCGCCACTTTGTGGGGTTCACTTCAAACCCAACCATAACAAATTTTAAACCCTGTGTTTATTATTGTGTTTTACACATTTTAACCCTCAGAAAACATTTTGACAAGTTATTTCCCCCCAAACTCACAATATAACTTGAAATTGGAACACTTATGAAAATTTTGAATAAGTTCTTGAATTATTTTTCTGAGATGTTGATCCTAAATTTACAAAAAAAGTGGAAAGTTCTACAAATTCCTTATTTTCCCCAAATTGCTTTCTAAATATTACATTCATAAAACAATGTTTTAAACATATTTAAAACTAAATTAAATTGATGTTGATATATATGCAACCCTTTGGGCACATAAGTAATGCGGTACATTAATAAATCAATTCGTCAAAATTAATCAAAAAAAATATTTGCGATTTCACCAGAAAAATTTTCAAACCATTTAATCTATTTTTACTGTCTAAAATTTGCTCCAAACTTGTTAATATATATTTACGTATGTTTTTATTGTTTAATTCGCCCCAAAAGGGTTGTAGAATGCGTAAAATTCCATTGAAACAACCCTCCACGTGATTTTGACAGAAGCTTCGCGCTCAAATGTTTTAAACAAAGTTGGGCGAACTTTACCTTAACATATTCTCACTTATTTTGGCACTAAACTTTCGGGCGATAAATATTTAGTGTTGTTTTGTTAGATTGGTAATAAATGAAATGTACAGGCATGATTAGCAAGTTAGATTTTGTGAGGAGTGACCATGTGATTTTTTAAGTGAATTTTAGCGGAATGGTTTTAATTTTTTAATATTTATGTGATTTTATTATATTTGTTATTTTAATTTGTGGCTGATACGTAAGTACAACTTTCAAACAGTATCTGTGGGCACGAGTGCGAAATTAAAGCTATTATAAATATTTCATCTAATTGTATGTTTCAATTTATTGAACATTGTTAAATATTCATAATATCGACTGTTTTTAGGCAAACCGCCTTTCACGCGGTGTCCTAATCAAGCAACGTGTTTTGTGATACCGTAAAAATTATCTTGCCATCATTAATAAAATCGTTGTGAATACAAAATTGTATATAAAAATTAATAAAACACTATTTCGGATGGCTGAATGTCCCTAAAATTATTTGTCAGCGCTTTCCTGCTTGATAATTCAGAGCTGATCAAATATTTATTTGTAATTATATTATAAATATTTTAAATCCGTGAATCCATTCATTATTCAACCGTTTTAAATTTACCAAGTGCCCAAAGTAAACATTTATCGCATTTAATATGACTTGCGCCTCCCAGCGCTACCACCAACAATACACGCTTGATAATTCGGTTGCACAACTTTTCCGAAAATTTGTATTGATGAAATTATATATTACATCTATGGTTGATTCATTTGTCACTATTTAGGGTCGTAAGAATAATCTTGAATCTCTAATAATGCTACTATCATCAATACACGCATTTTTGTGAATTTTTTGTACATTAATTCAATAAAAATTTGACTATTTCTGTTGATGAGCCAAGTAAATATATTATTAAAGTCTGTAAATTCATCTATTTATCAACAATTTTGAAGTAAAGTGTGTAGAATAAGGATTTATTTTACTTGCGTCTTTCAGCGCTACTACCATCAACACAACCGTGATAATTAATTTACCTAACTTCTCTACGAATTATTATTGATATCATTATGTATAAAAATTGTTACTGACCCATTTGTCATTATTTAGGGCCGTAAAAATAATCTCAAATCACTAATAACGCTACTGTCATCAATACACCCATTAATTCAATAAAAATTGTACTAATTTTGAAGTAAATACATTGTTATGAACTGTAATAAATATTTCAAGTCTCTAAGTTCATCTATTAATCAACAATTTGAAGTAAAGTGCGTGGAGTAACGGTTTACTTTACTTGCACCTTTCAGTGTTACCACCAGTAGTACACACGTGATGATCAGGTTGCTTAGCTTCGCCGCGAATTAATATTGATAGCATTAGGTATAACATCTGTCATTGACCTATTTATGACTATTCAGGGCGGTAAAAATAATTTTTAATCTGTAACAACGCTACTTCTATCAATAAATGCCTGACAGTAGAGTTTATTTTCTTAAATCAACAAAAATTGGACTAATTTTAGTGCTGTGCCAAGTAATCAACCGTAAATATATTGTTAAAAACAAAATTCATCTACGAATCAACAATTTCAAAGTAATTAAGTTTCTTAGTTGCGCCTCTCAGCGCTACTACCAGTAGTACACGCATGATGATCAGGTTGCGTACGAATTAATATTGATAGCATGAGGTATTACATCTGTCACTGACCAATTTATCATTAATAGTGGTCGCCCATTGGTCGAAATTCGACCCTAACTCATTATATTGTTGAATTTCAACATTATTGAATTCAGCTCTCCATTCCCTGAGGTTGGGGGTTTCAGGAAAAATTAACTTGGTATACGACGCTCTATCCAAATTTGAAATACAAAATAGTCGTTTCCATTCAAGATTTTGGAGAGATTTCCCCTACCCCTTTCTTACGGAGGAAGGGAAAAGCGCTTAACTTTTACTTTAGACATTTTTTACATATTCCAGCAAAAAATCATATTGTCTTCGGCGGTAAATCAAACGGAACACCTGTATATACTTTCAGATTTCTGCACTCCTTCTCCATATGAACTTCAAGTATGCTTTGTTTGCGTATATAATTTTAGCTATCGATACTCCCCCATTTAAATTACAAGTATGCCAAATCTAACATTCCTAACTGAGTGCGTTACGATATTTTCTCTTCACGTAAAATCAAAATCAGACAGTCTGTATATAATTCAAGCTTCCAGCACTCCTTCTTCATTTAAACTTCAAGTATCTACAATCTCATATTCCTTCGTGCGCGCGGTACAAAGTTTTCTCTTCACGTAAAATTAAATAGGACATCTGTATGAAATTTAAGCTTCCTGCACTTCTCCAATATGAACTTCAAGTATGCCAAATCTAGCATTCCTTCGTGCGCGCGATACAAGGTTTTCTTTTCTCACAAAATAAAAATGGAACATCGTGTATATAATTTCTGCTTCATGCACTCCTCCTCCATACAAACTTCAAATATGTCGAATCTCACATTCCTTCGTGAGCGTGTTACAAAGTTTCCTCTTCATGCAAAATTAAAATTAGACATCTGTTTATAATTTTAGTTTTCTGTACTTCTCCATATACTTGGACTTCAAGTATACGTAATCTCACATTCCTTCGTGCGCGCGGTACAAAGCTTTCTCTCCACGTAAAATTTGAATGGGACAGCCTGTATATAATTTTAGATGTCTGCATTCTTCCATTTAAACTTCAAATATGCAAATTCTTTTGTGCGCGCAATATGCTTCAAAAAGGGGTCCAAAGTTTTCTTTCCCTGTATTAAAATATATTAAAAATGAGACACCCCAGTATATAATTTTCACTTTCTGCACTTCTTCTCCATATAAACTTTGAGTATGCCAAATCTCACATCCCTCTGTGCATGCAATATGCTTAAAAAGAGGATCGAAATTTTCTTTTCACGTATTAATTAATAGAATAAAATGGGACATTCCGTACATAATTTTCGCTTCCTTCACTCCTTCTCCATATGAACTTCAAGTATGTCAAATCTCACATTCCTTCGTGCATGCAATATGCTTAGAAAGAGGGCGTTAATATCGTAACGTTATTTATTTTAATTTAGGGAGCAAAAGTTACTAAACACTACTATTTATTTTAATGATTCATTAAAATAATAAATTAGATAACTAACACTATTTCTAATGAATAATTCTAATTTAAACTAAAGATTATTACACCACACTATAATTTAACTTTAATTATTTATGTCAGTATTGATTTATTTTAGATAACACAATTTATTTCAACTACAAGCAGTCCATATTATAAAGTCTCTGAGCCAAAATCAATAATACCCCTCGTTGAGTCAGCCACTGATATAGACCGTGGGTCTCTCCCCACTACGTTTTTCCCGCAAACGTTCAGGCTTCTCTAGAAAGCGCTGGAAGGTACCAGCAATTTTCTAGAATAGAAATATATTCGCTTCTATTTCTTGATGTAAAATATTTTTACAATAATTCTAAGCACCAGTAAAGCCGAAATGACTAATTTATGGACCTATATTCGTTACAATATATAGATTTAGAGCCGTAAAAATAAATTTGAATCTCTTACAACGTTACTACCATAAATAAACGCATGATAGAAAAGTTGCTTTTCTTAAATAAATATAAATTAGACTGATTTTGGTACTGACCTAGTAATTGACCGTACTTATATTGTTTAAGACTATAATAAATATATCAAGTCTTTAAATACATTCATTAACCAACAATTTCAAAATTTTTGAGGGCGCAAATTATGCCTTTCTTGCATTTATCTGGTTGCGTAGTTCTCCCAAAAATACAAATAGATAGCATTATGTTCGACATCTGTCACCGACCCATTTATTAATATTTAGGATTATAAAAATCATCCTAAACGCCACTACTGTCAATACGCGCGTGATTATCGGATTGCCTGACTTCCCTGCCAATTTTATTGATACCACTGTGTACAACGTCTGTCACTGACTCATTTATTATTATTTAGGACGCAACACATCTCTAAACTAGCACAATGATGTTTAATTGACGCAACTACCAACAACACACGCGTGACAGTAAGGCTGCGTAAACTACAATTTAGTTTTACTGTAAATTTTTGTTGGTAACTCTGTGTAAAATTCTGTAACAGACCCATTTTTTGGGTTATTCGTAAATTTGATTGTCATTCTGTACTGTATTGTACTTACGAGTGGGTACCGCAACGTCGAAAACCCATTCCGTCGAATGCCCGTTGCGTCGAAACGAATCTATCCCCACTACTGCTTTGTGTGTCAGTGTTACTAAAACCGACGGTGCTTCGCACCCAATTAACAAGCGGGCCTCACCCGCTCTGACCAAGCTCGATGTACCATGCTCAATGTTTAATCGCTAGTATACAGTCATTTTTTCTTAACGGACACTCACACAAAGCAGGTGTGGGGATAAATTCGTCACAGCGGGTATTCAACGGTGTGGACTTTCAACGCAGTGTGGGCTGTTTCGCTTTTTAGGGCCCTTAAAAAAGTTTAATAGGCAATACAGGAAAATATTTTTCAATTGATTTTTCTCGAATATTGTACATTTGAGGAAAAAAGTTTTGAAACAAAAAATGTACAGGATTAAATGCTCTATTCTTTTTATTCGACTTGAAGCTCTTATAATATTTTATTAAGAAAGTTAGATGGCACTGAATACATCTTAAATCATATTTCCTTGTTTTAACTGTAAAAAAAATCATCCATAAAAAAAAAATACAGGTGAGATTATGTAGAAAAAAGATAAATTAATATAAGTGTCCACAATGCCTATGATTATTGCAACAAACAGTAACAAACTATCAATTTAAACACTCAAAGTGCAATGATACCTTCAGTGCCATCCAACTTTTTAATTATCAACTTTACAGGGCTACGAATCCAACAAAAAATATAAAGCATCATATCCTCTACATTTTTTGTTTTGAAAGTTTTTCTTTCGGATGTATAGTATTCCAGAAAAACCAATTTGAAAATAGTTTCAAGATGGCGGAAAACGCTAGAGGAAAGAGAGACGCGCCAATTTAAATTTGGACCTCAATGCTGTAATTTATTTTTGTTTCAATCATTATTTCTTGTTAATTATAGCCGGTAATTGAAAAAAATAATAATAAATGATGGGGGAGGTGTTCCTAAATTGAGGCCCTACTTAATTAGTCAAATTTTATTGGCAGCAAATTAGGACAATAGACAAGGTTGCCAACCTCATGATTGGAATTTTCAAAATTTTAGATATTTTTTTTTCAATTCACAATATTGTCCATTGTCCTTAATGGGGGTTGGAGGCCCTTTAAATCCACGAGGCCTTGGACTGCAGTCCAAAAAATCCATTTTTTTTACTTTTTTTACATTTTTTTTACTTGCAACAATCAAACAATTCAGGTAATAAATGCTTTTATTTCATTCTTTTTTGTTTGTTTATAGGTAGCACCTCCACGATGGCGCTTTAACACCCCCTCTTCTCGCCCTGCCACAATGTCGCAATCACATTACTCGTTACGGTGGAACAACCACCAAAGTCATATCCTGGCCGCCTTCGATGCACTTCTCCAGGCTGAAACGTTGGTGGACGTGACCTTGGTATGCGCGGAAACCAGTGTACGGGCGCACAAGGTGGTGCTTAGTGCGTGCTCGCCGTTCTTTCAGCGAATCTTCAGCGAGAATCCGTGCAAACATCCTGTTATTGTGCTGAAAGATTTCCATGGATGGGAGGTGCAGGCTATTGTGGATTTTATGTACAAGGGGGAGATCAGTGTCGGACAGGAACAACTACAAAGTCTTATCAAGGCCGCAGAGAGCCTGCAGGTAAAAAAATCGATAGAAGTCAATAAATTGATTTGTAACTTATGGTTGTATTTCAGGTTCGAGGTTTAGCCCACCAAGATCAACTGGCCGTCGATAAAGACCCACTTCCCACGCCGTCCACTTCTCCAAACGACTACGAACGTTTCGGCCGATTCCCTGGAACAACGGTCCGTTCTGTCAACGAACGTTCTTCCCCGTTTTCGCCTCTTCCTGGACCAAATTATGAACCACCTCTGAAGTTACCACACATGACGCATCCATCTTTCGCCGATAATTTACTTCCCAGGGTAGAATGTAGTAGTCCCTTACCTCGGAGAAAACAAGCTAGACCGAGAAGAAGAAGCGGAGAACTGTGTGGGGCGCAGGATTTAAGTAAACCTCCATTTAGTCCTTCCCAAAAGGAAGAAAGAACGGAAAATAGACCTCAAGAACGACAGGTACATATTTTCCCCCTTTCAATTTTATTTTATTTTGAGTTTTAATATTTTTTAGGTAGAAGAAACGGCTGAAAATCTCTGCGTAAAGAAACCAAAACGCGAAGAAAGCCACCCTTCTTCGCAAAAGCCCCCAGAAGCGCATCAACATCACCACTCGTCAAACCACCATCACCATCATCTACAACTCCAGCAACAACATCAAATGAAGACGGAATCAATTGAAAGAGAGTCAACAAGTCCTCCTGAATTAGATTTGAGTATGGCCACAGAAAAAGATTATCCAACGTCGCCTCCTTTGAGTTTACCGCCGGTGCTGATGCACCCGGAACATCATTTGGATACGCACAGTCATAGCCCGCTTCCGTTTCCGCCTATGCCGTCAGTGTCCGCTCTTGCAATGACCCCGCCGCACAGTAAGTGTAAGCATTTTTTTCCAAGTATTCTTTAATTTATAGAACGAAACTTGCAGTAAAAAAAAATTTTAATCTATATTTTGTCTTCGATTTCGACTCGTGCTGTAATTATCATGCTCAGAATATTATAAGAATGTTATATTTTCGGAATAATCATCGATGGATTCCGATAAATAAGTCAAAAAAATAATCCATAAAATTTCAAAGTAAAAACTTTGTTGTAATCGAGCAAAAAATTATTTGTTGCCTTAATGACGCTCATATTTCGGCTCTTGCTGCAATAAACACACTTAAAACTTTGATAAATCTCATTTTGCTTTAATTTTAAATAATTACCAGAAAATAAGATTATTGTTGCAAACAAGCTAAAAACTATTTTCGGTGCTCAATTTTGCCTTTTGTTGCAATATTCTTCAACTCGAAAGATTCAATATTGGATAAATAATTCGAACAACAAATCGCAGAATATATTGTATCCATTGGAATCAAGGAAAAAATGTTTGTCGCTCTTATTTTCGGCTCGTGCTGCGATAATCAAGCTTATGAACTTCTAAAAAACAATATTCTGATTCAATTTTGTAATATTATTGTTGTAATCAAGAGAAAAAATATCAATTACACGAATTTTACTAACAATTTCGGCTAGTACTACAATATTCACACTTAGACACTCCGCAAAACATCATTTTGATTCAATAATAATCTTACAGCCCGGCAAAATAAACTGGAATATAAATATTATTTCTGTAATCAAGCAAAATAACCTTAGTTACACCTTTTTTGCCAGTAATTTCAGCCCGTGCTGCAATTGCTACGTTAATAAAGTATGAAAAACAATTCACCGATTCTTATGTTGAGATAATAATCTTATAGTCCGAAAAAAATCAGGAGGGAAATATTATCATAATCAAGGGAAAAAATATTAATTACAATTAGGGCTCGTGCTATAATAACCACACTTACACTCTTTGAAAAAGTATATATAAAGAAAAAATAGGACGGAATAAAATATTATTGTTGCAATCAAGCGAAAAATATTAATTACAACAATTTTTATGCCTGCAATTTTGGCTCCTACTGCAATAACAACGCGTACACACTTTGAAAAATATTCTGATTCACTTTTGAGGTAATAATTTTACTCCGAAAAAATATTATTATTGTGATCAAGTCCCTAATTGCACCATTTTTACCTGCAGTTTCAGCTCCTGCAGCAATTACTAGACTTATAAAATTTGAAAAACAATATACCGATCCAATTTTAGTATTATAATCTTATAGTCGGAAAAACTAAGCCGGAATAGAAAAACATCATTGTTATAATCAAGCGAAAATAGTATATTCCGATACAAGTGCGGAATGGAGATCATTCCATGCGAATGTGAATAATTCAGCCACGAGACGAAGTCGAGTGACAGAATTCACATGAGCATGGTATGATCGATTCGCACGAGTGACGGATGTTATTTTTTCTACAGTCAAAGGTGTCCGCGTGAATATCTATAATCAAAATATACCGTTTTCTGTAAAAGAATTTGCTTCATTGATCTCATTCCAATTCATCTGATGTTGATAAAATTACTCATATTGACTTCATTTTGAAGAGGAATGAAATGAAAATCAAGGAGAATTAAAATTATGACAGTAATAAAACAGTTTTTTCGCAACGCCACGCGGCTTCTTTAGGAATCCCTGAGCGTGCGGAATGATCCCTATTCCGCACGCTACAGCGTGTGAAATGGGTATCATTCTATAGTGACTGTAGAAAAAATATTTTTTGCTTAAAATTTGGACTCGTACTACAATAACCACGCTTATACTTTTTGAAAAACAATATCTTGAATAAATTTCCAGGTAATAATTCCATATTCCGGCAAAATAATCTGGAATAAAAATATTATTGTCATATTCAAGTAAAATAACCTTGAATGCACAATTGTTTCCTGCAATTTCAGCTCGTGCTGCAATTAATACACTCATAAAATTCGAAAACCAATATTCAATTTTTGCATAATAATTGTATACTTTGAAGAAAAAAACAGAATAGATAAATATTATTTTTATAATCAAGCGATGGAATATTTACACCATTTTTATCTACAATTCCGGCTCGTACTACAATAACCATGCTTATAAAGCTAGAAAAAAATATTCTCATCCAGTTTTGAGATCTTACCAGCCTGAAAAATGAGCTGAAATTAAAATATTATTGCTGAAATCAAACAAAATATTCCTAATAACATAATTTTGCTCATAAATTTTGAAAACAATATTTTGATTCAATTTTGAGATAATAATCTTATAGTTTGAAAAAATAAGCCTGAATAAAAATATTGTAACCATGCAAAGAAATTTAAATTGCACTATTTTTAGCGGTTATTATGGCTCATACTACAATTACCATGTTCAGATTAATTCTATGGATAACTATGCAAGAATATAGTATTTCCATTATATTACTGAATGAATCACACCAAAATTCGAATAATTAACCCAACAGAAATTGAATTGTTGTAATCAAACCAGAAAAAATATTTTTTTCCGTGAATTTCGACCCTTGTTGCAATAACATTTTGAAATAAGAATATAGCGTTGATAATTGAACAGAAATTAGGTTGTTGGAGTAATTACTGTAAAATTCCAGTAATAAGTCAAAGAAAAATTCGACTGTCATAATAAAACCTGAACTAATTTTTGTTCTGAATTTAGGCTCTTGCTGCAATTCATTTTCCCAAAAAAATAGATATTACATGAATATTTGAAAGGCATATTATTCACTAGATTCACTATAATAATAAACTAAAGAAATACTCTATTCGCTGTAGTCATAATCAAACAGAAAAAAAATATACTTGGTTGAATAAAGGCTTTATTTTCAGCTCATGCTGCAAAAACTACGTTTGAGAACTCTAAAAAATGATATATTGATTTAATTTTGAAGTGATTCCAAAAAAATAGGCCTAAATGATTATTTTATTGTTGTAATCAAGCGAAAAATTTCAATTGCACTACCTTTGTCCCCAATTTCATCCCGGGCTCAAATTAACAAGCTCAGAAAAATACATAACTATAAAATATAGGACCTCGATTATATTTCCTAATTAGATATGGCACAATTCGGGAAAGTTGGAAATAAAACGAACTTTTATTCCGAAATTCAGCCCTTGCTAAAATAACATTTCCTAAAAAATAAATTATAACTTGAACACCATAAAAAAAATAGTTATTGTTGTGATCAAGCGCATAAATTTTAATTATACCATTTCTGGCGGTAATTTTGGCTCGTGCTCCATTTTTCATGCTTAAATGTATGAAAAACTATGAATTATTACGAAATATATATGTCGATTATATTTCTAAATTAATTATATTAATATTCGGATAAAAACCTGAAAAATTTAATTGTCGTAATCAAATAAGAAATTTTCCTGCCAAATTCTGGCTCTTGGTGCAATTACTTATTTAAAAAAAAAAAAAAAAAACAGAAAATACGTTATTATAACATTAACAAATAAGAAGAAATTAAAATATTAAAATAAATACCCTGAAATCCGACCGTCATAACCAAACACAAAATTAATTCTTGCCCTTACTTTCGGCTATTGCTGCTATTAATTTTTCCAAAGAAAGGAAATATTCATAAATATCCAAAAGGCATTTTATTTACTTGAATAGTGAACCAAAGAAATGTTTTTATTTGTTGTAATCAAGTAGAAAAAAATGATTTATTGCTTGAATTACAATTTTCATCTCGTGCTGCAATAACTAGGTTCAGGAACTTGGGAAAATGAACAATATTTTGATTAAATTACCAAGTGATTCTGAAAAATTGTACCAAATGAATATTTTATTGTTGTAATCAAGCGAAAAAATTCAATTGCACCATTATTGCCCCAATTTTGATTCGTGCTCAAATTAACATACTCTGTAAAATATAGCACCTCGATTATAATTCCCAATTAATTTATTATTTAATTCGGAAAAATTGGAAATACAACAAACTTTTATTTTGAATTTCAGCCCTTACTACAATTACATTCTCTAAAAAACAAATTACAACTTGAACATTGGAAAAAAAAATACTTATTGTTGCTATCAAGCGCATAAGTTAGAATTGTATCATTTTTGGCGGTAATCGTGGCTTGTGCTGCAATTTCTATGCTCAGATGTATGAAAAACTATGAATTATTATTATAAAATAAGTATCTCGATTATATTTCTAAATTAATTATATTATTATCCGGATAAAAACTCAAGAAAAATCTGATTGTCATAATCAAATGAGAAAAAATAATTTTCCTGCCAAATTCTGGCTCTTGTTGCAATTAATTATTGAAAAAATATATATTTATTATAACATTAACAAGTAAGAAGAAATTAAGTTATTAGAATAATTACCCTAAAATTTGAGTGATAAGTCAAAGAAAAATCTGACTAATTTTTATCCCAACCGGCTCTTGCTATAACTATTTTTTTTTTAAAAACAGGAAATTCCACATGTGTTACTAGAAGGCATAATATTTACTTAAATAATTAACCAAAAAAATTATTCCATTTGTTGTAATCAAGTAGAAAAGAATTATTGCGAGATTAACGTTTTTCTTCGGCTCATGCTGCAATAACTACATTTGAAAACTTGAATAAACATTTGGATTAAATTTTCAAGTGATTCCAAAAAAATAAGTCCAAATGAATATTTTATTGTTGTAATCAAGCGAAAAAATTTAAATTTCAACATTTTTGCCCCAATTTCGATACGTGCTCAAATATCCATATTCATATGAATAATTAGAAAATATAGCACCTTGATTATATTTTCTGATCAATTATTACACAATTTGGAAAAATTGATAGTAAAACAAAATTTAGTTCCAAATTTCGGCCTGTGCTATAATTAGTTTCTTTAAAAAAATTATCACAACGTGAACACTAGGAAAAAAAAGAGAGACAGAAATAATAAGTCAAATGATACAAAAAGAAATATTTTGCTTGTTGTAATCAAGCAAGAAATTATTTATTGGTGTATTGTTGCTCTTTTTTAACCACATTAAAATAAATAAATTTCACGTATTTGTCCTTAATAATTAGACTCCCCATCGAATAGTAAGAAAAAAATAAATTTCGTATCAAATGGGAACACGCAAACATGATTCACCTAAATTGTTTTTTAACCCTTCCGTAGGCCAGTTTTATGAATATTTCAAAAGTCTATTCGAAGTGGTAATGCTAAAATATTTACAAATTTAATCAATGGGGTAGACAACACACTGCTAAATATCTGGAATAGGGTTTATTAAATACGGAATAATAATAGACAATTACAGATACATTTAAACGGATATTTATTTTAATGAAACAGTAGGAACGATTGTGGAAGGAGTTTATATTATATGTATTCGTTGATTGATTGAAAGGATCCTAATAGTGCAATATTTTTTTTTTTACAGTTTTTGGGCTGGATTCACCCTTGGGGTTATTTCCTCCGGGTCTAGATGGCTGCAGGAATCCGTTATTAGACATGACGGATCCAAGGACGACACCAGATACCCAAATGTTCACCAAGAAAAAAAGTAAGTATACCCTTTACCGGAATTATTTTTTTCTTACGGTTCGTAATTGTAATGTTCAAGTTGGGCGACCGAAAGGACAACATAGTGCACCTCGAGGAGGCCCACCTCGTTCCTGGACCAACGCTGAGCTAACGGAGGCCCTCCAACACGTTTGGAACAAAAAAATGACGACATCTCAGGCCAGTAGAATATTCGGAATTCCCTACAACTCATTACTTATGTACGTCCGCGGGAAATATGGAAAAAGTCTAAAATTAGAACAATTAAGAAAAGATTGTATCGGGGGTCCGGGCGGCCATTTAGACCTCCTTAATTTAGGAGGAAATAACAACAATAACCAATCGAAATCAGAGCGGGATCGATCTGAAAGAAGAGACGATCACGGACCTTCAAGTGAAGAGCTCGTCCCTCCAGTTTTCAACCCATTCGCGCCAAATTTCTACCCGGATTTTGGGTCAGGCTTTCCGATTCCGGTTAGTATGATCCACCTCCTTCCTCAGAGCGAAAAAAATCGCGAAAATTTAAACCACCCTCCAAATAATTTAGAACAAGAGGATTTAAAAGAACAGAAAATAAAAGAGGTTGAGGAGGATCAGCACGATTTGTTTAGACCGCCAGCGCTATCTCGTGATGAAAGGCGGGAGTTAGTACAACAAAATGGCCAGGACTAGATGTCGCTAGTGAGGTAACACTCTTCGAGTGATATAGGGGCAATATTAGTGCTTAGAGGTCTTTTATTATTGATTGTGGCGATTTTTATTCTTATAAATTCTTGAAATAAGACTGATATATCATATTGCCAACGTTCCAACATGTTTTTGAACTGCTACTAACTAATTATTATTTATATACTACCACAAACAGTTCCTGATACATATTTTAGTGACAGATTTTACAGATTTTTACCAAATATATACTATATATTATATACAACGGTTTTCGTTTAGCGTTTTTGCAAACTAAAAAAGAATTATCGGAGATTTCAGGAAACATTTTATAAAAATAACGCCATAAACTATATTTTTTTACTCCATATTTAAACAATATACAACAGATATAAACAAATTTTGTTCTTGAGCCTAAAATTTCCGGTAATTCTTTATCAACTCATCTGATTCTGCGATATTAGAAAAACTTTGTTCACCGTTTGTACAGTAACAAAATATATTTACATAAGTTCGTGTTAAATAGGTTTAAATTCCAGATTTATAATTACAAAATACAGTATTTCGGTCTGAATTTTGGGCATCCCATAGACTGACAAAGAATTATTTTCAAACAAGTTTTCGGTTACACTCAACCAAATGCCCGAATTTTGAACGGAAGTACGTCACCAATTTCTCTGAAAGTTGGAACTGACTGACGAATTTATAGCGATAATATTTTGCAATTTTCTTTGTTTAAATTTTGGCAAAATGATCTAAAAAAGCGGTCGCGAAAATAGATAAATTCAAGACATTCACTAGGCCTTTAGGAAAAAATTAAAATATTTGTACAAATTAAATGTTGACATAAATAAATGTTGTATACAATAAGAATACAAAATTAATGTCCCGGACGACCGTATTCACAAAAAGAACCACTATAACCGTTAATAGGACCATAACTCCTTTTTTGAATACGGCCTTAAGAGTATATTTATCTTTCCAGAATGTAAAAAAAGTAATTTTAGGCACTTAGGTATACGGTCAACTTGTATGTACAAATTTTCATCTTCATCTTTTGGCTACAATAATAACATACCGCTGACTTTTAAATTTCTTTCCAAATTTTATATTTTGCACATGTTATAGATATTGGCTGGCGATTTCGTTCAAATTACCGCCGATTTTTATGACGGACGTTATTATTCACGCAACCTGTTACACGGTATAATCTTGGATGTATAAATTGACAAATACAAAAATCAGTTTCTAGAGAAAACTGCCAATCAGTCCAATTCTTTCCAATAATTTATTGATAAAACATTACCTGAATGTTCATAAATTAAATTTGTGGTTTAGATGTCTATTGTCGTTACCTAAACCACGAACAACTTAAATATTAAGCTCGTGGTTCAGATGAAAGTTCATTCTGTATATTTCAATGTTTTTAGAGATTCTACGAAAAATCATTAATCAACAAGACAGAAATAAAACGTTATCTGAATTAAAACTACTGAATTTCTAAATTCATGATTCAAATATAAATAAAGTTCCATTCTGTCTATTAATTCTTCGAGAAATTTCCATTCGGTCTGACGTTACTACGTCCTTGACACTTATCAGTCAATTGCGCTGGTTGAACAATAAATCTATTGCGTATATCACCCGTTTAACCGGCGGTGCGCGCACTGTTCGTTACAATATGAACAAAAAAAAAAATATGTTTTATTAGAATAATTTCTGTTTAAAAATAATTATAAATACAACGTTTCAACAGCAAAGTGCTTTCGTTTTAGTCCGTGAGACAGCGCATTAATTTTTAGTTGATTACCGCTCAGTTGAAACTTTGTGAGTGGCTTCATTGTGATGAATCCGACGACTTTTTCATTTGGCAAAATTCTAGATTTGAGGGCGTTTTTCAGCGAGAGCTAATTAATTGAAAAATTATTACCGTCTTATTGAACGTTACACTAATTTAAAGATTTTTGATTATAAAATGAAAAAAAAATATTGTCCGACATGAATATTGGGACTAGCGGTGGGTCCGACAAGCTGCACTTGTCATAAGTATGTTGGTACTTATGGTAAATATGTTGGTACTTATGATATGACAAGTACGGCTTGTCGGACTCATCGCTAGCCCCAAACTTCATGTCGGACAATATTTTTTTTCCATTTTATAATCAAGAAATCTTTCGATTAGTGTAAAGATCAATGAGACGGTAATATTCTCTCAATTAATTAGTCCTCGCTGAAAAATGCACCCAAATCTAGAATTTTGCCAAATGAAAAAGTTGTCGGACTCATCACAATGAAGCCACTCACAAAGTTTCAAGTGAGCGGTAATCAACGAAAAATTTATGCCCTGTCTCACGGACTATTTTCAAGTATGAGTTGTGAAAAGTTTTTTCCTCCATTGAAAAGCCTCCCAGTTTATAGAATGAATATGAACAATCATTTGATCAAAATTTCAAGAAAAGTCGCAGATTAGTACGAAAATAACTATTGATATTAAATTCAGTTCAGGACAAAAAATCAATACCAAGCCCTGCAGTTTTCGTAGCAAGCACCTTAATCATATAAGTACATCTTTTTTTTGGTCGTATGTCACCTGCGCCAGAGAATTTAATCCTACCCAAAAATATGGTCATTTGCACCAAATGAAAGCCTCTGCACTTGACCGCTGTACTAGGGACATTTAAGGTTGATACGAAGGATTCTAGAAACGGTTGCATTAAATTTCAATAATATTTAGATTTCATTTTCATTTAATAAAAGAACAAATTATAACACATATATTTACTTATATGTCATTGAAGTTTTTACTTAATCTGTAAAAAGTTCCAATATATTTATTTCAAACAAAAACTTGAAAAAAAGTAATTGACCATTATTTTATAAAAATAAAATAATCATATTACTCAAAAAATAAATTTGAAATAAAAAGTCCAGGTTTAAATTAGAATTTAGAAAAACGGAAAACCCTGACGGTACATGTTCTGCGTTTACTGGGAATTAATCCTTTGGTGCAGTTGGTCGTTTTGATTTTTACCTGTTTTTAAGCACTGGCGCAGTGTCCAATCTGATGAGATGATCTGGCGCAGTTGAAAATCGCCCTTTTTTTATAAAATGTCAAAGTTTGTAACAGAGAACTATCGTGAAAGAAAACAATTGAATAAATTAATTAATGTTATTGAAATGGATAAATATATAAAGAAATAAAGTATTCAAATAATTTCATTACTTGAAAATGATCTTAGAATGAATTTTTCCTAATAATTCGTGAATAAAACATAATCTGAACCACGAACTGTTCAAAATTCAAGCATATAATTAGAACTTTGTTCTGCCATGTCTTTTTTATTGTAATCATACAGCCAATCTTCTCTTATAACGCAATTTTTATTAATTAATTGGAAAGGCACAAATAAAACGTAATCTAAATTGCAAACTACTCAACAATTAAACCAATTTTTTATATTATTGGTGAAATTGTCGACTTCAATAAAACTTGGAGAAAAGATTTGTTTTAGCATTACAAATATGAGAAAAATAACTATTGGCCGTCAGATTCGATTGATCTTGAAAACCTTATTTATTAATTTATATCATCAAACAATGTATACATTGCGCGGTGTGTGTGTGTGCGTAAGATGATGATACTAGAAAATCACTAGTGAAATAAAATTTTGTCAGTGGCACTAAAATAGTGGTTTTTGTTTTCAGTTGACAGTGCTTCGCACCCAACTAACGGGCGGACTTCGTCCGCTTCAATCAAGCTCGATGTGGAATCTTGAGTCCGAGACAATGACGGAAAATCAAACTTCGTCATTGTCTCGGACCCAAGATTTCATTTCGAGTTTGGTCAAAGCAGGCGAAGCCTGCTCGTTAGTTAGGTGCGGTGCACCGCCGGTTGAAAACATAAACCATTATAATAATCTATACATTTTTCAGAATTTTATTTAATAAAAACGACTTCTGATTTCAAATTCTGTATATTTATTGAAATCAAAACTCGTTTTTATTAAAAACCATTATTTTAGTGCAACTGGGAAAATTTTATTTCACTAGAGTCGCTAGTATCGCACACACATGTACAATGCATATATACTAAAATACAACTCTCAAGGTCAAGCGAGTCTGACCGAGTTTGATCGAAATCGGCGGTGCGCAGTCTTAGATCATAAATAATATCTAGATGGAAGAAACTGCGAATAGTTACGACGGAAAGAGATGAGAGATATATTGTAAGAATGCTGAAGAAATGAACTGCGCAAGCGTGACAATAATCAAATTTCGATTTGTCAAGCCCGCAAAATGACAAACACATGATATAATGAGTTCTTAAATCTGTAAAAAATATTTATATTCATTCGCCGTTTTCCAGTTGCAAAGTACATCTTCTTAACATTACTTTTATAAATAGCAAATAAAATTCGATAGACATGCGCAGGTTGTTTCACTTCATTTTTCTTTCATTATATTTTATTTCTTTGTCCCTCTAACGTAACCTATATTTTCCTCTCTTTCTGGCATAACCGTTCGCAAAAATGTATTGTGTGATATAGGACTCCTTCCATCTAGATATTATTTATGATCTAAGTGCACAGTACATCGACAGTTCGATCGATTTTTTTTTGTTTAATAGTATTCATTGAACAACAACACCTGAACTACAAATTGTTTCAAAAAAAATTGTCATTCAACTATTGGAATTAATATCAATAATTCGTAAGAAAGCATAGCCTAAATATTGAACCAACCAGTAGTTGAGAACAAAATGGTATACTTAAAATTTTATACCGTCGAACTCGTTGCCTGATATCCACGTCATTTTTTCATCACCAGGGCGCTAATTTCAACTTAATCTCCCAGCTTATATCGTAAAAGGATAATAAAATAGTGATTTTTAACGTAATAATAGTAACTGAACGCTTAGAGCCCGTATAAATAAAAGTTTTGTATTAAAAAAAAAAACACAACAGCACACGATTTATATAGGAAATCATAGCACAAAGATTATTATATTTATAAAGAGGTGAACAATTATTATTTTCACAAAATGCATTGTGTATAGAGAACAATAATAGCATTGATAATAATAAACGATTTAGGGATAATTAGTGCTGATTTTATTGTCAATGCGAATTGATTCCCCTTTTTTTTTTGGAAGAGAATTAAATATTTTGTACCAATATTTCCACAAATTCGAAACAACTTGATGACGAGAAAAATGTTTCGCCAAGAAAATCAGATTTTGAATGTCTAATTTTCTTCTTGAAAAATGGGGTGATGTCGTCGCAGCCTAATTTCGTTGTTTTATAGTAACTTGCAGGGTAAAAAAGGTTCTTCGATTTTGAATCGAAACCAAATTCGAAGAATTTTTCATAAAATAACGGTAAATACAAATCTTCAGACACATCATTAGTGTAATACACGATTTAATTTCTCGTTGACATTTTCTACGGATCATAACCTCAAAATTAAACCGAAAGATAGTTAAAGATGTCAACCGTTTATTTCTCGATTCTCGAACTGTTATTAATTGTCAGGCTTCCAGCGAATCTAAAATAATTAGTTTCATTCTAGGTTAAGATCTTCGTATATTCAAAATGGCGGACATTTGTTGTGTGCGCGTGCGCGGTACGGTATGTTAGATTTATTAATGAACATGTGATATATTAAGAGTAGATTTTGTGCAGTGGTTAGGTGCGTGAATTGTTAAAATGTTACCATTTTTCGATTATCAGATCTCGTTTATTTGTTAAATTGTTTCAGAATGTGTGCGTTACTATTATTTGTAAATATTTGTTACATTTCCGGCCATTAGAACTAAGCGAAATTTCAAGTGCAATATTTTAATCAACAACAGTAACCACTACAAATATTAGAACAGTATTATCAGAAACTTTTTGCCTTCTTCCCCGAACGGCAAATTTAAAACTCAGGATAGCCCGAACTACAAAATACACAATGTAACATATTAGAAATAGGCAACAATGGTTGTGCACAAGTATTATTTTTTAATAAACACTTGCATTTATTTATCAGCTTTGAAAGTTCCTTTCGATTAGTTGTTAGTTATTTATGCTTTTGTTTTTCAATGCTGGGTTCATGGTTACTTTCATAAGTTTGTAAATATCTCAAGACATTCCTGAAAAAGTATTACTAGATTCATAATTTGTTTGTAATAAGTTTACAGTTCCTGATTTCGTATTTTAATTGTTTGTAGTGTAAATGTGACGTTCTTGAATGGACATTAATAGAATGAAATTATTAATATTTTCATGTAGAAATTATTAAAATTACAAAGGAACGTACCCCTGGCAAATTGTAATATAATAAATTTAAATTGCAACCCAAAGGTGCAATCTGTAAAGATTTAGGTGTAAGAGAAACAAAATTGTAATTTATATGAACGAGCATACGCAACGGGTATAGTAATCGCATTTAAAATTAAAGTCCATTTATCACACAAAAATAAATTTAAGAGTAGTTATATAATAATAACAGTTCAGACCCATAATTCAAATAACACAACACTGCCTTTCAGTCCCACCAACCCACCAACCACAATTACTTTTACGTGCTCCGTAATATCACTACAATTCTTTTTCCTTACTTACTGTCCCATTCGACTCAGTTCCCGGTTTATATATGCACGGCTATGTCTTCTCGAATCTTAACAGGAAATTTCTTTCGGTCGGACGTCACCACGTCCTTGACACATATCAATATGTCAACCGTTTAACCGGCGTGTTAAAATGGAAGTCTATTCTGTAAATTGTGAATTAGGCAACACGCTATACGATTTTAATTTTACTAAACCATTTTGAATTTTGAGCCAGAACCGGTGCACATAGCTACTTATTATTATTAAGTATTTTTTGAATGTTTCAATAATAATACAAATAAAAGGACTTTAATATAATAATACGATTACTATATCTAATAACGTTGAACGACAGCACCTCGTACAACGCCGCTGACACTGTCAAGGTCGTTTGTAGATCTTGACAATTTTATTTTGCACTGAAATTACTTTTCGGTGCAAAATTTGATTCTCGGTGTTGGCATTTCGAGATTTCTTTGTTATTTTTATATGCAACAGGGTAAAAATACAATATCCATATAATATAGATTTATTTAAATAAAAGTATACCACACAGAGAGACCGCTATTAACAATAAAGTGTGGGGCAAATTGCACTCTTTCCTGCCCTTATTTCCCACCCAAGTCCGAAAAAAACTAGCCAATTGTATCTCGTGATAGTGATAGTTTATTGTTCTACCCTAATGGGTGTGCTTTGCCCTGCACCCAGTACGAGGTGTTAATTTATGTGTAATTCTAACACATTATAATGAGTAAATTTTAAAAAATAAAAAAACATTGTACATTATAAATATGTAGGTACATATTATACAAAATAGATATTTGATATATAGGTAGGCCTAGTTTTTGAAGATGTTAAAATAAAATACAGGCTTTGTGAGATAATTGTTTCATTTATATTCCTTCCCCACAAAAAAAATACAAATTAAAAATAACAACTTTGATTCCCGTATCTAGCACCAGGGAAGCTAAGAAACTTAGACCAATTAATACTTTACCTACGTTAGCGAAAATATTAGAAAAAGTGGTCTATGGTCAAGTTCCAGAATTTATGGAGACAAATAAAATATTGAGCATTTATTAATCAGGGTTTAGGGCTGAGAAACTTTATAAAACTAGATTTGAATTTAATTTTCAATGTATTTGTCCAATAAACTTACTGTACAGTCCGACAAATATCTCGTCACGTGTGACGTCAGGATGCGCAGTAGAATCGTGAAAATGTGTAGTGGGGACTTTACTTGGATGCAAGTAATAAAAAGTACAATCTAAGGCAGAGATATGGGGTTCAAAACAAAGTTGGGTGGTCGTGTTCTTACAAGTCAAAGTCGCGAAATAATTGGGAATATTTTAGACTTTGTGCAAGGTAATTCGGCTCACTTTTACATTAGGAACCTAGTGACGAGCGCATGCGCGTACCTTGGACATGTGTTGCTATAGTGAGTGGCTTTCAAACAAAGAGCATTCCACCTAAATACGTACAAGTGTGTGCCTCGCTGGTAACAATGGATTTTTTTTCAATACTAGTTGGCCTACAAAGCTTGGTTTAGGTTATGTTTTGGTTGTTTTTTTTTTCAACAAGAAAGACACTAATTAACTGTTTTTCAATACTACTTGACCTAAAAAGCTTGGTTTAAGTTATGTTTTGGTTGCTTTTTTTTTAAACAAGTAAAATACTAGTTCCCACCGTTTTAATGCCACTGGAAAATTTCTTTGAATCCTTGTGGCGCCATCTCTTTTTACTTTTATAACTACCACTAGGTTCCTATTGTAAAAGTCTACCGGTAATTCTTTTGAAGAAGAATTCTCAAGTCGAGGAGGATACATTCAAGATATTGTAGATCGATTTATAATTAATCTTGAAAGCGATTCTGTAAACGTTTGATGTTCAATCTTGTACAGATATTTCGACCTATTTGACCAATATATTTATAATTACAAATGTAGCATTTTATTTATCAAATTCCTGACTCTTATCCTATTTATTTTTATTTGATTTATTGTGGGTTTATTATTAACTGATTTAGTAAAATTCTCAGTGAATATTATTCTCGCTATCTAATTCTTCCCAGTAAGATATTAAAAATATGCAAACAAATTACGAGATTTTTGTAAATATACGGATCCTACTATGAAACATTTAAGAGTAAATTTTTGTTGCGTATTCGCGAGTAAAATTAAGCCGTAGCCATCTGGTGTGGCAGCACCAGAACTACTCAAAGACGTATTCCGCTGAAACGCCATTTGAGCTAATGTTATTTTAATCGTTTGTTATTTGTAAACAATGAGCTTTTGTTATATTTTTTCTATTTCACGTTTTTATTTACTATTTCAGTATATGTGCATTGATCAAAATCAGTCTTTTAGGAGACTGCTTTCTTATTTACATCAGTTTTATTATAGCCTCTTTTGCACTTTTCTATTTACTACCTATTAATTTCCTTACTCTTTCTCCATTTATTAATTTTTTTGAGTTTAACATGAGTTTTCCTTCGAGAAAAGTTAATGTAAATTTAAATATTTAAAGACTATTTTCCAAGAGCATGATTATTTATCTGCTAATAAATACAATTTGAAACGTCCATGCACAAAATTGAAATAACAGCATTGAAATTTAGTCCTCAAATTTACAAGTTTGTCAAGAGAAACCACCTTGAATATTATAAAAACAAAATATGACTCTCTGGAAAACTGCGATTTTAACATGTAAACAAGCATGTCTAAAAATGACAGTACAACTTACATCCGACATTTTGATTGATAACAGCGCCGCCATCGGTAATTTTACTCGCGAATTATATACGCCGATCGTTCATTCTTTCTTTCTTTCGCCCAGTGCGTTCTCTCTTTGCGCAGTAATCATTCCCACACGCCACAAGATATTTGTCGGACTGTAACATTGTATAGTACAGGTCAATTTATTTTAGCATGAGTTTACTTCGCTAATAGCATGGTAAACCGCGTCACAGCATGAAGTCTGTTTACCTGTGAAAAAGGGTGGTATTAAGAATATTTTTCTTTTAAGTAAATTTCTGTATTTTTCCTAGAACATAATATTTAGATGTGAGAAAAAAATATTTGGTGATTATTTTATATATATTTCAATTTTAAAATTTGAATTAATACTTAAACTGTAACTTTTTTTTAAATTCAAGCTAATATTAAAATAAAAGTCAAAATAATTTTAGTACAGTCCAGAAAAAAGAAAATTTATTAGCTGCTTATAGCCCCCTTACTGTGAGGATTTCCTAAAGCCATGCTAAAATAATTTGTCCTGTACTATAATATAGTAAGATATGTTGAATTTCTTAAAATTCGAATCATTCTTTTTACCAGTATGACAAGATCGGTAAAACTACAATTAAAATAGTTATTTGTGTATCAAGGCCGTAAAGGTTATCTTTTTTGGTCGAATCTGTTGTCTGTGAATCAGGTGAGACCAAAAAAGAACTGTAGGCCGAGGTGCACACAACGTTTTTTAGGCGATCATTACGAAATAATTCAAAATCACATCATTTTATCTATTTATTTCTAAAACATTGCAATTGTAAATCTTAGTTGCCGTTGAAATTGTTTTATTTTATTGTCTTCTATCAAGTTGACATTTAACAAAAAATGCGTATTTATTTTTTGAATTGCAAGAACTACAGAGGTTGATGGAAGAATATATGTACTATTTGAGCAAAAACTGTTTCTTAAAGAGTTCATCAAGCTGCCCATATAGGTAAATATAAAGTATTTATGAAATATTTTTTGACAGATCAGTCCCAAAAAGTAATATTTGACAGATCAGTCCCAAAAAGTAAAATTTGACAGATCAGTCCCAGAAAGTGAAACTTCACGGCCGCAAAAGAAGCCATAAAAACACCTTTTTTGTCATGATCGCCTAAAAACAATTTTTTCGGTTCTTAAAAGATTGATATTAAAATATGTGGAGCCAAATACAGTACCAACATATAAACATGGGTAACATTTTATTAAACACAGCCAGAAATAGATATTTAAAATGCTATTTACTACTTAAATCAGCCATAGGCTATTTGTAATCTAATAAATAAATAAATGATAAAATTAATTAACTAGGTTAACAAACCATTGACAGCTGTCATTTTATATAATATGTCAATATATAGATAGCGCTAATAAGAAAGTCATATTCACACCGCTAGAAGTAATTAAAGAATATTTTCCAGAATTATCATTTTGAAATTTATTGTCGCTGAAATTTAGAAAATATTGTAAAAAATTGTTTATAAAATTAAATACTAGAAATACATAATATTTTTTGTCCATTTGATTTTTTTTATAACAAATCCATGATTTAAACAAAAAAAAAAAATTTCTGGGAAACTGTCCATTTGATTTTTCTCAAAAAAATACATTATCTCCAAGAAATATTTGGCCACGGAATATAATTAGATTAGTCAAAATTGAACTTGTAAATTTCGATATAGAATAAAAAAAGTGTAAAAAGACATCAGAGAAGTATCCAAAATATCAAGAATTTTGGGTCTAAAATTCAATGGCTGATGACAAAGAAAAAATTGAACACTGAGGTGAGCTACGTGAAGATTATGATAATAAAACAATAAAAACTTTTCTTCACTTTTTATTAAAATTACTTATGTACATTTCAGTAGCAAAGCTACCATTTTCAGAGTACAATAAATCAGAGCAGAAAACAAATCTTATAACTACAAACATGATACAAAATACCAAAAGAATATCCAATTAAATCATAGGGTTTGAGGTGGGTGGAGCCAAGAACTACAATGTGAGATAAAGTGAAAACAATAGACAAAACCTAATCAAAGTTATGCAATAGAGTTTATCTAAAGAAGACATACGTCAAAATACAGAGTTTGAGGTGGGCGGAGCTAAGAACTACAGTGTTATAATAAAGTAAAACACAGGGATAACTAATCAATGCAATTTGATAAAGGGTTATCTGAAGGAGACAGATTGAAATTCAATAAATTTTTTTTTTTCCATAAATATAGCTTTTGAAGCTATATTAATGAAAAAACACAAAAATTATTTAATGAATTTTGATCTGTCTCCTATAGATAACCCTTTATCAAATTGCATCGATTAGTTCTCCCTGCAGTTTATATGTATAACAGACATTCAGAATTAGCCGTATAAAACAATCAGTTTAATTGAAATGATAAGATAGGTAATGATAATCTGTTGTCAATTTTTTGATTTTGTTTGACATTTTACATGTCAAAATATCATTAAAATTATATTAATCATAATCTGGAGTGACAGAAAACTTTATTGAATAAATTTGTGTATACATCAAATGATGTACAAGTAAGTCTCGTGATGTTCACGTCAGATTTTTTTTGCTGACTAAATTCATCTATTAATATCTCGATCTTGAATGTCGCAGTGTAATTTGTTGTGTTGTTTGTAACAAAACAATAAAATTAAGCTTATAATTTGGCGCTACTACGTATGAAATTTTACATTAGAAATTATTTACAAGTAATAAAACACGGGAAAAACATAATGGAAATACATCGTAAAAGGTTTGCGCTCGCTTCGTGTGCGGTACAACAACAAATTTACCGATACTGTGCACAACTCACAACTAAAATTCAATTTGTTGCCTTTTAATTTTCTATTTATATTCCTGACTTTTAACTTTTAATAGTTTTCCTTATTCACAAAATATTGAAAACTGATGTGTCCCTCAAACACAATAATAAATATATTCTGCACCTGTTGGAAATATCTCCACTAACAATAAATAATGCCTGAAAGAAATTCTTGTGTACAAGCCAAATAAGTTATGGATATCATTAACCGCAATATACAAATATATGACACAAATTTTAGATTCTTACGTGCATTGTTTAACAAAACAATTATAGCACTTGGATTTCGGCCAATTGCAAGCATACTTTATTCAATTGTTAATGGAAAAGTTGGAAATTTGTTGATGGTTATTCCAAGTTAATAAGCTGATAAAGATTGTAATAACAGCACCAGCTACCTACACTAGCCCTTGGGTGTCAATATATCATAGTGATGCCGTGATCACATGACGGCATAGCTGCAATTATTGCTGCAATTTGCACAAATTTGCAACTCGCGCACTTGATTGCCTGTCCAACGGTAGCTCATTCATAAATTTTCGTCCAAGAATATTTTAATTTAATCTTACCAGGTGCTCGCTAATAAAAAATACAATCAATATCTTTGCTTCGAATCAAACAATTGACACAACAGAATATTGAATCAGATATGTGACTTCGGGTTGATCTATTA
Source organism: Dromius quadrimaculatus (assembly GCA_963989225.1). Lineage (NCBI taxonomy): Eukaryota > Metazoa > Arthropoda > Insecta > Coleoptera > Carabidae > Dromius > Dromius quadrimaculatus. The sequence continues at coordinate 9,257,521 of OZ022329.1, forward strand.
ATTTTATTTCTCGTCTAACGAGCTATTTTTGATTGAAAATACTGAACTAGAAACACGAGAACTGTTGATAATATCTTATGAATGTTGAGAAATGATCTAGTATGTTACGTTTCACACGTACAGTCATTTGTCATATTTATTGATACATCTATCTTTACTTGATCTGTCAACGGAGAAATCATTTTAATTTAACGATAAATAGTTGAGAAATAAATAAATAATTGATGTTATACAATACGGTTTATTTTTGCACATGGTTGGTGACTTTTGAACCCATATTTTGACACTTAACAGCTACAAACGTGAAAAATGAGCCCTGAACACTTAAAACACATTTTCAGCCCAAAAAAGTATAGTGTGATTATAGCGGCAAAGGATAATTGTAGGGTACGAATATTGGAATGATTCCTAACGTAGCTACTCCCAATTCGGCCCGACAGAATGAACCAAGCAATAATTTCACTTCGATCATCACAAAAAAATCATAAAAATATTTGTTAAGATCCAAATTGGGACAGCTCCCTTTCTCTTTTGCGAATTTGGGTTTCCATTTAAGATATTTCAGCGTTTATAGACTTAATAGCAGCATTTTGTACCTTGTTTAATATTTAACATTTAAATCACCCACTTGCAAAAATTTTTTAATACTTTTCAATCAAATTACCGCAATCGAAAAATGGACAAAATACGATCCTGTCAATATAAATGACTTAATTAGTATCTTGAGACAAGAATAAGATTGGCAATATAAAATATATATCAAGTAGTTTGATAATTAGGTTCCTTATAACACTTTATGGCACTGTAAGAAGCGTAAAATAGCTTCTGCAAGGAAAATGGGTCTTTTCCCGCTAAAAATATTGCAGATATGATGATTGATTGACAGCTGTCAAACAGTACAAAAATTCGTGCCTTTAGCAGCACCGCCTCGCTAATTATCCATATTAAATTATACATTCTGTTTATAACATGAGATACAAGATTTTTTTCACGAGAAAATTGGTGCAAATCAAAAATAAAACACAAAATTGATTCAAATTATAGTTTGAGTTCGATTACTACCCTGCAATACAAAAAAAATATTTTCAAGTATTTGTGGGCTGACGGCTGTTTTCATAATTTTTTCGAATAAATTATTTGAATTGACGACTTAAATCAATCCTAAAATAAAAATAAATGTTTAATACTTTTAAGACACCATATTTCAACACTAGATTGCAGACAAAAGAAGTCTATTCTGGTATTTCGACAAGTTGCCATGCAACTGTACAAAAAGTATCGTTTTTTTTGGACAATCACGCTACATAGCTCGTATCCTCTATTTACTAGTTAATCTAAAGATTAATATTTCATTAATTATTAATTTGATACATCAGTCATTTTAATTGAACTGGCTATCTCATGTTGGTGAATATCAATAATTTTAAACCTCCTGAAATAATCAAATGATTATGTAATTCAGAAAAGAGAATTTTAGACCGTACTGAACCCGAAAAATATAATTTGAAAAAAAGTCGGTCTGTCGGTCTGTGTGGGAGCACGATAACTTGAGAACGCGTGCGATTTTCGACTGAAATTTTATATTTAAGTTTTTCATCAAAAAGATAAATTCAAGTTCGTAGATGGGCTTTTTTCAACCAGTGGTACTAAAGCTTTAGACACCCATATTTTGACATCACATGCAAACATTCGTCAATTGTTTATTAAAATAAGTAATTTGGTACTATTGTCTTTGGTATCAAATTAAAGCTCTTGTGGAGATAGTTCTAGTAGAAGTGTCAGTCAAAGAGGATATTTAAACGATTGTCAATTGTTTGTTTCACAAATCATTTAAATGATGTCTAGTTTGGTATCAACTTTAAGCTTTCGGAGAGATAAGCTTAGTAGATATCAAAAATAAATAATTAAAGTAATGCTACAAGGATAGAAACAAACAGGTATTTAACAAATAAGAAATACGAATTTGTACACAAAACTTCTTATTTTTGAATATAAAAATTAATTGTTGACAGTTCTTTATTTATCAAAAAAACAATTGCGCATTCTTTTGGTTAAAATACTCAGGTGACTGCAAATTAATTATATTTTGTACTTTTTTCCTACATTTTACTGAATAAAACAATAATTATTGTTGATCTATTATTTTTGGACAGTCGGCGAAAAAATATTGTTTGTATTTCATGTGCGAAGTGATTGTATTTTTTGTTGCGCTTTCGAATGAATTTGTTACCTCGACCTTACGGTTTCGGTTAAAATTGACATTCTCACGCGCAACAAGAAAAACAATAACTTCGCACACTTAATACAAAAATAACTAATTTTATGTAAGGACTAAAAAATAACCGCCATCTTTCACTGCAACAATGCCAACTATCACTTTGACAATGACAGCTTTCGCTTTGAAATATGTGATTAATTGATGTGACTTTCTAAATTTCTGAAACAGCAATGAAACTGGCCATGAAATTAATGGTTAGCAGATTTTTGTACTTGTTAAACAAATAACTATTGAATCATGTGTGACGTAGTTCATGTACATCCCCACTCCTGAATAAAACGATGAGAAAGGGATGTAGAGAAATGATTATGATTATAAATAAATGTATTTATCGCTTAAACAAGACCTTGTATATAATCCAACAATGTAATATTGAAATCGATGCTCCATTGGTCTAATTTACCTTACGAAATAAATGAAAACCACAAAGCTGACTTCCTAATCGGCTAAAGGTTTGTTGATTTACAGTTAAGGTTAATGTATGACATAAAATTTTATGACTATAATTCACTTTTTTCTCCGAGCACAGCACTGTATGATAATGACGAACATATTACAACTTTAAATATTTTAAATATAGAGTTTCGAGATTGAATTGTGAGAAGATTTTTTAACACAGTTTGTTATTACCTAAATTTGTAGGTACCTATGATTGAACTATTATTATAAATGATTTTTACTGAATTTTACTCTCTTGTTTTGTTTGAATGATAATAATAAAAATATGTATTTCATGGATTTTCTTCCAAAAACATCTGGATTATTTAAAATAGAAAAATATAACGTCTGTTACATTAAAGTTGGCCTTGGAATCTTTTCAATTATTATATTTACAATAAGGTCTTCCGCAATTTTTCAAAAATTTTCAAAATGAACTCTGAGCGATTTTAAAATGAACGACGCCATGCTGCTGTGACGTCACTACGCACGTTTAAAATAGAGCCAGCAAAAGAAAACCTCGGTTCTAGTAATAACACCGGCAAATTAGTATTGTATTATACCTGGGTGTGATAGCAGCTGTCATCGCAAACCAAATAAGGAGATACAAAAAAGAAGTGATAAGGTTCGACTTTCCTGTTATGAAGACCATTTTAATGGAAGTACATATTTTTAATACACTATTGACAAAAATCGTTACACAAATTTGACTGTCATCGTAAATAATGCCCTGACTTCCGATCACCAACGTGCTTAATTACGTCATAGCGGCGCTCCAAAATTTGAAAACTTCGCGATTTTGTATGCTGCTAGTTGACATATTGCAATAAAAAAAAGAAGTTTTAGTTCAATTATAGATTGTAAACAATACGTTGAGACACATAAAGGTTGTATAATTTTTTTTCAGGAAGACCGTAAATAAACTCAATTCAAATGAACTAATATTCACTAACCGGACCTTGGTGGGACAGGAAATTCATCTAATCTCAAATAAGCAGGCTATAATTTAACAGAAAAATCACCCAATCTCAAATTTATGGATTCAAGACTCCAAGTCGTAAGTGTAATATGGACCAAGTTAAAAATATTTTGTAAAACTCTTGTTACAATTATTTCTACGCAACGAGGTGCTTGATTTTTACGCATACAATGTTGTAAAGTTGAGTTACAGTGCGTAAAAAATTCGGAAAACATTGACGTACAAACATCCAAATAATTAAACTTTAAAATGAAGAACTTTATGTAACAAAATATTAGAAAATAAAGAAATATTTATTATTTTCGTTATAACTTTGACAGTTGTCACTGTGAAACTGTGACACAGTGGCGTAGCTAGGTAGTTTTATTAGGGAAGGCAGCCGGCCAGCTGAGTTTGGATTTCGGTAATTTCAATAGGGATTAAAGATCAGCAATTGGGCTGCTCCTTACTGATATACCTGTAAATTAATTCTTGTTGAATCATACTAAAAATGTTTAAAAAGGTCGAAATTTTCATAATAACAACCCTAAACTCTCAAGTATTCTAAGATCTTATAAAAATCGGTTTTAAATTCAATATTCTATCTGGAATATTTCGTGCTCTGTATATTAAAGTTTCAAAGGCATTAATTTTGAATAATCAGCAGCCATCAGCCCTCACATACCCTCAATTCTTCTTAAAATCTGTTCAAACATTATTATACCCCAAAAACTCCGTCATTCATTTTGAACTGCTTTATGTATCCCTCTATTTATTAATTTTCATTGTGTATACCAAAAAAAATCTTATAGTTTCAATAGTTAATACCCTCAGCTTCTTTAAATCTTACATAAAATAATTCCTTCAAAAAATTTCGTGTTTTGTTTTGGTCCCCGTTATTAATTTTCATATCATTTAAAAATTGTTTCAAAGGCATGAATTACAAATAGCCACCAGCCATCAGCCCTCGCATACCCTTAATTATTCCTAATAGCTGAGTTTCGATTTCGGTTATTTCAGAAAAGATTAGAGATCAATTAACTTTTTAGTAGAGTTCATAAATTTTGGAAGTAACGAAACAATTTAAGGAATTAGCAAAATTTTTTTTTTTGGATGAGTTAGTAAGATTTTTGCAGAATTAATTTTTGATATACTAACTAAGGTATCAATGTTTCACCCAAAATTTGAGGAATACATCATGGCTATATTCGCGTTTCCACGTTTTTCGGCAAAAATCCATAATATCTCGAAAATCATTGGTTTTATTAAAAAAAAATCAAATTAAAAAAAGTCTGTGATTAAATTTCCTACAGAAAAACATTAGTTTACGATATTGTTTTTTCTCTGTGTTTTTCCGCAATTAATGAAAACAGTTTGTTATTTTATAGGAAGTTTAATTACAAATAATTTTTTTTGCACCCCTTCCCCGCCTCCAAATTATGGATGGGATCTTGACATTCAGTACCCCAAAAACTAGCAAAAAATCTTGCTGACTTCTGGAAAAATTTTATTTTGCTAATTTTCCTGAACTAAAATTGACGCCTTCCTGAAATTTGCAGTAAAGTTGAAAGTCTGACGATGGAGCTAAATCCTCAGGGTGGACAACGAATTTTATAGGGTAGGCAAAGTGTTCTGTAGGTCGAGCAATGAGTTTTGTAGAGTGGGCAGTGTCCACCCTTGTTCCTCCTAGCTACGCCTATGATCAACTACAAGAGACTTCAACACAATTCCCTCAAAATTTAACCTCAAAATCAATATATTCTATTAAGGATTGTTCTTCTTTAAAATATATTGTCTAACAGAAAATTCAAAGCAAATATCGTGCGCTGAATTTTTTACAGCGCTCTAGCTAATGAGAAACTCCCTCTTCGCGGTCGTTTCTACAAACGAAACTATTGCGCTGTAAAATATTACTTTAACGCACTCAATTGGGAACAGCTATTTTTATTATACAAATTTGTAGGCACCTATGATTATTTTAAAAGATTTTTATCAAAAATTACTCACTTTGTATTGTTTTAAATAATAATTAATATCCTCGAAAAACTTCTGAATGGGTTGGTCAGTTCAAAGTTTATTTTATAGCACTGTTGTTACCGTTCACAATAAAAATAAAACGTTTGTTACATCAAAGTAATAACCAAAATACGAGGCCCAATTGATTAATCTGGTTGAACCAAATTAATTCACTATAGTTACAATTGTTGGCAGCAATTTCACCAATAAATAAACTCAGTTCAGATAAACTAATGTTCACTAACTGGGCCTTAATAAAACAAAAAATTCACTTATACTCAAATTTAAAGATTCAAGATCCCAAGTCGTGAGTGTAATATGCACTCATTCGGAATTTAATTAGTTTATTGGAATAACAATCAAATATTGTTTGTATTAATATTATTCGCCATTTTGTGTGCTTCTACTAGAAATTCTCATCTAATAAACTCATCAAATAGACTCCAAAAAGTTATTTATATAATAAGCAACACATAATTTGACTTAACTAACTTTGATATAACTTTCAACAAATGAAAACAAAACTCCGATCACTTTTTGTAGTATAAATCGATTATTGAATATTCTCGTGACTTTAACACATTTTCATCATTGAAAGACAGCTTTTGCACTAATCTCAAATAAAAACTAACGAACCTACGCTTGCCGGAAATAACAGAAAAACAAATGAATATCGACAAGCAATTTACGCCACCTACAGACTAAATTTATTATTTTTGTCAATTATTAACCTTAATCATCGATTTTTTTCAAACAATTTTTAAAATTAAGACACAGAAATCACCAACCATCAACCCCCAGGGCACTTAAAATATTAATTTGTACTGCACAGCAGATTTTTTTTCTAGTGATAATAGAAATACTTTCTTTTTAATTCAAGTACTCAACTTTACGTCGAAATAAGAATGTATACGAAAAAAAAAGTCATCATGTGCTGCGTAACAATAAAACAAAGAGCATAATTTTATTTTTTAGTTGTTTTGGGCAGTAAATCTACTTCTTTGATAACTTATTTCACTGTGTGTGAGGTTTGCAATACTCGTATAATATTGTTTCGAGTTTATTTCATATTTCATTGCGATATTTTATGCTCTTGATTAATTGGTTTACAATATGTTCCATTTATCGTACATTTTGATTTATATTTGATTTGTTCAATGATTTATTTCATATTATGAATTAATATTATATTTCTGAGGGCTATTTTGGAGCTGTGTAACTCTTTAACCAAACAAGGTACAAGTTTGAAGTCATTCTAACCGGTAAATTAATTCAATTCAAATATAAAACCATATTTTAGAATAAAAAATGAATGAGATAGTCTATTATTTCACTTTAATATTACAATTATTCGAATTTTGGGTATTTTTCCGCGAAATCAAAGTGAGCAATTAGACAATTGCCTCTGAATCAGAGATCACAGCATCCCAGGTATCATCTCCCGTCTTTGTTTCTCTTACTACGCATGCGTATTCGATTTCTCTTGGAGTCTTCAAATCGCAAGAGAAAATCTCTCAATGTGTTGTTCGAAGTCTTTCAGTGTTTGGTTCAGAGACTGAACACTCCTGAAGTATTGTTCAGTCGTGCGCAGAATTCAGTCGTTTCAGAAGTGCAGTTTGCGCGGGCTTTGAATTATGTGATTTATTGTGAGGGGTGCTACATTTAGGGTTCAACAGAAATGATCTGAATGTCCAACAGGTAAGAAAAAACATTAATAATTGTTTTGAATATTTATCTTGGGTGTACCGTTTGAGAGCCGTCGATTTGTACGCTTTTCATTCATAAAAAATCTGTCTATTTCAAGAAAGAATACAAGTAAAAATAGATTTTCTGTATTGTTAAAATTAGCAAGTGAATTGCAAATATTTAGTTAAAGAAAACGCGAGCAGTAAAACAAGCAGTACTGTTTTTGATGATTCAAGTTCGAAATTTGGTCGCTAAAATAATAATAATAATGCAACTACCAACAGTCAGTCCTAAAATGCCCCTCATTTTTTTATTTGTTTCAAAATTAATCAATTTATTCAAAAAATACAATATTTGTTTTAATTTGTTCTGTTTAGTTATCCAATTTATCAAATTTTATGGCACCATTCCAAAATTTTTTCCAAAAGCATATATTTTCAATATCAACTAGCCATCAACCCTTACATACCCTCAAATCTCTCTAAAATTTGACGTACTTCCTGAATGACCTGCCTGTACATTAATTTTTGTTGGATCATATAAAAAATGTTCGGAAAGCTCGAAATTTTTATATTAACAGCCATCAACTTTCAGGTGTTTTCAGAAGCCACAAAAAATATTTTGAAATTCATTTTCCTATTTAAAAAATTTCGTACTCTGTTTTAATTACTTAATTTTCATGAGACTTTAAATAGTCAACAGCCATCATTCCCCACATACCGTTAATACTTCCTAGAATCTGTTTAAACATTGACATACCCCCAAAATTCTGTCATTCATTCTGCATTGCTTTATATATTGATGATTTTTTGTTATATCGCACTAAAAAAGTTTCTAAAACTTGAGTATTTAATACTGACCAGCCGTCAACCCTCAGATTTTTTGAATCTCAGAAAAATTAATTTATTTCGAAAATTCCGTGATTTGTTTGGCCCCTCACATATCCTTACTTATTCCTAAAATTGTTTTAAAATTTGACATATCCTCAAAATTCTGTCATATTTTTTGAGCCACTTTGTGTCCCATTTGAACATTAAATCAATTTGAATTCAACTAGACTAGAAGTGTTCCAAAAATTTTAATTCCTAATAACAACCGTTAGCTCTCAGATATTTTTTGGATCTTACAAAATTAATTTTAAATTAATCAAACTATTTCAGAAATTTCGTGATTTGCTTGGACTCCCTGTATATTAATTTTTATGCAATCATTAAGAAATTGTTCCAAAGGCATTCATTTTAAATAGCAACCCTTAATTATTCCAAAAATTGTTTTAAAATTTGAGATACTCCCAAAATTACCCCACCTGGACATTAATTCTGGTTGAATCATACTAGAAATGTTCCAAAAACTTGAATTTTTAATATTAACCAACCGTTAGCTCTCAGATATTTTTTGGATCACACAAAAATTTATTTCAAATGAATCATACTTTTTAGGTAATTTCGTTCTTTATTTGACCCCCCTATTCATTTCTATGATATCATTGAAAAAAAACTCCAAAGGTATAAATTTCAAATAACTACCAGCCAACAGCCCTCGTGTACCCTTAATTATTCCTAAAACTGTTTTAAAATTTAAGATATTCCCAAAATCCTTTTATAACTCTTAAGTCGCTTTATGTGTCCCCCGTGGACATTAATTTTAGTTGAATCACATTTGAAATGTTCGAAAAACTTGAATTTTTAATACTAAACAGCCATCAGCCCGCAGATACTTTTTGAATCTCACAAAAAATAGTTTAAAAATAATCAAACTTTATCAGTAATTTCGTGATTTGCTTGGTCCTCCTGTATATTAATTTTCATGATATATCAAAAAAATTGTTCAAATGGTATTTCAAATAGTCACCAGCCATCAGGCCTGGCGTACCCTTAATTATTCCTAAAATTGTTTTGAAATTTAAGATATTCCCAAAATGCCTTTTGAGTCGCCTTATGTGTCCCTCTGGACAATAATTTTAGTTGAATCACACTAGAAATTTTCTAAAAAATTGAATTTTCAATACTGACCAGCCGTTAGCTCTCAGATACTTTTTGAATCTCACAAAGAATAGTTTCAAAATAATCAAACTCTATCAGTAATTTCGTGATTTGTTCGGTCCCCCTGTTTATTAATTTTCATGATATATTCATATACTCCAAAGGTATAAATTTCAAATAACTACCAGCCAACAGCCCTCGTGTACCCTTAATTATTCCTAAAATTGTTTTAAGATAGTCCCAAAAGCCCGTCATGCCTTTTAAGTCGCTTTATGTGTCCCCTTGGACATTAATTTTAATTGAATCACACTAGAAGTGTTTCAACAACTTGAATTTTTAATACTAACCAACCGTTAGCTCTCAGATACTTTTTGAATCTCACAAAAAATAGTTTCAAAATAATCAAACTTTATCAGTAATTTCGTGATTTGTTGGTTCCTCTGTTTATTTCATATATATATATTTCATGATATATTGAAAAAATTGTTCAAAAGGTATGGATTTCAAATAGTCACCAGCCATCAGCCCTCGTGTACTCTTATTTATTCCTAAGACTGTTTTGAAATTTAAAATATTTCAAAAATCCCGTCATGCCTTTTGAGTCGCTTTATATGTCCGCCTGGACATTAATTTTAGTTGAATCCCATACTAGAAGTGTTCCAAAAACTTGAATTTTTAATACTAACCAACCGTCAGCTCTCAGATATTTTATGATTCCCAAAAAAGTTAATTTCAAATTAATCAACCAGTTCAATAATTCCGTGATTTTTTTTGGTCCCCCTGTTTATTAATTTCTATGCTGTCATCCAAAAAATATTCCAAAGGCATGATTTCAAATAGCAACCAGCCATCAGCCCTCCTAAAACCTTTGATTATTCCTAAAATTGTTTTAAAATTTGGGATACTCAATAATTCCGTCAAGACTTTTGGACCGCTTAATGTGTTTCCCCTGGATATTACTTCTGGTTGAACCACACCACAAGTATTTCAAAAATTTGAATTTTTAATACAAACCAACGGTTAGCCCTCAGATATTTTTTGTATCTCACAAAAATTAATTTCTAACTCATCAAAATATTTCAGAAACTCCGTGAATGATTTGATCCTCCCGTGTATTAATTTTCATGATATTATCCAAAAATTATTCCAAAGGCATGAATTTCAAATAGCCACCAGCCATCAACCCTCCCAAAACCTTTAATTATTCCTAAAATTGTTTTAAAATCTGAGATATTCCCAAAATTTCGTCATGCCTTTTAAACCGCTTTATTTGTCCCCCCTGGACATTAATTTTAGTTGAATTCCACTAGAAACGTTCCAAAAACTTTAACTTTCAATAGTAACCAACCGTTAGCTCTCAGATATTTTTTGGATCTTACAAATAATAGTTTCAGAGACTCCGTGATTTGCTTGGTTCCCTGTGTATTAATTTTAATGATATCACTCAAAAATTATTTCAAATAACCACCAGCCATCAACCTCCGCACACCCTTAATTATTTCTAAAATTATTTAAAAATTTGAGACACATATTTCTAAAATTCCGTCCTGCTTTTTGAGCCACTTTGACCCCTCCTTGGACATTAATTTTGGTTGAATCATACTAAAAGTGTTCCAAAAACCTGAATTTTTGAATACTAACCAACCGTTAACTCTCAAATAATTTTTGGGTCTTCAAAAAAATTAGTTGCAAATTAATCATACTTTCTCAGAGATTCCGTAAATTATTTGGTCCCCCCGTGTCTTAATATTCATGATACTACTTAAAAATTGTTCAAAAGGCATGCATTTCAAACAGCCACCAGTCATCAGCCCTTCCAAAACTTAAAAATTATTTGAAATTTGAGATACTCCCAAAATTCCGTCAAGACTTTTGAGCCACTTTATGTGTCCTACCTGGACATTAATTCTGGTTCAATCACACTTGAAGGGTTCCAAAAACTTCAATTTTTGATATTAGCCAACCGTTAACTCTCAGATATTTTTTGAATCTTACAAAAATTACTTTAAAATTAATCAAACCATTTCAGTAATTCCGTGATTTGTCTAGTCCCCCTGTATATTAATTTTTATAACATTATTATAAAGCATAAATTCTAAATACTCACCAGCCATCAGCCCTCACATACCCCTAATTATTCCTGAAATTGTTTTAAAATTTGAGATGTCCCCAAAATTCCGTCATGCCTTTTGTTCCCCCCTGGACAATAATTCTGGTTGAATCACACTAGAAATGTTCCAAATTTTTAATACTAACCAACAGTTAGCTCTCAGATATTTTTTGCACCTCACAAAAATTAGTTTCAAGCTCATCAAATTATTTCGGGAATTCCGTGATTTGTTTGATCCCCCCGTGTATTAATTATCATGATATCATTCAAAAACTGTTCAAAAAGCATGAATTTCGAATAGTCACCGGCCATCATCCCTCACACACCCCTAATTCTTCCTAAAATTATTTTAAAACTACTTCATTTCTTTTAAACTGCTTTATGTGTCCCCCCTTAAATTAATTCTAGTTGGATGGCATTAAAAGTGTTCTGATAATTTGGATTATTTATATGAACCAGCCGTCAGCTCTCAGATACTTTTGAATTTTTGAAAAATCAGTTTTAAAGCCAAATGTTTTGGATTATTGTTTTATGACCTGCATGTACATTAATTTTTATTACGTAAAACTCAGCCATCAGCCCTAATATACCCTTACATCTTTCTTGAATCACTTTAAAATTTGGAATACTTTTGTATGACCTATCAGCAAATCAATTTAAAAATTATGCCAGAAACTTCAACTTGAAATATTGACCAGCCGTTAACTTTTTGGATATTTATCAGCAAACACTTTCCAAAAATAAATTTTAAATATCCTTCTACATTTTTTCTGAGTAGATTTAAATGTTTTTTTCTTTAATTTGGTTTTGTGGAAGTGAGTTAAGCTTCAAATATTTATTTTCGCAGCATTTATGTATCATAAATCAAAATTATGATGTTTTATTTAGTGACGATTATTCTAAGTGTTTTATGAGGAATCATAAATATTTTAATTTATTTTTTAGGATGTATTTGCTGTATGATGTGCAGAATGTTTGTAAACAAGTAACAAATAAAAGTCTTTGATGTTTTATGTGAAATTGGAAGTATTTTTCTTGCAGAATGGCCGAAACGCAGTTAGTAATTCTTCTAGCTGTGTTAACACTCTTTGGGAGCAGTGATGGAGGGGGAAGTCCATCATTAAATGCAGAGGTCTTGACTTCTGCCAATTTTCTTCCTGCTGATGTGCAGGTTTCTACGTTTTTACGACAAGGGGAACCAAAAACGTAAGTTATTTGAAAAATTAATAGGGGTCCGTAACGGAATAAATAAAACAGTGTAGTAACTCGTAAATTGGATGAGTTATGTGAATCTAATGATCCTACCAGAATATAAAAATTTGAAAATAATAGGGGTTCCGTATGCGACAAAAAGTGTAGTAGCTCGTAAAATAAATAAGTTACGAGCTTCGAATAAATAAATTAGGTATATTATAAATTTAAAAATGTATTAAAAATAAAGGTTTCGTAACGAAGTTTCAAATGGAGCCGTAAAAGTATCAGCACGTCGATAGAGCAGTATAGCTCTTAAATTGCAAGAGATACAGTCTCGAATAGTTTATTAAAAGTGTAGTAAATAATGCTTTATTATTTTACACCTCATCTATTGGTAAAAATAGATGTAATGAATTTCTTTACTCTGTACATCAGTACTAAAATAAATACAATGAACAATGACTGAAAATTCCTGAAAATTTAATGAGCGTTGAATTGAAAATAAAATTGTTTTCTATGTGTTGTCAATTTCTTATAGAATGTAACAACGTTTCAGAATTTATAGTTCTCCCAAATCTTTATGGCAACCTCCGCCGATTAATTCCAAACTTTTCTTTTTGCTCATCAATATAATCTTCTATTTCTGTCTTATCATATCTCTATCTTTTCTCGAAGAATTATCGCGTTATGAATGAAATGATGTCATACAAAAGATGCCGTTCGGTGGGAAAAGCAAAAAATATTTGTTTTTGGAAATCAAATTGCTATAACTGTATTTCTAAAGATGGTAGATAAAGAGTATTAATAATTGATGATGACTTAGATGAGGTCTGATGACCCGTGAACAAAAGCGATTCAATCAAAACGTTCTCACAAAAAAAATTGTATTACTTGTAACACTTGGGAGCAAATATCAGTGCGTAAACTTAGCATTATGACATAAAATGTGCGAATAACACTAGATCTCCCATATCTGAAGCGTGAGAATCAACATATCTATCTCTTTCTATGTGGCTAGTACGTAGGCGTACACAGTTACCATTTATCGTAGATTTAATCCACAGTCAAGCCGAAATCGTATTTAAAATTAGATAATAAATTACGGTCTTAATCAGCGGAAATCCAGTCCATTGCGACGCGACGTGCCAATGCTGCATAAGAACACACATATAAGTCTGAGTTATTGCGAAAATTTACACCACAAATTGCCATCAAGATTTCAAGAACCTATCCATTCAGGAATCACCAATTTTTGGGGATACTTTAAAGATTCAAGAACCCAAATCTTTAGTGTAATATGCACCAACTCAGAAATTTTGTTATTAAATAATATTACTCACCTTTTTAGAATTTACTGGATGGGTTCGTCAGTTCAAAGTTTATTTTATAGCACTGTTGTCACCATTCACAATAAAAATCCAAATTAATTTACTATAGTTACAATTGTTGGCAGTAATTTCACCAACAAATAAACTCAATTCAACTAATATTCACTAATTGGGCCTTAATATCACCCAACCTCAAATGTGAAGATTCAAGATCCCAGACGTGAGTGTAATATGAATTTAATTATTTTATTGAAATAACTATCAAATATTGTTTGCATTAATATATTTGGTGCTTCTGGCACATGTTTTCATCAAATAAACTCTAAAAACTTATTTATATAATAAACAAAACAGAATTTGGCTCACCAAATTTTGATATAACTTTTAACTATTAAAAACTCAACCCCGATCACTTTTTTTGTACGAATCGATATATTATTTATTATTCTTGTGAATTTAACACATTCCCATCATTGAACAACTGATTCAGCACAAAAATCACAGAAATATAAAACCTAACAAACCTACGCTTGCCGGTAATAACAGAAAAACAAATTAATTAATATCAGGAAGCAGTTCACGCCACCTGCAATATTTGGCGCGAAAATCATGACCAACTAGATAAGTTTGGTATTTGATACAAATAACTTATTTTTACGCACAAATTGTTTAAAGAACTTATTATTGTTGTCAATTATTAATCTTAATAATCGATTTCATTATTTTTTAATTGAATTTACAGAATGCAATTACCACTCATTCAACCTATGTGACACTTTACAAAATAAATATATATTTTTTGTGTCTGCGGAAGACACTTTTGCCATTTATCATAATTATACCCTTTTTTAGTTCCCCGACCTATATTTAATAACGGAAATATTGTAATCGTGATTCTTTAACAGTTTAAGATTTTGATGAATCCTCACGTTTTAGACCCTGAGAGGGGCTCTAGCCTACTTACCGCCGGGGTGCAAAGATATATGAATTGCGCCTCCCTCTACCTCCCTTCATCGTACTTTTCTTTTTTATACATTTCAATCCCAATCCACAATTTTAGTCGCAATCCACAATCCACAATTTGAATCCTAATCTACAATTTTAATCCCAATCCACAATCCACAAATTTAATCCCAATTCACAATCCACAATGCTCAGTTAGAATCCACAATATCAATCTCAATCCGCAATCCACAATCCGTAATCCACAATTTTGATCCCAATCCACAATCCAAAATTTAGATCCCAATCCACAATCCACAATCAATAATTTCAGTCTCGAACTACAATTCACAATTTTAATCCTAATCCACAATCCACAAATTAAATTCCAATAAACAATTTCAATCTCAATCCACAATTCATAATTTTAATCCCAATCCCAATTAAAAATACCGATAAATTCACAATCACAATCTCAATCCAAAATACACAATTTTAATACCAATCCCGATTCACATCCCACAATTTCAACCCCAATCCAAAATCCACAATCCACAGTTTCAATCCCAATCCAAAATCTATAACCCCAATCCTAATTGAAAATCCACAATCTCAATCCTAATCAAAAATCCACAATCCCAATCCCAATCCAAAATCTACAATCCCCATCCCAATCGAAAATCCACAATCCCAATTCCAATCAAAAATCCACAATCCCAATCACAATCCCAATACCAACCCAAAATCCAGAAACCCAATCCCAATCCAAAATCTACAACCCCAATCCCAATCCAAAATCTACAATCTTAATCCCAACTGAAAATCCACAATCTCAATCCCAATCAAAAATCCACAATCCCAATCAAAAAACTACAACCCCAATCCCAATCCAAAATCCACAATCCCAAACCCAGTCCCAATCCAAAATCCAGAAACCCAATCCCTATCCAAAATCCAGAAACCTAATCCCAATCCAAAATCCACAATCCACAGTCCCAATCCCAATCCCAATTCCAATCCCAATCCAAAATTCACAATTCCTGATCCAAAATCCCTAATCTTAATCCCAATCCAAAATAGAATGGTGGATTATGGATTAGCTCCAATAAAATATTTTGATGCAGAAATTGGTTTTATTTTTAAAGAATTATGTTCGGAGCCCAACTGCCGCCTTCAAGGATATGGCGCCGGGGTGCCGTGCACCCCTTGCACCCCCACTTAAGACGCCTCTTTAGACCCTACTAAACCCAAAAAACAAAAAAAAATCTGTTTGTCTGAAAGCACGATAACTTGAGAACGCGTACGAATTTTCGACTGAAATTTTATATTTAAGTTTTTCATCAAAAAGCTAGGTTCAAGTTCGTAGATGAGCATTTTTCAACCAGCAGTACCAAAACTTTATTGATGGAACTTTTTTGTTTTTTGCGTTTATTTTATGAACGGTAGTATTTATCATAAATTATGAAATATATTAAATTGATTCTCGAATAATTTGATACAATATTTATTCGAAATATTTTTCAAAATTATTTGTGGAACAATTGTTATTATTAAAATTTGAATTATTATAAAATTCGTTATATTTTTCGGAAGTAAAAAAAAATAATGAGAATCATAATGTGAAATTAGAATTATTATTACTCATATTTAGACATCAAATGCAAACATTCGTCAATTGTTTTTTTTTTTAAATTAATCATTTAGTAGTTCCATCGTGTTTGGTATCAAATTAAAGCTCCTGCGGAAATAATTCTATAAAAAGTGTCAAAAATGATATTCCAACGATTGTCAATTTTTTTTTTTAATTCCTCGAGATGATAAGCTGAGCAGAAATCTAAAATATATAATTTTTCGATTGTCAATTGTTTTATTACAACTTAACCAAATTATTTTGAGATCAACTAAAGCAACAGGACATAAAACTTTTGACCATTGTAAAATAAAATAGTAATCTCATATTACCAGCGTCTGTCATTTTGAAAACGACAGCTGTCACTTTGAAATCTGCAATCAATTGACACGACACTCTAGATTTATTGAATAGCAATGAAATTGGCCGTAAGATTCATGGTCGGGGTAGTACTGTGATGGCCACAGCACTAAATTATTTTGAATAATGTATTTTAGACTCTTTAAAATATTTGGCATGTTTTGAATTTTTTTCCTGTTTCTCTATTTCCGGAGTAAATATTTTTTTTTTAAATTGATTTAAAAATTTTTGTATTCCTTGATTCATTCAATCAACAGCAATGCGAGTAAATATATTTTGTATATGACGCAAATCGAACTGTAACTCAAAAAATAATAAAACTGTAATGTTTATTGCTCTTAAAACAATTTTTTATTATTAAAATAAAAGTCACTATTTAATGAAAGAAAAGAAAATAAAAGTTTTATTGTTTGATGCGACTAAAACAAACATTATTCAATTTATTTCTCATTCACTAATATTAAACTACTACAAAGCCACTTATATTTATTTACAACAACTTATTTATTTATTACACTTCGCTCTTTATATTCACTGCTCACTCAGTCAGGCCGCTTCCTTTATATATTCGGATGTTCACTTGTAGAAATTTCTACGTCATTCTAGCAAGCTACTCGAATGTTCGAATGTGCAGAGACGCGCGATGCAAAGAGATGAAAGACTCCGCCCAGACAGAATCATATTCAGGGTCAATTTTATTTTTACCAATTATCGCACGTTGCAAAACAATTTAAATCACTGTGCCAAAAACAAACAAACACCTAGTGTGCCACTAGGTGGGTTCAGTTATTCATTTGTTGCGTGCGAGAAATTTCGGGTAAAAATAATAAACGGGCTAGTGAACTTTGTAATTAAAATTTGCATTAATATTAACAACTATTTGACTTTTTCTGGTTGTTTGCTTATATCTCTTCAACGGTTGATTGTATCAAAAACACAGAATATAAAATTAGAGCTGATTAAATTTTCTACAAGTTTGTGCTCAAACATTTTTCTCTAACTTCTATTGTTCAAGAGATATCCGCTGTGAAAAATAGATTTTTAACTAAAATACCACGTTTTTTGGTAAACTTTGTCTCCTAGCATCTGAACTATCAAATTAACAGTAAAAATCTTCCAACAAAAATTGTAGAGCATTAAATTTCCTATTTAATGCATTTCAATTCAATATTGTTTCCTAAATAGGTCAGAAATTATTGCTATTTAAAAGAATACAATTAATTATAGTTAGCATATATTTCATACAAGAAATCGATTTTTGAGCATGAATATTTCTTGAACAGTTAGAGATAGAAGAAAAAGATATAAACACAAATTTGTAGGAAATTTAATTAGTTTTATTTTTGTTCAAGATCATGTTTTCATTATGATCAATCGTTCAAGAGATATAAGCAAATAACTTGCATTAAATGTTATTTTTACTAGTTCTTATTAAAAAAATCAGTATAAGGGGAGGTTGGACGTCACTGAGGGATGTTATGACCCAAAACAAACATTGGAAAGCAAACAGTAAATCAGTACAAAATTATTATATTTTGAGTGATCAGGGGTGGCTTTTAGGGGAGGTTAGAGGCCAGTGCGGACTATTTACTCCTTGAATTGATCAGATAAGATCATCAGAATCAGCTATTTACTTCTTTTTCTTCTATTTCTACAAATAAACATTTGTCTATCCTTGTTCCTCTGGTTGTCTGTTTTGGTATATCAATCATGGATGTATGACAGTACAACACGTGTTGTAAGCGTGTCAAGTTGTCATGTGACAGATATGTCGGTGTTAATAGTCGTTAAATTGTTAGAAATGCGATGAAGCTACTAATATTGCCATGCTTCGCTATTTTATGTCGACTGAATTCACTTACAACACTAGTAAATTTTAGACGACGCGAAGCATCAGCTCCAGAGGATATAAACAGATTTCAAATGAAATTAATATTTATTATTTGAAAGTTCAATTTATAAGATTTCGTTTTCCTCGTACAAACAATCGCTCATTGTATATTTAACAACGGCATAATGGAAACAATTGGCGATCGCATAACGTGTCGAACAACAATTCAGCGTCAACTAATCAGACTAATTACACAAACAAACGACGAACGTGAAAACGACGTCGTCTGACCGCCTTTTGTTTATGTTCGAATCGCAGACGGCATTGGCAAACAATACATGCTCAACTATTTGATGTCTATGTTTTGACGACTCATTTGTTACCATTTGCGTTGTTTTAGATTGTTTGACAACCTGAAAAAGTAGAACTCATAGAAGATAAAAATCATGTCTCATGATTGCTACGAGATGAATGACCATTTTTAATATAAAAATCAGTATCTGTTGCCTCATTATTTGGTCAAAAATAAATTAACATCTAAATGTGACAAATTAGCGAAACGTATGACAATATAAATGATATCTATATGACCTTGTGTTATAGTAATCTCATTGATTTTCATGATAACCTTCATATTTTGTATTTTTCCCATTGACAATTTATTTAAATTTATTACTGAAATCCAAACATTAAATTACTGGATTATACCAAACATCAATTTAGTAATTCACATTGAAATTTAAAAGAAAAAAAAACGTAAAAAGACAAGAGGCACAGTTAGGACTATTTTATAATAAGCTTTTCGTCAATATTTGGTTCATTACTCTAAGATAATCATTTTGGGAGATATAAGCTTCCAATTTGTGACAGATTTAACCCCCAATTCCAACAGGGTTGAAAGATAAAGGATTAAAACTGGTTTCATAATAAATGGTATTACAGTGCTTGATTTATTTTTGTACAAAAAATATTCAATAAGAAATATGAGCTTTAAAGTAAGAATCTCGTTGTAACATTTTATCTCCTATACTAACAGGATTGGAAGATCAAGGGTTAAAACTTGTTTTATAATAAATAGCACTACATAAGCTTTCCAACAATGTATAGTTCATTGTTCAACAATGAATATTTTAGGGGGTATGAGTTTTCAAAGTATGACAGATTTTCGTTGCAAAATTCAACCCTGGTTTTTACTTCCTCAACCTATAAACAGGCTGGTCCACCGGTGTGTACTTTTTTTAATTCGATTGTTTCAAATATTACTGAGATATTTTAAAATATTTCTTAAACAAAATTTATTGACCATTAAATTACCCACACTTTTGCTGAAAAAGATTTTCTACAGGGAGCTTCATTTTTGCGCAATGATATGCAATTTTATATTTATTTTACATGAATAACTCCTGTACTAATCATTTAAGAACTATAATTGATATAAAATTTTTCAAAGAAAAATAAAATATCTTCAAGAATATGCAATAATATATAGGATGTTCCGTTAGAAATTATAAAATTGCATATCATTGCGCGAAAATGGAGCAACATTTAGAAAATCTTTTACAACAAAAATGTGGGTAATTTAATGATAAATAGACTTTGTTTAAAAAATATGCTGGTAATATTCAAAATAATCGAGTTAAAAGAAATTTAGACCCTACTAAACCCAAAAAAAAAGATTTGAATGAAATTAGGTCTATCAGTATGTCTGATAATTTGAGAACGCGTACGAATTTTCGACTGAAATTTTATATATCTGAGCTTTTTATTAAAAAGGTAGTTAAAACTTCATGAGCTTCTTTCAACCAATGGTACCAAAACTTTATTGATGGAACTTTTTAGTTGTGATTATTTTATATTATATCATATTATATGACTGAAATTGATCCTTGAATAATTTGGAACAGTATTTACTCTGAATAATTTTCAAAATATTAGCCTTTCATTTGTTATCATCAAAACTTGAATTAAATAATCTTTTAATGGAAGTTATTTGCTTATATCTCTTGAACAGTTGGTCATAATGAGAACATGGTCCTCTACAAAAATAAAACTAATTAAATTTTGTACAAATTTGTATGTATATATTTTTTTCTATCTCTAAGTAATCAAGAGATATTTATGCTAAAAAATCACCTTATTGTATGAATTTATATTATCTATAATTTATTGTATTTTTTCAAGTAGCTATAACTTCTGATCTATTTGAGATGCAATATTAAATTAAAATGTATTTTAAAGGAAATTTAATGATCTACAATTTTTGTCGATAAGGTTTTTGCCGTTAGTTTGATAATTCAGTCGCTAGGAGACAAAGTTTACCTAAAACGTGGTATTTGAATAATAAGTCGATTTTTGATAGCGAGTATCTTTTGAATAATAAGAGATAGAGAAAAATCTGTAGCTCCAAATCTGTTGGAAATTTTATACCCTACAACTTTTGTTGAGAAGTTATTTGCCATCAGTTCAATAGTTCAGCCGCTAGGAGACAAAGTATACCAAAAAATGTGGTATTTTAATTATGAGTCGATTTTTGACAGTGAATATCTCTTGAATAATAAGAGATAGGGAAAAACTTGTACACCCAAACCTGTAGGGAATTTTATACTCTACAACTTTTGTTGGAAAAGTATTCGCCCTCCATCAATAGTTCAGTCGCTAAAAGACAAAGTTTACCGAAAAACGTGGTATTCAAATTTTAAGTCCATTTTTGGCAGTAAATATCTGTTGTATAATAAGAGATAGGAAAAAACGTATAGACCCAAACCTGTAGAAAATTTGAAGCTCTACAACTTTTGTTGAGAAGATATTTGCCGTCAATTCAATAGTTCAGTCACTAAGAGACAAAGTTTACCTAAAAATGTGGTATTTCAATTATAAGTTGAATTTTGACAGCAAATATCTCTTGAGTAATAAGAGATAGAGAAAAACGTTTTATTTTATACTCTAAAACTTTTGTTGAGAAGATATTTGCCGTCAATTCAATAGTTCAGTCGCTAAAAGACAAAGTTTATAAGTCGATTTTTGGCAGTAAATATCTCTTGAATAATAAGAGATAAAGAGAAACGTGTGAACCCAAACTTGTAGGAAATTTTATACTCTACAACTTTTTTTGAGAAGGTATTTGCCGTCAATTCAATAGTTCAGTCACTAAAAGACAAAGTTTGCCGAAAAACGTGGTATTTTTAATTATAAGTCGATTTTTGACAGCAAATATCTCTTAAATTATAATAGATAGAAAAAAACGTGTACATCCAAACCTGTAGGAAATTCCATACTCTACAACTTTTATCAAGGAGGTATTTGCCGTCAATTCAATAATTTAATTGCTAGAAGACAATGTTTACCGAAAAACGTAGTATTTTGATTATAAGTCGTTTTTTAACAGCGGATATCTCTTGAATAATAAGAGATAGAGAAAGACGTGTGCATTAAAACTTGCAGAAAATTTTATATTCTACAACTTTTGTTGAAAAGTTATTTGCCGTTAACCCAATATTTCAGATGCTAAGAGACAAAATTTATCAAAAAACGTAATATTTCATACAAAAGCCCTTCTCGGACAGCGTTTATCTCCTAAACAATAAGAGGTAGAGAAAAAATATATGAAAACAAATCTGTAGGAAATTCAAATAACTTTAATTTTGTTTATTCAAATTGTGCAGATATATCAGCTTTGATTGTTATTTTTCATATTTAATGATAAATTGGATCCTCTTTGAAACATTTAAGAAGTTATTTTATTGGTTTTGGTACACATTGCGCACCCATTTCGCACAGAACTTTCTCATACTTTATTTTAGGAATAAAATATACCCCAACAATTTTTAGCTACCTCATACTCCGAAGAATTAAAGTATAAATAACTGAAATGCAATAAATATGTCTATTTATTAATATTTCCTATTTTTAGCTCTTATTTAAATGTCAAAGCTAGCTTAGGGCAGAATGTATCATTTTTTCTATGCCGCTTTGAGAAGTAAATAATTTAACATAAATTACATCATATTTATGACACTTTTATTCATTTTATTTCACGCCTGACGTCATTTTGAATCAAAGAACTTGAACCAAGAATGCAACTAAAATCCGACTAACATGGTGTTAAAATAATTATATTGAATGACTTTATAAGTAAAGTGCATTTAGTAAATTGCTACATTGTAGGTGATTACATATTTTTCAACTGAAAAAAGGTAATAAAAAGCTTTAAGAATGAAAAAAGATTGAAACAGAAGATGGCCAATAGAATTGTTAATACTGCATTTAGATATTAAAATTCAATTAGTGCTTTAAAATGCCTTCTAGTTGAAATGAAATGAACTGCCCAACTAGATTATAATTATTTTTTCATAAATTGTAATAAAATCTGTCTTCATCAACAGAAATGTCCACAATTTACTAAAATACCTCACTGAAGCTAATTATACGGCGGTAGACTATTTTAAATTATCAACTATTTATTTAATAAGAACAAGATTTTATCTTTCCATGTCGAATATATTATTTCAATGAATGTAATTGCAGAAAATATACTTGGCTATTTATTAGAGTAATTTGTTCGGGTTTCATCAACTGCGTCGCAACTGAAGACGTAGAACTATGTGAAGGGTTGAAAAATCAAGGGTTCAAATTGATTTATAATAAATGGTACAGCATGTATAAATATTGCACAAAAAAAGATATTATAGATTAGAAAAATTATTTGTAAATTGTGCTCTTCCTTCTTGTATAGCGGTAAAGATTTCATCATGTGTGGCTTTATTTAAAATTCCCGATCCGAATTCCGTAATAAATTCTTCAAAAACGTCTTCCACAAAAAATTTAAATCTTCTGACATCAATTTATGTGATAAAAAAGTCAAAAGAAAAATGCTGCAATGTCAAAATTTATAACACCGTTCAGTTGGGCTCAAGTCGAAATAATTTCAATTTGGAACGAGCTGATGCATTATTCATTGGCCGGATTTTGGAACTGATGACTGTTGAATTGACAGATTGATATATTTTACAAGAATTGATTGACTGGAACACACAGAGATCTTTGTAAACAACTCAACAAGATGCTGGGGATATTCGGCGATCTGCTCGAATTTCTCCCATGTTTTTTAATAAGTTCCCAGAAGAAGATTTCGAGGTTTCTTTTCTATTATTTGATCAACAAATAGAAGACATTTTTAAATACAAAAATATACAACAACTCACAGGATTTGAGTGTTACCTTCCGCGAATTAAAACAAAAATTACAAGAACATCGCACATCAGCTAGACGGCGTGACGCTGAGTCTGTCTCTGAGGGTCTCTGAATGACCCCGGGGCTAAATCCAGACAGACGTATAGACGTCCACATCCAGACGTCTTCAAAAACTTGACACAAAAGACAAAATACAATCGGCTTGCTGCGCCATAGCCTGCTGAATGCCTACTATTGTTAGAAGAAACGCAGAGACGTACTCAAAACAGACAGACAGAAAGAGAATATTTCACACAATTTTTATTGTATTTTTTCAAATAGCTATTGAGATACAATATAAAATTAAAATGCATTTTACAGGAGATTTTTATCAAAAAAGTTTTTAATGTAAACTCAATAATTCAGACAGTAGGAGACAAAGTTTTCCAAAAATCGAGGTACTTCAGGTATTCAATAACCAAAATCTCTTGAAAAATAAGAGATGGAGAAAAATGTGTTCCAAAAAACTTGTAGAAATTTTAATAGACTCAAATTTTATATTGAACGATGTTTTCGCTAAGACCAACCGTTCAAAAGATATAAGCAAACAATCAAAATAAGTCAAATAGTAGTCAATTTAACTCGGGGATTTTTGTTTGTACAAAAGTCAAGTTAGTAGCAGCGATTTTTTTTAACTAATGAATTTTTGTCTTGTCTTTAAAAGTCAAGTACTTACCGGACCATCCTTAAGACACACTAGGCACGTGCCTAGGGGCCTCTAGTTTGGGAGGTATCCTCAACGTGTATAAATTTAACAAGAACAATTTCAAGAATTGATGAACTATTTCAAAACCAGAATAAAATCTCCTGAGCATGCTTCTGTATAAATTAAAACTGATCAAATTTCTTATAAGTTTATTTTCGTACCTTTTTCTTTTATCTTCAATTGTTTGAGAGATATTTATGATCAAAAATAGAATTTTTCAATGAGATGTTATCTATAATTTATTGTATTTCTTCAAATGGCTATAACTTTTGACCTATCCTAGATACAATATAGACTTGAGATGCATTCAATGGGAAAATTAATGCTCTACAATTTTTGTTATTAGGGTTTTTGATGTAAACTCAATAATTCAGACAGTTGGAAATAAAATATTTCAGATTTTTAACAACAAATATCTCTTGAAAAATAAGAAATAGAGAAAAAAGTGTTATCACAAACTTATAGGAAATTTAATTAACTTAAAATTTGTATTGAACAATATTTTGCTAAAACCAATCGTTCAAGAGATATAACCACCGAAAAAGTCCAATAGTACTTAATTTAATTCAGAAATTTATTTTGAATAATAAATTTTTGTCTTTTTTTCTTAATGTTAAATACCGAATCATCCATTGGGCACACTAGGCACTTGCCTAGAGGCCTCTGGTTTCTACTGAGTATTCTCTCCAGCTCAGGGGACACTGTCAAAGTTCAAGAATTGATCAAATATTTCAAAACCAGATCAAAAATTTACTGAATGATCGTAGTAAAAACATGCTCCTGTATAAATTTTAACTGATTAAATTTCTTATAAGTTTGTTTATTCATCTTTTCCCTCTATCTTCAACTGTTTAAGAGATATTTATGATCCAAAATCGACTTTTCATATGAAATGTATGTTATCTATAATCAGTTGTATTTTTTCAAATAGCTATAACTTCTGATCTATCTAAGATACAATATTGAATTGAAATGCATTTAATAGGAAACTCAATGCTCTACAATTTTTGTCCAGAAGGTTTTTGCCGTTACTTCAATAGTTCAGACGGTAGGAGACAAAGTTTACCAAAAAACGTGGCATAAAGTAGAAGTCGATTTTTCACAGCTAATATCTCTTGAACAATAAGAGATAGAGAAAAACGTGTAGGAAATTAAATCAGCTCAAATTTTGTATTTATCTTCATTTTCATTACTAGTAAGCGTTCGAGAGATAAAAACAAACAGCCAAAAGAGGTCAAAAAGAGGTTAATTTAATTCAGGGTTTTTTTTTGTCCAAAAGTAAAGTTGGTAGCAGCGATTTTTGTAATTAATAAATTTTTGTCTTTTTCCTTAAACTTAAGTATCGGCTCATCCATTAAGGCACATGCCTAGAGGCTTCTGGTTTTGGAGGTATTCTCTCCAGGTCAGGGCCCCCATCAAATTCTATGAATCTGGGACTATAAAAATGTCTGAAAATCGTTCAAGCATTGATAATCTATTTCAAAACCAGAACAAAAATATTGTAACGTGCGAGAGTGTCGAGGCTCGTAAAGGTGACCTTGCATGAGCGAAGCCTTTCGTCCTCGTTGCGCCGCGCCGCGCCGCATCACATCACCCCTCCCGATGGAAACCTCCAGCAATATTCCAGAAATGTAGTAGAACATTCGGGAGATGGATATATCTATATATAAACGCAAGCGAACGATCTGTTTGTAGTGTAATGGTGAAGCTAGAGCAGTGAATATCAAACAGTGAAGTGATCAGTGGATATAAATAGTTAAATATAAATACCTGCGACTTTGTTTGAGTTAGTATTAAGTGATAAATAGATAATATAGTGTTGTTCCTGATAAAATAAAGAATAAAACTTTTATTTCATTTTAAATTATTAAATAGTGTCTTTTGTTTTAATTATAAGTAATTTTCAAGCGATAAACTTTACAATATTTTTTCAAATAGCAATACTTCTGATCTATGTAAGATACAATATTGAATTGAAATGCATTTTATAGGAGATTTAATATTCTACAACTTTTGACGTTAATTCAATAGTTCCGATGCTAGGAGATAAAGTTGATCGAAAAACGTGATGATTTGAGTAAAAGTCAATTTTTCACAGCTAATATCTCTTGAACAATAAGAGAAAGAGAAAAATTTAACTATATTTTCATTGCAGCCAAGCGTTCAAGGGATATAAGTAAACTACCAAAAGAAGTTAGTTTAGGGATTTTTTTACTCAAGTTAGTATCAGCGATTTATTTTTTTAATAATGAATTTTTGTCTTTTCTCTTACAGTTAAGTACCGGATCATCCATTAGGCATACTAGGCACGTGCCTAGAGGTCTCTGAATTTTTGCTGTTGAAATAATTTATATACAGAACCTTATCCAAATAAAACATATTTATCAAAAGAAGTTGGATAATAGCTGATTTAATTCAAGGATTCTTTTTGTATAAAAATCAAGCTGATAGTAACCATCCCTAAACATTCAAAATATAAGAATCTTATACTGATTCACTGTTTGCTTCCCAATTTTTGTTTTTTGTTTCTAGTAATGTGTAGCAAGGAGTAAACACTCCTCAGTGGACTCCAACCTCCCCTAATAGCCACCCCTGACCACTTATAATAAAATAACGTTCGACTGATTCACTGTTTGCTATCCAAATTTTTTTTTTGAATTAAGTATAAGTAACTGGTTATGGATACCAGTCATCAACTTTTAGATGCTTCAAATAATTTTATTGTAGCACTGATGACTTATTTCAAAACCGAAGAAATAATTATTTAATAAGTTTGCAATGCAAGTTATTGGCTTATATCTCTTAAACGGTTGGTGATAATCAAAACATGGTCTTAAAAAAAATTGAACTAATTAAATATCCTACAAATTTGTATTTAAATACTTTTCTTTTACCTCCAACTGTTCAAGAGATATTCTTGCTCAAAAATGGACTCTATATGAAATGTTTATAATCTATAATCACTGTATTTTTTTAAATAACTATAACTTCTGACCTGTTTGAGATACAATGTTGAATTGAAATGCATTTCATAGGAAATTTAATGCTCTACAATTTTTGTCCAAAAGGTTTTTGCCGTTAATTCAATAGTTCAGGCGCTAGGAGACAAAGTTTACCGAGAAACGTGATATTTTAATTAAAAGTCGGTTTTTGATAGCGAATATCTCTTGAACAATAAGAGTTAGAGATAAATGTGTACGAACAAAATTGTAGGAAATTTAATCGGCTATAAAAAGTTATTCAATCATATTTTTAGTACGACCAACCATTCAAGAGATATTGGCAAACAACCAAGAAAAGTCAAATAGTTGTTAATGTTATTGCAATTAAATTTCCAGTTCAGTACTCATTTAATTACAAATTTTCACGAGCTCGTTTATTATTCTCACTCGAAAATTCTCTCACGCAACAAACGAACAATCAAAGCCATCTAGTAGCACACCAGGCGTTTGTTCTTTGTTTCTGGCACAGCGATTTCATCTGTTTTATTCTTTTTTGAGTCATAGTTCTATTCGCCTCATATACAAGATATATGTACTCGCATTGCTGTTGATTTTTGGCTCTATGACTAATTATTTCGACCTTCTAAAGTTCAAGGCTTGCTAGCTTTATTGTTCAACGAATTTCAGATGTTTTTTGGGAAATATTAATAAATGTGTCTAAATGTTTTATGCTTGTAAAAAAAATATATTTTTCAATTTTGAATGAATTGGTTCTGTTGCAGATTTTTCTATTGGTCCTCAATCTCTGAAGGCCCGCTCTCAGTGACGGTTTCACCTTGCACGGCTGCGATCCGGTGGTCTCTTCATTTCCAAGAGAAAAATGAAACCAACTCAGGTACAAAATATCAACAGAAACACCTATATACCAATATGTCCATCTAAATGTGAAATATGATATCTTTATTCTTTCTTTTTGACATTTGACACTTCTCTGCTCTTTTGACACAAAGAAAAATTAACTGAAACAAAGAAACATTGCATGGAGGATTTAAATGTTATGGGGAACACCACGGGCGTAGTTAATAATTTTTTCCCGCAGGGAGTCAAGTAACTATTGGAGATGATTTCATCACGACTAGATCTCTTCATACGAGGCATATTTTAGCTCAAAGGGGGCTGTTTTCTGTAAAATTGGTGGCCCTGGATCGGGAAGGAGGTGTTTCGATTTATGTGAGCACGGAACCTGGGGGGCCTCAACCCTTACAGCTCAGGCATCCACCCTTAAGGCTGCAGCATCGCCAGAGAAGGACACAATTGAGCGTCAAATGGAATCAAAGGTCAGAAATATTTCCTCTTATTTGTTACTATAATTCAATTATAATATATTGTTATTACACCTGGCAGGTTAAAGTAGTGCTAAAAAAATATTTTAATTGTCCATGAAGTCTTAATCATCACTTGGCACCATTTCATAACATACTTCACACTTAAAATATGCGGATAATCCCATGACAGTAATGTCTACCTCACTATAATATTTTATTCTTGTTTACAATGAATCAGTCAGCAAACAAATTCCAATCAGACGAAAATAAAACTCATCAGCACAAGACAAATTTCATTTAGAATCAAACAGTAAACTTCTCCCCTAAAAGTTTTGTAGATTCTTTTTTCGCAGACAATAGTTCTCAAAGTTGACTGCAATAAAATTGTCAGAATTTATTTCAGACATTTCAAAAGAAGTATGATTAGATGAATCAAGACTAGAAGTTTCTCAAAGATAAATTGTTGGAAGAAACATTTTGTAACTTTGTAAGCTTGAAAATGGAAAGTTTTATGTTTCATAGGGTGGACAACAAGCCAAATGGGTTGGATAAATGGATTTTTATCCGTCATATCACATATCGTAAACTGAAGTTTGTATTTCATTTTATCTTTATGAGTTTTCTGAAAACTAAATCTTTTGTTTGACATTTTACTGCAAATACTTTGTAGCTACTGTTACCGCTATCTTTTGTAAATATTTACACCAATTCTTGTCAATCTAGAATCCCTGTTTTAATAATAAATATTTTTTTGTCTTGAAAGAACCCACAGAAATTATAACTCTATCAAGATCTTCAATTCCCAAGTCAATAACTCATGGACAAATATTTATTGACAATTCAATTTTTTGCAGTTACCTCCATTCTTGCTTAGTATTCATGTAAAATTTAATTGATATAGAACCTTTGGTTCATTAATAAATCGACTGTTTGTCGCGAAGGAGCCAATATAAATTCAAATTTCGGCAATACTGATACAAAGGGTACGTTCCATTAGGCGACCGTTACGTTCATGTCGCTTCAATAATCGTTCCACAAGACGATCACGATTTTTATGTTCAAGATCAATACGTCATATATTGGAAAAGGTGGATCGAAGTGGTCGTTGTGTTCATGTTTGCAAAAAACACCAAGAAATTTGAATTAAATGAAAAGATGCCTTTCCAATTTGTTCTTTCGATACCAAATTATGTTGATTGATTCAAAAAAATTTTATTTGTCTAGATGATAGATAATTTTACGGTCTCTCTATAAAATGTTCTTAAGTGCTCAGAAATATTCTGGAACGCTCTGAAACATTCTAGAGTGCACTAAAACATTTTTGAGCATTGTATAACATTTCGGAGCATTCTGAAGTGTTTTGGAACATCCTGGAATGTTTTAGAGTGCTTTAAAACAATACATAACGCTTTGTCAAACATTTTTAAGTGTTTTGCAATATTATAGAGCGTTTCGAAACATTAAAGGACATTCTGAAAGAATCTGAAACGTTCTACAATGTTCTAAATCATTTTGAAATGTTCTGCATAGGTCAAGAGCATTTTTGACCATTGTACAACTTTTCGGAGTATTCTGGAGTGTTTCGGAACATTCCAGACTGTTTTGGAGCATCCCGGAATGTTTTAATTTAAAGTGTTCTGAAATATTCTGGAACGTTCTGAAACATTGAATACCGTTCTGAAGCATCTAGAGTGTTTTGAAAGATTTTTGAGCATTGTATAATGTTTCTGAGTGTTTTGGAACATCCTGGAATGATTTAGACTGCTTTAAATCAATGTATAACATGTTCTGAAACATTTTAGAGTGTATTACAATATAATAGAGCATTTCAAAACATTATATGACTTTCTGGAGGATTCTAAACTATTCTGAAACAGTAAACGTTTTGCATAGCTCAGGAACATTGTACAACGTTTTAGAGCAATCTGGAGTGTTTCGGAATACTCTAGATTGTTTTGGAACACCCTGGAATGTAGTGTTCTGAAATATTTTAAAATGTTTTGCAACATTATAGAGCGCTTCTAAATATTATATGACGTCTTCTGAAACAATCTAAAACATTTTGAAACATACTAAACTTTTTGGGTTATTCTGGTAACCTTCTAGGGCGTTCTAGAGTGTTTTGGGACATTATATGATGTGTTCCTGAGTCTTCTAAATTATCCTGAAGCTTTTTTGAAGCATTACATTGTGTTATCAGACGTCCTAGAACATTCTAGAGTTCTGAAGCATTTTTGACCATTATATGACGTTTCAGAGCATTCTAGAATGTTTTGATAATTTCCAGTTTGTTTTGGAACATCATGGAATGTTTGAAAGTATTCTAGAATAATGCATAACGTTTTCTGAAATATTTTAGAGTGTCTTGAAACATTATAGAGCATTTAGAAACATTTTTGACGTTCTGGAGAAGTCTGTAACATTTTGAAACGTTCTGGCATAGAAAAACACTCTCTTTGCATGTTCTAGAATGTTCGGAGACATTGTTTAATGTTCTGGAACATTTTTAATTGTCTTAGAACGTTTAGGAACATTTTATAACTTTCTGGAGCGCTCTAACTTATCCTGTGGCTTTATAAAGAATTGCATGAAATTCTGGAGTGTTGTTAAACATCCTAGAGCATTATAAAATGTTCTAGAGTGTTCTGAAATATTTTAAAACATTACATAACATTTTGAATTGTTCTTAAATATTGTATAACGTTTTGAAATATTCTAGAATGCTTTGGAATATTATTATAGTAAAATGTTTTATAATGTTCTAAAGCAATGAATATCGTATTCTGAAACTTTACGGAGCGTTTCGTAACGTTCTGGAGCGTTCTAAATTATTTTGGAAGGTTTTGGAATGGTTTGGAACTTTCTTCAAAATTGCATAACGTTCTGGAGTATTATGGAACGTTCTGGAATGTTTCAAGAAGCTCCAGACCACTCCAAAACATTCCATGATAATTCAGAACACTCCAGAACATTACGAAACACTCCAAAATGTTCCTGAGCACCTTATTCTGTTTTTCAACAATCTACTTGATGGGAAAACCTGTAAAATTGACAGATCTGTTTACCACGCTTATTTGAAATGTCAAAATTTGAATTTGGCATTCAATTAAAGCCTAAGTGGCGACCAATTTACGGTTCTCCCTTCCGTCTAGTAGTTTTAAGTCTTTTATTGAGCTCTCAACATATTTATATTTTATATATAAAATTACAATTGATTCGCAGTACTTTTTACTTACTTGTACAGAATATCTGTTTTGAGCATCCCTGAATAAATTTTGACTATTTTCAGCTTAATGTCGGTACGTATGTGCGTTCGTAACTCTCAAATCTCAAAACCCGTCGGACGTATAATCAATATTTTTTACCGAAAGTGCACATTACTCGAAACTTTTTTCGAATTTTTCGCATAAATCCAAAACGGTTGGCCGTAGGACATTAAAATCCAATATTTGAAATTGCTGTAGTATCTTAATGGCTATCTTATATTTTCGTACCAATCGACTATGCCGGAAGTGCACTTTATATAACAAGGTTTTCGAATTTTCCGCATAAATTCAAAACAATCAGTCGTAGAATATTGAAATTTTCTATGAAGCATTTCTGTTATATCTAGTTGTGCACCTCTTATTATGATTGTAATCGTCTGTACCGGAAATGCACTTTACTCGAAACATTTTTTGAATTTTCCGCATAAAGCCACTACGGTTCATTGAGATTGACTGAGCCGGAAGTGCACTTTACCTGACAGTCTTTTAGAATTTTTCACATAAATTCCAAACGATCGGCCGTAGAGTATTGAAATTTGATATTTCAGTCTGCTGTAGCATCTGAATGATTGCTTATAATAATCGACTGAACCGGAATTTTGTTTAAATTTTGGCATAAATTCAGAACTGTTAGGTGTAGAATCTTGGAAATCAGTATTTAGGAATGTTGTAGAATAAGAACGATGACCTACTGTTTCCATAGTAACCGACTGGACCGAAAGTGTACTTTACTTGACAGATTTTTAGAATAAATCCAAAACGATGAGATTTTGTGTATGTTAAAAATATATGTAATGATGTACAAGTAAGTCACGTGATGTCCAAGCCAGATTTTTCAATTTGGTGATCTCAAGTTCGATATTCAAACTAGTATCGAAGAGAAGGCACGTAAATAAAAATTATTCAATGATAACACAAAAAAATCTAGTGCTTAGTTATTGAAAACCGCGGTTGAATCTAGCAAATGCAATCAGATTAATGCCATTATACAAGTATATTGAAAACGCTTCATTAGTAACATATCTTTAATCTCAATGTAATTTATTTTTATAATACAGAATCTCATAATTCTTTGAGAACTAATTTATTATATTCATTTAAACTGAGGAAATATTCTTTAATACCTATCAGATTTCACGTTTTTCAAAGAAGCATTTTTGTAATAAGATGCAGGAAAGAGGAATGAATACCGGAACTTTACGAGCTTGAAAGTAACCTTTTTAAACCAATTATAAGCTATACTTTTAAGCAAATAATATGTTACGGTTGTTAATTTAATTTCATTCATATGCTCATAATTATTTTACTCTAAATTACAATAAAATTTGAAGAATTATCTGAAAAAAAGCATATATAATTCTTCTCAAGAATCTATGGAAGTTTCGAATTCTTCGCAAATCAATGTATGTTCGTATCTTGTAAGCAATCTCTATTAATACAAATTTATGAGTGTATAAGTATTGACAGATGTAGTTAGATTTAAAAGTGTGTAGTTTTTGTCTGCCGATTGATTTTTCTTTTTTGATACATGTCACTGGATAAGGAAATACTTGTGTAAGACACGAATATAGGTATAGAAGAAATCCTAGGAAGAGAGCTTTGTATATAAGGTCAATTGCGCTCATGTACAGCGTAAACTGGCGTTTAACGATTGAAATTTTTACAATTACATTCTCAATCTCAATAATCAATTTTATACACTTGTATAAATAAACACTCGCTTTGCTTGTGATAAATAAATTCAATAATACATTATTAGGAGCCTTAGAATTCGGTAAAAAATTACAAATTCTTTCTAAAAGTCGTAATTTAGCATTTTTCTTGTTTTTGTGTTCGGTTGGCGCTCCGCTGTCAGCAATGAGGAAAAGGAAAAATCTCGGGTTAAAACGGAATAATTATCGATTGTAGATTCTTGTCACGAGGCATAAATCTTAGTTTAGTTGACCGCGGAGCGCCACAAAAACTTATCCACTGTCTTCTAGTGACTTCTGAGTTCTTAGTGTCCTTAACAGAAACTGTAAACACACACTGACCGTTACGGAGAAGATCAACCTAGAAGACATTTCCCACAAATTGATTAAATGCCATTTTATTTATATACATGGCTATTTTCTTCATAAATCAATAGGAATTTTAATAAATATTTGTTCATAAATTATTGACTGAAAATTTAATTCTAATGATGGCACTTTGTTTAAATCCTGGCCTACCCCACGTAGACATTGTGCATCAACACCTCTTGTACATGTATTTGTTTATATATGTAAAGAGATTCCACGACAGAAGTAAGCGCCAAACACTTTGTCAGTGTTAAAATGTTGGCAAAATGCCCTCGTGTCTAAACATCAAACAAAAACTCACTCATTTGTACATCTGAACATGTGGACGAAAGATCCAATGATTGTTATACTACCAATCAAAGAAAATAAACAGAAAGCAAATCACTATAATTTATAATGTTTTTAGTTTGGTGGATCCTCACGTGACGACTTATTATTTGGTTGTTAACCAGAAAAGGAATTATTCGACTTTATGCGAGGCTTTGGAGGAGAGATATGGTCCTTCTGAAAGTTATATTCCTGAATTATGTAAACCGAAATCTAGAGCTGTAAAAAGATTTGATAGATGGGATAAAAGTAAAGGTATTATTTATTACCTTAGTATTAATTAAGTCTGCTAAAATAATTCAATGTTTTAGCTTCTCGTAAAGAGCCCTTCATAATCTGCGTAGGATCCCAAACTCAGTACACTTTATCAAATTTGGAGCATGGCAAAATGTATTATTTCAATTTATTCGCCGTTAATAGGCAATCAAATTTCACATACCCATTTGCTTCTTCAGTCATGAGATTCAACAGCCACGTAAAACCAACAGCCCTTAAAGACGGAAAATCAGCCTTTGTTAATTTGAAAAAACTGGATGGAAAAGTTGTTTTCAGATATAAAGTCTCCAAGAACTCTTCTTCCCCCTTGCAGCTTTTTATAATGCCTTGCGGGGGTGCTGTAGACGTCGAAGTAACCTTAAGAGGACCTGGAGGAACCATTAAAACGTTACCGGTTGAAAAACGACGCCGGATAGATGGCTACAAAATGATTACCATCCAAAATCCAGTTAAAGAAATGAGGTATTACGTCAGAGTTGTTGCCAGTAATCGGGAAGAACTTAAGCGGACCACCGGAGTCGAGGTTCGTAATTTATTTAGATGTTTGGTAATTTATTAATTTTTTATTGTTTAGGTGTTGGCTTCAACTCGTCCTTCTGCGTTTCCAATTCCTATGTTACCATCAATATCGTCTCTTCATGAATATACTTCCTTGAGGAGGTGCGATAGCGTGACCGTAGGGTGGCTTCCTGCAGGTATGAAATATCTTTACAAAAACTAAAACCGATTTAAAAGGCCCATTACCTTGGCAACAATATCAATTTCCATACTTTTGTGTCACCACTGGCCAATCAAATTAATTAAATAAATCGGAACCCAGTTTGTTGGTCAACTCCTTGTCATTTAAACACTCCTGATCATGAAATCGGGCATTAGTGTCGCAAGTTTGAAAGTCACTGTCAGTCATCATAAAATACAAATCCACATAAAATTGCTCATAAACTATTAAACAAACATTTTTAAAAATCAATAGGGCTCTATTTCAATAGTTATCCAATTAATAAAAAAATGAATAGCTAAAATTGATCAAGAATTGCGTTTTATTGCGTGTTCACATACGTATAGTCCGTGAGGCAGGGCATAAATTTTTCGTTGATTACCGCTCACTTGAAACTTCGTGAGTGACTTCATTATGATGAGTCCGACAGCTTTTACATTTGACGAAATTCTTAATTTGGGGGCGTTTTTCAACGAGGGCTAATTGAACATGTCAATTTCATGAAGCCTCAAAAATGTATTACCGTCATATTGATGTTTACACTAATCGAAAGATTTTTTGATTATAAAATAAAAAATTATATTGTCCGACATGAATATTGGGGGCCAGCGGTGAGTCCGACAAGCCGCACTTGTCACAAGTACGTTGGTATGAAAATGGATAACCGCTAGTCTGAGACTTTGAAGACGTGTTCAATTATTTTTCTTCTAAAATTTGGTCATTTGTTCCGACAAATTTTCGGGGGCGTTTTGTCAGTCCGACACTGGAAACGTATCAGGATTATAACAGCTGCTTTATCAATGACCGCTCATCCCTATGTTTTTCATTTTCCATTCAAATAGTGTCTAGAACAATATTGTATACATGTCCGACAATTTAAGTGGAGCAATACTTCAGGAAAAGCAAAAATATGTGGTATAAATGCGGCTGCGCTCATAGGCATATAAATATATAAAATGCATATCAAGTCAGTATGATTATTGATTATAAATAAAAAAAAAGAGGCTTGTGCACCAATATATTAATATTATTTTGGAATCAAATGTGTGATATGAAGTCAATATACTGAGATAATCACCTCAAATATTATTCAAAACCTTCAACTGTAATATCTATATATTAAAACGTCAAGAGCAAACTTTTGACCTCTTTTCAAGCATATTGCATGCACGGAGGAGTGTGAGATTTGGCTTACTCAAAATTTATATGGAGAAGATGTGCAGAAAGCAAAAATTATATACAGGTGTCTCATTTTAATCTATATATTAATACGTGAAGAAGAAGCTTTGTATCCCTTTTCAAGCATATTGCACGCACAAAAAAATTTTATATTTGGCATACTTGAAGTTTATATGATCGAGTGCAGAAAGCTGAAAATATTTACAGGTGACCCATTTCAATTTTACGACGTGAAGAGAAAAATTTGTACCGCGCACACGAGGTGATGTGAAACTTGGCTTAGTTGAAGTTTGTGTGGAAAATGTGAGATATGGCATATTTGAAGTATATCTGGAGAAATATGCACCGAATGGAAAAATGACTGAAGAAAAATTTCAAAGATTTCTCTTTCCTTCCTATAGCCGGGGGAGAAAGTCACTTTAAAATCTTGAATGGAAACCACTAATCCTAATTTTAAATTTGGGTGGAGCATCGAATACCAATTTAATTCTACTTGGAACCCCCGGGAACGGAAGATCAAAGTGAGTAACGTTCTAACTTACGACATAATAATATATTTCTTTTTCTATTTTATACTTTACTTTTTTTCAATTATTCTGTTACTGAATTATTCATTACTAGCTTATAAATAGCGTCCATTACTTATCTCTTGATATCAAATGCGTCAAAAACTAAGTTATATATGTGCGAGCGTTTTCTTGTCGGACTGACGATAAGAACCAATATTTCTGTCGGACAATATGTTTTTTAGACAGATAATATGTTTTCAAATTATGACTGTCTTGGTCCGACAAGCGGTCATTGATGAAGAAACTGTTATAATCCTGACACCTTTCCAGTGTCGGACTGAGAAAATGCCTCCGAAAATTTGTCGGACAAATTGACCAAATTTCAGAAAAAAATAATTGAACACGTCCTCAAAGTCTCAGACTAGCGGTAATTCGTTTTCATATCAACGTACTTGTGACAAGTGCGGCTTGTCGGACTTAACGCTGGCCCCCAATATTCATGTCTGACAATATTATTTTTCATTTTACAATCAAAAAATCTTTTGATTCGTGTGAACATCAATATGACGGTAATACATTTTCAAGGCTTCATGAAATTGACATGTTCAATTAGCCCTCACTGAAAAACGCATCCAAATCAAGAATTTCGTCAAATGTGAAAGCTGTCGGACTCATCACAATGAAGTCATTCACAAAGTTTCAAGTTAGCGGTAGTCAACGAAAAATTTATGCCCTATCTCACGGACTAGTACAGATAAAGGGACGGAAATGTATGCCACTTTTCACAGACTTTTGTTTATAATAAATACTGAAATATTAAACAAATACTAATAAAAATAAATAGAGTTTTATTCTGATAGTTAATAATTCGATAAAAAAAAATACGAAACTAAAGAACAATAGTATTACTCATTTTCTATAGATTTTTGGTTACAATAAAAACTGAAAGCTTCAACAAATCATCATGAAATTTAATAGGGCTTTAGAATAATAGCTAGTCAATCGATATAATAATGAATCATTAGAATCAGTCTCTAATTGCAACCTGTGGCGTATCCACATACGTACAGATCAAGGGATAGAAATTCCATGGACTTTGGGTTATAATAAAAATTAAAATATATAACAAATCGTAATGAAAATCAATATGGCTCTAAAATAATAGTTAAATAATCATTTAAAAAATAAATCACAAAA
The DNA here is from genome assembly GCA_963989225.1 of Dromius quadrimaculatus. Classification (NCBI taxonomy): domain Eukaryota; kingdom Metazoa; phylum Arthropoda; class Insecta; order Coleoptera; family Carabidae; genus Dromius; species Dromius quadrimaculatus. The sequence continues at coordinate 9,296,008 of OZ022329.1, forward strand.
GTAGGTCAGGAATTGTTACTTGTAGCGTGTCTACATACTGTAATGTTTATTGCTTTCAAAGAAATTATTTAGTTTATTGTTTAAATAAAAAATCCTAATTAATAAATGAAAAAAAAAAAAAAGTTTTATTCTTTGAAGTATGATTAAACAAGCACTATACAATTTATTTCTTACTTTCTACTACTAAACTTCAACAGCAAAGCCACTATTATTTATTTACAACAACTTATTTATTTATCCCGCTTTGCACTTAGCTGATCACGCACTGTTCACTGTTCACTGTTCCTCATTCAAATCGTTTGCCCATATATACAGGGTGAAACTGAACCTTTGTAACAAAATTTGATGGTATGTAGTATTGGACGTACTGATCATAAATAAAAAAAAAATCGCTGGAACTCGAAAATTGAGAAATGGCTTCAATCAAATGAACAGTTTTGGACCACTGGGTTGATAATTTCTTTTAGAATTACAACATTACTCGTAACCATTATCCTACAACTAATCACAAATTAAATAGATATATAAATGAGTCAAATAATTTTCTATCAATTTCTGTCCGCAAAAGTTTACAAGTTTGTAACGTAAAATAGAGTTTGATGCTATTCTTATTGAATTTAAAAAAAAAAAAATGGAAATGGATATTGCATTTAGTAATTTAGAACTAACTGATATGATGATAGTATACGTAGAAGTGGGGCGAAACGGGAGAGCAGCGCAGCGTTTGTATGCAGAACGATATCCTGACAGACGGCATCCCAGTCATCGAATGTTTGGAAGACTATTACAGCGTCTTCGTGATACAGGATCACTTCGACCTAATCCTGGTAGAGGTGGAGGACGTCAAAGATACCGACAAAATTTTGAAAATGTTTTATCGGATATTGATATTGATCCTACAATTAGTACTCGCCAAATTTCACGCAACTTGGGACAAGAAGCTTCTCATATGACTGTGTACTTAAGGTACCATCCGTTCCATTACCAAAGAGTTCAAAATCTGATGCAACGTGACCACCTCGAGCGAGTAAATTTCTGCCAATGGCTTCTTCACTAACATGCTCAAGGCCAAAATTTCACATTAAATGTAATTTTTTCCGATGAGTCCTTGTTCACTCGAGATGTTATTTATAATTTCAACAATTCACATTACTGGTCAAGAGAAAACCCACATATTATTAGAAGAAGTAATTTCCAGCATTGATTCTCTTTGAACGTTTGGGCTGGGATTGTGAATGGTACTCTACTTGGTCCATACATTTTACCTGCGCGTATGAATGGTTACGATTACTTAGGGTTTTTACAAAATACTCTACCAGAATTGTTAGAGGACATTCCGCTAGATGTTCGGCAGCATGCATGGTTTCTCCATGACGGTGCACATCCGCACTACGGCAGATTTGTAAGAGAGCATTTAGGTACTGTATACGAAGGTCGTTGGATAGGGCGTGGTGGTCCTACGAAGCCTACGATATCACCAGATCTTAATCCTCTTGATTTTTATTTTTCGGGTCATTTAAAGTAATTAGTTTATGATAACCAAGATGCGACGCAAAGTATTGAAGAACTGCAACTGAAAATAGCGCAGAAATAATAAAAGAACATAATTACCTCCGTCAAGCTTGTACCGTTAACCTCATTCAACGTGCTGCATTGTGTGTTGCTGTAAACGGCGACAATTTTGAGCAATTTTTATAAATTTATAATCTTTCAATTCTTTTCTTCAGATTTATGTAATATCTTGTATAGTACAAATTTTATTTAATCTGCAGTTGATAAAAATATTCTTATTTAATTGATTCAATTAAAAACCTATGACAACCAGCGGTACTCAAAATGCTATATTTTTACAAACTACTGCTGTTTTTACGAATTTCAGCAAAATTCTTCTTGATTCATGATCAGTACGTCCAATACTATATACCATCAAATTTTGTTACAAAGGTTCAGTTACACCCTGCATATACAGTTGTCCATTTCTATGTTCTACGTCATTCGAGAGCACGTTACTAGAATTTTCGACCGTGGTGGGCGAGGCGGCGCGATTCATAAAGACAGGGTCGGATTCAAGGTTTTTTTTTTCTACGAATTATGACACTTTTGCAAGTTACAATACGTGCAGATCAAGGGATGGAAATGCATGCTATTCTTCATAAGATTTTGGTTCTATTAAAATTACAATATTGAACAAATTATAACGAAAATGTGGACTGATAGCTAATCAAGCGATATAAAAATAAATCATTAGAATCGGACAATAATTACGGCCTGTAGCGTCTCTACAAACATACATATCAAGAGACTGATAGGCATGTTATTTTTCATGGGCTTTTAGATATAATAAAAATTAAAATATTCAATAAATCTCAATGAAAATCAATAGGTTTCTAGAATAATAGTTAACCAATCGTTAAAAAATAAATCATTGAAATCGGTATGCAATTGAGACTTGTAGCGTGTCCACATACGTACAGATCAAGGAACGAAAATTAATATAATTTTTCATAGACTTTTGGTTACAATAAAAATTTAAATATCCAACAAATCATAAGAAAAATCAATAAGGTTCTAGAATAATAGTTAACCAATCGTTAAAAAACGAATCATCAAAATCGGTCAGCAATTGAGATTTGTAACGTCCACATACGTACAGATCCAGGAACGCAGATTCATATCATTTTTCATGGACTTTTGGTTACAATAAAAATTGAAATATACTACAAATCATTATGAAAATCATTAGTGCTCTAGGATAATAGTTAATTAATCGTTTGAAAATAAATCGCGAAAGTAGGTCAACAATTATTACTTATATAGCGTGTCTACATACGTACAGCTCAAGGAACGAAAATGCATGACATTTTTCCTAGGCTTTTGGTTTCAATAAAAATTGAGATACTGAATAAATTATGATTGCCAATCAATCGATAAAAAAACGAATCAATAATTGCAATTTATAGCATGTCTACATACGTACTGTAACGTGCGAAAGAGTCATAATTCGTGAAAATAAAATAGGTCCTTCATCCGTTCCTGTTGTCTAGACGGAGCTTCTTATTTCTTTATAAAGGGACATTCGAGAATAACGTAGAAATTCCTGGATGTTTGGTTTCCGTATATATAAGGACGAACAACCTTACTGAATGAACAGTGAATTCAGAGCGTGATAAATAAATAAGTTGTGGAAAATAAATATTGGTGGCTTTGTAGTTGAAGATTAATACTAGTGAGTAAGAAATTGTATAGTGATTGTTTCAGTGTTACAACGAAGAATGAAACTTTTATTTTCTTTTCATTTATTAAATAGTGATTTATATTTAAGCAATAAACAATCCTTTAAGAGCAATAAACATTACGGTACAGATCGGTTGTACATCGTTTTTCCGCTCCATTTGTTCCACCAATACTTTTTTTCTCACTATATATTTTTTCCCATATTTTTCCCACTAATTTTTTTGTTTGACATCTTGAGCTAACTTTGTTATGATTAATTCGATAATGTTGTCTATGATGGACTTTAGTTCTAAAACGGAGAAAATTTTGTGAAAAGTTGCTACAAAACTTGAGGATAATTGGAAAAATTATGATAAGTGGGGGTTAGCACTTGTATGATCGTGAAACCACTTTTATACTGACGGTTTTTTGTAGAATTTTTCCTCGAAATATCAGTCAACCTAAGAAACTTGGTTTAGGTTAAGTTTACGAAAGGTTTTTTTTGTTTACCCCCACTTGTTCCAGCTCCAAAATGGATGAAATTTTGTGATTTTGTCTTGAAAAAATAATTACAAGGGGGGGTAAACCAAAGAAACCTACTGCAAACGTAATTTAAACCGAACTTGGTTAACTATTTTTCAAAAGAATAATTCTACAAAAATTCATCATCAAAAGAAAGTGGAAAATAATTATGGAATAAAGTATGTTTTAAATGCAAACTTGAGTCATGATTAATACTTTAATGAACCTGTAAATAAATGCAACATTGTCACAAATTTTATTGTGAATAATTTATTAACACAGGTTACAGTGCAAATATTTATTTTACAAACTCGTATGATCACAAAATCGCTCACAGTTACTCTCACTGAATGACTGACTCTTTCGCTAGCTCGCGTGCCTTATATACCTTACTCCAGCAATAGGCCTACATTCAAATGTCTGACAGTTGAACAACAATGAAGCAGCATTCAAATGCCTGACAACCATCAAACATCTAGTAACCATAGGATGTCAACCACGTAAGACAGTTGAACACTGACTAGATTGTTGGTCAATGCTAACTAGGATTACAATTACAATAAATTATTTAATAGATACCGAATTCAGATAAATAATAATATGAACTAATGACTTTAAATATTTCACATTTGTGACACTATAATCATAACTCGGTGCGAATATCTCTAATTCCAGAGAAAAAATGTTTTTCACGGTACTTTGGTGTTAATTAGGTTGCCTAAATACATTTTAATTGAATTAAAATGATTATTAATAGATTAAATTTTAATAAAGCTGATCGAGGACCTCAGAGGTATTGTTTGGTGGCCCGTGAAGGACGTCTTCACGAACCAGGACCTGCGAATCATTGTAAAGTGGAACAAAGGATGCTGCAAGAGAATTTCGCTGTGAAAGTTTGCTGCGATATCTCTAAAGGCGACAGGTGAGTCAAATTATTCATTTATATACTTATTATAAATTATAAACATTCATTTTTGATCTAAACTAAATAAAATTTGGTACTATTATAAAATAAAATATGAGAAATCTGAATCAGCTCGTCGAATTCTTGTATTTCAATTAATATTCGAGTTATCGTGCATCAAATCTAGTAAACGAATTTTAATTCATACGAATGTGGTTTACCTAACTGAAATTTTCATTGTAACCCTCGATTTCTCAACTTATTCTTGCTGCTGTTGATCCACTTGTTAACTAAATACAATTTTAAAGTACATACTATGTTATAGTCTGTTTTATATTTTCTTTTTCCTCCGGTCCTGAAGATGGCTCTCTACAGAGCCGAAAACGGTCGACTTTTTTTATTTATCCTATCAAATTATAATTTATTGATAATTTTTGTTACAGTAAAGTAATAACGCAGAAAATACTGGATTTGAAACCTGGAAAGAGTTACGTAATACAAGTAACAGTCAAAAAACCCAAAGGACGAACATTATCCTACGATTTACTTGAAGTACACACGGAAAAATATTGTGACTATACTGATTAAGTTCCATTTAAGTCTTGACTGAACAATATACCAATCAACTGGCAACTCAGGTGATTGTGCTGATTTATATATTTTTCAGTCAATGATTCAATTCAAAAAAATACATTTTCGTTCTAAATTGGTCACATTCCCATGAAAATGATAATGAAAATTGCTTTCAAATTGTATTTTTGCTTGAATTTATGTCTCTTAAAATATTTTCTACCTATATTAGGTAAATTTAAATTGCATTTTTTATTGATTTTAAGAGTGCTTTCGTTGTGACTGCCATATAAAAATAATTAAAAGAGATTAGAGTACAACATTCTATACGTAAGAAGACTACAAAATAATTATTATAGTATTAGTGGCTGGGGGTGAACATTAAATTCAAAAACACAACCCTGACATTCCAAAAACTTCCCTTGTATTCGCAGTAGTTTGCTGGCGAAGCGCCTGTCAGCGAACGGACACCGAACAGGGATTGGTCCAATAAATAATTCGCTCACTGGCGCTCCATCAACAAACAATTTAGAATACCAGTAAAATGCACCTTAATAATAATTTAAACCAAAAGATTTCCCGCAAAAAATGTTTTTTACCCCCGCAGTAGTTGCTTGATAAAATACAACAAAATAAATGTAAAATGAATATTAAATACTCAATTTTAGTCTTAGAAATATAGAGGCTATAGTACTTAACGTAAATTTATTGTGATTTGTTTTTATTTCTAATTTTAAAAGTATTAAATTTATTTATAAATATTTCTTACTGTAATTTATAATAAGTTTATTTAGATGTTAGATTTTATACGTTTTTAGATCGTTTTTTATGCCAATAAATGTTGTAAGATTCTATAAATAAAATAAAAAAAATCATTTTGGGTCTTTAACAACCCTTCCTGACATATCATAATAAATAATACAATACAATAGATAGAATCAGAAGTATTATTCAATATAAATGCTTCTCAAAATCAAATTTTTATGACTTCTCACAAATGAGACAACATGGAAATATATTACAGTGTTATCAGCTTAAACGACATTAATAGTATAATTAGTGCCTTGTTTGAAGTACTACATGTCGTGGACACAATGTACAGCTATCTTTACATATGTTATGTACATGCGAAAGACAAAGAACAATATAACTATCTGTACTTGTTTAATGTTACCTCTCCTGTAAACAAATGCAGATGTTCACTTATTTGACTTATTGATTTATTGTAGAATAATTATTCAATAATTTGTAATAACGTGCTCATGGCTGATAAACGAGAAGAGATAACAGATTTTGTTGTTTTCATCATTGAATTTATTAAAATCTGCTACGCAAATAACAGGTATAGACTCAAAAAAAAAAACTTACCTCAAAATCTAAACTAAAAGTACGTTCCACTAGGCGATCGCAACTATTTGCGCACGACCGCAGTTTTTGCTGTTCCACTAACATATTGTCACAAACTTCATTCAGAATAATTTATTAACACAGGTTGCAGTGCCAGTATTTATTTTATATACTCATATGTTCACAATATCACTGACTGTTACTCGTACTGAATCACTGAATGAATCAATTTATCTCCTAGCTCGCGCTCTTATATACCTAAGCCGACAATAGGCCAACATTCAATTGTCTAACAGTTGTTGCCTGGCAACCACAGAACATCTAGTGAGCATAGCCTGTCAATCATGTCCGACAATTGAACATCGACCTTGTCAATACTAACTAGGATTACAGTTACAGCGAATTCAAATAAATAATTATGTGATCTAATTGCTACAAATATTTCATATTTGTGACAATATAATAGCTGTGGTTGGTGCTTCAAGTGAAACGATGCTAGAGTACGTTATATTAGACGTCTGAAACACTTTTGTCGCCTCACTAATCGTTCCACAAGACGATCAAGACGATCGTGCTCTTTGCGCTCGGGATCAATACGTAATAGATGACGTCATTAATCGCGACCGCTTCAAGTGGACAATGCCCGCGATTGAAAGGTGGGTCGAAGCAGTCGTTGCGTTGATTTTCGCAAAAATCACAACTTTGAATTAATTGAAAAGCTGTCTTTCCAATTCATATTTTCGATTCCAAATTATGTCGTTTGATTCAAAGTTTCTTATTTGTCTATATGGCAGATAATTTCATGATCTCTCTGCAATAAGTTAGTTTAATCTCAAATACGAATGATACGTTCCACTAGGCGACCACAACGCTCATATCGCCTTAATAATCATTCCACAAGACGATCGCAGTCTTTGCATTCAAGATCAATATGTCATAGATGATGTCATTAATCGCGACTGCTTCAAGCTCACAACGGCCGCGATTGAAAGGTGAGTCGAAACAGAAATCACCAAGAAATTTGAATCGATTTGACTTATTCTACCATTTATTTCCACCATTTCTTATTTATTTTCAACTGTTTCACTTTTGCGCGGTCCATATCCGAAGTACTCACAATTATCTCTCTTACACGCTCCATAACTGGCCTACCAATCACTATTACTTTTAGTGCATTCCGATTATTATTTTCCATTACTTACTCAACTCCGTTTCCGGTTTATATATCCAAGGCAATTGCTTCTCGAATATTCCAGAAATCTCCATTCGGTCAGACGTCACCACGTCCTTGACGCGATATGACTCTTGTTGCTTGTGTCACCCGTCTAACCGGCGTGTAAAATGCAAGTCTATTCTGCGGGGTCTTCGTTTGTTACAGCTATGACAATTAATTCAAGATTTCCTATTTGTCAGATAGTCTCACGATTTCTCATTATTATTATTTATTATTTATTATTTACGAGAGTATAATTAACACAAGCATATTGAATTCATTCCATTCATGTATCTTTTTTGCTACAAGCTAGTTTAATCTTATCAATAATTTACTTTTCGGTCTTAACCAGGATTGGCAGTTTATTTGACATTTAACAAATATTCGCATCGTTCCACTTGAAGCACTAACGACAGCAATCATAATGTTAGTGAAACGGTAGAAACAGCGGTCATGAGCAAATCGTTGCAATCACCTAGTGGAAAGTACTTTAATTGTTAGTTCATTCGACATTTTTAAAAAACACTCGCATCGTTCCATTTGAAGCACCAAACACTGCAATTATATGTAAGTGATTCGGCAAAAACAGCGGTCATGAACGAATCGTTGCGATCGCCTAGTGGAACGTACTCTATAAGTTTTCTTTCTTGTCTTTCGTATGTACTCTATGAGTACGTTCCACTAGACAATTGCAACGGTTTATTCACGGCAGCAGATTTTGCAGTTCCACTTAACATATGATTGCTGTGGTTGGGGCTTCAAGTGGGTCGATGTGAGTGTCTGTTAAATGTCAAATAAGCTGACAATTCGCGGTTAAAATCTGAGAGTAAATCAATAATAAGATTGAACTAGACTGTATCAAAAAGTATTTACAATATAAGATGGCTCAGCACCTCTTCTGGAATTTCGCCGCTATCAAACGCAGCTTTCTAGATTTTTTGGAGGATATCACTCTCCATTTCAGGTTTTAGATGCTATTCGCCATTCTCACTGTTTTTAGATCTTCTTCTACTTCTTTTATTGCTAAAGATCTTGATTTTCCTCTTTTTCTTCTTCTTGCTTGATTCCATTATTCTAAAATTGACTTTATTGTGTCTTGTTCCTCAGCTTTCCATACGTGTCCGAGCCATTTTGTTCTTTGTTGTTTTATTTTCTTTACTATTTCTCTTCCTTCTAATTCCTTTTCTATTTCGTGATTCATTCTTGTTCTATATTCGCTTTCTTAAATCTTCTACGTCTTTTTTTTTGTTATTGTCATTGTTTTAGCAGCATAGAGTGCTATTGGTTTTATTATTGTTTTATATATTTTCATTTTGTTATTTTTGACAAAATTTACCTCTCTAATAGTTTTTTTATTTGCGTAGAAAGCTCCGTTTGTTGTTGCTATCTTCTCTTTTATTTCTGCTTCTCTGAGCCTTTATTTGTTTTCGTGACACATAGATATTTGAATTTATTTACCTTTTCAAAAGTATTTTCTTCAATCGTTATGCCTTTATCCTCTGTTATTTCCTGAATTAAATTATTATTGTCTTATTGATATTTATTTCTTATCCTATGATTGCTTTCAATACAAGAAACGAGATGGGGTGGGGAAGGAGCAATTAATAAAAAAGATTATACGGTGTTGTATTCGGGAGATAAGAAACAAGGACAATATGGGGTAGCCTGTATAATCCTTAAGGAGCTTAAAGATAAAATCCTAGAATTTAGAGCAATAAATGAAAGAATGCAATCTAACGATAATAAATGAATACGCTCCAACAGATAATTCAAAGGAGGAAGAAAAGGAAATTTTTTATGAAAAGTTAGAAGAGGAGATAGAAAAAGTACAAAAAAAGGACCTAATCATCACAATGGAAGACTTTAATGCGCAGATAGGAAAAGAAGACTACGTACAGTATGTCGGAGGAAAACAAACAATACATGAAGTGACAAATAACAATGGGCAGAGATTATGCGATTTAGCAGTAAGGACAAATATGATAATAAGCAGTACAAAGCATAAACATCGAAAAATACATAAAATATCAGAGATGTCTCCGGATAATAAAACGCAGACACAAATAGACCATGTGCTAGTAACAAGGAGGAAACAATCATCAATATTAGACGTAAGAATTTCCGACTCAGATCATTACATGGTGGCAGTGTCGATAAGAAACAAAATAAAGAGGAATAATAGAAAAGAAACAAAAATAATTCAATGGAATATAGAGGAAATGAATAACTAGGATATAAGAGAGAAATACATTGAAGAATTGGAAAACAATTTAAAAAACGAAAATGAAAAAGAGGAGAAAATAGGGGAAAAAATGGTCTAAAATTAAAAGATGTATAAATGACACTGCTCAAAAATGGATAGGAAAAGAAAATAAGAATGCGAAAAATAGAAAAAATTGGTTTGATGATGAAATTAAAACATCCATAGAGGAAAAAAGGCAAGCAAGGTTAAAATTTGTAGCAGCAAATAAAAGTGAAGATAAAGACGAATACCAAAGATCAAGAAACAAATGTAATAAAAATATCAGGAAAAATAAGAGAATATGGGTGGAGAAAAAAATTAGAGTCATTGAAGAAGAAAGATTGAATAGAAACACAAAGAAAGCTAAAACATACGGAATAAAGGACAAAAATGGAATCTCATCAGAAAATGACCAACAATACAAGAAAGTGTGGATGGAATACTTCAAAGATTTATTAACTGAACCAGAACAAGAATTGATAGTTGATACCCCAGAAGAAAACGAAATAGAATTAACAGAACCTACTCGAGACGAAGTAAATAAAATAAAAAAAAAACATGAAAACCAGTAGATCACCAGGAAAAGATGTAATGAACATAGAACTAATAAAATATGGAGGCAAAATAGTCATGCAGCAAATACATGAGCTTATACTAGAAATATGGAGAAAAAAATGCCGAAAGATTGGGAAATAGGACAAATAATAACTATACACAGAAAAGGAGACCAACAAGTATGTCAAAATTATAGAGGAATCACACTTTTAAACACAGCTTACAAAATAATGTCGACATTAATACAGAGAAGGATAACAAATGTGACAAGAGGGACCATCGGGCAATATCAGTGTGGCTTTGTAAAAGGAAAGTTAATTACGGATGCCATACACACTATAAAACAAATAATTGAAAAAACACTGGAATATGAACTAAAAACTGAAATTCTATTTATTGATTTTAAACAGGCGTTCGACTCAATTAAAAGAGGAAAATTGATGGCAGCTTTAAAAGACTTGCAAGTACCAGGAAAATTGAGAAGATTAATAGCTATGACCATGAAAGGAACAAAAATAAGCATTAGGACTCAAAAAAGAGAAACAGAAGACATAATATTAAATAAAGGAGTAAGACAAGGCGATGCCCTATCAGCCACGTTATTAAATTTAGTCTTAGAGCACGCAATGAGAAATATAACAAAGGGAACACTCAGAACAAGAGGAGGACAAATAATAGCATACGCAGATGACATAGCAATTGTAGCAAAGAATAGATAAGTGATGAAAGAGATACTGGAGGAAATAATAAGTGAAGGAAAGAAAATAGGGCTAGAAATAAGCGAAGAAAAGACCAAAATAATGATAATCGGAAACAAGCTAGAAGAAAATATAATTAAAATAGGAGAGTTCAAATACGAGCAAGTAGATAAATCTAAATATCTAGGAATATTGTTAACGAACAAAGGAGATAGAGAAATAGAAATAAAAGAAAAAATGACGGCAACAAATAAAGCTTTCCACGCAAATAGAAAACTTCTAGAAAGTAAAATTATATCGAAAACTACAAAAATTAGAATATATAGAACCATAATAAGACCAATAACATTATACGCAACGGAAACAATGTCAATGACAAAAAAGAAGGAAGAACAGTTGAGAATAACTGAAAGGAAAATAATAAGAAGAATATTAGGACCCATAAAAATAACAGATACAGAATATAGAATAAGAATGGACCACAAGATTGAACAAGAACTAAATGGAGAAGACATAGTAAAAAGAATAAAACAACAAAGGATAAAATGGCTTGGGCATGTATGGAGAGCCAGCGAGCAAGATACAATCAAGTCAATAATGCAGTGGAGCCCTAGAAGCAAAAGAAGAAAGGGAAGACCAAGATCAACATGGATAAAAGAAGTAGAAGAAGACTTAAGATCAGCGGGAATTAGAGATTGGAAACAAAAAACAGAAAACAGGAAAATATGGAGCAATATAGCCAAGAATTTTTAAAGTTGTAATGGAGAGCGGTTCCTCCAAAAAAAGGATCCAGAAAGCTTCGTTAGAAGCGGCGCAACTTCTCAAGGAGTGTTATATATATATATATATATATATATATATATATATATATATATATATATATATATATATATATATATATATATATATATATATATATATATATATATATATATATATATATATATATATATATATATATATATATAACATTTTTTTCATCGTTTGCCTATCTTCAGTTATGATCGCTATATCGTTGGCTATTATTTGCTTTGCTTTTGTTCCTAATGATCCTTTTTCTATGTTTCGTAGCACATATTCTAATACTAGATTGAACATAGTTGCTGATAGCGCATCTCTTTGTATTATTTTATTATTTATTTATTAAAAAATCTTTTATTTCTTCTTTTTGTATTATTATACTAATTGTTGTTTTTCTCATTATCATTGCTATCAGTCTCCTCCGAATTCCTGGTATTTCTAGTTTTTTTTAAACCTATGATCAGTTTGCCTTTTTTGATTGATTCGAAAGTTTGTTTGAAATCCACGAACAGTGTTTCTATATTCATGTTATACTCTATGGTTTTTTTCAATAAATTGTTTTACTATATGCATGCGTCCGTTGTTGATTTCCCTTTGATGAAACCGCAATGATACTATCTTACGGTAGTTCTTGTTACATTTGCTAACCTTCTTTGTATTATTGTCGACAGGATTTTGTGCATAGTGTTCAGCAGTGTAATTCTTCTGTAATTCTAGCATACTTTTTGATCTCCTTTCTTATGAATTGTGACAATCTGTCCCATTTCTCATTCTTCTGCTATTTTTCTTCCCTCCATATTCCAAGTATGAGCTCATATATATGTAGTTGTAGTGTTTCACCTTATGCTTTATGAGTTCCATGTGAATTTTGTCTTTTCCAGGGGTTTTCCTGTTGCGACTGTTTCTGATAACATCTTCCATTACGCTTAAAGTAGGTTCTGCTAGCAGCAGTAGCGTGAATCAAATATGCCTGTCTCTATTATTCTCTCATAAAATAATAATAATGAGAGACCATGGAATTACCTGTCATACTGATGAATATTTTTTTTAAAAATCAAATTGGAAAGAAATTTTCTCAATTAATTCAAATTTCTTGATGATTTTCACATGAATCGCTTCAACCCACCTTTTAATCGCGAGCGTTGTGAGCTTAAAGCGGTCACTATTAATGACGTCATCTATGACGTATTGGTATTGAACGCAACGATCGCGATCGTCTTGTGGAACGATTATTGAGGTGACATGAGTGTTGCGGTCGCCTAGTGGAACGTACTCTATATATCTTTCATAACGAATACGTTCCACTAAATGACTGCAACGCTCACGCTCACGACCGCGGTTTTTGCTGTTCCACTAACTCATGGTCGATGTGGCTGGTGCTTTAAGTGGAACGATGCGAGTGTCTGTTAAATGTCAAATAAATTGACAATTTGTGGTTAGGATCGAAAAGTAAATTATTGATAACATTAAACTAACCTGTAGCAAAAAATATATGAAAATAGAATAAATTCAATATGCCTATATAAATTAATCGTTCTTAAATAATAAATGATGATGATGAGAGACCATGAAACTATCTGTCATTTTGACAGATTAAAAAATCTTGAATCAATAGTCATAACTTGGAATCGAAAGTACAAATTAGAAAGGCATCTTCTCATTTAATTTGAACTTCTTGGCGATTTTTGCATTTCTGCAAAAATGAACGCAACGACCGCTTCGACCCATCTTTCAATCGCGGAAGTTGTGAGCTTGAAGTGGTCGAGATCATCTATGACGTATTTATCATGAATGTCAAGACCGCGATCCTCTTGTGGAACGATTATTGAGGCGACATGAGCGTTGAGGTCTTCTAGTGGAACGTATCCAACATGCATGTCATTATTTGAAATAAACTAAAAGCCTTAGAATAATTTCAAAAACGCTAATAGAAAGTTATGTTATGCCATTTATTATTAAAGTAGATTGAATCCTTCATTTTTTAAACTTAAGGCTTTAAATGATGCAGCGAAAATCTGTCACACTTTGAAAGCTTATATCTCCGAGAATAATAATCGTAAAATAATAAATCAAACACTGATAGGAGGTTTACGTAGTATAATTTTTTATAAAATTATATCAACTTCACATGTGGCCACCCTAACGTGATTTTATGTCTTCGTTTGTGGCACAACCTTTTTTGCAAATTCAGCAAATAAAAACCTGAATCAGCAGATAAATCCTGCTCTATCTGATATTGATTGATTCCTAATATCTCTGATTACTACTGTTCCACCATCAAATTAAAAATTAGCTTTAGATAAAAATAAATTACATACGGGAAATCGTAATTTGTTATCATCGTTCATATCTTTGATAGTTGCGTTCATTAACAGTTGTTCCTGTGTAACTCTTGCTGTACAATGTATAAAACTAATCAAGAAGTATTATTTGATTACTATAATGCAACAATACGAAAAGATTCTGTTAATGACAGTGCAAAAGGCGAAGTAAGTGTTATTTCGCTTGGTTGAATAAAATTTTTACTTTATTTGTTTGTTAATAGAATGATGAGATGTTACACCCGATACCCAGTGAAAGTATAACGATGTTAGTCGAAAATGAACGAATAATATTCTTTATTTTGTATTTGATTGTGTTTTCGTTATCGATGATTGGAAATATTGCTACTTTATTCACTACATATGAAAGGTAATTTATTGAAATTAATAATAATTATTTTATTGGTTGGTTTGGTTTTTCGGCAGAAAAATTCGACTTTTACAAAAAACTCTTATATTATCGTTAGCTCTGAGCGACATAACCGTGTGCGTTTTTTATGGGGTGAACAATATGATCAATTTTTCGCACCCTATGACAAATTGGGTAAGTTTTTTTTTAATATTTCTGAATATTTTTATAAATTAATTTTGTCTATTAATTTTAAGGTTGTAGGGGAATTTTTGTGCTCTTTCATACCATATATTCAAGTAGTTGGCTCAGTAGCAAATTCTATAACAATGGTTTCGATAGCTTTCGACAGATATATTAGTATTATTCACCCAACTTCAAAACAATGGAATCCTAATATTTGGCTTTGTGGCGTCCTTCTTTTGGGGCTGTGGGGTGCTTCTGCAGGTATGTTACACTTCACTTAACAATTTAACATGAAAATTTCTCAATAAATTATTATATTTTAGGTGCATCATTCCCAATGTTCAGTTTCTACACATTGCGTCCAATTCGCGTCTATATAACCGACAAAGACAACGAAGTTTTAACAATGGAACTTCTTAACCTGCACATGTGCGTTACATCAAGTAAACCCCACCAGAAAACGTTTTACATTATAATATTTTCAATAATTTTCCTCCCTTTAATGTTTGCCTTTCTCTGGTTTTATTATAAAATCGCAAAATTGATTTGGAAGAAGAGGAAACCATTTATTAATAAATCAAATGATAATAATAATAGTGTTACTGTGGAGACATCCACAGATAGCAAAACATCCGGGATTAAACAATCTCCTATTGCAATACAGGTTCAAAGAAAAATGAAGAGTAATATTAAAAATAATCGTCTGCATATGGAAAGAAAGATTCGAACATTTAAAATTATTTTAATTATCATGATTGTGTTTTTTATTTGTCGTATGCCTCACTGGATCTTTAGATTGATCAAATTTTCAAGTACCCTTAATGAAAAAAAGCATTGGGTACTTGCTAACGCATTTTCCTTGTTAATAATAGTTAATACAAGCCTAAATCCTTTTTTGTATAGCTTTCTGAATCAAACTTTGATGTATTTCGATAAGGTTTTCATATCTGTCAGCGAATTCATATCAAATATTTGTTGCTGTTGTTGTTCAGAAACCGAATTCGATGATTTTGAAAAGGATAATCCTTTCTATCCTGATAATTATAATTTCAAACCCAATCAGATGGGAATTATGCCCAGAGGGCCTTATATGGATTATGACAAATGTAAATCAAGCTCTAATCATGTTAGATTTATGAATGTGGCTGTAATTGATGCGAATCGGAAAGAAAATAGCTCCAATTATGACACTTACTAATTTATTTTCATTTAAAATGAAAACAAAAAACTATTGTTTAGCTATGCTGGGAATTCAATAAATTGCTTCTAAAGCATACGTACGCAACAGAATTTTATTTGACAGAAACCCTAATCCTCCAATTGATTCGAAAATTTGCAGAAAAACTCAAATATGTTTGGAAAAAAATTTTTGGTGACTCCAAAAGCCAACTACTGTCTGTAATTGAGTTTTGACGCTGTAGGAACACTAGATTCATTAGAAATAATGTAGCATAAAAAGTTGCGAACAATAGTATATTGTGCAACAAGTGCGATAAGTTGTGGATTGCCCACGAGAGCGAAGCTGGACGCACGAACGAAGTGAGTGCGCTCATTCGCTCAAGGGGGCAATTGACAACACCGCACGAGTTGCAGATACTATTTTTTATTACGAATGCGGGATAAGTACTATTATGCGTTTATTTTTCCCAGCGTCAAATGGTTTGCGTG
The DNA here is from genome assembly GCA_963989225.1 of Dromius quadrimaculatus. Classification (NCBI taxonomy): domain Eukaryota; kingdom Metazoa; phylum Arthropoda; class Insecta; order Coleoptera; family Carabidae; genus Dromius; species Dromius quadrimaculatus. The sequence continues at coordinate 9,312,597 of OZ022329.1, forward strand.
CGACAAGTTTACTTGTATGGGAACAGGAGAAAAAGCCGGAAAGATGGAAACAAGCCCTGATTTAACTTTGCGCCAAATTGTCGCAGACACTTGATTTCTTGCGCAATTTAAATGAGAATAAATGAACTTAATTTTCTAAGTCGTGAATTGAATTCACGATTTTCTTTGCACCCGGTACAAGTCGTCAAAGCTTGTCATTTTTTGACATGAAGAACATTTTTCTCTTACAGTGCAGGAGCCGACCGCACCTTACGTTCCCTGATCGAACTTACGGCCAAATTGTATATGAATCGATCAGGTATCTAGTAGTAGTTAATAGAATACCAGACTTTATAAATGCAGAGACCTGTCCTAAGTGCAACTGATAGAACTAACAATTAAAATTATTACCAATTGATAGCAAAAGTCAGGTACTTTGAGAAAAAATCAGGATGCCACTCCCTGTCCTATCCAGGAGGGCGGCAGCCATTCCTAAGTGTAACCCATTTTCATATTGAACTTCCCTGATCGAGCTTACGATGATAATTTTTTTTCGGATTGAATCCTGAATCTTCCTGATCACGAAAAAACCTAAATACCGCCTCTCTACCTGCCGAAGAGGGCAGCAATCACACTTAAAATTATTCGATTTTCAGGTCCCAATTTCTAACGCAGCTGTACTTCTCTCATCAAATGTACGATTATTTTTTCTGATTGTAGCTTGAGCCTTTCTGAATTCGAGAATACTAACGTGTTGCCTCCCACACTATTCGGGATGGCGGCAACCACTTTTAAAGTCCATCCGATTTTTAGGTCCCAATACTTCTCTAATCGAATGTACGATTATTCTCTATAAATTGTAGGCTCAGGCTTTCCGGAACACGATATAACCGAAGTGTTGTCTCTCGCCCTGTCTGGTAGGGCGACAGTCACTTCTAAATGTAACGCTTTTCCGTACTCGATTCCCCTCATCGAACTTACGATTTTTTTCAATTTGAAGCTTGAACCTCCTTGAACACGGAAAATCGGGGTACATTCGATAAGAGAAATACAGCTGCGTTCGAAATTGGGACCTAAAAATCGGACTTCAATTAGAAAAAAAGTATTATCATAAGCTCGATCAGGGAAGTTTAATACAAAAATAGGTTACATTTAGGGGTGACTGCCGCCCTTCTGGATAAAACAGGAGTAGCACCCTGTTTTTTCTTGAATCACTTGACCTTCGCTATCGAGTGGTACTAGTTTTAATCGTAAGTTCTATCAGGGAAGTTACGTCAAAAAACTTGACCAGAATTGGCATTTTTTTAGACTCTTAGGACAGGACTCTGAATTTATAAAGTCTGGTGATCTATTAACTACTAAAAAACCGATCGATTCATATACAATTTGGTTGTAAGTCCGATCAGGCAACATAAGGCGCGGCCGGCTGCCCACTATCAGGAGTGTGGTGGGAGTGCGATGAACTTGGCGTCAGATTAACTTACATGCCCTGAAAGAAAAAACTTCAAACTTTCCAAAATTCAAAGACTCATCCAATTTCAATAAAAATCAACCGAATAATGGCGGTTTGAAAAATCGGTATTTTTGGTGCAGTTTCAAGTGGTCGGCTTTTTTTGCCGATTTTATTTGGATAAACGGAATTGTATATTGCTCCCGGATTTCATAATTGGTGTAATTCTAGTCATTTTTTACAAATCTGGAAATGTGTTGGTCCTGATGTTTAGGTTAAGGATGTGAAATAAGGCATTTGACAAAGGGTAGACGCAGTCCTTGATCAAGAGACCGGAGATCAAATTCGGACCACAAGAAAAAGTAGGTTTCAAAGTTTTAATCGCAGATTCAATATCTTTGACAAAAATAGAGTGTAGTGAGTAAAATTCGTGCAAAAGAGAATCTGCAGTGATAAAGCTAAGATCGGAAGAAGTGTAACGAAACTTAAATTCGTTCGTGGGTTAATAAATTCATTTTTACCTTAAGCTACATTCATTTAACTAAAATATTCACTATTTAATATTTCAACAACAGCACTGTGTTTATTATTATATTATTATTATTATTATTTATCATCACTGTGTCACTATTTATTTTTTTACTCTTGCACACTCCATATTCGATCTACTAACCATTTCGTTCGGCTTTGCCCACGGTTTATATACCTGCGACTGTTGCTTCTCGAAGACGTTACCATGTCTTTGACACATATCAGTCAGTTGCGCTGGTCAGACAACATTCTATTGCGTATGTCATCCGTTTAACCGACGTGTAGAGATGGAAGTCTACTCTGTAGGGGCTCTATTCATTACATAAGAAAGTGGCGAAGGCAGGAGTTAAAAATGAGTGCTCCTCAAAATACATGTTGTTGGATTAACAATTATTTCACTTCTTTAAATTTGAATAGCTCCAAAAATTTATTGAATCTGTTTTGATTGAAGTTTCACATTTTTCAACATAATCAGCGTACAGCTGCTTGATCAAAAATCTTAATTCAGAATTTTTTACATTATTTTTCCTTTTTAATTTCTTGAAAATATTTCTGGTGATCCAAGGATAGCGTTCACTTGAAGTAGTCAAAAATCCAGTTAGAGGTTTTCATCTAGATCTATACAGAATGTGTTGAAAATAATTCAAATTAATTGGAGTTTGGGGTAGGAAAATAATACAAAATTTATTTTATTACATAACAAATCAAATGCACTTGTATTAGGGACGTGTGAGCAATGCACCATTACTAGCGCAAGATAGCACATCATCAACACATTTCAATCCATGTTTATTCATTTTAAACTATTAATGCACAGAATTATTTGTTAAATACACAAAATGTGCAGGAAACAAACTTTTTTCACCCCGAAGCCCGAAGCCAGAAGTCCTTTCAATACTTTCTATTAAGTGCATGAAAATAAATTCAAATCAATTGAGGGGGGGGGGGGGGGGGTTGGGGGCTTGCAAAGCTGCAGCCTTTCATATAGCTTGCAAAAATTATTTATTTTTTACATGGTATAAATGAATTATTAAAGCATACACATAATAAATGAAACAAATGCATGTAAAACATTATTTTAACTATTAGTATTGCAAAAAAGCGCTCCTGAAATAAAACAAAATATTTTTTATAGCTTCCATCTCACATTCATCCCTTTAATTCAATTCGATCCCTTTGTCGCCCATCCACCTTGCGAAATCCCTCAAAGACCCGCAAACTAGATCAAAAAGTTTATTTCCCGTCCCTACGCTGACTTCATATTTCAGAACCTCCTGTGCTTGAAGCAAAAATTGTTTGGCTTCTTTTATTTCGTTTATAAGGACCTTCTGGTCACTGGAGTTCCAGCGACGTTTTACTAGATCCATTGTGGCTAGGTGGAGCTCGTGGAGAATCACCCCCGTGTAGAGGGCCAACCTTAAAAGCAAACAAAATGAAATTGGTTTAATGATTTGTTAAAAAATTTTGGGACATATTTAATTTTACCTTGCATTCGCAGGATCAATTTTTCTAGTAATTATCAATAATTCCCGGCACATATTGGCCTTTTTCCTCAAAAGATCATCGCTTAATTGATTTGGAAGGTACCCCTGTTGATATCCATACAGTTGCAATAATGAATGTTTCACGGAATACACGTGGTAATGATTAGGATGCAAAAAAGTTAACATTTTGTCAAGAAGGCCTTCCAGTTCTTTTACAGTTGGTTTATTGGCTTGAACTGTGTCTACTTCTTCGCCTATTGAAAAAATAATAAATGGTTTTTCGTTATGGCATGAAATTGAAACGCACCTATTTGGTTTACAAGATTGGCAACTTGTTCTGTAGAAAGTTTGACTGGACAAGTGGTACAGGCCCACTCTGTTTTGTCATCAAGAGGGTTTATAGGTAACTGTGATCCCACACATCCTTGCATTTCGCTTCCTAAACACCGAAGGGTACTTAAATTCGTTCCTAATTCGGTTGGATCAGTGCATCTTTGACAAACACACGAAAAATATTTTGTTTCTTTTAAGTATTCTCTTCGGGCCTGGGTGCCCCATAAAGTGTGGGTATACGTCGTTGTTATGTGTTCACCTTCAAACATATTCGTATTTAAAACAAATCATTCAATTATTAAATAATTCACCTTTTTTTATGTCTCTTGCAGCCCTGACTGTAATCTTATATTGTTCAATATCATCCCCAAAACTGTGCATTGTATTTGGAACACAATTATGTTCCATTAATGTTGCAGTTGGATATAAAGCAGACATTTCACAATTTTGGTTGGAATCTAATGCATTTACGTCAATAAATCCGCAAATTTTATGGATTGTTTCGTTACATACTTCATGCAAAATTTTCGTGTTGGTTTTGCTCTCGTATTCTTTGAGAGGTACCAAAAAATTTGTCGTTAGGTATTTCACCACTCGTTCGTCTATAGTTCTGGAAGAATAATTAACACCAAACTCATTCATTTATGGAATGAAAATTAAATAATTTCATTTATTTCAACCAAGCCAACTGCTGCCATCTTTTAGTTATTGCAAACTTTTTAAGTTTTAATTTATAAAAGAGTTAAATGAAAAATATTTCGAAATTGGGGACACAAATCAAAATAAGTTTCAAGTAAAGCCATATCATATGAATAATAGTGGAGTGCCTAGAGGTTTAGACCTCGGACTTTTGTTACAGTGAATTAATTTATATGATGGAGGGGGGATATTGTTCTTCATACTATAAACTGCAAAGTTTACCAAAAAATTTTTTGTGCTTTTGTTTCTTTAATGATTTAAACAAAAAACAAAGCAAACAATTATATTTGAGCATATAATTTAATTTGAAATGATATTTTTTTTATGTATATATTGAATTCAACCTGAATATATATAGAAGAACATCTTCCTAAGATACCTGTGTGTATCACGGGTCGTAGAGACCTTGAACAGTTAGTAAAACGTGGAGCAGAGAACGGTAGCGGTAGCTGCAATGTACAACTAATAGTCTATTTTGTAACATGATTCATATACTCTGACAAGCGTAAGCAATCTCTTGAGATTTTTTTTCTGGAGATATAAATAGCCTGATCGGATTGTATGAAAATCGAGCTTACCCGATAGGACTCTTTACGCTTATCAGAGTGTGAACGTGTCTTTAGACACAAGTTTTTTACACACGAGCGAAGCAAGTGCTCAGAGGAACGCGTGTCTAAGAAGTTTATGAAACAAGCTACATACTATATTTTTTTCACAAGCGCAAGCTAAGACAGCAAAAATATATTTGAAAAAAAAAATATTCTAAGAGAAATTTCAGATACTAATGTTAAAAATTATTGAAGGTAGCTTCAGCCCGTGCCTAATGCGCCTATGCCAACTTCAGGACATGTTCAAAATGATTGACGCCACGGATTTACCAAGATATGCTCAAAATATTATTTAGTGCCATGGAAACCAGTTGGTTAGATGTCATTTTAAATACGATTGTAAGAGAACGGAGTTCTAAAATGCCCCAGAATGTTTTGGGGCACTACAAAACATTATAAAATGTTCCAGAATATTTAGGAACGTCTCCGAATGTCATAAAATCTTCCAGAACATTCCAAAACACTATTTAATATTGCAGAGCGTTATGTATTGACTTTATATGCTTTAAAATATTTTAAGACGCCCCAGAATGCTTATGGACTGTTTTACAAAGTTATAAAATATTCCAGAACGCTTTAGAACATCATACAATGTTACAAGACATATCAAAATACTCTGAAACATTTCAGAACACGCCAGAATGTTACACAATGATTTAAAATACTTTCTGTTCTAAAATGCAGCAAAATGTTCTAGAATACTTCAAAACGGTACAAGATAATTTTAAATATTTGGGAACGCTTTAGAACACCATATTTCAGAACGTTCCAAAACAGTCATGAACATTCCAGAATGTTATAGTGTTCCTATATGCTTTAGAATGGTCTAAAAGGCACCAGAATAATTTAAAACACTCCAGATTATGCTAAAACGTTATAGAATGTTCCAGAACGTACCAAAACACTCCCAGGATTATATAATATTTCAAAATGTTCCAGGATATTTTTAAATGCTGCAGAATATTCTAGAACACTCCAAAACTGTATAAAATGTTCTAGAATTTTCGAGAATGCCGTACGATCTTCCAAGACATGTCAGAACACTTTACAACATACTAAATTACTCTGAAACATTCCAGGACACATTGGGATATTATACAATATTCAAAAATGCTTTAGGATGTTCTCTAATGCTGCAGTATGTCTTAAATTACTCTAAAACGTTATAAAATATTTCAGAATATTTCAGAACGTTTACAGGATGTCCTAAAACACTCAAGAACATTCTAGAACGTTATATAATTATTCAATATACTTTTATTTACTACAGAACAGTTTATTTTAACAGAACGTGCATCCAGATTCTCATAAACTTCATTTGATCAATTTTGAGATGTTTAGACGCGTTGCGGATTCGCCAATTCCGAGCGCCGGAGCGTACGCTGATGATGAAATTGGAGATTGATACGAAGTACAATATTCAATGTAGCGAACCATATAAAACACTATCTCAGTCACATTACTTGTCACAATGTTGGTCACAACACTATCTTCATAAAAATAGATGCGTTAACTTAATTTGGATATACAAAAATATTCTATAGTCTGATTCCTTACTTGTAAATTTCGGTTCCCTTTCCTCGTTTATCAAAATGGCACTCCATCTCAAAAAGCTGCTTCCATTTTTTGACACTTTGTCGCTGGAGCAACAAACACCTCAATGCAAATAATGTATCATGCCTACAAAAATCAAGTAATTCACTAATATACAATTGAAAGCCAGTTTATTAGCCGAAGCCGATTTTCGGCTGTTACTGTCACCGCCGACCAAAGCCGAAACTGAAATCAAAGGTTTAACTGGACTAGAAACAGACACAATTGCATAAATAATTGTCAACTTTAATTATATCATCGAATATTTGATCACGTGTTTCTAACCCTATTTTTTGACATTTAAGGTGCGTGCTACGAAAAAACTGCCATCTGTTAGTCTAACGCTTAAAACAACTAACACTGAATGTATATCGATACTGTAGATAAAGTGCGAGAGAGACAGAGCTATGGAGAATGTATAGAGAATGCAGGGAAAGGGCTTGATTTTGATTTTTTGTCCTGAACTAAATTTAATATTAAAATATCTATTTTACTAATCCGGCACATTCTTTGAAATTTTAATCGAATTATTGTGAATATTCATATAATAATCTGTTAGTCTTTTGTTCATATCTTTCACTGTGGCAAATTTGTTAAGTCGTCCCATGGGATCCCACATAAAAAATAGCCACCAAATTGATACAGAAGTGATTTTTACACTTTTAATATTTAAATTTCTCGGATGTCGTTTTTTGTAAGAAGTACCATAAATATAAATTTTGATATTTTTATCAATAATTTTATTATGAATACAATCTAAATTTATTATTAAAATGATGGAAACAAAGCAAATTATTCTCGAAATTCAGTTCTTCAAAAATTAAGTTGACAACATTTCAATTATTTTTATGCAACTGGCCCTCAGTGCTTGACCGAAATTTTGGCTTCAACTGCGGCTTCGGCCAATTTGAGCTATTCATTTGGCCTTGACTGGAAAGAGAATGAAAGGCCGAAGACTTGGTCAAAGCCGAAGATGCAACCGAACTAATTATTCAAGACGAAATGGATTTTTACCTGTAGTAATCATGAATGTTTTCTATTGGTTGTTGAGGACGAAGACAGAGAACAGGACATTCTTGGGCATGAGCTAAAGGGTTCCTTATTCCAATACAGGCTGAATCGCAGACAGGCCAGCCGCAATTTTGACATCTTAAAGAAGTATCTGGAGGAACCAAACTACATAACGAAAAACAGTGATGATTATTAATGTTTTTAGACTACAAAGTCAGGAGATGTAGCTATGGATATACTATGTGAAACATTAATTATATATAATGAAATCGCTTCTTAAAATTGTATAAATTTGAATGCAAAAAAATATTAATATAAACTTTACCGGGAGCATCCTACGCAAGGGACAGGCCCTTCTTCAATAGGATAGGGCCTAGGCCCAAAAACTAGGGGTGGTTCACTGACAATAATATCTCCTGCTGCTATATCCCTATTAGCAACTAAATATCTGCCCAAATCAACTGATTTTTCAATCTAAAACGTTAATATTATTAAAAAAAATCATTTAGGAATGTTAAACTTATTTGGTTTACTTCGTAAGGGTGACATAAGGCTTTATGTGTCTTCCAGTGTTGTTTTTGATGCTCCTTATTACAATACCAAACTAATTTACAGGCTGAACATTTTAATTCAGCTGGCTGGGAGCATTCGGCACATTTATTTATTTCCCCAGGCATTTCTGCGCAAAATTTGTATATTCTGGAATATTTTATCGATTAATCAATTAAATTAGGAAACTGTTATAATACTTACAAAAATGTAAGCTTGTTAAAAATGCAGAAAAGTATTCTTTTCTTACTAATTAAAAATGTCTGCTCATTTCTCGCGTTTTCAAAACGATACTACACATGTGTCCAACAAAAATAGCCCGTTTTAAAATAGAACATATCTCTCTACTCTTCTATTCTTACAATTGACGACGGAGTGGCGTAATGAATATCATTTTTGGTGAAATTCTAAAAAGATGAGTGTTCCTGTGTGTGCAGTATGCAAAATTCCTGCTGTGCAGCTTTGTGCAGGGTGTAAAAATGTGTATTATTGTAATAGGGAACATCAGAAAAAACATTGGAAAGAAGGGCATAAAAATAACTGTGCTTTGTACAAAATTCAAAATGATGCCAATGGACCATTTTTGATTGCTGCGAGGGATATCAGGCAAAATGAGGTAATTAATACTTTTTTATAATTGAACCCTTTAATATTTTGACGTCAAATCACGACTTTCACTTATACCACCTAGAATAATTATTATAGAATAATGCGCCAAACGCTGATATTGATTATAAACTCAACTCTGAATCTTTCAACCCAAAGGGTTAAATGATGCAATAAAAATCTATCACATATTTGAGGCTAATATCTCATGAAATAATAATCGTAGAATAATAAACCAAATGCTGATAGATAGCTCAAGTAGTAAAATTTATTTCAATCCTAGTAGTAAAGAGAATTAAGTGGTGCAACATTTTGAAAGCATAAGTTTCCTAAATAGTTCAGGCAACGAAGGAAAAATAGCGGAAATAATAATTTATGTAGAAGCCAATTTTGACACAGTTGTTGGACAAGGTGTCCTTAGTAACATACTAAAAGTCTTGATGGGTGGGAGGGAAGCTAAGGGGATGAGGGTTCTTCAAAATTCTTTTTTTTTCAGATTTTTGTTAATAACTCGAAAACTACTGCCTTTAGCAAGAAATATTTATATACTAAATTAATTCAAAGAAAATTCTCTACCCAAAACAGCTAATTCACTTTTTTGCTAGGATCAGTAGTAGAGGAGATATGAAAGGGTCAGTCTTGTCTTAGGCACATGTAAAATACCCACAATCAACAATACAAGGTGTTTGAATGTATAGTTAATTATTATTTTTCTATAATCCTAATCAGAGTGTTTCCACATGATGAAAAATGTATGCAAGACTTTGCTCATAAAAAAATATATTTAAGGAGGAAAAATAGGTCAATGTCAATCAAGTTTCAGGTCATGTATGTTATATGTTAGGATCTCAGCCATGCGGAGAAGAGACTGTCGTCATAATAAGGCCATGGGGGCATCATTTTATAAGCTCATTGAGTCATTGCTCATTTGCTAAATACAGAATAAATTAATTTTTAATTACATATTTAGCACTGCGAAAAAAACCTGAAATAAAAGTTCTAAGAACTTTTTCACCCTAAAAAAATCTACATCTAGGGAATAATTCATAAATGTGAAATATTTTGAGTAATTAGTTCACATTATTATTTTTTTGAATTCGCTATTCAGCCAATAATTTATTGTAACTGTAATCCTAATTAGTATTGACCAAGTCGATGTTCAATTGTCGGACGTGATTGACAGCCTATGGTTACTAGATGTTCAGTGGTTGTCAGCCATCAACTGTTAGACATTTGAATGTTGGCCCATTGTTGGATTAGGAGAATATAAAAAGCGTGAGCCAGGAGAGAGTCAGTCATTCAGTTAGTGTAATTGTGAGCGATATTTTTTTTTAAATTAAATTAGTATATAAACTCTTTCTTGCTAGAGATAAAAGCTTTGAATTATTAACGAAAAACTAAAAAAGGGACTTTCAAATATCCCCTAACCATTTTAGCATCATTCCCACCTATCAGGACTTTTAGTACCTATGTTATTAAGGATACCTTATCCTACAACTGTACAAAAATTGCCTATTTCGACGTTGCCTGAACTAAAAGTAATAATCGTAGTATAATAAATAGAATACTGAAAGAAAGCCTCTATATTTAAATTTATTTAAATGTCAGTTTCAGCCCTTCACGTTTTAATACTTAATACGATGACATAAAAATCAAAAATCAGACAAATTTCTATCAGATCTAAATCTTGCAACAAAAATATATTACATTTTAAAAGCTCATCTTTCCTAAAATAATCAACCAAACGTCTATAAAAAGCTCATATTTTGCCACTAATTATAAAATACCAGCCCTGATGGTATGAGGTATTAAAAAATTAAATTTAAATCTGATAAAATTTGGAAGTATACATCTTCCAAAATAAGTTTCGTAGAATAATGAATTAAATGCTGATAGATAGCTCAAATAGTAACATTTATTATAAAATTAGTTGCAATTTTTCATCTTTCAACCCTATTAGTAAAGGAAATCAAGTGATGCAATGAAAAACAATTATGTTTTGAAACAGTAGTATAATAAATAAAACTCTGGAAGAAATCCTTTGTGTTTCAATTTGTTTAAATGACAGTTTTAATACTAAATAAAGTGTCATAAAAACTAAAAATCAGGCAAATTTCTATAAGATTTTGTTTAAATCTTGCACCATTATATATCACAATATGAAAGCTCATATTTCCTAAAATAATTAACCAAACGTCATATTATGTAATTATTGTTTCTGATGGTAAGAGGTATTAAATAATGAAATAAAAATCTGGTAACAAGTTAAAAATCAAAACCTGATTGTTTCACAAAATTACAAATTCAGAATTCGGTTTTTACACCAGCATCTTAAATAAGGACGAAACATGTATCTATAGTTGCCGCCTTATTTAGGATGATGGTGTAAAAACCGACTCCTAAATTTATAGCTTTGTGTTTTTACACCATCATCCTGGATAGAGCGGAAGCTGTGACACGTGCTTCTTCCTTATTGGGACTCTTCAGTACAGTCTAGTAAGCCTCAGATAATCAAGTCAAAGCTGGAACTACAACGACTTGACATTGACATTGACTTGATTTTTACTGTCAATTTGCCATGCAAGTTGGACATGTTTTCAGTTAGTATTTATCATACGGACATGACAAGGATTAGATCACGTCATTCTTCTAAAAAAATAAGATCTAGATAATGATGACAAGGATTAGGAGATCAAGATAAGATCGGAATATGTCAATGTCGACTCGTTGTGGTACCAGCCCAGGCTTGTGAACCGCGAGGCAATGAAAATCGATTTGATACAAGGCATGCAGAGATATAAATCTGCAGCAGTGCCATCTACTATAATGCAGCCGAAGTGCAGGTTTAAAGAAATACAGGACACTGTAAAATGACCTTTAATTTTAATAATAATACATAAATAATCAAAACCTGATTATTTTACAAAATTACAAATTCATGAGTCGATTTTTACTACTGAGGCTTGCTAGACTGTACTGAAGAGTCCCAATAAGGACGAAACACGTGTCTACAGTTGCTGCTCTATTCAGGATGATTGGGTAAAAATGGACTTCTTTAGCGGGCACTTTACAGTGTTTCGAATAATAATCTAATAAAATTTGGAATCTTATATCTCCCAAAATAATTTTCGTAGAATAACGAATTAAATACAGATAGAAAGCTAAAATATCAACATATATTTTAAAAATATATGAAATCTTTAATCTTCCAACCATGGTAAAACAAGGGTTGAGTAACACAAAGAAAATCCATCACACTTTCAAAGCCTATATTTTCTAGAATAATAATCATAGAATTCTAAACTGAATGTTGATTGGAATTTTATGTAATGCCATTTATCATAAATCCAGATGCAACCCTTAATCTTACAAACAAGGGAATATAGGGGGTTAAATAGTGCAACGAAAATCACACTTTCAAAGCTATTATCTCCTAGAATAATAAACGTAGAATTCTAAACAAAATGTTAACTAGAACTTTATGTAATGTCATTTGTTATAAAACTGGATGCAAACCTCATTCTTACAACCCTGGTGGTATAGAGGGTTGAATGGTGCAACGAAAATCTATTAAACTTCCGAAGATAATATATCCTAGAATAATAATCGTAAAATTTTAAATTAAATGTTGATTGGAAATTTATGTAATGCCATTTATTACCAAACTAGATGCAACCCTTAATTTTACAGCCCTAGTAGTATAGGGGATTAAATGTTGTAACGAAAATCTATCACACTTTCGAAGCTTATATGTCCTAGAATAATAATCGTAGAATTCTAAACCAAATGTTACTTGGAAGTTCATGTAATGCCATTTATTATACAACTAGATGCAACCCTTAATTTTACATTTTTTGGTGATATAGGGGGTTAAATAATCATAGAATTCTCAACCAAATATTGATTAGAAATTCATGGTAATGTCTATTCTTATAAAACTAAAAACAGCCCTGATGGAAAAGAGGGTTAAATGGTGCAACAAAAATTTGTCAAATTTAGAATTAAAAGTTCAAATATCCTGAAATATTCATCGCAAAATAATGAACTGAATTGAATTACAGACGTAAAATTTTTAATTATATACATATTTTTTCTAAATATTGGGTATTTTTATTGCAGGTAATTCTGAAAGAAGTTCCAGTGATTGTTGGGCCCCACACTAAATCATATCTAACTTGTCTGGGATGCAACAAAACAATAGAAGATGAAGATATCTACAGATGTGAATCCTGTAAATGGCCTTTATGTGGGAAAACTTGTGAAAATGGCGCTTTTCACAAGACTGAGTGCAAAATTATGTCGGAAAAAGGATGTACAGCAAATTTCACAATAAATGAAGGACAGAAATATGAGGAATATGGAATTATAGCACCACTAAGAACACTATTATTAAAATCAGCTTCTAAGATTAAATTTGAAACGTTAACTGTTCTATTAAATCGGAAAGAACAATCTTTAGAATATGATAATATAAACAGGGATCGATTAAAAACTAATTTAGTGCCTTTTGTTAAAGAAGTATTGAATTTAGATTTCACAGAAGATGAAATAATTGAAGCTAGTTGTTTATTTGATTTGAATTCCATTGAAATAACCAAAGAAAATTTAAATATTCGAGGGCTGTATCCAACAACTTCGTTACTCCAACATAACTGTGTTTCAAACACAAAATATTCAATACACGGGGATAATTTACAATTAGTTTTAATAGCAACAACTCCTATTTCAAAGGGGGACCCTATAAACACCGCCTATTGTGAAATTTTATGGGGCTCACTAGCCAGAATGGCCCATTTAAAAGAAATAAAATATATTAACTGTAAATGCAAACGCTGTTCAGATAAAACTGAATTAGGGACGTATTTAGGGGCGATTTTTTGCTCCAGGTGCAAGAAGTCCAAAGAAGAATACTTTCCCAAAATTTTGAGTACGGATCCTTTAAATCCAGCAGCTATTTGGAAGTGTGAGAAGTGTGATCATACCATTAGAGGGAGGCAAATGGTGTGGGGGAATGATGCCATTAAAAGTGAAATGAATAGATTGGGAAAGGATCCCCTAAATTTGGAACAGTTTTTGGCAAAGTATAAGGACGTTTTACACGAGAAAAATTATCATGCCTTAGTTGCCAAATATGCTTTAAGTCAGATTTATGGCAACGTGAACGGGTATTCCATGGCAGGTTAGTTTAAATTATATTTTACGATCTATCACTTCGAATATTTCAATAAATGATTATAGTCCGTGAGACAGGGCATAAATTTTTCGTTGATTACCGCTCACTTGAAACTTCGTGAGTGACTTCATTGTGATGAATCCGACAGCTTTTACATTTGACGAAATTCTTGATTTGGGGGCATTTTTCAGCGAGGGCTAATTGAACATGCCATTTTCATGAAGACTTGAAAATATATTACCGTCATACTGATGTTTACACTAATCGAAAGACTTTTTGATTATAAAATGAAAAATAATATTGTCCGACATGAATATTGGAGGCCAGCGGTGAGTCCGATAAGCCGCACTTGTCACAAGTATGTTAGTATGAAAACGGGTTACCGCTATTCTGAGACTTTGAGGACGTGTTCAATAATTTTTTTTTTCTGAATTTGGTCATTTTGTCCGACAAATTTTTGGAGTCGTTTTCTCAGTTCAACACTGAAAACGTGTCAGAATTATAACAGCTCCTTCATCAACGACCGCTCATACCTATGTTTCTTATTTTCCATTCAAATAGTGTCTAGAACATTACTGTATACATGTCCGACAACTTAAGTGGGGCAATACGTCAGAAAAAGCAAAAATATGTGGTATGAATGCGGCTGCGTTCATAAGCATATACATATATGAAATGCATATCAAGTCAGTATGATTATTGATTATAAATAGTAAAAAAGGCTTGTGCACCAATGTATTAATATTATTTTGGAATCAAATGTGTGATATAAAGTCAGCATACTGTGATTATCCCCTCAAATATCATTCAAATTTACTTTCAACTGTGATATCTATATATTAATACGTCAAGAGCAAACTGTCGACCTCTTTTTAAGCATATTGCTTGCACGGAGGAATGTGAGATTTGGCGTACTCAAAATTTATATGGAGAAGATGTGCGGAAAGCGAAAATTATATACAGGTGTCCCATTTTAATCTATATATTAATACTTGAAGAGGAAGGTTTGTATCGCTTTTCAAGCATATTGCACGCACAAAAAAAATTGATATTTGGCATACTTGAAGTTTATATGTTCGAGTGCAGAAAGCTGAAAGTATATACAGGTGTCTCATTTTAATTTTACGACGTGAAGAGAAAACTTTTTCACCGCGCACACGAGGTGATGTGAAACTTGGCTTAGTTGAAGTATGTGTGGAGAATGTGAGATATGGCATATTGGAAGTATATCTGGAGAAATATGCACCGAATGGGAAAATGGCTGAAGAGAAATTTCAAAGATTTCTCTTCCCTTCCTATAGTCGGGGGAGAAAATCACTTTAAAATCTTGAATGGGAACCACTAATCCTAATTTTAGATTCGGATGGAGCATCAAATACCAATTTATTTCTACTTGAACCCTGGGGATGGAATATTAAAGTGAATAACGTTCTAACTTAGAGACATAATAATATATTTCTTTTTCTATTTTCTACTTTACTTTTATTCAATTATTTTGTTAATAAATTATTCATTACTAGCTTATAAACATCGTCCGTTACCTATCTCTTGATATTAAATACGTCAAAAATTGAGTTATATATGTGCGAGCGTTTTCTTGTCGGACTGACGATAAGAACCAATATTTCTGTCGGACAATAAGTTTTTTAGACAGATAGTATGTTTCAAATTATGACTGTTTTGGTCCGAATAGCGGTCATTGATGAAGGAGCTGTTATAATCCTGACACGTTTTCAGTGTCGGACTGAGAGAACGCCCCCGAAAATTTGTCGGAAAAAATGACCTAATTTTAGAAAGAAAATAATTGAACACGTCCTCAAAGTCTCAGACTAGCGGTAATCCGTTTTCATACCAACGTACTTGTGACAAGTGCGGTTTGTCGGACTCACCGCTGGCCTCCAATATTCATGTCGGACAATATTATTTTTCATTTTATAATCAAAAAATCTTTCGATTAGTGTAAACATCAATATGACGGTAATACATTTTTAAGGCTTCATGAAATTGGCATGTTCAATTAGCCCTCGCTGAAAAACGCCCCCAAATCTAGAATTTCGTCAAATGTCAAAGCTATCGGACTCATCGCAATGAAGTCACTCACGAAGTTCCAAGTGAGCGGTAATCAACGAAAAATGTATGCCCTGTCTCACGGACTATCATAGATATGAATTTTGAACAAAATCGGTTTTGGCGATTTGGGCGTGGCATCGATTTATAAGAAAATATTCATGAGTGAACTATCCCAAATTTTACTAATTTTGAAAATTTGCAAAAAATTTTTCATAGGGAATGTTTTGAAACGACTAGATACAAATTTTAATCAAAATCGGTTCAGCGATTCGGACGTGGCATCAATTTATAGGAAAACATGTTTAAGTAAATAAGTTCTAATTATCCTAATTCTGAAAATTTTTATTGAGTTTTACATAGAGAATATTTCAAAACGACAAAATACAAATTTTCAATAAAATCGGTTTGGCGATTTTGGCGTGACATCGATTTATAGGAAAATATTCACGAGTAAACTAGCCCTAATTTTTCTAATTTTGAAAATTGGCAAAAAGTTTCTCATAGAGAAATTTTGAACAAATTTGGTCGAGCGATTTGGTCGTGGCATCAATTTATAGTAAAACATATATAAGTAAACCAGCCTTAATTCTCCTAATTATACAAATCTTTAGAAAGTTGCTTATAGAAAATGTTTTGAAACGACTAGATACAAATTTTGAACAAATTTGGTCGAGCGATTTGGTCGTGGCATCGATTTATTGGAAAACATGCATCAGTAAACCAGCTCTAATTTTCCTAACTTTGAAAATTTTATAAAATTTGTCCATAGAAAGTATTTCAAAATACTAGATACAAATTTTCAACAAAATCAATTTGGCGATTTGTGCGTGGCATCGATTTATAGAAAAATATTCACGAGTAAACTAGCCCTAATTTTCCTAATTTTGAAAATTTGCAAAAAGTTTCCAATAGAGAATGATTTGAAACGACTACATTCAAATTTTGAACAAAATCGGTTCGACGATTTGGACGTAGCATCAATTTACAGGAAAACATACATAAGTAAACCAGTCCTAATTATCCTACTTTTGAAAAACTTAAAAAAGTTACTTACAGAAAATATTTTGAAACGATTAGATACAAATTTTGAACAAAATCGGTGTGGCGATTCGGACGTGACATCGATTTATAGGCAAACATTTATAAGTAAACCAGCCCTAATTTTCCTAAATTTGAATTTTTTTGAAAATTGGCCCGTAGGAAATATTTTGAAACGACTGAATACAAATTTTGAATTAAATCGGCTAAACGGTTTAGGCATGGCATCGATGTATAGGAAATTTGTACATATATAAACCAGCCTTAATTTCTTTAATTTTGAAAAATCGTGAAGTGGTACTCCTGAATTTTGAGCAAAATTTACTTGACGGCTTGGATGTGGTATCGATGTATAGGCAAAAATACTAAATTAAACTAGCCTAAATTAAACTAGCCCTAATTTTTCCAAATTACAAAAAATTAAGGGGGCCACCCCTAAAAAATGCTTTGAGAAACCTAGATACGAATTTTGAACAAAATCGGCCCAATAATTTAGCCGTAGCACCAAAAAAACATCGCAGCCATGTGATACGGAGTTCGAATCCCAACACTGACACCACTTTTATAATTTTTTATTTATATACAAATGCTGAATCACCTATCAACTTTTACTCTATTCTATTCAAAAATATATATCCAATTAATGTGGTGAGGCAATCGATCATTCATTAATAAAAAATAATTTCAATCCTGTTCCACAAAGAAATATTGCAGATTTAAGAATGTATTTATGATTTTTACATATTTCTATGAAGTATTATGGAATGAATTTGGTAAATTCCGCATATTCTTTGTGTTATATGCAAATAATTCAGATTACTTCTGCTGTTACAGAGTTATTTTAAGAAAGTTTAATGTTAAATATTTTGTGATTTTTATTGACTTTTTTTATAGAGCTGACAGACACAATACTGGAACGAAAAATAGATATTTGCCACGAATTATTGGAAGTTTGTGACGAATTAGCCCCTGGATTTTCAACAATTAGGGGCTCTTTGTTGTATGATTTACAATCAGCAATGGTTGTTCAAACCAAACGTGAATTCAACAATGGAAAAATCACGAAAACTGCTGCTCAGGTAATAATTTCATCATTGTATAAATAATTAATAATTAATTTAATTTATTTTATAGGAAACTTTAGCGGAATGTATGGTTATTTTAAAAGAAGCAACTGAAATTCTGAATTGTGAACCGGATATG
Source organism: Dromius quadrimaculatus (assembly GCA_963989225.1). NCBI lineage: Eukaryota > Metazoa > Arthropoda > Insecta > Coleoptera > Carabidae > Dromius > Dromius quadrimaculatus. Next base: position 9,330,924 of record OZ022329.1, read on the forward strand.
AAAGAATTTTTGCAGGAAAAGCTTCAAGAACTTGTTAAAGAATTAGATTTTTAATATTTGTAATTATTATAAATATTGTTGAATTAAAAATGTTATTATTTGATACTTGTGGCGCCATCTATGACCAGACCTGTGTACAACAGACGCCATTTTTGACATTAGTTAGTGCGCTCCCTAGGTAAATGTGAATTTGATGTAATTTTTGTGTGTATGTCTTTACAGAGTGTAAATCCGTTATTTAAAGTTGAATATTTAGTATTTAATTGTTGCATTTAGTTTAGTGGTAAGTACAAATGTCATACAGATTCATTTAAAACGTTATTTCAAACAGTTAGCAATTATGTGTCGGTATTAGTTAAAAAATCACATGTAATTTCCATAAGGTTGGAATGTTATAATTTCTGTACTTTGAGTAATTTTGATGGTGCACATCTTGCAGAAGATTAACAATAACTTGATGCTTGATTTACAAATGTAATTTGTGCGTGGTGGTCAATTTTGGTTAATAACCTATAATTCCTTCAACTTTGTGCCTGTAAATCATTATCAGTATTTCTTTAACCTTTGTGTATTATTAAATGAAACTATATTCTATCACAGTTTTTTCTGTAATATTTGTGTATTTTCTGAGATAAATACGTTTAGAAATTTTGCAACCAAATCTGTAAACAAGTTTGCTCTAATTAAATTTTGGATAAATCCAATTATTTATGATATGTAGCTGATAAAATAGAAATGTTTTCTTCTTTTCGCAATAGTGTAAGATTTTGAGGTTTTGCAACTCACCTTCACTTGGCACTTGCAGCTAATAATAGATTTTAGATTCGACTGTGTTATGTTGTGATAAAGCTTTAAGAATTTGTGAGAATTTGGTTCGTTATTTAGCAGAGGTATCATGAGTTTATTTTCTTTGGTTGGTTTGGCTACGTTAGTTAGATTGTGATTGTTGTTATTTAGAAGTTGGAGATTGGTTTTTGAATTTTTGGTCTGTTGCAGTGTTGCTGGAGCAGCACTATGCACAACACGGGTCTCGAGGGGCAGTATCTTAGCACCAATGGCGCCCACAATTCTGAAAAAGTCGCTATTTTGGATGCTGGGGCTCAGTATGGAAAAGTCATCGACAGGAAGGTAAAAACAAACATAATTTAACATATTTACAAACAGTATTATACCATCAGTTCACTTAAAGTTTATATTATCATTTAAATACAATAAATATTTAAACAGCTCCAACAAATTTTAAATCCCTCAAATTCTAGCTAGGTTATTGCTTGAAACCTAAACAAACTAAAATATTTTCCACTACTTTCGGTATTGAAAATTATTATTCTTTTGAAGACGTATAATAATAAATTAAACGATGTTACAAAGCCTACGTAATGCCATTTATAATAAAATAAATAAATAAAAATTGGATAACTAATTCCAATCGTACAACAAAAAAACCAAACGCTAATAGAAAGTCTATATAGGGTTATTTATTATAAATCAGTTTCAAACCTTCATCTTTTTATTCTGACAGTGTGGGGGTTTAAATGGTACAACGAAAATCAGTTACAATTCCAAAGCTAGCAAATCCTGTAATAAAAATAGTAGAATAATGAACCAAACCTTGATGAAAAAGCCTTGTAATATTATTTATTATAATATCAGTTTTAGATCTCCATTTTTCAACCCTAGTAGTGTAGAAGGGTAATAATGCAACAAAAACCTTTCGTATTTTGAAGGCTTATATCTTTAAAATAATTCACGTAACGCTGGTCGAAAACCCATTTAATGCCATTTATTTTAAAATAAAATAATGCATTGAAAATATGTCGCTCTTTGAACTAAATGCTGATAGAAAGCTCAATAATTGCTTTTATTATAAAATTAGTTTCATTCCTCCATTTTCTAACTCATAACGTAATTCTACATTGCGACTTCTTTTGGTAAATTTTATAATTATTCTTTTTTTTTTTGTTAGGTTCGGGAGCTCTGTGTGGAATCAGACATCCTACCCTTAGACACTCCTGCATTCAACATCAAAGAGAGTGGCTACCGAGCCATCATCATTTCCGGAGGACCTAATTCCGTCTACGCCGAAGATGCTCCCAGATATGATGCTGATATATTTCGAATAGGGATTCCCGTGTTAGGTGAGTCACATTTTTCCCCTTATTTCTTACCGGGGTTGGCGAAAACCGTGATTTAAATGAAAAAATAAAAAAATTATGATTTTATTGATTTTCTTAATTTTTAAATAAATATGTTTTATTGGGTATATAAGTTCTGTATAAATTAATTAGAAACATAACGTTTCGACAGCAAAGTGCTGCCTTTTTCAAGTTAATTTTTATTTAATATTCAATCATTTATACAGGATGTTGATACTAAGTTGTAACATTCTAAAATGGCAGTTAGAACTCATTGTAACAAACAACTTTTCTTAGTTCAAACTTCTGATTTGGAGCCCCAGATCATAGTTATTATCTTTTTTTTGATTTTCGGAAAATCGTCATTACTCCCTTATTTAAGGAATAGGGAACGTGCGGAAACTATAGATGACAGCACAATAGCTGATGCGAATAAAAAAATGAGCCTTACAGACCTGTCACATATCTTAATGTAGACATTAAATGTAATGCATACTATTTTATTTCAATTTGATATGATTGAAATTATAAAATTATGAGTTTCAATCAATTAATAATGATCGACAGCATGGCCAGAATACATTGAAAGGCCAAAAGCTCTTTGAGTTACAGAAAAAGTTGGTCAAGAAGAGGCAGTGATAACCGGCAGAATTATTGCTCAAATATTCCAAATGTATTTGATGTCAAAATGATTTTATGTAATTTTCTAAACTAATTTTTATTGCACTATCTTTAGAAATGATCTGTTTTCTATCTTCCTATTTCTAATAAATTTTCTTTTATTTTATCTTAATTGCAATAGAAACATGAAAAATGCAATTAGTAAATGTAAGGCAGATCTGTCCGGTGAATTTAAGCACGTCTCTGCCTTGGTTTATCATATGAATTAAGCAGAAAGTGCAGAATCGAAAACTTGTCAAGCATAACAATGTGGCAAACTGGGCTACGATAAGGGACTGAAAATGTCTGAGTTATCTTCAAAATCAGCAACATATTCAAGACTTACTATTTTGATGGAACAATTAGAATCAAAAGATATTTCTGCAGCTACTTGAGGAGAATCAAAAGCTAACACACCCTTGTACAGAACTTTACAGCTAGAAAAAAAATTCTTGGTCGTACTGAAGCAATCAGAAATATAACAATTCATTGCTATTTACAGATTATTTGTTGATATATAGAGTAAAAGTTTCGAAGATTAGCCACTAGATGACAGAGCATTCGCCGCGCACGTTCCCTATGCTTAAAAAAATACAACAACTTTCAGCATTTGCTTTCGGTTTTCTAAAATATTTTTATTTACAATTATTTTCTATTTTATCGTATAACAAAATTGCGACCGGTCAAAAATTTCAAAACAAGATATTTTGAAAACCACTCGATCGATTTTTGAAAATAAAACATTTACAAAATCCTTAAACTAGCAACTAATAACATTTGTCTGAAACATTTCTTTAGATTATTCCAAAAAAAAGTTTTCATTAAAATTGAATTAGTAGATGAATCCTAACACACTGCAACAATCATTTAAAACTTGGCTAGCTGCCATTAATAAATGAAACAAAAGCCAAATAATAAACGCATAATAACTCAAACATAAGGCACGTGTTTTCTAGTTAGTACGTTCAAATTTAAATACTTTTTGATCTTGTTCTTTAGAAATATCTTTATTTAAAAAACAAATATTTTCTGCTTCATCTTGAAAAGTTTCTGTCACGTTCATCATTTATGTGCGTATTTTACATATTTTGTTTATAAATATGCATAATTATCAAAACGCTGAACTTCTTGACATGCTTTTTGTTTTTGGAGAGGCAAGGCATAATGCATAAGAAGCTCGTAGAATTTATCGGAGAAGGTATCCAAATCGTCAACAACCAAGTTGCCGCATCTTTAGAACAATAAATAGACGTTTGTCAGAGACTGGAAGTTTTCACCCAACAATTGGTGGACGACAAACTCCTGCATTTGAAGAAGCTGTCATTAATTTTATCGAAGATGAGCCATCAACGAGCACAAGTGTAATAGCAAATAGATTAAATGTAAATCACGTGACAATTTGGCAAGTTCTGAGGGAACAAGGTCTCCATCCATTTTATAGACAAAAAGTGCAAGCTTTGGGACCTGAAGACTTCCAGCCAAGATTGTTTTTTTGTCGTTGGTTTCTCCAACGTTTCAATCTTCAGGGACGTTTTGAAAAGTTTATTTTACTTACAGACTAAAGGTGGGTTTATCCTCGAAAATTTAAGAATAAGTCGTAAGACTTAGTTTAGTATTAAGAATAGTTTTAAGGCAGGTGTTTATGCTGCCAGTTTTAAGGAATAAGAATAGAATTAAAAATAGTAAAATTAAATCTTTCAGGTTGGTGAAAAGTGGTACAATTTATTATTCTAATGTTGGTAGCGACTTTTATAATTATTAGTATGGAGAACAGTAATATTAATTCATCTGTTGCTGGATTAGTAGTTTGCTGATATAGATTTCCATGCGTTCTCTACAGATAATTTATATCTAAACGCAGGATCTTTTCTGTTCCACAACTGCGAATATTGCTGAACAAGTTTAATTAAATTTGAGAGTAGTTCGTCCATACTTGCAAACATCGATAGTTAATATTTTCAGGTTATGTCCGACTAGTTAGAAACGTTTGACGTTTGTCGCACTTGCGCATTTCGCTAATAAATTTAAGAATAAGGCGTAAAGTTGAAAGTTAACCAACTCTTAACTCTTAAACCTTATTCCTTATTCTTAATTCTGCAGCATAAACCGATCCATATATAATAACTGTTTTAACTTTAATTATATTCTTATTCTTAAATAAAGTGAGCATAAACCCACCTGAAGCTTGTTTCACAAGGGACGGTGTATTTGATTCTCGCAATAATCACCTGTGGTGTGATGCAAATCTCCACACAACATTTGTTCGTGCGCATCAACGACGTTTTTCAGTAAATGTATGAGCTGGAATCGTAGAGGAGTACGTTATTGGAACCTACAATCTCCCAAACCGATTGAATTTTACTTTCTTGAATAACGTTCTGCCAGAGCTTCTTGATGACTTAACTACTAAACATCAGACGGAGACTTTGGTTTCAACATGATTGAGCACCGGCTCATACAACACGAGAAGTTATAGCCCTATTGGATAGAGAATATTTGAATAAGTGGATTGGAAGTGGAGGTCCTGTTGCGTGGCCAGCTTGGAGCCCCGACCTAATTTCTCTAGATTAATTTTTCTGGGGTCAGATGAGGACCTCTACACATGAGACACCAGTAAACACCAAATTAGAACTGGTAGCTGCAGCAGAAGATATAAAAGACAATCAGGCAGCTCTTGAAAGTGTCTCTTCTAATATTAAAACACGCTGCCTAGCTTGCGTTGCTGCGAATGGTGACCATTTTAAAAATCAAATTTAATCTCTTCCTTGTTGTTTCATTGTTCATTGTTTAATTTTTCTTGTTTGTTTTTTTGTTTCTCATTTTATTGTTTAATTTTCATTTTTAATGGCAGCAAGCCTATTTTATTTTAAAATATTGTTGCAATCTTGTAATTCAAGTTAAATGAAAATTTGTTTCGGACAAATAAAAAAAATGTTATAAGTAGATAGTTTGAGGCCAACCCTGTTTCTTTTTCTTGACCTATAATTTAATTTTTTTGGGGTTTGTTTAGGTATTTGTTATGGTATGCAAATGATGAACAAGGAATTTGGTGGGACTGTGATTCGCAAGGATGGGAGAGAAGACGGACAGTTCAACGTCGAAGTGCAGAAATGTTTATTATTCAAGTAAGTATTATTTAAGGGTTTATTTGGAGGGTTAAGAAGGCAGTAATAATTTTAGCTTGTATTACTGTCGATACATCCCTCCTAGAGCAAATTAACTGGAGAACAGTTCTGAATTTTCAAGCTTCCATTCAGAGCTACATCCAGTTGAACATTTATTTAATTTTTGTGTTCAAGTATGTTAAAATTTTTTTTTGTGCAGAGGTTTAGATAAAATGCAGACAGTTCTGTTAACCCACGGCGATTCAATCGAAAAAATCGCTGATAATTTCCGACAAATTGCTCATTCGGGTTCATTCGTTGCTGGAATTTGCAACGAGAAATTACGTTTGTATGGTTTACAATTTCATCCGGAAGTGGACCTCACTACAAACGGAAAAGCTATGTTACGAAATTTTCTTTTTGACGTTGTAGGTTTTACAGGTAAAAAAATATTTTTTTAAAAAGAATTGTTTTTATTTTATTTAAATTTTAAGGGAATTACACCATACAAAGCCGTCAATCAGAATGTATTAAATACATAAAAGAAACTGTAGGTTCAAATAAAGTCCTTCTCCTTGTAAGCGGAGGCGTAGACTCGACTGTATGCGCCGCTTTGCTCCACAAAGCCCTGCGCGAGGATCAAGTAATAGCTCTTCACATAGACAACGGCTTTATGAGAAAAAATGAGAGTGTTAAAGTGGAACAATCGCTCCAAAAAGTTGGATTACAACTAAAAGTAATTAACGCAGCATACCAGTTTACTGAAGGCACAACCATTGTTCCGTTAGATAAAAGAGAACCAAATTCACGGACTAGAGTAACAAAAATGTTATGTATGACGTCAGATCCGGAAGAAAAAAGAAAAATAATTGGAGATGTCTTCGTGAAAATATCGGATGATATAATCGCGGAGCTAAATCTTAAACCAGAAGAAGTTTTTTTGGGGCAGGGAACGCTACGACCTGATTTAATAGAATCCGCCTCAAGTCTTGTTTCCTCCAAAGCAGATACAATCAAAACCCATCACAATGATTCAGAATTGATACGGAAATTGCGTTCGGAAGGCCGCGTGGTCGAGCCTTTAAAGGATTTTCATAAGGATGAAGTTAGGACTCTTGGACGGGAGTTGGGGCTCCCGATTGAATTAGTTATGAGGCATCCGTTCCCGGGGCCCGGTTTGGCGATTAGGGTACTGTGCGCGGAGGAGCCCTACATGGAACGAGATTTCTCTGAGACGCAAGTTTTGGTAAAAATTATGGTTGAGTTTGATCAGATGCTGATGAAGAAACACGCGCTACTCAACAGGGTTGAGGGTGTTACTAGCGATGAAGAAAGGTAATTGTTTAATTATTTATTAAAATTTACTTGAAATTTGATGTTTTTCAGGACTGAATTGCGAAAAATATCTTCAAAGCAGCGTCTGGCAGCAACATTACTCCCAATCCGTTCCGTGGGCGTCCAAGGCGACTGCCGTTCCTACAGTTACGTCGTGGGAATCTCCTCCGAAAAAGATCCCGATTGGGACGACATGATATTCCTGACTCGCTTAATTCCGCGAGTGTGTCACAATGTAAATCGTGTTTGTTATATTTTTGGTGGTCTGGTCAAAGAACCAATTCCAGATTTAACGCCTACTTATTTAACCGGAAATGTGCTGAGTACGCTGAGACAATGCGACCATTTAGCCACGCAGGTAAAACAAAAAAATAATAATTTAATTAGATTTAATTAATTTTTTTGGTAGGTTCTGCAAAGTTACAGCGGATATACCAACATTATAACTCAAATGCCGGTTATTTTACTTCCGATTCATTTTGATCGGGATCAAGCAATGAGGATACCTTCTTGTCAGCGGTCAGTCGTATTACGGCCATTTTGTACGCAGGATTTCATGACCGGGCTTCCGGCTATTCCTGGCAAACAAATTCCAATTGATGTAAGTAAATAATTGGAAAAAAGTGACTGGTATTTTATTTGTTTTTTTTTCAGGTGGTAGCTCGCATGGTAACAGAAGTACTGACGGTTCCTGGCATTTCTCGAGTGCTGTATGATTTAACTGCAAAACCTCCGGGAACTACCGAATGGGAATGATGAATCACTTTTCCATTTATTGGTTTGTTATTTACAGGGATCGAAACAACAGCCATCAACTATTCGGTTCCTTTTCCGTCGTCTCATGCTTCTCACACGACCAGCACTCATCGGTCTGCCCTTATTTCATTATAAGGCTAACGTACTGTCAAATAAATAGTATATTTTTGTTATTATAGATCAGTATAAGGCACTTAATATTTTGCATTCATTTTTAAAACAGTTTTAGCACTCTCTTATATCAAAAAAATGTTTTGAATTTAATTGTTTTCCCATTCCTTATTTTTGAATAGAATTGAGAGCTCTATTAGAAAAATTTGACACGGAATTGATATTTTTAATTGTTTCCTTCCATAATTTAATAATATTTCATTTTTTCTCTTTTCCGTGTCAATTTTTTACTAACGTGTCCTTAAAACTTAATATGTACATTTTTTAAATGTTTTTATTGTCGCTTGGAGGTCAAATTATTGTAGGAAATTGAAATTTGTACATTACAAACATCTTATTATGATATTTAATGTAATTTTGTTTGAATTTTGTATATAAACAGATGAATAAATAAATTGATAATGTGCGGTGATAGTAAGCATTGTTCTTGAAAAGAATTGTGATCAATATTTAAATATCCTCTTAGCGACAAATCAAATCATTAAAGCGCGTTAGAAATAATTATTTTGGCAATTCAAAAAGTCAATTTTTCCTCAAATCTATTTCTAAAGCGCTCACAAATTGAATATCGTGGTGTTCACATTTCCATTAGATTTTATACGAAGTCAATTTGAACAATTCGTAAAGAAATTACTATTGTATTTGATAGTGACACCAAAACTTAAATGTTAAACTGCACTTGCCTAGTTTTATTTGAATTCAAACGCAGTCTGTAAAAAAATTAACAACAATAAAACGATTCTTAGGTGAATGGACAGCGCTATATTAAAATCCAATTGTTATTCTATGTGTAAACATTTTATTTGTTACTTTTAGAACGATACTCGAATAAATTTAACAGTAAATACTACTTTTTTCATACCAAAATCCTCTTGATTATTTCCATTGTTCGTTTCAAAATTGATTATACTCTATAACTAGTGGTGGGAACCGGTATCGGTACTATTCGATACCAGTTTTTGTAAGAACCGGGTACCCGGTTATTTGAATATGCAACTAACCGGTTCTTGGTTCCGAGTCCGGTTCCGATTCCAGAACCGGTCTTCGATTCCGATTCCAGAATCGGTTTTCGATTCCGATTCCTTCGATTCCAGAATCGGTTTTCAGCTCCAATTCCAGAATCGGTTTCCGATTCTGTTTTCGATTCCCAGTTCACTTCGACTCGATCCCAGAACCGAGAAGAGAAATTCCGATTTTAGACAGTTATTTTCAGTATCCATTGAAAAATAATGTGTTCTGTACCTAACCGATGCACTGTTTCGAATTAGTAGATTCGAAACGAACCGAAAAAAGGCATTTTTTTCTTTTTTTTTCACATATAATTAATTTGCGTCACCTATACTGGTTTTATGTTATGAAGACTAATTTTAGCCTTTCGAATCAGTCATTGAACATATGAACTATCAGTATTCAGTATGTGTGAAATATTTCAACATCTTAAACAAAAATATATAGTGTATAATGTAGTTATTTAATTTTATAATCGACGACAAAGTGTGATGAAAATTTAGATATATTATGACAATAATAATTGAGTGTATTGACAAAATCAGGTAGTTTTAGTATCAAAGACTACCCATGATGCCGCTTGCTATTTCTAGTTTTGGGTAAGATTAATTTTATGGCCGGATTATGAGCAGATGGCATACTACCATTTTTAGCCTCTTTCAGTTCATTTCAATGTAATTGTTTTGCTCAATAAACTAATAGAAAGATAGGATCTCTTAGAAAATAGTAATATTTGATATTCGGGATAATTTGCAATCCTCTTTGATGTTCAGAACTTTACGTTCATTCATATTTCAAAGTCTGCAGTGTCACCGATAGGAGTAAAGTAGAAATAAGTAAATGTAGTTATGTGTGGCAACTATAATGTACAAAATATAATTCTTAAAAATTCTAAATGTTCTGTTTGTTCTGGGACGAGTCAGTATAATAAAATAAAACGCTCAACTAAAAGCCCAGAAGGTATTTGTAACTTAAACGCAGTAGAGAAATGATATTTGCCAAGAAAGGTTTTCGGTATTAAGAACCGGAATCGAGATTCGAATCGGAACCCAGATTCGGACCGGAATCGAGATTCGGATCAAAATCGAGATTCGAACCGAAATAGAGACTCGAACCGGAATCGAGATTCGGACCGGAATCGAGATTCGAACCGGAATCGAGATTCGAACCGGAATCGAGATTCGGACCGGAATCGAGATTCGAATCGGAATCGAATTTGGACTCGATAACCGGGTACCCGGGTACCCGGTTAGTTTTGGAACCGTGGAACCGGTTCCATTTTATTCCGGTTTTTAACAGCACTATCTATAACCAATTTCTTTCGTAGTTTTGAGGAATTATCTGGTAAGCATAAATTTACTACAATTACAGTCGGAATTCAATTTATTAATAATAATTTCGATTTTTTTGGATTGGGATTGAAATTTTCAATTGGGATTCAAATTGTTGATTGTGGATTGCGATTAAAACTGTGAATTGGGAATGAAATCTATAAAAAAGAAAGTTCGATGGAGGTAGGGGGGGCGCAATTTATATATCTTTGACCCCGGCGGTAGGTGGGCTAGAGCCGCCTCTGGATATAGATAAATAAATATTCAAAAATAATTTGTGAATCATTTTTTACAATATGTTTTTGGAATATAATTTTAAAATTTTGTATTGTTATTAAAATGCAGTACCGAACTTAATATAAATAATTGTTACAGCTTGTCTGGTGTGTGACGTAGAGGAAATATTTCTATCTCTAACTCATTGTAGCTATACTGTATTAATATTTAAATTTGTTATTTGAATAATAACAATTTATATTTGTTTATAATAATATTAATACAATATGTAATGAATATTTTGCAATGTTTCTGCACTAAAAGAACTGCTTAAATATTTTTTTTTCAAATTCTGCTTTATTATTTCTTTTATTGTTTATACATTTATTAATAATAATAATTTATTGTATTTACAACAATTTTCAATATTTCAAATAATTTTATTTCAACATTTTTAGATTTTTATTTTAAAGATTCTTTTCCAATTATTTCGTCGAAGCAAGTTAATTCAATCAAGTACTAATTGATGGTTGCAACACGTTGGAACTTCGGTTCGATTTTTGATAATACTAGTTCCTTTCAGCATATCTATTTCTTTTTAACACATTGGAAAACGTAGTATATTTCTTAATTCGTATAAATTATTTCTGAAGCTTGTTGTTTCGTTTTGTGTGGTTCATTGCTATCGCGGCTTTCGTAGGAGCTGCTTTTGTGTCGTCTTTTCTCTCGTAAACTGCGTTTAAAAACTATTTTAACAGTGCTCTGTGGTATATTTGGGGTTGTGAATTTTGCTTATTAACGTAGAGATCAAAATTTTGTTTATTTAAATATGTGAATTGGGATTTTTGTTCCGCAATTGCATGTGCGTTAGGTGCATGTGATATGCGATGTTAGTCTTTGCTTTTACTATGTAATAAATAAATAAAATGTCTTGGTTTTTTTGCAAAGGCCTGTAATGAAAGGTCCAACGTGGGAATCGGTGCACACGTAGGTACCGCTACGAGAGGCACCCCCCCTGGTGAACACCACCGCGTGGATTTGCAATGAGTTCTAGGGCGAACGAGCGAATTAACTGGGGAGTAACGGCATACTCTCGATATGTACCTATCGGAAGTCGGAAAATGTGGTAGCTGGCGGGGGTCCTTGATTAAGTTCAAGAAACAACATTAGCTGAGACCGATACTTAAGGTTACCATATCGCGTAATTAGGCGGTATCGCGGGCCTCGGAATATGCATTGGCCACGTATTCAAACAACGTATTTTTCTTTGCAAACGACGAGCACACCGGTGCTTGTGTGTCTGAGCGCTCAGGCACTCATTGGGGTAGTAAAGTAGAGTCAAACAGTAGCATAATATATCTGAGCACTTTTAAAATAAATCGCGAAGTAGTATGATAGCAATCACTTTCGCGTAGCTAGCTCTTTGAACAAAAACTTAGATCCGTTAAATAGACGCGCAACAAACAAACCAACACACAAAACACGTTTGAATGTTGAACGAATGTTGAATGTATGCAACTAATCAAAAAAAGTTCCCTTTCAGCTTCTTCATTTCATCATTACCACCTCCAAAAAATCAAGAAAAGGACGTAAGTTGACTAATAAACTTTGCTTTTCAGGTTCTAATCTATTTTTTTTTTCAGCTATTTTGTATTGCTTTTTCGCAGATTCCTAATTAATTTGTAATTTTTCAGATCATTTACTGAGGATGAGCCCAGCTGTTGAGGTGGATGGACGTCGAGGGAATGGACAACGTGGGAGGAGCTGAGGATGAGCCCAGCTGCCAAAATGAACTCTCAATATTTTTTTTGTTGAATATGATTCACCAAAATTTGTTTTAAGTTTCTGTTTCAGGTCGCCGGCCGTAGATCTTCATAACATCACCGCATCATCAGCTAGGTAATATAATATTACTCATTATATAACTATTTTCAACTGCTGCTAAACACGTAAATTATTTATCTTCAATTTATTAATTTATTTGTATTTTTTATGTTTTAGATCATCCAGCAGCGGAACCAGAGCCCAGCAGCAGAATCAGACCTCAGAAGTAGAATAAGAGCCCAGCAGTAAGATCAGAGCCCAGCAGCAGAACTAGAGTCCAGCAGCAGAATTAGAGCGCAGCAACAAAATTAGAACCCAGCAGCAGAATCAGAACCCAGCAGCAAAATCAGAGCCCAGCAATAGAATCAGAACTCAGCAGCAGAACCAAAGCCCAGCAGCCATCCAAGAAGTCTTCCAGCAACAGCAGGACCAAAGCCCAACAGCCATCCAAGAAGTCTTCCAGCAGCAATAGAACCAGAGCCCAGCAGTCGTCCAAGAAGTTCTCCAGTAGCACCAGAAGCAGAGTCCAATAACCTTTCAAGAAGTCCTCCAGCAGCAGCAGAACTAGAGCTCAGAAGCCGTCCAAGAAGTCCTCCAGTAACTGCAGAAGATCAACACATCAGTAGCAGCTGTTCCAGGCCCCAAATTCAACTCAACTTTAAAGAAGTCAAATGATTAATTTTGCCCGTCGCTTGCAAAGTTCAAGTGAGTTCAATTTCTTTTTAAATTTTCCGACTTGTAATAATTATTTTGTTGTTTCAGTTGCAGCGAGCGAAGAAGCCACTTCTCTGGTCTAGGTTTCGCTGGGGTTTTCCTAGGCCCAAAGGGAGAATTCCCGGAGAAGAGCTCGTCTCTTTCCCCTTAGTCATTGCCTGGGGGCGAACAAGGCTCACAACAACGCAACAGCAGAACAACAACATCGCGAACAAGATTTCCAACAACGCAACAATATCGCGAACAAGACTTCCAACAACACAACAGCATCCAGTAATCAACAATTAATCTTCGAACTTTTGTACCCTTTCCTAATTCCCAAAATAAACTCATTTCCACAAAATTTACAGTCGTTTTATTTCTAAAATCTATTTTAATTATTTTCAGAAGTAGTTAGATTTAAAATGGTCCTTGTTCTGTAACTTATTTTAAAATTATCAAATAAAACCTTTCCCACAAAATTAAATGTATTTTATTTATTTTACAAACCTGTATTTTTTTCTCAGTCCAAAATAAATAATATTTAATTATTACATTTGTAAATTCAAACTTAAATATAAGTAAATAGGCGAACAACCCGCAATGCAAGTATTTTAAAAATTGAAAACTCTTTTTCGTTTGCCCAAAGGGTGCTAGTCATCATAAAAATCATTTATTGTATGAATAATAAAATAAATCCTTCAATAAAACATTAATTTTGTTTTATTTATTTTTAAAATAATACAGCAGAAAATAGTATGCTAATCTGATAAACATGAAAAAATAAAATTAAAAGTACGACAACCAAAAAAAAGTTTCAAGTAAACTCACATTATTTCTGAAAAATAAATGGAGTACTTCATTTCCTACTTTTTGATTAATACTCTTGTTCGTCAGAAACTATTTTTTCACAAATTAACAATTTCCAAGTGAACGCGGGCACTAATCAAAAAAAGATACATGAAGTACCCCAACTAATTTTAAAAAATAGTATGACTTGAATGAATATTATTTTCCAGTTGCCCTACTCGTTTTCGAGTTATTAATACCTATATCTTTCATAGATTTCAGGAAGCGAAAAATCATAATATTTTTGGAAAATAACTGAGGTACGTCCAGTAAAATTTTTATACCCACTGCAAAGCTGGTACCAAATACAGAATTTATTTTATGCTCAATCGGTACCCAATTATAATTAATAGAGCAAGATCCCAGGCCCGCCAGACGTTACATATTTTCTGAGAAACAAAATGTGTGGAATAGAGTAGTGTTAGTATGCACTTTGATCATACCCATACTAGCTAGTTTGTGGCGACGGCCAATTTACAGATACGAGGTGCTAGCGGTACGTTAAGACATTACTTATTCTTCTTAAGGTCTTGAATGCTGATTTTGGTGTATGTTTCAGAGAATATTGTTAAAAATTGATAATCAACACTGCTAGACCCTTTCCATCGGTGGTAATTTCTGCTAGGCTCTTCAAAGCTCACAAAGAATAACGTGGTCTTGCCTATAGTCTGAGTGCTAATTTTTATATATGATACCCAAGGTACAATTTCAATACTTTTTGTTAACAGCTAGATTAATCGTAGGGCTAAACGTCCCCCAGACACATCTAAAATATCGCTGTGAGTGAAAGCGCAAGGTCACTATTTGTAAGCTGGATAGTAAGTGAAGTATCTATGGGCATCCAACTCTTCCTTGCTCTGGCTGTTTATTGAAATTGCTCACTGAGTATTATATATAAAAATTAGGACTCAGACTATAAGAAGTAAGATAAGGATATTTTTTTGCGAGCTTTAAAGCGTTAGCAGGGATTATTGCCGACGGGAAGTGTCTAGCAGTGTTGATTATCAATTTTCAACAATATTCTCTCGAACATACATAAAAATCAGCACTCAGACTTCAAGGAAAGTGAGTATTGTCTTGATGTACCTATAACACCTCGTATATATAAATTGGCCGTCGGCTCAAACTAGCAAATATGCGTATGATCAAAGTACTGACTAACACTATTCTAATCCACAAATTTTGTTTCTCAGAAAATAAGTAAGGTCTGGCGGGTCTGGGATCTTGGACTATAAGTATTTTTCAAAATAATTTGCCATTTAGTCACAAGAAAATAAAATTACTTTAGGATTTCTCAAAACGGGCTACATGCTGCCATCTCTTTGATTCTCATGAACTAACAAGTAATCAAGTAATTTCGTGAATAAATGATTTTAGATTTATGATTTAATTTTTAATAGGAAGTTAATATTATGTTATTTGTTTTAAA
Source organism: Dromius quadrimaculatus (assembly GCA_963989225.1). NCBI lineage: Eukaryota > Metazoa > Arthropoda > Insecta > Coleoptera > Carabidae > Dromius > Dromius quadrimaculatus. The sequence goes on from OZ022329.1 coordinate 9,346,435, forward strand.
ATTAAATTCAGTCCTCTATCGATCAAACCCACAAAGAAAATAATGCAAGGAGAATTTGGTCATACATTTTATTTGCTCAACAGATAGCCGCAAATTTATTAACCAATTTGTAGTAAAGGGCTTATATTTGGAAAACTGTAGGCAAATTTGAATTAATTTTAGCAAGTCAATAACAGTTATTTTATTTCATATCTCTTTACCGGGAAATATCAGGGCTGTCAGATTTAACCGGCGATCGACGCGTCGCTTGCCGGCATTGTGTTTATCTGAATAAATCTTGACTCACTACTTAAATAATAATTTTAAACTAATATTTATACTTGTTTTAATTTAATAAAGAGTATATTTTGATCAAAAATAGTGTATAAAAGCTCGTACGTCGAAAATAAACACATTTTTGAATAGGCACTAGTTTGTTTAGTTAGTCAGAGATGGCAGCACCTAGCACGTTTTTGAACTAAATTTTTTAAATAGAAAAAATAGGGACTATTTAGCATGTTTATTTATTGCAGAGACTTTTGGATAACTTATTTTGATATTTTTGAATAATTAAAATAGTAAAAATAAGTTTCTGAACTTTGTATTCACTTTAAAAATAAAACACAAGTTATTAATGAATTTAATTTATTCTGAAAACTATTTAACATCACATTTACTAACTACTCCTGAAAACAATAAAAATGGGTTTTAGAAATAAAACGACTATAAATTTTGTGGAAATGATTTTATTTTGGGAATTAGGAAAGGGTACAAAGGTTCGAAGATTAATTGTTGATTACTCGATGCTGTTGTGTTGTTGGATGTCTTGTTCGCGTTGCTGTTGCGTTGCTGTAAGCCTTATTCGCCCCCAGGCAATGACTAAGGAAAAAGAGACGATCTCTTCTCCGGGAATTCTCCCTTTGGACCTAGGAAAACCCCAGCGAAACCTAGACCAGAGAAGTGGCTTCTTCGCTCGCTGCAACTGAAACAACAAAATAATTATTACAAGTCGGAAAATTTAAAAAGAAATTGAACTTACTTGAACTTTGCAAGCGGCGGGCAAAATTAATCATTTGACTTCTTTGAAGTTGAGTTGAATCTGGGGCCTGGAACAGTTGCTACTGATTTGTTGATCTTCTGCAGTTACTGGACGGCTTCTGGGCTCTAGTTCTGCTGTTACTGGAGGACTTCTTGGACGGTTGCTGGGCTCTGGTTCTGCTATTGTTGTAGGACTTCTTGGAAGATTATTGGGCTCTAATTCTGCTACTACTAGAGGACTTCTTGGATGGCTGTTGGGCTTTGGTTCTGCTGCTGCTAGAAAACTCCTTAGATTGCTGCTGGGCTTTAGTTCTGCTGCTACTGGAGGACTTCTTGGACGGCTGCTGGACTTTGGTTCTGCTGCTGGGCTCTGATTCTGCTGCTGGGCTCCGGTTCTGCTGCTGGGCTCTGATTCTACTGCTGGGCTCTGGTTCTGCTGCTGGACGGCCTAAAAACATAAAAATACAAATAAATCAATAAATTGAAGGTTAATAAAGTTTTTCATCATTATTTTGAATAAATCTTACGTGTTGATGTAGTGACAATGATTTTGAGCTGAAAGGGAAGGTTATGATTAGTTCGGCGGGGCGCTTTCACGGTGGTTGATTGTTAGCAGCTGGGCTTAAAGATGAAAACAGCTGGGCCACTTCCAACGACGGCAGACTGTTGCTTGAAACTTGAAGTTCTGATGTGAAGATGATGATGCTGATGATTAGTTCGGCGGGGTGCTCCCTATATATATATATATATATATATATATATATATATATATATATATATATATATATATATATATATATATATATATATATATATATATATATATAATAATAATAATAATAATAATAATAATAATAGTATATTGTATATCAAGTGAATACACTTATTACAAGATAATTGGCAAGTTTCATAAATATTACATTATAATCATTTTAACAAGAGTAAATCCATTTTGTTTTTTTTTAAATTATATCATACATTTTAAACAGAACAAATATATTATCAAAAAACAAATTATAATATTTTTAATGAAAGCATAAGATATTACGTTCAACTTCATTCATTTATTATAAAAGATCTGAGTTTTAATGCAGCTAAAAAATAGTTATATATATTATAGAGACAATAAATGTTTTTACAAACTTCTTTGAGGAAATCAGCCATTAAGTTGTCGGATCTTTGAACTTGGGTCAGGTCTTGTAGAAATTGAGTTCGAATAGGGGTGAAGATAGGGCATCTGAATATGAAATGTTCTAAAGTATCATATTCGAAAAGATTACATAAACTGCAGTAGTTGTTAGCATCAAATATATAGGTTGATCCATTTATGAACAATCTTGGTTGAGTGATTTTGATAGTTCTTAGTTGAGATATAATTTTGATAGCGTTGTATGAGATGTTTGAAAACAAGTATGATCTCTCGTCGAGATACATTTTGTAAATTGGGTTGTATGTCGAATGTTTTATTCTGTCAAGATCTTCCTCCAAAGAGAGTTGCAAATATTTTTCAATAATGTTATCATGCTCTTCTCTCAAATGTATGCAACTTTGCGATTCCCAAAGATTAGTGTAGCCTACTTTTTGTAGAATTTCACGCAGGCTCGTTACCCAATTATATTTTTTGAATTTCTGATTGTTAGAGTTCTTATTTTTATCCATACTATATAGTTTGTTAAAACATATTTTAGCATACTGGCATTCAGACATCATAACAATTTTGTACCAGTACATTAGTATTCTTTTGATCACTGCAACTTCCAATTTAATCTGGCCACATTCATAGCGAACCATATAGTTTGGTGTTGTCCGATTCCAGCCCCAATAAGTTTTGAAAAAATTTGTTTGTCCTTTTTCTATGCGGTCTAGGTGGTTAACTGCCCAAACTTCAGATCCATACAATAATGTGGATAAGACAACTGAGTTATATAGTTTTAAGACGGTTGAGAATGAATATGTGCCGGACTGCCTCATAGTGTTTTTAACGGCTGCGCTTGTTTTATTAGTTTTGCTGAGAAAATCTTCAGTATTTGTATTAAAAAGTCCAGATGATACAAAAGTAATACCCAAATAAACGTATTTCTTGGTTTCTTGAATTTCTTGACCTTGGCAAAAGTACTGTCGTTTAGTGTTCAATGGACGGCCACGGTGAAAGTGCAATATTTTCGTTTTTGTAGCATTAACTTCAAGGAAATGTTTATTGCTATATTCTTCGAGAGCTTTCAATTTTTTAGATAAATCTAGAGGACTTTTTGCGAATATAACAATATCATCCGCGTATTGCAGCGATAGGATATCGGTATGATATATATATATATATATATATATATATATATATATATATATATATATATATATATATATATATATATATATATATATATAATACGATGTGATATTGTGTTTGATTGTATATATCATTGGATATATATATAATCAAACACAAAATCTCATCGTTCTACTGTTAATCGTTTTGGATTTACCCAAAAGATTCTAAGAATCTGTCAAGTAAAATGCGCTTTCAGCCAAGTCGGTTGCTATGGAACCAGTAGGCCATTATTCTTATACTATAACATTCCTAAATACTGATTTCCAAAATTCTACGACTACCAACAGATCTGAATTTATGCGCAAAATTGAAATCAAATTCCTACTGAAGTGCACTTTCGGTTCAGTCTATTGTTATGAAAATAGTATGCAATCATTCAAGTGCTACAGACTGAAATACCAAAATTTCAATATTCTACACCTGATCGTTTCGAATTTATGCGAAAAATTCCAAAAGACTGTCAAATAAAGTGCACTTCCGGCTCGGTGGATCTCAGTAAAAATAGGATATGAGCATCTAGACGGTATAATCATCCTAAATACTGAATTCTAATAATCTACGTTCAATCGTTTTGGATTTATGCGAAAAATTCAAAAAATGTTTCGAATAAAGTGCTCTTCCGGCTCAGTCGATAGCAATCATAATACAAGGTGTATAAATAGATATTATAAAAGTGCCTGATACAAAATTTAAATACTCTACGACTGATTGTTTAGAATTTATGTGGAAAATTCAAAAAGTCTGTCATATAAAGTGCACTTCCGGCTCAGCCGATTGTTATAAAAATAGAAGATGACCATTTAGATGCTACAGCAATTTCTAATGCTAAATTTCAGGATCCTATGGCTGATCATTCTTAATTTATGCGGAAAATTAAAAAAAAGTTTTAAGTAAAGTGCACTTCCGGTTTAGCCGATCGCAATCATAATGCAAGATGTACAATAAGATGTTATAGAAGTTCTTTATACGAAATTTCAATGTGTTATGGCGAATCGTTCTATATTTATGCAAAAAATTCAAAAAAAGTTTCAAGTAAAGTGCACTTCTGGCTTGGCCGATTCATACAAAAATAGCAGATAACCATTCTGATACAACATCAAGTTCAATTACTGAATTTCAACATCCTACGGTTGATCATTCTGGATTTATTAGAAAAATTCGAAAAAAGTTTTAAGTAAAGTGCACTTCCGGTACAGACGATTGGGACTATAATGCGAGGTGCACAGCTAGACTCTATACCAGTCCTAAATACAAAATTTCAACATTATACGTTCAACCAGTTTTGAGATTTGCGAGTTACCCACGCACGAACGCACGCACGCACGAACATACGTACCGACATCAAGCCAAAAATAGTCAAAATGGATTCAGGGATGCTCAAAACGGATATTTCCATCAAAATCTCGATAGGTGAGTTTTGTCGGTTTCACAATACTTTCTTGTACTTTGTACAAGTAAGTAAAAAATGTGCCTGTACCGCAATTGAAGACGTATAATACATTAAGGGTTGTATAATCAAAGGTTGAACTGGTTTTATAATAAATCGTAATAAATAAGCTTCCTATTAGAGTTTGTTTCATCATTGTAGGATTATTAGTTCAGAAGATATCAGCTTTCAAAGTTATTGCTAAATATAGCCCCCTATACTGACAGGGGTTGAGATATTAATGTGACACATGACATTCAAATTAACGTTTATTACATTATTCTACGATTTTTATTTCAGGAGATACAAGCTTTCAAAGTCGTTGCATCATTCAGCCCCTTACACAACTTACCCCCTGTACTATCAGGGTTAAAAGACCAAGGGTTTAAATAAACTTTCTATCAATTTTTGGCTCATTACTATACGGTTTTATAAGTACCCGCCCTTGCGAGAAATTTAATAATTCGTTAATATTTCCTAAATATGCGAAGAAATTAAATAATGAAAATCATAATGTGAAATTGAAGTTATCATTACTCATATTTGGACATCACATGCAAACGTTCGTCAATTGTTTTTTTAAATAAGTAATTTGGTCCTATCGTGTTTGGTATCAAATTAAAGCTCCTGTGGAACTAATTCTAATAAAAGTGTCAAAAATGATATTTAAACTATTCTCAATTATTGTCTTTTTACAACTTAACCAAATAATGCCAAGTTAGGAATGAACTAAAGCAACTGGATATAAAACTTACGGCAATTGCGAAATAAAATAGTAATTTCGAGCAATAAAACTGGCCATAAATGGCCGGAAAAGTACTGTGTGACCACAGCAGACTCCTCAAATTGTGGTCGAAATTAATTATTTTTCTTAAATCTGCTTATTTTTATTTTATTTTTGAAACTAGCGCTTGCCAGTAAATCACTTATTCAAGAAAATTCTTGTTAGTGTTATTTTTGATATTAGTACGTGCAGCCAGTTTCGTGATATCCAGTGACCGAACGGTACTTAAAAAGCAAAAAAGAATAGAATCCATAAGTTTAAGTGACAGCTCATTGATTTTGTGATCATTTCAAATCAAATTGTGATATATGAAGAGTGAAACTTATTTTATTTTTTTTGGGTTTTCGTTTTGAAGTGACAGTAATGTTTGTTGAACAGAATTATCTTTAAAGTTTGGTTATGAATTGCAAACTGTTTGGGGCATGATTTAAGAGGTGAGTACAATATTTTTATTTCAAATCAATTTAAATCAAATACTTTATATAATTGAACACAATACAATTTAAAATTTGTCTTATAATATTTTAAGATATTTATCCAACAAAATACTGGTTGAAAAATAAACCAAAAAACATTTATTCAGTAATTTGTAATCCACTTTCGAAATCTTCTCTTATCTCCTTTCCGCATAGTTTTTATATCGACAATAAGTTATTGTTTGCCAAAAATGGCGCGAGACCTGTTAATCTGACAATTGGTATTCGAAAATCGTCAGGCAATTTATTAAATATTTGGGTTAAACAAGATTTTCGAGGCTGGCTGTGTACGGGGCGAGGGGGGAGGCTATTGGAGCTAAATACCTGTTGTACAGACAACGCAAAGTAAATTGTGAACTGATATCTATTCCCCAATTTATCTTCGGTACATTTATTTCATAATGTTAGTTCAAGATCAATAATTGGTTCTAATATAGATGTCGATTTTTTTATTTGGCATTGTGATCGTGTGCTACTGGGTGGCATCCGCTAATCACCCTATAATATCGTCCGCTTAGTTCGCCAACTCGTAATCTTCGCTGTCATTGTCTGTCATTATCCATCCGGCATCCGTCCATCTCGCTTGCTCTAATCAACGAAATTAGAGATTCGGAAGACAAACCGCATGATTATTTTTGAACGACTTCTGTGAGGAAAATTGGATTGGTCTTGATTTGTGCAGCTGACAGGAGATAATAAGAATTGAACACACACAGAGATATCAATCTCAAAAATGTTATAGTGTGATTGTTGCTTTCGAGATACTGTAAAATTTCGCGCACAAGTCGTCTTGATGTATAGTTTTTCTTATTAATTCGTGGAAGTGCATCGGCTGATAGAGGGCACATAAATTATTTATCACAATGCCAATAATTTATGGGGAATGTTTTTTACGGCCATCCTGGTCATTGTCGATGGACATAAATAACCTGTTCTCGCGTTCCTACAACTCTGATCGATTTTGCAAGACTAATCAATACATTTTTTTTTTCAATTTAATACAATTTGAACTTGAAACGACAAAATATACGAAGCACGGCCCTGAAGGGCAAAATAGTGTGTAGTGCAATCCATTGATGTTTTCACGAACTCATAAAAGTTGAGGCTTCGTAAAAAACGAGTATAAAATAAGAAGAAACAGCACACTTTATTTTCACATTCTTAATGTTCGACAGATATCTTTTATTAATCGTTTTACTAAAGAGAATAGACACGAAATTTGCATTTACAAGGTTGTTAAAATTGTAATGTTATAAATAAGAAGTATCCATTCTAGAATCTAAAGAGGAAGATATGATTTTTTGATACGATAGCCACCCAAGATATTCAAAATTTAAAGGCAATAATTGATAATCCATTAGCTCATGTAGTCTGATTTATTAAAACACAATCTTTAATTTGCAACTCTTAAATATGGTAGAAAATCACAATTCAGTTTGAATTTCCTAAAATAATAATTTTACTAAGACGAACTGAACGCTGATGATTTATTATAAAACCAGTTTCAGCCCTCAATCTTTCAACTGCATAGGGGGTGAAAACATGTAATAAAAATCCGTCACACTTTAGAGGCTTATATCTCCTTGCATAATAATCATAGAATGATCTACTGAATATTTAAGAAGCTTTTAAGTTTACATTTGTTATAAAACAAGTTTCAACCCTTTATCTTTAACCCTGATGTGAAGAGGGTGCGATAAAAATGTCAATTTATCGACAGACATAATAATCGTAAAGTAGTGATTCAAACGTTTCTTTATAGACAACTTATGTAGTACTATTTATTATAAGATAGTTTTATCCCTACATCATTCAACCCTTAACTACAGTAGAATAAAAATAATAAATTAGGCGAAATTCTTTTAAAATAATAATCGTACAGTAAAAAGCTAAATACTTCTAGAAATTTTGTGTAATACCATTCATTATGGAACAAATTTCAACCCCTGATTTTCCATCCCTATTATATAGAAAGGTGATGGATAAAACAAAAATCTGTTACTTTTGAAGTTTCATTGTTTGAAATAATAATTGTGGAATAATGATCCAAGCGCTCATAGGAAACTCATGTATTATATAATCAATTACGGCTCTTCATCATCCAACCCTCAAGTACTGTAACATGAAAGACAAAAATTAGACATAATTCCATAAAATGTTGCCTGAATCGTAATAATTATCGTGGAATATTAAACAAAAAGAAAGCTTTATAGTGCAATTTATTTTATTCAATTTTGACGTTTTAAAGCTACATTAATAAATTCATAGCAACAGTCATAAGTAAATCTTCATTCACTAGTGATTCAAAATGAATTATTAGTGATTTAAAAAAATTTAAATCACTGTTGGAATTCCTTTTCATAAAAAGATTTCGATTTCTGAGCAATTATTTTCCCAACTGCTGCGGCTGCTTCGTTCAAAATGGTACGCTCCAATTCAAAATTCACAAAACTGACAGTTTACTGACAGTCACACTCCCGAATGTTTGAAAAACAAACACTCGTCGCGATATCAACGAAGCTCCCTTGCAACTGAAATTTATTTTTTTTAAAATTTTGAATATACAAACACGTAAATTCAACCTCTTTATTTGCTCAAAGAATTAAACCACTCGCGCTAAACGCGCTCGTGATTTTGAACTTTCTTCTCGCAAATAAACAGTGGTTTAATTCACTTGTTGTATAAATAACTAATAAAACCAGTTTACGTATTTTATCTCCCAACCCTGCTGATATAAGAGATTGAATTAGGCAACGAGAGTGTGCTACAATTTCGAAGCTTATATCTCCTGAAATAAGTTTTGTGGAATAATGAATCACATACTGATAAAAAGTTTATGTAATACTGTTCATTATAAAACCAGTTTAAATTTTTGATTTATCAATCCTAGTAGTATAGAGGGTCAAATGTTGCTAAAAAATCTGTCATAATTTGGAAGCTCATATCTCCTAAAATAATAATCGTTCAATAATGGAGTAAACAATAAAAAAAAGCTTATATAATGCCATTTATTATAAAACCAGTTGTAGCATTTTTCTTCCTAGCCTTGTTGGTATAGGGAACTGAATATTGCAACGAAAATGTGTCACAATTCCGAAGTTCATATCTTCTGAAATAATAGTCGTAGAATAATCAATTAAACGATAATATAAAGCATATGTAGTGACATTTATTATAAAGTTAGCTTCTGCACATTTTCTTCCAGTTCTACTGGTGCAGAGGGTTGAATAATGCAACAAAAATGTGTCACATTGTAAAACTTATATTTCGTAAAATATTTTTTGTATACAAAAACGAACCAAATGCTGATAAAAAGCTTATATAATACTGTTTATTATAAAACCAATTTTAATTTCGGGATTTATCAGCCCTAGTAGTATAGAGGGTTAAATGATGCTATCATATTTTGGAAGATTATGTCTACTTGAATAATAATAATCGTACAATACAATAATGAGGTAAAAGATAAAAGAAAGCTCTTGTAGTGCCATTTTTTATAAAACCAGTTTTACCTTCCAGTCCTGCTGATACAGGCGTATGAATATTAAATCAAAAATTTGTCAGAATTGAACCTTTAAAAATAATAATAAAAATCAAAAAATAATGAACAGAACGTTGATAGAAGGTTGGCATAATATTTTTTATTATAAAACCAGTTTCAATTTTTGATCTCTTAACCCTAGAAGTATAGAGGGTTAAATGATAAGACAAAATGGAGCACACTTTGAAAGCTTATATTTCCTAAAATAATAATTGTAGAATAATTAATTAAACGATAACAGAAAGCTTATTTAGTGCCATTCATTGTGAAATCAATTTTAGCATTTTATCTTTCAACCCTGCTGATACGGGAGATTGAATAATGCAACTAAAATGTGTCCCATTTTCGAAATTTATATCTCCTGAAATAATTGTTGTAGGATAATGAACTAAACACTGGTGAAAAGCTTATGTAATACTGTTTATTATTAAACTAGTTTTATTTTTGATCTACCTACCCTAGTAGTATAAAGGATAAAATGATGCAACGAAAATCTGTCACAATTTGAAAGTTTATATCTCCTAAATTAATAATCGGAGAATAATGATCTGAACTACAGTGGAGAGCTTATTTAGTGCCATTTATTATAAAACCAGTTTCAGCTCTTTAATTTTTAACCCTACTAATACATGGGATTAAAAATGTGTCACATTTCAATGCTTATATCTCCTGAAATAATTTTTATAGAATAATGAATCAAATGCTATTAAAAAGGTTATGTAATACCGTTTATTATAAAATCAGTTTGAATTTTTGTTCCATCAACCCTAGCAGTATAGAGGGTTAAATGATGCAACAATAATCTGTCATACTTTGTAAGTTTATATCACCTAAAACAATAATCGTGGAATAATAAACGATATAAACGACAGATTATACAGGTCCACTCGTTGTAAAATCAGTTTCAGCATTTTATCTCTCAACCCTGCTGGTACTTTTTTGTAAAATAATGAACCAAATACTAATTGAAAGCTTATGTAACACTGTTTATTATAAAACCAATTTGAATTTCTGATTTATCAAAACTCTAATAGTATGGAGGGTTGAATGATACAACGAAAATCTGTCACACTTTGGAAGCTTATCCTAAAATAATAATAAATTTAGATAATAATAAAATTATACTTGATGCCATTCATTTTGAAATAAAGGGTTAAATGGTGCAACAAAAATCTGTTTCATTTTGAAAGCTTATCTTTCCTAAAATAGCAAGCGTAGAATAATGAATGAAACGACAAAAAGGAGTTTATACAAAGTCATTCATTTTAGTGTTTATTTTCCAACCCTACTGGTATAGGGGTTTGAGTAGGTAATGTGTCACAATTTCGAAGTTTAAGGGCCAGTTGCATAAAAATAATTAACAGGCTGTCAGTTAACATGCTGTTAACTCGATTTTTTATTGACGTATATCTGGAAAAAAATAGATCGCATGAATAATTAACTTGGTTCTAACGTTTAAATGACGATTTTAAATTGTATTTGTTGTAAAATTATACATGAGAATATCATAACTTCTATTTGGATGTTAAAAAAGTCAGGTTAGAAATACGTGCTCAAATATTTGACGATGTGATACAAGTTGCTTTATGCTACTGGTCCTATATCTCCTAAAATAATTTTTATAGAATAATGAACCAAATGCTAATCAAAAGCGTATGTTATACTGTTTATTATAGAACTAGTTTTGATTTTTGATTAATCAACCATAATAGAATAAAGGATTAAATGATGCAACGAAAATCTGTCACACTTTGAAAGCAAATATCTCCTAAAATAATAATCGTAGAATAATTAATTAAAGAAAAAAGAGAGCATATTTGATGCCATTTATCTTAAAACTATTTTCAGTATTTTATCTCTCAGCCCTGTTAGTACAGGGAGCTAAATAATGCAACGAAAATACGTCACAATTTATCTTTATCTTTATCTCCTGAAATAATTTTGATTTTGAATTTTGAATTTTGAAGCTTTGACCTTTCGATCCTTGGTCAAAGGATCGAAACGTCAAAGTTTCAAATAAATATACAGAATTTCAAATCAAAAGTAGTTTTTATTCAATAAAATTCTGAAAAATGTATAGATTATTAAATAATACTGTTTATTATGAAACGAGTATCAATTTTTGATCTATTAATTCTAGTAGTATAAAGGGCTAAATGATGAACGAAAATCTATCACAATTGGAAAGCGTATGTCTCCTAAAATAATAGACCTAAAATTAAAACTGTAGCATGAAAAATGAAAATTGAGGATATTTCCGAAAGATTCTGTAGAGAATTGAACGATGATAGTCAGCCCTTCAGTTTTTGACTCTTAGCGTATTTTTTTTGCAAGGTGATTGTAAGATCAAATCGTTTAATTATAAATGAATGTTGTTAAAAGATGATCGCATCTATAAATATTTACAGAAACCGTAATTTTGTATATATAGAGCTACTGATTGTGTCCTTGGCATTTAAAGAAATTATTTAACATATATCTTCTTCTAAGAAAAAAAAGATGGTATTTAATGCCATATAAACACATTTCTTATCGAGCAAGCAAGTTTTTTATACTGACATGAATGAAATTAATTTTTATCATTTACGTAGATACTTTCTGAATTGAATTAAGAAGATATTGGAACTGTTGAAAATGATAAAATTAGTAAGAATTCCATGTTTGCAGTAACAACATGTAGGAAATTTTCTTACAAGATTCTTGGTATAGTGTGGTAATGAAATTAACGTTTCAGTAGCACATTTAAAATGGAAATACTAGTCAACAAACGTCAACAGTCACAACTTTACTAGACCATTAAACAAATTAATAGATGCGATTCCATTTAGTGGTACATACAAATTACAACGCCGCTGGGGACACGAGGCGGACTCGAAGAAGAGACTTGGAGAAAGACGCGTGATCGGAGGACTTATAAGGTGGACAAACTATCGTCTTAGGAGTTGACAAATCACGGACAGATCTCACAAGATGCTCCATTTATTTACCGCACTACTACTTTCAGAAATAACGTGAGTTTGTTATTTTGTTGCAATACGCAATCTTTTCCTGGGCCATAATTTACAATTTTGTCGAAGAGGAGAAAGTAAAATAAAATGATAAAAGATAGTAGGGAACATAATTCACTGACCCGCGGAGAGTAACGCTTCACGTTTATGTTGTTGATAATATTTAGTAATAAACAATTTTCACTTGATAGTTGAATTACAAGCACTAAATAAAAATTTGGGGAAGTGGAAGAAAGGAATATAAACGTGCTTCAATTAATTTATGAAAAAATGGATAACAAATGTTTACTAATACACAATAATTTATAAATTCACCCTAATCATATTTTCTTCGTACTCACTAAAATAAATGAGCTCAATTATTATTTAGAACGACCACGCGAACGAATCTTCGGAGAATGCGCCTCTGATCAACTTAAATATGACAGAAATTATATACCATTTGAAATAAGACTAGATAATATATAATTATTATCGCACTACAATTTGAATGACATAAAAAAATAGGAGGAAGTTTGAATAATAAGATAACTGTGAAAATTATCAAACTTATTTGGTTATACAAATAAATTGATATAATTTCATTGATCAAATTGTTACTATTATTTTAATTTGAATTCGTTTTTTGAATTATAATGATCAACTGGTCGCTTGACGCAGCATTGGAGTCTCTGATTTGCGGGTAGTATTATTTATTTATATTTTGTAATAAGAATGCAAGAAAGCGATTAATTTGGCAATTTTGAAGTTTATTTTTCAAATTGTAAATAATATAATAACGATTTCATTATTTTTAGAGATAATTGTCAAGATTCAAATGTTGTATGGTAACATCTTCAACTTGATAATTAATTAAAGTATCAGAATAATGAACAGAGTGCAGAGAGCAACCATCAGCCTTACGTGCTAGAATGTAAAGTAACAAACTGAGCTAATCTATCGTGTTAGGAGACTGTGCATCTCCACATTAGGAGCGGTAAACTTAAGTTTCTTTGCTTCATGCTACTTTGTTTTTACTGAATAAACGCATACAAGAATTTGCAGTAGGCTGTGATTGCTACAAATAAATGGCTTTGTACCTGGAATAATCTTTACCTTTTTAAAAAGAATTTTTTTTTAGCTCTTGCAGTTGAATTGCAGGGCAGTTTTCCTGAGATTTAAATTTGGTTCAAGAGCTCCTCCAAGAATCAATAATCATTTACAGGCACAGTAAGCAAATCAGTGCACAAGTAAAGCTGAAAGACTTGAGCGTTAAGTGTCAGCAAACATGGGAAAATTATCCTGCACTAGGATTCGCAGCACATAAACAAGATTCCGTTTAGTTCGTTTGCATGTCAAATTGGTTAATAAGGCACTTTAGTTAGTGTTAGTTGTACTAGGATCTTTAGATTTACTGTAGTAATAAGAGATGGATTGTTTAAAATGTAGAATTTAGAATTTAAAATGAGACAGCCTCTGAGAATGTCAGTCATAATCTGTTGATGGTTTTGTGTTCGCACTTGCGGTCAGGTTGACCTGACCACACGACCTGGGCCCGCTTGTCTGCATATCCATATAAACATATGTGATTTACTATAATTCCTCTTCCGTGGCCAAGCTACGCAGGCATTCCAATCGGATAATGTTATAGATGTCACCTCACCAGCTTCGCATCGCTGCGAGTTCAAGAATGCTATGGTAATTTTATTGCCGAGTACCGGTTTGATGTTGCTGTTGTATTTATACGCATAAATGGCACGCACTAAGGGTGGAACACAGTGGAGGAGGGAGTCACTTTACTACATGGGGGCTTCCTACCACTAAGAAGTCTTTCTGAGCTGATTATCGGTGACAATTCGTATCCCATTTCACAATCCTACTTTCAGACATTATCTTATTTAGAAAAATATAGTTATTAAAAGTTGTGAGGATATTGATTTCCTTCAATTTATTTTTTTCTATCAATTTTGCATGACTGAAATTGACCCAGTTACAGCCTTTTGAAGCTTTCTGTTTTACAACCTTAGCTTGTTTTCCGCAAATAACTTACAGTGGTTGCTTTTTAGATAACCTCAGTTATTTTTTTGGAAACTAGATCAAATTGTTGCTATTATTTTAATTTGAATTCGTTTTTACTTACTTGTACTAAATATTGTGAAACCGACAAAGTTCACCTATCGAGATTTTGATGGAAATATCCGTTTTGAGCATCCCTGAGTCCATTTTGACTATTTTCGACTTGATGTCGGAACTTGTGTAAGTGCGTTCGTGCGTAACTCGCAAATCTCAAAACTGGTTGAACGTATAATGTTGAAATTTTGTATTTAAGACTGGTATAGGGTCTAGTTGTGCACCTCGCATTATGGTTCTAATCGTCTGTACCGAAAGTGCACTTTACTTGAAACTTTTTTAAATTTTTTGCATAAATCTAGAATGATCAGCCATAGCATATTGAAATTTAGTGCTTGAATTTGTTGTAGTTTCAAAATAGTTATCTACTATTTTTATATCAATCGGCTGAGCCGGAAGTGCAGTTTATACGTATAAGAGACATTCAGAATTTGTCGTATAAAACAATCAGCTTAATTGAAATGATAAGGTAGGCAATGATAATACATGTCAAAATAGGATTAAAATTATATTAATTATAATCTGAAGTGACAGAAAACTTTATTGAATAAATTTGTGTATATATCAAATGATGTACAAGTAAGTCACGGGATGTTCACGTCAGATTTTTTGAATTATAATGATCAACTGGTCGCTTGACGCAGCATTAGAGTCTGATTTTCGGGTAGTATTATTTATTTATATTTTGTAAAATGGATGAATAAAAGCGACTAATTCGGCAATTTTGAAGAATATTTTTCAAATTGTAAATAATATAATAACGATTCCAATATCATGAGTATTTTTAGAGATATATAATTGTCAAGATTCAAATATTGTATGGTAACATCTTCAACTTAAGTTACAGTCCTTATTCTTCCGGTTTTATAAGTGGCTTTTTTCGCCAATAATTTCCGAATAGTATCTTGTATCAAAATACAATTTCATTCAAATTCTGTAAATTCATTTATTCAATGCTCGGTTCTATAAGGGACAAAGTAAGTTGATCAAATTCACTCTATTAGATGGCAGTCGATTATTTGACAGCAATGATTCTGGTGTCATAAGGAAACTCAAATTGATAAAAATTTGTTAAATGAACGAAAAAAAAAAACATATATATATATATATATATATATATATATATATATATATATATATATATATATATATATATATATATATATATATATATATTTAATATATATATATATATACAGAATTTAATTGAAGAAAAGACAATTTTTTTCTTCAATCGCTTGAATAAGATGCAATATTGTAACACTGCACTACATACAAAAGTGAACCATTTTGCTATTTCAGCAAGTTGTCATGACAACTGTACAAAAAGCATTGGGTTCTTAGGCTAGTACAGAAAGTAAATCACATCGTATCTCCTAACTACTAGTTAATCTGAAGATTAATTTGATGCGTCAGTCATTTTAGTGGAACTGCCTATCTCATGTTGGTAATTATTAGTAATTATTTTACACCTCCTGAATGAACATGATTATACGATTCAGAAAAGAAAATGTCATTACAATGTTCAACGATTTAATAATAAAGTGCGATAGAAAATAATATTATGTATAATACGTACAGAAAATACGATTTTAGGATTCGTAACTAATTTATAATCCAATTCTGAAGAAATGTGTTGATTATTGAAAATATATTTTTAATGAAAGTTTTACGGTTTTAAATTTGCTACAATTGAATTTTTTGGTAATTTCGTAAAAAATAAAATTGGCTAAATTACAATTCTTTTAAGCTTCCCATTCAACAACCCTATCTAGTGTTACGCTAAGAACTTTTGGAAGATACTTTGAACCAAAATATATTTGCAATAAAAATTGTAGGGTCTCCAACTTTCTACAATTTAGTCTTTTAGGAGCTTCTTACGATTAAAATTAAACAAGTTTCAGCCCTTTGATGCTCCCTATTTTACAACCCCACATTGGTTTTTGCTAATAACTTTGATGGATTGAATTGTGACTGATCCTAATGACTCTTTTTATTTCCCTAGCTTATATATGATAGGGGAAGTATTGTGTCAAAAATAATATTTAAATGATTGTCAATTGTTTCTTTTTTTCAAGTTATTTGAATGATGTCTAGTTTGGTATCAATTTAGAGTAGGCATGCCCAACCCGCGGCCCATAGGCCGCATGCGGCCTATTTGAAGACTTTTTGCGACCCAATTGTAGTTTTCAACTGTTCGTATTATTTTAGACATTTAGACTAGACGATTGAAATATAGACTTTGAATTATTGAATTTTGCAACAATAAACAGAAATACTGTATATTATTATGTACTGAATTTCATATGTGCGGCCCATCTCAGCTCATTAAAAATTTTTTGGGCCCACCAAACGATTTGAGTCGGGCATCCCTGATTTCCTGATTTAGAGCTTTTGTAGATATCTAAAGTGAATAATTTTTTCGATTGTTAGTTACTTTTTTGCAACTTAACCAGATTATGCCAAGTTTGGGTTGAACTTGAGCAAATGGATATAAAAATCATGGCCATTTCAAAATAAAATAGTAATTTTATATAACCGCCATCTATCACTTAGACCAGGGGTCGGAAACCAGCGGCCCGCGGGCCGCATGCGGCCCTTTGCAACTTTTTGTGCGGCCCGCCAAAGCACCAATATTTATTTTTAATAATATTTATACTTCTATATGATATAAAAGCACTATTCAAGTTACATTTTACATTTCAATGTGCGGCCCGCATAAAAAATTTTATTGTGAAAATGGCCCGCCGTCTGAAAAAGGTTGCCGACCCCTGACTTAGACAGTGACAGCTGTCACTTTGAAAAATGCAATTCATTGATACAACACTCTAAATTTATGAAAAAGCATTGAAACTAGCCATATGATTCATTGTGGGAGAAGTACTGTGTGGCCACAGCAGAAGTTTCAAATAAGATGTCAAATTTCCTGTTTTTTAGATATTTTTACGCTTTTTCATGATCTGATTTGATTGAGTTCTAACCCTTTTAAGCTCTCTATTCTACAAGTCTTTGTAGATAAAATATTACGGGTAAAAGTTGCACAGCTTCCATTTCCCTTACATTTTTATTTTTTACAACTTCGTACATCTAATTACAGTTCTTTGAAGCTTCCTATTTTGCAACCGTACCTTATTTATCGTTGATAATTTAGAGAGATGGCCTCTTTTTGACCGAAATTGATCGAGCTCCAATCATTTTAAGCTTCCTATCTCACAATCTCAGCTTGTTTTTTACTAATGACTTATGAAAAGTATTTTGTATTATGGAATATTTACAATAAAACTTGTAGGACTCCCAATACCCCACAACTATTACAAACGAATTACAACCCTTCAAAGCTTTCCATTTTATAATTCTTATTTATCTTTCGGAAATATTTTTTAAATGCCTTTTCTCTGAAAACTACATCAAATTTTCTGTCATTTAATTTAATAAGCAACTTAGTATTTACAACCCTAGCTTATTTTTTGCTAATAATTTCTGAACGGAATCTTGTATCACAAAAAAATTCAAGTGAAAGGCTCTGAATTCTCTACAATTTAGTTTTTTGGCAACGTCGTACAACTAAAATTGAAGCTCTTTTAAGCGCCCAATTTTACAATCTAGTTTTTCACTAATATCTTCTGAACGGTGCCTTGCATCAAAAAATGTTGAAACAGTTGTAACGGTTTTCAGTTATCTACGATATTGTTTGCATGAATAAAATTAATCCATATTTTTTCTATTCAGCTCTTTAAACTAATTTAATCAGTCCGCCATTGTCGCCTTTAGAGCAATCACCAGCGCCACAGTACTGGGAGAGGAACTAAAATGACATTTGGTAAAACTCACTGATCGGATATATGAAAATATTATTTATCATAAAATCGCTCATAATAGTTATTTGTGTATCAAGGCCGTAAAGGTTATATTTTTTGGTCGAATCTGTTGTTTGCGTAGCTGAGGCTGCAATTCAGGTGAGACCAAAAAAGAACTGTAGGCCAAGGTGCACACAACGTTTTTTAGGCGATCATTACGAAATAATTCAAAATCACATAATTTTATCTACTTACTTCCAAAAAATTGCAATTGTAAATCTTAGTTGCCGTTGAAATTGTTTATGTTATGGTTTTCTATCAAGTTGACATATTTATGAAAAATGCATATTTATTTCTTGAATTGTAAGAGCTACAGAAGTTGACGGAAAAATATTATATGTATTTCGGCGAAAACTGTTTCTTAAAAAGTTCATCAAGCTGCCCATATAGGTAGATATGAGGTGTTCATGAAGAATTTTTTGACAGATCAGTCCCAAAAAAGTAATATTTGACAGATTAGTCCCAAAAAGTGAAATTTGACAGATCACTCCCAAAAAGTGAAACTTCACGGCCGCAAAAAGGGCCATAAAAACACCTTTTTTGTTACGATCGCCTAAAAAATATATTTTTTATTTTTGTTTTGTAAAATAGCGGTACTGATCTAAGAAATTAAACTCTCGTAGTTAAATTATCAGCATAAACATGCCTGTGTCACTTAACCTGTGTGTTTCGTCATTTGTTTCATTTAGTAACGCGGCGCTGGTTAGGTTCATATTTCAAATTTTAAATAATTCAAAATGCATAATTCAAAAATTGGAAACGTTTTTCCTAAAAGTATTGTACAAGTGCTTGAAAAAATTGAAAATAATTTTAACAAATACATTTTTAAATTGAATTTAAGTTGATAGATGAGACCCTCGACTTCAAATAAATGTTACGCCACTGGTAGTATAATGTGAAGAGAGCTCTCAATGTAATCTTTATCTCTTTCTGTAATGATAGAGTGTGCGAATGAAGTTTTTACTATGTTTCAATACTGCCTTTTAATGCTATCGATTGTATTGTTGAATTGTATTTGAACATATGCTAATTTTTACTTCATTCAAAGAGCCTATTTCCAACTTTCCGCATATTTTAAAAGCAGAGATAACAGAACAACACATTTAAATAGCTGCACGATTTTATGACAATTCTTTCATGAATTTGATCAATGATTTTTGGGGTAGTTGCCTCCTTGCAAAAAGTAGTCATGTTACGTTATAGACAATGTTTGTTTTTTCGTTGAATATGGATCAGCCGCTGTGAATGAAACGACCCGGAGCCCGGAGTGCATCTCACAAGCGTTCATAAGGCATAAGGAGAAGTTGCGTCCGCCGTGCGCAAAAAGTTCCGCGAGCACGTGTGTCTACTACAAAGCGCGCTATTGGCGGTGCGGTCCGGTACTGTACCGGCCGATGTCCGGATTCTACCGGTTTTTTTAAGAGACGCGCGCGCCACGCACAATAGCGGGCCTCCCGGGAACTAAATGCAACACTTTTTCACAAACAATCAGAGAAAAATTGATAAACAATTGCCATGAGAGTAGATATGTTGCACCGATGTTCGGATAAGTGCGAGAAACGAGACAAGTAATATAAAACAAAATAAAATTTCTCCACGGGGGGCGCCCAAGAGATCAGAATTCTTGTCTCCTGGGTTTGGGAAACCAAAAAATAAAACTCAAATAGCTCGGCTGGTATGTCGTTACAAATATCAGATGACTTTTCTTTGTATGCCCAATTTGAGATGATTTGGTCCAAGAAGACCACCTTCAACGAGAAAGCATCAAATCGGCATTAATTTTATGGTCCATTTACTGTCAATTTTATTTATAGTTTATTGAGTGCAAAACGTTACCATATCTTTAGAATGTTACAATTTCTTCCCGTAAAAGAGTGGCTTATCCAACCGAGTTGTCCACTATTGTCCACTGTAATAAAACGTAAATCTAAATAATTTATGAACCCATGATCGTCGTGTTCAGTATCCCATTCCAAGGACCAAATGCATTGGAATGTAGATGCGACAAAATATACTTTAATAAATAACAGCCTAAATATAAAAAGATATTTTTATTAAATGATCAAAAGTAGTGGCTTTAATTTCTTATATTTTCAATTGAAATATGATAAACTCAAAAAACCAGCTTTGATTTTTCAAACTTTTAATGAATAATAACTTGAAGCTTCTAGATACGAATTTTGAACAAAATCGATTCAGTGGTTTAAACGTGGGATCAATTGACAGACTAAACACCAAAAAGTATGTGTTTAAATTCGAAAATTTGTCTGTCTGACAGAGCGAAACTTACTACTAGACAGTGCCACCGAATCATATATTAGAGGCATGAGGCACGTGCCTATCTGTTATTTCGAAATGAATCAATAATTCCTGACTAATTCTTCGATCCCAAAAAAATTATTTGTGGTTGCTAATCGATTCCTTTTTATTTATTAGGTGCACTAGGCATGTGTCTAAAGACTCTTGTCTTCAGGGATTCACAATTTCAAATTAAATTGTGTCCAAACCATCTAATAATAACTATAATGTCATAAAAACATATTTTTGTAGTTAGATCTAGTATTGAAGTCTCTCTATTGCGGGTAGTAGATGTACATTACAAATTGATTCAAAATGAGGTATTTTCTCAAATTTCACTATTAATTTAAAGCAATAATAACTCAATAAAGAATTTTACAGTTCTGCAAGGTGTGTAACAAGCAGAGAAAGTCCATAATAATAATTCCAAGGTTCAAATCGTAAAAATAAACACACCTAATAAAGATTTCTTACAAGAGAAGAGTTTCGATTAAATTTCTCAGTAATAATTATTTACACCATTGAAAGAAAATTAAAAATTATATGTTTATGGCGATTACTGATAATAAAAAAAACCATAACAATAATATAAGTAGAATTTTATCTTTTTATATTTCACTTGGCATCTTCTGAAATACTTACACGTCGAAATAACGTGCCCACAAAAAAATGTAGCGCTCATTTTGCGCCTGTATCTCTCCGGGCGGTCCACCAGGGCTGCCTCATTTAAAACGAAAATTTGCGCATAATATGATACGATAAATTTTTATAAATTAGGTTAAATGCTCCTACCAAGATCTCTTTATGAACTTCATAAAAATACCTGCTTTAAATTGTTCCCAAAATATTGCAAAATCTCTTTATGAAAGGATAATTTATGCATCCTTTTTGAACAAGAGAAATAGGTCCTAAAAGTCTTTGCTTTAAGACTCCTATCTTTGTAAATCATTTCCTGAAATTTAAGCTTATTTCGCAAATTGTAGACAACTCGTTGTTCCTACATCGTAACATAACGGAGGTGGTTTAAACCGTTAGTATTCAAATGCACAATGCAAATTAAGCAAATTAAGAAATAGGTAATAATCAAATACTCCTCAACTCTGATTTATTCCAACTTGAAGATAATGCAATATTTCTATGTGGAAAGCATCTAAAATTACGTTTTAGACAGATATATGTCCAGCAATGTTTTATACCAATAAAACCAGTGTTTGATGCGAACGCATTCTTGTCCAAAGACGAGGAAGGTGCTTGAAATTTATGACCACAAGACGAAGAGACGTGGAGTCTTGAAGACTAGATTGGCAGCGCGTTGTAGTCAGCGATTTCGAAACTTGTCACTCAAATAAGGAAGATACCGATACACCAATAGAATAATGAATATGTACAAACATACTTGTAAAACTATCAGAGATTTCCTACGTTACAAAAATCTTACTCCAACTATTTTATTCTACACAATATCCAAGAGCTTTAATACTGTTTTTACTAATCCATTGAACACCGGGTGGTCACTCTTCTGGAAAACCGAGAAATGTCTTTAAAAAGTCAGGCAATTTCATTACAAGTCATCAATCAACTCCTCACTGATCGCGTACTCATAAATTCGAATAAATACTCAATATATTTTACATATTTAACACAAATGTATCATACATTTGCCAAAATTTTCATATATTGGTCTGTAGAACTATGGGACAGTAGTGATGTTTCTTTCATTGAGTGAATTGTAATAAAGTTCAACTTTATTCTTAATTATTAAAAATATATGCAAATACACTGTCGGAAAAAATAAATATACCACTTGACACTTGAGTGTGATGAATTTCCTAACAATGCGACTGGTGAGCTGTTTTTTGATCAAAAAGTGGCCAGGGAAAAATTGAATTCAATGTCGTTACCGTTGAAGACAGTCTTCCAGAAGTAAGAAACAAAGTAAAATCAGTTTCTCTACCTCGATGCCACTTTTTGACATCTGTGCGTCATCAAAAAGTAACAATAGAACAAAATTTAACTACTTTGATTTATGATGAATAAGAAAAATGAATAATCATGAAGTAAATTGGATTTCCAGCATTGTAACTGCTTATTACCAACATAAATGTATAGATTGTATTGTTTGCAACAACATATAATATTCAAGTCCCTATAAATGTAACTATGTCATGACGACATTGACTTAGAGACTGAGAACTATCTCAAAGCTGTCTTTTAATTAAAATATGACCCCTGCAACCGTCAAAGAATTTTTTTTAGAGAAATAGTGGCCATCTTACGTAAAAAGTTTTTGAACACAGATATCAAAAATGTGTATAACTATCCAGAATCAGTAATATTGAAAGATAATAAAATAATATTTCTGTCAATTTTTAATTAAAAAAAAAAATTCGAAAAATCTGAAAACGTATTTCACTATTTTTTAGTATTTTGCTAATAAATTACGCCATTTTTCAGGTATTGAACTGAAATTTTATACATTCATCACTAGGTCTATACCTAATTGAATACAGCTAACTAAAATGTGATACCTACCTTGAAATATAGAGTTGCAGCTCTTCAAAAATTGATATTAATTGTTATTGAAAATACAAATGTATAAAGCAATGTAGAACATTTAACAAAAATTGTCACAAAAAAGAGAAAGAGAAGCAGAAATAGAGGAAAAGGGAACAACAACAAAACAGAGCTTTCTACGAAAATAAAATACTATTAAGAAGTAAAACTACGTCAAAAATAACAAAAACGAGAATATATAAAATAATAATAACACCAATAGCACACTATGCTGCCAAAAGAATGACACTGACGAAAAAAGACAAAGAAGCTTAAAGAATAATGGAAAGAGCCAGAAAATGTATCAGAAACCGAATATAGACCCAGAATGAATCACGAGATAGAAAAATATTTAGAAGGAGAAAATATAGTGAAGAAAAAAAGACAACAAAGAATAAAATGGCTCGGACACATATAGAGAGCTGGAGAACAAGACGCAATAAAGACAATCCTAGAATGGAACCCAACAGGAAGAAGAAAAAGAAGAGGACCAGGATCATCATGGATAAAAGAAGTAGAAGAAGATCTAAAAGCAGTGGGAACACACAGAAAACAAAGGATAGGAAGAAATGGATTAATATACAGGGTGGGGCAGAAAAACCTATCCGATTTCAAATCCCTTTTTCTCAGAAGAGGGGGCAGGTAGAGTAGTGGGGTAAAAACCGTTAGAAAGCCGGTTTTATGCCATTTGTCAGTAGTCAACATGCCTTGGTCTGGTGAACATCGTGCTTTTGTTATTGAGCGGTTTATCGAATTTTCACCTTTGTGGTGCCGCTAACAGGCAGAATTTTCGATATTGGAGTGACGAAAATCCTCGAGAAATCCATCAGGAACCCCTCCATAGCCCAAAAGTGACTGTGTGGTGTGCTCTTTCCCGCCTAGGCGTCTGGGAGCCTTACTTTTTTGAAGAAAATGGGCAAACCGTAACGGTCAACAGCGAGCGCTATTGTTTCATGCTGGAAAATTTTCTTAGACTCAAAATGGAAGAAAATGGCGTGGAAAATGTGTGGTTTCAACAGGATGGTGCAACCGCCCACACATCGCGACGATCAATGGACATTCTCAGGGAACTGTTTCCCGGTCGCCTCATTTCCCTGAGAGGTGATCTTGGCTGGCCGCCGCGCTCACCGGATCTCACTCCATGTGACTTCTTCCTTTGGGGTTACCTCAAATCAAAGGTTTACCAGCATCGACCAAGGACCCTTCTTGCTTTACAAAGGGAAATTGCTCGGGCAATTGAAGAAATTCCTGTGGAAATGACGGTGAAAGTCATGGAAAGCTACCGCGAGCGCCTAAATCAGTGTATCCGCTCCCAAGGACGACATTTGAGTGATGTGCTTTTCAAAACTTAAATTTAAAAATGGCATAAAATTTGCGATATGTTAATAAAAAAAATTTTTTGACAAGTTGACTGGTTTTAATTTTATATCGTTTTGAAATCGGATAGGTTTTTCTGCCCCACCCTGTAGAAATTTAGTGAATAACATCTAAAACCAGAAATGAAGAATGATCCTCTCCAAAAAATGGATCTAGAAAGGAGCTTTAGGAGAGATGAAACTCCACAAAGAGTGCTGAGCCATCTTATTAACTGAATACAGTTGATTAAAATCTGATACCTACCTGCAATCGAAACTTACAGCCATTCAGAAATTCTTATTATTTTTTATAATATAAAATAGCCACAAGAAGGTTATTTATTGATCGATTTTTGTAAAATTTGGTCCACATGGTTAACATGGATATCCTCGAGGAGCCAGGGACTTGGTCTCCCTGTGAACTGATTATCGTTGTCAATTCTAAACAATTTTTTTTTTTCAATTTATTACTATTGGAATTGGTTATTCACAACCCATTTAAGCCCCCCTAATTACTTTCAAACAATATCTTTTTCAAAAATATGTTTGAAATAAAAGTTGTAGAAGCATTGATTATCTAGAATAATTTTTTTCTAATAATTTTATATGACTAAAAGTGACCGAGTTACAGTCCCCTAAAGTTTGCTATCTCGCAATTCTAGCTCGTTTTTTTGCAAATAATTAGATGACTCTAATATTTTTTTCTGAAAATTAGCTGGAATTCCTCATTGTTAACTTCAATTCGCACCCTTATTCGATTGAAATTAACGATTCAAAGCTTCCTATTTTACAAAACAGGATTTTCTTCCTCAAATAACTCTAAAAAGTTGAATTTTAGATGACCTTAATATTTTTTTGTAGAAGCAATATAAAATTTTCCGTCTTTTGATCTATTTAACAACTTCGTACGATTGAAATTAACCAAATTGCAGCCCTTCAAACTCACTATTTCACAACCCTAATAAGTTTTCAAAAGTACCTTGCATTCAGTGGCGACTTGCGTATAGGCACTGTGGGATTGCAGCACCCTCTATTCATACTTGATATTATCGGTAACATTTAATTTTTTCAATTCTTCCTTCTACTTTACTTCCTTTTCTAATTCCAGCTACGAGTCACCACTGCTTGTATTATAATAAAATATTTGGAATGAATGTTGTAGTACATCCAATCCTCTATATTTTTATTTTTTTTGCAACTTCGTGAGGCTTGAGTTGACCGAATTACAGCTCTTTAAAGCTCTTCTTTTTACAACTCTAGCTTATTTTTTTGCCAATAACTTTGCGGAGTTGAATTTTGAATGACCCTAATACTTGTTTTCTGAAAAATAAAATGGATTTCTTATCGTTTGGTTATTTTTATGGCTCTTTATGACTGAAATTGACCCCGTTTCAGTCTTTTTAAGCTCCCTTTTTTATCATATTCAGTTTGTTTTTCGTTAATAACTTTTTAAATATACTTTGTATCATAAAATATTTGGGATAAAAGTTGTAGGGTATTCAGTCCTCTATAAATAATATATTTTTGACAACTTTGTGCGACTTAAATTGACTGAATTACAGTCTTTTAAAGAGCCCCTTTTTATAATCCTAGCTAGTTTTTTGCAAATAACATTGAAGAGTTGAATTCAGGATGACCTTAATACTTTTATCTGGAAAATAAAATTAATTTTCCATCATTTGGTCATTTTTACGCCACTTTATGACCGAAATTGGTCAAGTTCCAACCATTTTAAGCTCCCTATTTCACATCTTCAATTTGTTTTTCGTTAAAAGCTTTTAGACTTGCTAGACACAAAAAATATTTGAAATAAGAGTTTTAGGACACCCGATCTTCTATAAATAATTTATTTTTGATTACTTCGTACGACTTAAATTGCCCGAATTACAGCCCTTTAGGCACCCCTTCTTACAACTCTACCTTGCTATCTTGTTATTTGCTAATAATTTTAAGGGCTGAATCCTGGATGACCTTTATACTTATTTTCTAAAAATTAAACTGAATTCCCCGTCATTTGGTTATTTTTACGATTTTTCATGACCGAAATTGATCGAATTTCAGCTCTTTTAGGCTCCCTATTTCACATCCTCAGTTTGTGTTTCGTTAATAACTTTTTGACGATACTTTGTATCACAAAATATGTGAAATAAAAGTTGTAGAGCTTTCAATTTCCTACAATTCAGTTCTTTTTGGCAACTTCGTAGGATTAAAATTAACCAAATTATAGTCCCATAAAGCTCCCTATTTTACGACTCCAACTTAGAGGGATTAAAATTTGAATGATTCTAGTATCTTTTCTGAAAACCAGATCGAATTCTTCGCCGTTTGATTTGTTTGACAACTTCGCACGACAAAAATTGGCCATTTGACAGCCCCGCTATCAAAAAAATTTAAAATAAAATTTTTAGGGCTCTCAATGCCCTACAATTAAATTTTTTTAACAACTTCATACAACTAAAATTGACCAAACTGCAGCTCTTTAAAGCTCCCCATTTCACAATTACAATTTTTTCTGTTCAGCTCTTTCAAATACCTAAATAGCTTTTGCGAATCAGTATTTATTGAGTGCAAAAATATTATGAATTTATTGTTGCAAGTTGAATCCAACGAAGGTTCGGCACGTGTCTTTCGAGAAGTTAATCAACGGCGAAAACACAAATGAGACATCGTGATTTTAGACAGAATATTAATTTTAAATAGCAGTTTCTAAAGCAGCAGAGGTGAAAAATGAAAATAAAGAATCTTTTTCTTCTTCTAGTGTAACCTACAATTAGTTTCCTAATGAAGTCATATCTAAATTGGAAAATTTGATAATTTCAAGACGTCCGCAGCCGCGAATATCTATCCATAGAGTAGCTACCGTTCGTTTCCCACGATCATATGTGAGACTGTCCCACTGAGGCTGTGTAAAACGTTAGACAAAGATAGAAATAAATACATGTGCACACATACAGACACTCGGCACACCTGTGAACCTGTGTCCATGTGCATAGATGAAGAACTCGTGCCATATGATGCCGTAAAGTACTGCTTTCCGTGCGGCAGTGGGCAGCGGAAACCGGACCGTGTCGTCACGAGATGAGGAGCATCTTCACCAGAGGCGTACGCGGATATATAACCCAAAAGGGAACAAGAAAAATTAGTTAGATCTTTTTGTCTATTAATCACCTGAAGAGCTCTTTATTATTATCTTTATACATCAACGTCAAGCTTGTCAATATTCAAGCTATTGATTCGTTAAGAATTCCTTTCCATCAGCGTAAACCAACACTTCATATAATTTCATTTTGAAATTACTTTTGTTTGAGTACAATTAGGGTCATTTATGATCGGAATTCACTAGATTTCACTCTTTTCCTCCTACACTTTGTAGAGTTTAATAATAGAAGCGATAATTTATGAATTTTGGTTTGGGCCCTTGTTTGAACATCTAATAACGCAGACTATTAGTCATTGTTAGCGCCCACAAATATGTATCAGTGTATTGTTCTGTCCAAACATTTTTATGGGTTCGAGGTTCAATTTTCTAGAAGTCTCTGGACTTGCACGATTCAAACGGACGTTATACACGAAGTAATAAACTAATATGGCTGAAATTTGATGCTTCTACACTTTACACAAATTTTTCAAATCACTACATGAATAAAAACTATTTCTATCATAAATATAAACAACATAAATTTATTATTTGATCAAAATTAGTATAAAACACATAAATTATCAACTTTATGTCAAGTATATTGACACCATTTCGTAGGTTTTAAGTTACAGTTGTTCTCTAGCTTATTTATTTTATAGGAGTGACAATTCTTCTCCTAGTTTATGGTTTGTAGTCCCATTCTAGATTTTATTAAAGAATTTAACACAGAAATATGAAACTGCAATCTCAGCACTAGATTGTGCCTCCTATTAATTATATTTAGTAATTACAATCAGATTTCATTCTTGAACATTTCCGGCGTTCAATCTCATGAAACAAGTGTTCGAGGATCGAGTTCTTATTATGTTGTGTCAACTCTTGTCAAATTCGTCGCTCGGTAACGATATGTAACGTATAATTTGCAAGTGTCAAAAATGAAATTGTAGCACGAATATTGTTTAGTTTTCAACATGAGATGTTATTATGTTTTAATTGGATGTTCCGTTGTTTTCTTGGGCTATTGAAATCAACTCTTGATGTTCTGAACAGAGAGGGATTTATAACAAAATGTAATGCTAGTACAAAATTTGAATACATATTCATTCATCTTCATGTGTCAGCGCTCCAATTTTGAGCTTTCTCTAGATTTGAAGGCGTGCTTCGACTGCATAATTAAGAGCCTTTTGAAAATAATATGGCAATAGTTCATAAACTCAACCCACAAAGGAATAAATCATACTTAATACATCTAATAATACAACATTTTTCATAATTTATAAATAAGTACCTCTTTAGATACAACCGTATTTCTTCAAGTTACACAATTTGGAAGAAAAAATTAATTAGAAGTCGCATTTCAACGAATACCAATTTTTAAATGATTTGAGGAGTAATTCAAATCAAATAACTTCCAGAAATCGCCTCAGGATATTTAGGAGAAGCTTCATAAACTTTACATTGAATTTGAACCCTCGATTATTCGTTTGCAAGATAGATTCTTCGATTGGACACTCTGTTTCAGCGGAATTGAGGATTGAAAAATATTCCGAATAATAGGTCATCAAAAAAGG
The DNA here is from genome assembly GCA_963989225.1 of Dromius quadrimaculatus. NCBI lineage: Eukaryota > Metazoa > Arthropoda > Insecta > Coleoptera > Carabidae > Dromius > Dromius quadrimaculatus. The sequence goes on from OZ022329.1 coordinate 9,375,895, forward strand.
ATGAGATGATTATGATGATATGACGACTGTTGCATCTTTTTGAGAAGGGTGTATATTGTTGTTGAACTGCTCTCCATCTCACGCAAGCGCATACGTTGCATCATTCTTATAGTTACGCTGACACAGTGATTAGGATACGCTCTATGGCTGAAGCCGGCTCCAGACATTAGATGTTTGACAAATAGCATTGCTTGCCAAACACCGAACATCAAGTATCTAGTGCTTGGCTTGGTGCTCATGAAATGACGAGCACAGGGATACAGATATGCGATGTTTGACAAAATGCTTGCTTTTCATGGAACATACACGAATATTTGCCTTTGTCTCACTCGCCATACCCGCTCGATTTCTTCCGTCAAATTATAGATAAAAATTGATAATTATTCATAAAGTCTTGATAATTCTGACATAGAAAAGAAAATAGCTGCATTTGTTGTGATAAGCTATGCTAGTTTAATGGAAAACAGGAGAAAAATATGTAGGAGATGGTGGATGGCAGCTGAGAATAGAAGGTGATTACTGTTAGAAGGTATTCACTTCTTATGGCTATAGTAATTTGGATACTTGGTCAGAATTATTGTCTAAAAAACACATGTTCCATTTTTAAGATACAGTGCAAGAGTTTTGCTGCCAGACTTATCCAGAAAATCTCTATATAAGTATCTATCACTCATCATAAACCTCAATATAATCATCAGTATATTAAGAGTTAGAAACAATAAAAATAGAAAATCAATATTTTCTAACACTGATCAAATGATATCCTGTCATTTATTAGTTACTTGACGAACACTGAATGTGTGGAGCCAGGGCCGATGATGCACGAGCATGGTGCTCGTCTCCTTTGATGTGGGTTAAAAGACCGACAATCTACGGGAATAGCGAGCACCCGAATGTTTGTGCTCGTCTCAAGACAAGCATTACTCAAGCAGTACATCCACACTTTAGGAGTTTGCCGAAACATTTGCTCGGTACTTGACAAACACTGCATGTCTGGAGCCGGCTTGTGACACATATACGAAGCGAGCTACGATTGTATTCATTTATTATGGAACTCTTTTCTGAAAAAAAGAGTTCACATTTTACCTACCAAAGTCTTTTTCTATCAGAACAATGCACTCTATTCTCTGGAGTTGTAGACGCAAAATTGATGAGGTTAGGTCTCCAACTCATTACTTTCCAAATTAAGCTCTCTCAGACTAGTATTTGTTTACTCAGTATGAAAAAATGGCGGACAAGAAAAAGATTTTACTTAAACGAAGATGTGATGTAGAAATCAATGTCTATTTTGCCATGTGAGGTGTAATCATCGTTTTGTTACTCAGATCAGATTACACCATTAATTGCCTGAGATCAAAGAACATTCGAAGCAATGGACTGTTAGCATGTCAACAAGCAGTCTGTACTAAGATAGGTACAGACCGTTCCTTTATCTTTTGGGATTTGTACAATTTAACCCTCGTTGACTATTTAAAAAAGAGTAGTAGATTTCACAACAAAAGAATAATACACCAGCTCACTCCTTTGAAACTATAGTCAATAAATTAATAGAGTTGGAGTTCCAATTCGTTCTACATGCTCCGTACTCATTGGATTTGACTACTTCGGATTACAACCTCTCTTTCCAATACGAAAAAATGACTAGCAACTGTAAAACGAGGATGTGATTGCCTATTTTTCAAAATTTTCTATATTATTAATGACCATCGTTTTATTAGACAATCTTCAAGACTATAGATCGATTTTTCATGATTTTTAACGAAATTCTATCCTATTCGGTCTCCAATTCAATCGTACTATTTTTTTCGGAAGTTCGACAACCGGAGGTGTATGGATATGCATTCAAATCTTTACAATTTTTTTCGTACGATTAATTTTTTACAAACATGATAATAGTAAGGAAAATGGAATAAGGCTGATAGATTTGGCGATGGAGAAAAACATGGTGATCAGAAGCACGCAATTTGAACACAAAGACAAAGGGTACTTGGAAAGCACCAAATGGGGAAATAATAAATCAGATAGACCACATATTAATAGAAGAACTACATTCTAAATGTATTACTAACACAAGAAGCTATAGAGGGGTTGACGCGGATTCCGACCATATGTTAGTACGAGCAACATTGAGGATGGAAACGAACAAAGGTGAAAGAATCAACAGGAAAGTTACAGTCAAGCACGACCTTGCAAAACTACAAATTGAAGAAAACCAAAAGAAATATGAGGAAGAAATAACAAAAAGATTGGAAAATCCTGGTAATTTTGATACCATAACGGAGCAATGGGGACATATTGAAAATGCAATAAAGAACGCAACCATAAAGACACTGCCAAAAAAGAAATCAAACAAAGAGAAGAACTGGTACGATGAAGAGTGCAAGCAAGTGGTGGAAGATAGAAATAAAGCAAGAGAAAAATTGTTAAAAAACAACACAAATACAAACAGAAGAATATATAGTGAAAAAAGAAGAGAAGCAAAGCAACTTTGTCGACGTAAAAAAAGAGCAGCAAACGAAAACCGCCTGAAAATAATAGAAGAGAAATACATAAACAAAGAAATTAAGAATTTTTATCAAGATATAGAAAAAGCGAGAATCGGATATCAAGCAAACGCCTTATATTGTAGAAACAAAAATGGGGAGTTAATAGGAGATGAGAGAGAAAGAGCTAGCAGATGGAAGGAATACTTTGAGGAATTATTAAATAAAGGAAATGAAGAAGAAACTCCGTTACAGGAAGCCCAAGCAAGCTTTGAAGAGAACCAATCGGAGCTTCAAGTGAAACCTCCAACAAGTGAAGAAGTGGAAAAAATAATAAGACAAATGAAAAACAATAAATGCCCAGGAGTGAATGGAATCAGGGCTGAAACAATTAAATACGCAGGGGAAAAACTACACACAGATATATTCAAACTAATTACAAGAATCTGAATAGAAGAAAGAATGCCAGCAAACTGGAACATAGCGATGATAAATCCAATTCACAAAAAAGGTGACAAAACTGAATGCGACAACTTCAGAGGGATAGCATTATTGGACACAACGTATAAGATATTAGCAATTCTCATAAGAGAAGAACTTAGCGCGTATGCAGAAGAAATCATTGGCGACTATCAGTGCGGTTTTAGGAGTAATAGATCTGTAACAGACCAAATATTTGTTATCAAACAAGCACAAGCAAATTTCTATGAACATAAAAAATCACTGTACGTCGCCTTTATAGATTTCAAGCAGGCTTATGATTCTATCAACAGGGATAAATTATTTAACGCATTAAGAGAGCTTGAGGTGCCTAATAAAATAGTAAACATGATTAAGACAGGGGGATCCTCTATCAGCATTACTCTTCAATCTGGCGCTAGAATACATTATAAGAAAAAGCGGAATCTGTACAAATGGAAGCATATATAACAGGAACCATCAATGTGTAGCTTATGCTGACGATGAAGCAATAATCGCCAAAACTGAAAAAGAATTACAAAAAATTATAAAGAAATTACATCAAGAAGCGAGTAAAATGGGCCTAAGAATTAACGAAGAGAAATCTAAATTTATGGAAATGGGCGAAAGTAGAGAAAAAACAGAAGATAATAAATACCTTGAAGTAGAAATCGAGCAAACAAAAGCTATAAAATCTGAAAAAGTTGAAAATTTTGTGAACCTAGGAGCTGCATTAACACAAATTCAAGATATCAACGAAGAAATGGATGCCAGAATTGTGAGAGAAAACAAAACAGCAGGAAGTCCGATCAGCGTACTCAGGGCAAAGCAAGTGTCTCGTAGAACAAAAGTGAGGATATACAAGACTGTCATACGACCAGCGGTGACCTATTCTTGTGAAACCTGGATATTAAATAAACGAGAACAAGAAAAAATCGAGAGATGGGAGAGAAAAATTTTGCGAAGAATATACGGAGGACGCAAAGTCGAGGAAAGATGGGAAAGGAGAAACAATGAAGAAATAATGAGTCTGTTTGGTGAACCGAACATAACATAAGTTATAAAGGCGCAAAGAATCCGATGATTAGGACACATTCAGAGATTACCGCAACAGAGAGTAACGAAAACTATGCTACGAGCAAGCCTGATAGATCCAAAGAGAAGAGGCAGGACAAGACGAAAATGGTTGAACGCAGTGGAAGAAGATCTAAAGGAACTAGGTGTAAAAAACTGGACTATAATAGTTAAAGACAGGAAGAAGTGGAGTGGAATTGGAAAATGGCCTGTAGTGCTAATATATATATATATATATATATATATATATATATATATATATATATATATATATATATATATATATATATATATATATATATATATATATATATATATATATATATATATATATATAATTTTTTACAAGTTTACATGTTTTCCATATTTTTATTACAAAAATTTAATCGCTCATTTCAAAAACTACGTAAGACATATTTTTCAGAAAATGAGGTTTATCAGATATCATATGTTCTGATATGTTTACACATGTACTGTAAAAACTCCTTATCGTTTTTTTATCGGGAAATGTTCAACTAGAAGACTGAGAAAGAGTTTTCAGAATATATGAAATCTGATATAAAATATGATTAGATGCCATAATTGACATTTCTAGACTCCAATAAAATAAGCTCAAATAACTTTAAATCAATTGACTGTTTTCAACAAGTTTAAAAAATAAAAATGTCCGATTTATTTCATGGTTCTTTAAATATTATCATCATTTGTGTCAAATTTTTTTTTTGTGTTTTTGACAGGCTATTGTGATATACATTCAAAATGACTCGGCAGTATATGAACTAAAATTCCCTAGAACAACAATTATTGACCAAATTCGGAAAATTATTCATAATAATTGCGATAGAAAGTTTTTATTAGCTTCTGTAAAATCAGAATAATTTGACTTATGTTGTTTTTGAAGTGACTGATTCAATTGATAATGAGCTTTTTCTAGATTTCGATGCATGAACAATGCCTCCAAAAAAGAAAAAGTCAAAACAACAAAACATATCTGTAGCACTCGGCTACCGCCTCCGAAGTCCGCTGTCGTAGTTTTATTTTCATCAACTTTAGCGCGAAACGAACTTAAATAATTGAACTAGGAAATCATTACCTGGAAAAAACTTCGGTTTAAAATCCATCGAAAGAACGACAACTAAACAATTTGAGAACCTACATGGGAATAACTACAAATCTCATTGCTCGCCTTAAAAAGCCATCGTTAGACTTTCAACTTCATTGCAGGTTTGAAAAAAGCGCCACTCTTAGTCCGGGAGAATTAGCAAAAAACTTTATAATCATTACAAAAACAAATCTAGGCTTGAAATCCATCGCAAGGATGACAATCAAAGTGTTAGAAAACCTACATGGGATTGACTAGGGAGAACACTGCAAATATCATTGCTCACCCTAGAAATCCTTCTTTAGACTTTCTACTCTACTGTAGATTTGAGAAAAGCGCCAGTTCAGTCCAGAGGAATTAGCAAAAAATGGGATCTTTCCAAGAGACAGCAAGATTTTTGGCAGAGAATTAGCTTTTGAGGTACTTATTATTTTATCAATGTCCCAGCTCAAATTACATTTAGTTACATTTGCGTTTTACGCAATTTTCTGCGTTTTCCGGCAAAAAATCCAAAATCTTACGGGAACTATTTATTTTATCGTACAATTTCACAAAAAAAGATCCGTAAATTAATTTCCTATAAAATGACCCACTGTACGACATCAATTTACCGTAGATAATGAAAATATTTAAATCTTACAAAAATCAATTATAAAATCAGTGATAAGATTCTCTACGAGAGCCTTTTATAATTTTTTTATTCCTTGCACCGCATATATAGAAAAATCGTATCGTACAATAGGATATTTGGGTGTAATGATTTCAAATTAACTGCGGAAAAACAGTGAGAAAAAACGATATCGTGCAATTAATCATATCGAAGGAAATTTGATTATGAATCTTATTTGGTAAAAACAATTTTTTTGAAAATATTTTGGATTTTTTGCCAATAAACGCGATGAATCATGTGAAAACGGGAATATAAGCAGTTTGGAAAACTCCCTAGCTACGCCAATAAGAACTTACCCACAGAATTGCAGTGCAGCCGAAATATAGTATTCGAAAGGAATTGTAAGGAATTCTTCCTAACTAAAGTTAAATAGAGAATTCAGATCAAATTAGTTCAATATTGGAATAAATAAATTGTGAGGAATAAATAAAAATTCATGTCGTTGTTATATATAGTCGGTTACTCTTCTACCTTTCTGAGGTGTCGAGGTTAATTCCTTTCAAATTTCTTCTGTAAATTTCTTCCATTTCTTCATGTCTCTTGTTGTTTTATGTGTTATTCTTGTAGTTGTATTTTACCTTTTTAGTATTTTATGTATCGCATCGATCTATATTTTTCGTGGCCTCCCCCTGCTTATTTTTCCTAGAGTGCTTGAGTTCTATATTTCTTTGGCCTGTCTGTTCTCTAGTAATCTTATTAGGTGTTCCAACCATTGATGTTGTCATGTTGTTAACAATAATTATTGATCCTGAAAAAATATTATCATAAAAGAACTGAACATTATCAGGTCGCTCGTAGATAATACGCTGATTTCGCTTACTTCACATCTCACGCATGCGCACATATTGCAACGCTTCCATTGTTACGCTGACACTGAACGATGAGGATTCGCACTATGGCTGACGTAGATACGAAACGAGCTACGATTTTATCCACTTATTATAGGAACTTTTTTATTTTCTGGAATAAAAAGGATCCTTAGCGAAGCGAGGGCATATTGCTACTTTAATTATCTCTCTCAGCAGGGAAATAATAATAATTTCTCTGATTTCAAACTGAGATTTTTTGAGGCTAAAAACACATCAGTAGTGGAATAATATCGGTGCCCGGACTTAAAAAAAGTTATTTTCTTTTAAATTCTATGAAAATAATGAATTTTTATATAAGTAATTGCAGTTGAAACAAACTGGGTGCTTTATTTATAATAAAATGACACCTCACTTTCCCTCCTATTGTTATCTCATCAAAAATGATTCTACTGAGTTTTTTCCCTAGTAAAACATCTAACAATGGTTTGAATTTTTGTTAAAAATATCAGTAGGTAATTAGATGTCATACCGTTTGACAAATTCCCACGCTTTGCTAATGTATTATAGTGTCACTGTTCCAAGTAATTCAGATCTTCGTTTAACCGCGACATCCGCATGGAATGGACCATTATACATTATATATTTTACGCTAAGTGTACCGTTTGTTTTTTACTAATGCTTCACATGTTACATTCACCGAAGAAGATGCGCTCTTGCTAATCTAGTTCCAGACAAAAAAGACAAAAAGATTTAATATGTGTATCATTCACTTCACCTAGATTTGAATAATAATTCCCCAGGATACATCTGTAGAATGTGCAAACAAACGACTGTTTTTAAATGTAACATTTTTTGTTTTACTGATCCATTGGGATTTAACACATCACAGTACTGTAAAAGTACATTTGTGTTAGAATACCATTTAAGTAGATCACTAAAAACTCCAGTTTAGATCAAAGCTAGCTAGACAGTTTTTTCTTCCGATTTTTTTGAATTCCGAAAGCAGAACCGTTCTCTTTTATAGGATATGCTAATTTATCTTGAATAAAATTCGTAAACAATATTACTTAAATGTCTTTGAGAGTGAGTTAATATTTCAAATTGATATATCTGAGTTGTCATTTTGAAATTACTTTACCCTAGTAGGGAATAATGACATGGCATTATGTATCAGCAAGTGTTGGTATATTCTATCCATCATTCATAATATTAAACGCGTGCGGATTCTTCATCTCAAGACAAGCGGTCTCGTCCAACTGTCACATGTCGTTTTCCATCATCTAGTTCAAGTAAAGCCCGTTATAGAATTACCCATCTTGCCCATATCCGCCGGTAGGACGTGTTACGAATACCCACTAGTGTTTTTCTTTTAGCAATGCGAAACGCACTGATTTCTATTAGCCGCGGTAATGTTCCAAGCTTGCACAAAGAATAAAATATCAACTCGTTTGTTGATCAACTTCTTGCAAAGTGAAAGGTGTAACTTCAATTGATATTTTAAGCTTTGTATTACGTTTAATGATGACCGATGTCGCTATGTTTCATCCGAAGACTTGATCTGATGTGATTTTTATGTTTATGGCGTTTTTATTCAGTTGAAATATTCGAAATATGCGAGAAGAGTCAGAACTTTTGTTTAGGTCAACGTGGAATGGGTTTGTAGATGTTTCATTAAATAAATCGTTTGTTATTTGTTAGATATACAACGAACAGTTGGATAATATTAAATAAATTACAATGTTTTTTCACAGCCCGCATTTTTAATACAACTCAATCCTTTTGATTACTCAACTAGCTTACTTAAAATTTAATTAATCTGACCCATTTCAAAGGGCACTTGAATCATTCGAGGCAGTCTCAATTTGGATGCATCTTCAAGAATGTTTATTAAATTTTGCTCCAAGTTACAGGCTAATTTTTGAGCTTTAGTGACGTTTTTGTTACATATGCTTCAAAAATTACATATTCCTGTTTATAATAGAGTATTTGCGCTTGCTTTGATATAAACTACTAATTATTAGACATATTTACCAAATAATGAACGTGGAAATGCAATTTTTGCGTGATTTGACAGAATGCGAAAGAGAAAAAATTGGTCTTGCTTCCTATTACTTCTCCGGTGGTATTTATAGCCATAAAACATTTTTTTCGGAGCTTATCTCTAGAATAGACTTACTAAACAACAAATTCATATCTACAGTAACAATACACACGTGTTTTCCTCCATATATTCTCCGAGCTCTGTAAATCAAACTCTCTCTGTGATATCTCTCGTAGTCTCCTTTTAGGTTTACATATATCGTCTATTTTCGTTTATTGGTCCTTTATATCAGAGAGGAAATAGTAGTCAGATGTAGCATCAAGTTTCGCGACTAAAACTCCAGAGAAGTGAGCTGTTACATTTAGGCTCACATATTTCGTCTATTTTAGTTTATTGATCCTTTCCGAACAATATGATAGGTCCTTTATATCAAAGAACAGATAATAGTTGGAAGAAGCCAAATTTTGAGAGTAAAACTGCCTCAATTTTGCGATTTACACTCCAGAGGAGTGAGTTGGTACGTCTTTCTCAATATGCTCCTGTAATAGTCCTATTTTGTTCTAAATAGTCGACAAATCCCAAAAGACAGTTATTATCACTTGTCGCCTCGTTTGGTGCACTCTCACCGCTAGCAATCTATTGTCTGGGCTGTTCTTTTGTTTTAGATGTGTATTAGTGCATTTTTAATTGAAATTTTGTATATTTTATTTATTTTTGACGTTTCGACTCTCTATCCAAGATTCTTATAATCGTTGCGAAAAAGGAAGATCGTTCTTGTGTTATATTGATTAATTTCCCTTTCACAGTGATAATTATCAAGACTCATGTTATTGATTCCTCTGTTTGAGGATGTTTCGTGTGGTTTTTCCTCAGTTCTGCACTTGAAGTGGAACCTACGTTTTCACATCTAGTCTTCTGTATATTTCAAATTATCTAGATACTAGCCTTGTTTATTTTTGTATCATTGTTTTTCTGATTAAGACTCTTAGATAGAGAGTCGAAACGTCAAAAATAAATAAAATGTACAGAATTTAATCCAAAAAAGCTGCAAACACGTTGCATGGCAAAATAAGCTTTTCTTTTCGTATTCACACCATTTTTTTGTATTGATAAAAGAGATAGTAGTTCGAGAGAGCCCAATTTGAAAAATAAAGGGAATGCGGAATGAGTTGGAGCTCTGTCTTCATCTGTTTTGCGACCAGAACTTCAAAAAAGTGAGCTGGGGATTTTCTAAACGTTTTTTCCAAGCTATTCAACAACAATCTGTACCCTTCTTCAAGTAGTTTACGAGCATTATTTTTTGTGAATCACTGAATCCCAAAAGACAGTCGCCAGAACCTTTCCGGTTGAAGTTGAAGGAACGGCCTCCGCCTCTTTTTTAGGTCGATCGTGGATGTTTTTGCTGCAACACGTTTTTCTCAATAAGCTCCTGTAATATTTCTACCCTTTTCCAAATGGTCGACGAGCATTAGCCCTTATAATTATAAATCCCAAAAGACAGTCGCCTTTTTTGGTGCACTCTTTCCACTGGTAATCCATTGTTTGAACTGTTCTTTGGTTTCAGGTGTGTAGTAATACATCTATGCCTTGTTCACAGTGATTAAATATTGCTTGAAGTCCAGCAGATTTCGCTGGAAAAACTACATCACCACGTAGCAAATTAAGCTTTCGTTTCCGCATTCACACCTTCGTTTGGGTTGAATTCATTATCCATCAGCTATTTTTTCATGCTGAGAAGAGAGGTAGTAGTTCGAGGAAGTCCAATTTGAGAAAAATTAAAAATGATTTGATTCTGTCTTCATCAATTTACGGCCACAACTTAGATAAGGGTTTTTCTTAAATTTTTAATCGTAAATCAGTTTCCAAGCCACTCAAGAACGATAAGCACCCTTGTCCAGATACTTTACGAGCATTATTCTCTATGAATCCCAAAAGACAGTCGTCAGAACTTTTCCGATTGAAGGAACGGCCTCCACCTAGCTGAAAAATCATTGTTTCAATTGTTTTTGGTCTTATGTGTGTAGTAGAGTATTCATGTTTCGTTCACAGTAATTAAACGACGCCTAAAGTCCTTAGGATTCCACTGAAATGACTGCAAACCGGTCAGACGATTTTGTGAGCAATCGGAATATTCATCTTGCAAACATCTCTCTCATGTTACATATTTGTTTATTCAAAATGCCCACAGCACTAGCAAACTTTGATTATGAATTTTAGCAATGTTTTTTGAAGTAACTGTCTTCAGAGGGCGTCCAGAATGTTTAGCGTCATTTGCTATTCCAAAACCACTTGTAAACCGAAGTAATAATGTTTATTCAGTATCCCACCTTTCATCGTCCATTTTCTTGAAATATCTTGACTAAACGGGGTAATAACATTTTGTACTACTAACTAAAAATAGGTTGGATAAGTTGTAACATCCCAATAAATTATTATTGAGTTTGACAGAAACATTCACAGTGTAAGAAGTAAAGTAATCACATAAGAACTTTAAATTGCAAGTGATAAATCTTGAATGAGACTTTCATATTAAAATCATCTCCCATAAAAGTGACAGTTCCCAATCAATATTTTCTAGATTTGAACTCTGCGGTTTGTGTGATGGATGCCATTTACGGATGGCACGTTCGGCACCGATAACTAACAATCGCAATAGAATGAGCCGCGTTCAATGCGGTGTGAAGTAGAAAAGAAGCAATTGGATTTGCATCTGATTGTTACGAGGTGTTTTCTTACGAAATAGTTTAAATTATAATCCAATTTGTGGAATTGCAATCGAATAATATGTTTGAGACTCACAGCTGGTCTCGAATTATATGTACAACGTGGCTATTTTACAGAAGTTGTACGTTTTTGACAAATATGATCTCAGGAAAATAATATATTACCAAACGATGGAAGCTATTAGCGGTTATCACCACATACTGCGTGATACATTTCCTCATCGGCAGAAAGATCTTATTAATAACACGTGTTCATTATTTGTACATTAATTATTCATGTATTAGATTAATTACAACCGTGCTATCGAAGACTGATCATCGCTAATGGTGTTGCTAGCCGCTTAACAAGAAGATGAAATGTTTAATGATGCGTTGCATACTTTATTTTGTGGTACTCTCATCTCAAAAAAGTGTTTAGTTCTTCAGTTTCTTGGTATCTTCTTGTTTGTACTATCTTCGGAATAATAAGATATGAGCTTTGATTCATTACTGACCACATGTTTACCAATTAAAGCTCACAAAAGCTTATCTTCCTCATAATTAATTCCTCCTTGTACATGCATGACATCTTAATTGGATTATCCGGTCTTTTTCGCGAACTTACCAACTGAAGTAAGTCTCAAGAGGGCCTTGAATATTCATTGGAGATGATGCCGAAGAATCGTAAATATTTCAACAGATTTGCCGACGTGAGCTCTTAGCTCATTTGTTGTCATTCTTATGCAGGGTGATTTTCAAATTGTTTATCTAATAGCTTAATAAGATGTTTGTATTCAATTCCGTGAACAATCCTTTTTTTTACTTCATAGTATTTTTAATTTAAATGTTATTCAATTTGCCCTCTAAAATATAAACACATTTTGTTGTCTCTTCAAATCAGAGTGTATAGACATCTTATTACTTCGTGCACAAAAGCCATTATCCAACAAATGAAACCGTGTAAAAAGCTTGCTTGATTGTTGGTCAGTTCTGATCCTGAATGACTTGGTCACCTGACATGCGATCTAGTGTAGAATAAACGTAATAGTTACATTAGATGCAACCGTGGGAAATCTCGCTTCGTTTTGCCCGCGATGACACAATTTCGTTTCTGATTCTGTCGCAAATGAAAAACTAATAATTTGATGACTGAGTGAAATAAACTGTATAATGGGAGGTAATTTAACAACAAGACAAATTATAAATATTTTGCAATGATTCAATTGAAATTTAACCTAACAAGGTACAAATTAAAATAATATTGTTTCGTTATATTACGATTTATAGCACGATTTGGAACATAATAGTCCAATTATTCCATATAACACCTGTAAGTAGGAACTAGCTAAAATTGTGGACGTGTTTGAAAGGCCAGCTCCGATAAATAACCCACAATCTCATTTTTTTATAATAATGATAATTTTTAATACATTTCTTCCATGTTTAGTTGGAATTAATCAATTTTTAATCATAATATTCTCATTTCAGCTAGATACCATCAAGATTCTCGAGTCTAGTATCTGACTTTTATCTTGATGGTTATCTAGAATCTTGGAAACTTATTTTAAGTACTGCTACTTAAATAGATGTATTAAATATCGTTTTCAATCAGCTACTTAACGATAAGCAATAAATATAATGATTAAAATTTTTTTTGGAGCAATAAAGTATCTCAAAACTATTTCCCATAATTAATAAGTGGGAACATCATCTTTTAAGAATATAGTACAGCGTTCAGTGATGCACGATTCATAATTTGTTTCGTGTTTTTATAATTAAATACACTTTACAATACACCTAAGTTCGTGTCCCGTAATGTCAAAATATGTTGCTTTAATTGACGGCTGAGTAATGGAAATTATGCCTCTCTACGACTTTTTGAGTGACATCTGATTAACGCGATGTAAAATTGAAATATAACTTGAATCACGTAATTAATAACGAAGCATGATTTGAAATCTAACACGGCTCAAATATCCTGAACTAATAGCCGTAAACGCTGATAGAAAGCTCATGTTATGCCACTCGCTTTAATACACCCCGTTGGAATCAGGTTTTAGAGTCTACCAAAATCAACTCATCTTTTCTTTGCTGTTAATCGATTCAACAGCGATTTAAAATCAATTGTACTATTTTTACTTGGTCGTCAGTCATCACACTATAACACTACAGTCATTTACCTCTTCTCTAATAAATAAGAGCAACTAATATTCATGTGTCATTCGCCTTGAAATACAAGAAAAGGGTGTACAAAAATGGCTCACTGAAGGATAGACGCAGTCCTAGTGCTCCTAATTTTGAGGGTGATTTTTACATATTCACATATGTTCAGAAATCTTATTGAATACTGTTTTCAGAGCTTCCAACGTTTCTCAAACGGGCACTCAAAGCTCCAAATTATCCTACAAGATAGATATAGGTCTAATGTTCCTTAATTTTAAGAGTTACCTAATAGAGCAAGATCGCAGGCTCGCAAGACGTTACTCATTTTCTGAGAAACAAAATGTGTGAAATAGAGTAGTGTTAGTATGTACTTTGATCGTAAGCATACTTGCTAACTTGAGCCGACGGCCAATTCATAGATATCAGGTGCTAGAGACACGTTTAAACATTACACACTTTTCTTAAAGTCCGAGTGCTGATTTTCATGTATATTTCAGAGAATATTGTTAAAAATTGATAATCAATACTGCCAGACACTTCCTATCGGCGGTAATTCCTGCTAGACGCTTTGAAGCTTGCAAAAAGTGACATAACCTCACTTATAGTCTGAGTACCAGTTTTTATATATAATACTCAGAGAATAAATTCAATACTTTTTGTAAGCAGCCAGACCAATCGTAGGGGCCAAATATCCTCCAGACAAAATTAAAATGTCGCTGTGAATATGAGCGCGAGTTTATTATTTGTACGCTTGATAGTAAGCGGAATATCTATGATCTTTTATTTGTGTCTGGAGGATGTTTGGCCCCTACGATTGATCTAGCTATTTTGCTGTTTACAAGAGTATTGAAATTATTCCTTGAGTATCATATATAGAAACTAAGACTTAGATTATAAGTGAGATTACGTCATTTTTTGCAAGCTTCAAAGCGTCTAGCAGGAATTATCGCCGATGGGAAATGTCTGGCAGTGTTGATTTTCAATTTCTACCAATATTCCCTAAAACATACAAAAAAAATCAGCATCTAGTATCTGTAAATTGGCCGTCGGCCTAAGCTAGCAAGTATGCATACGATGAAAGTACATACTAACACTTTTCTATTCCACACATTTTGTTTCTCAGAAAACTAATAACGTCTGGCGGGCCTGGGATCTTGGACTATAAGCATTTAATATATTTTCATATGTTCGAAAGTGTTGTACTGTATCAAACCGGCACTTACAATACCGGATTATCCTCAAGGATAGCTATAGGCTTAGTGTTCCTATTTATGAGCGCTACCTAAGCATTTCATATATCCTTATATTATGATTTGAAATCTTATTGAATACTATGATATGGTACCTACTAGAATAGTGTATTCAGGGCTCCCTCCGTTTTTCAAACTGGCACTAACGGTGCCGGATTATTTCCAAGGCTGTAAACAGGCTTATTGCCCTTAGTTTTGAGGTTTACATAAGCATTTCATATATTGTCATATGTACAGAAGTCTTATTGAATAGTGTGTTCAGGACTTCCATCGTTTCTTAAATCAGCACTTACAGTACCGAATTATCCTCAAAGATAGACATAGGCCTAGTGATAATATAGTCTTTCCTAGAACCCATCATGGTACCAGAATGACGGTCGAGCACAAATCTCCATATTTTTGGATAGGATTCAAAACTTTTTCGCTGGAGTAGATGGCATAGATCGTAAATAGGACTCCACTGTTTCTCAAACTGGCACTCGCAGTGCCAGATTATCCTCAAGGATAGATACAGACCTAGGTCCGGTTGCATGAACGTGCAATAACTAAAGAGTTCTTCAAAAATGAACAATATCGAATCGAATATACTCGTCAAATCAGTTGCTTAGTATTGCTGTCAAAAACTTGATTTGATATTGTTCCTTTTTGAAGAACTAATGAATGTTCATGCAACCGGGCACTAGTGTTCCTAGTTTTGAGGGTTACCTAAGCATTCTATATATTCTCATATGTTCAAAAGTCTTATGAAATATTGTGATCTGGTGCCTTATTAAAAAGTGTGTTCAGAGCTCCCATTTTTTCTCAAACCGGCACATACATTACCATATTATCCTCAAGGATGAATATAGACCAAGTTTTCCTAGTTTTGAGGGTTACCTAAGCATTTCATATATTCTCATATATTTACAGGTCTCTTAGTACTGTGAGTTGGTGCATTATTAAATAGCGTGTTTATGGTTTCCACCATTTTTCAAGTGACCACTTATAGTGCCAGATTATCCCCAAGGACAGGCACAAGCCTAGTGTTCCTAGTTTTGAGGATTATTTAGGCATTTCATCGTTCAATTGTACCGGTCGTCTATTCGATTCCAAAACAGAGGGTTCAATATTGTGCTTTATCAAGTAATAATATATTTTGCAATAAATGCAATAAGTATTGGAATGGCCCTTATTCTAAACGAGCGAGCCGTAGGCAGCAAGGAGTACGATTCGCGAGTATGGAATACACCATTCCGACTATGTTTCAGACTTATACTTCCTCTAACAAGATTCTGGAAACTCACTAATATTTCAGAAGAAACTTTCATAATTATGGAACGTCAAACGCAATGCCAAAAATGAATACTTAAATTGTTAGGAAATAACTATGGTAATCAAACTTATAGCTTCTGATTTGTCGAAAATGATGACTGAATGATTCTAAACGAGCCGTTTAAAACGGCATACGAAATTATTCGGAACGACGCTCGACCTGTTGTAATATCACTTGTCCTAATATAATTTTTGGTTATGAAACATACAAATTTTAAGACAGTGTTAGAGAAAAATATTTTTGCTATGTCTTTCCTGACGGTATAAGGGATGAAATGGTACAATGAAAGTCTATCACACTGTCAAAGCTTATATTTTCTTGAATAATAATTGTAGATTAATAAATCGAACACTGATACCGGTATTACGAAGTTGAATGGCTCAACGAAAATTTGTCACGCTTTGAAAACCTATATTCCCGGAAATAATAATGATAGACTGATGAAGCAAATGTTTATAGAAAGTTTATGTATTGTTATTTATCAAAAATTAAGTTTTAATCCTTCATCTTTTAAGCCTGTTGGCTTAAGGGGGTAAATGGTGCACGAATAACATTCACACTTCCAGAGCTCACATTTCCAAATAAAAATTGTAGAATAATGAATCAAACGCTAATTGGAAGTTTATGTAGTGTCATTTATTATAAAATCTTTTGGCCTTGCTGGTTTGAGGGGATAAATGATGCAACGAATATCAGTCATATTTTCAGAGCTCATATCTTCTGAAATAATTATCGTGGAACAATGAATTGTACGCTGATACAAAGCTTATGTAGTGCCATTCAACATAAACCAATCATTTTTCAACTTTGTTGGTATAGAAGGTTAAGTGATACAACGAAAATATGTAACTTTTTGAAAGCTTATATATATTAAAATAACAATGGTAGAAATATGAACCAGGTGTTCATAGAAAAATTATACTGTTCCAATTATTTTAAAAACTCTGGTAGTGTGAAGGCAGTGGTAAGGCATAACCTAATTTTGAAGGTGAACAAATAAGTTTTAAATATTTATATTATGATTCCAATTAATATTTTATTTCATGAATTAAAAATCTGTGAGGCCGTGGACTGTACGTCCACGGCCTCACAGATTTTTACCCACCTATGCCTTGTCCTGTTTTTGTATAGGGAATTGAATTTCCGTTACGTTTTGAAAGCATATCTCTTGATATGAGAATCGCGAAACGCTGCTATGTATAATGATTTTGAAGAAAACAAAATTTGGGAATTCAGTCAATAGTATTATTTTTATTCTACTCTACAGTTTCGGTCCCACCTGGACCATCTTCAGGAGTGAATAAAATTAATGTGTGTATGTGTTGACATCTGTGTGTAATAATAAGTTAAAAATTATTACACACAGATGTCAACACATACACACATTAATTTTATTCACTCCTGAAGATGGTCCAGGTGGGACCGAAACTGTAGAGTAGAATAAAAATAATACTCTTGACTGCATTCCCAAATTTCGTTTTCTTCATATTATCTAACAGTCAGCATTATCCACTACTTCTATAATGATTTTGTAGTAAGTACCATCAATTTTAACATCAGTGTCATCCCTTGATCTATGAACTCTGTTGGTATAACTATAAAGGGTTGAATGATGCAACGAAAATTTGTCTTACATTGAAAGCTCCTACTATAAAACCAATTTCATTTTTTTTTCTATCAACCTTGCTGATTGGACGGTTCAATTATGCAACCAAAATCTGTTACACTTTGAAAACTAGTATTTCTCAAAATAATAATCAGAGAATCATGAACTAAATACTCTTGGAAAACTTATATGATAACATTGATTAAAGAATCAGTTGATTTTTCAATTCTGCTGAATAAGGGGATGAATGCTGCACTAAAAATCTGCCACACTTTCAAAATTTATATCTCCTGAATTAATGATCGTAGAGTTATGAACCAAATTTATTACTATTTATCATATAATCAGTTTCATCTTTTGTTCTATCAAGTCTGCGGGTATAGAGGATTGGATGATGCAACGAAGATTTGTCAAACTTTGAAAGCTCATATTTACTAAAATATCTAATGATCGGTGAATGTTGAATATATCATTTATTATAGAATCAGTTGAACTTACAACCCTGTTGAATAAGGGGACAAATATTGCACCAATTGTCTTTCATACTATAAAATTATTATCATTTATCATAAAACCAGTTTTATTTGTTGTTCTGTCAATCCTGCTGGTACAGGGGGTTAAATATTGCAACAAAAATATATCACATTTTGAAAGCTTATGTCTCCTTGACTAATAATCGTAGAATAAAGAAGCAAACGCTAATAGGAAGTTGTATTATTATTAATTATAAAACCAGGCACAATCCTCAATCAACCAACCCTTAAATACGAAATCAATAACATCAAATAATCATCAGTTGTAGCATAGTCGTAACTGTGTCATTGATACGTCCAGAACTAGGACATGATTACACCTCCAGATGAAGTTTGAGAAATGTTTGTTTTGGATAGCCCCAAGTCACCGCTTTATGCAAACCTACCGTAAAACAAATTTACATTTTAATATATTCATAAAAGAGTATGTAGCATCGTCCGAGCGCGTGGCGTCACAGTTGGGTTCAACGCAAAAGGTCAGTGAGTTCTCGCGACCTGTGACCCTTTACCCTGCACCCTTCGAACTATGAACACTGGCCACGTGATACAGCGGTCAGTGTGTATTTGCAGCCACATTCATCATAGTTACATTGTTATATCTTAACTTTAGTTCCAAATCATTTGAGAATTATTTCAGCGTGAACTGTAATTATTTTTTTGTAGGCAAAGTTAAATTTTTTATTTTAACACTGTAATCCATTTATTATTGTTTGTAAACTACTGTTTATGAATAATAAAAGTCTATTGGGTTCAGAAGAAGATCGTTTTTTGTTACTTAACAGTTCAAAGAGTCACTTATAAATTCTCGCTTCTCACCTTTCAAATTCAATTCGTTTTTTCGCTTCCAAATAGTCCAATCTCAAATTGAATTTATCACCCGTCACTTTCATGATAAATTATGGCAGGAATAACTAACCTATCATTGTCCGTACGCAGCATATAATCTTTCAGAATTAATTTTCTTTTGCTTAAATCTACCACAACTTGTCAAGTGAGTCGACTGACTACTCACGAATTATTTTCACTCCTCTTTCCCCTGAGTCCTGCTCTGACCACACGAATTGTGGCGGTAGTGTTGATGTGATCAATATTCGCCTGGATTAATTGAATAGTGGGCCAGGATCGTAACAGCATTTTTTAGAAATTAGGAATGTGTCTTGTATTTAACTAAATTTGAGGATGAAAAGGGCTGAATAGATTGTGGGCGAGTTCAGATCTGGTTGGTACTCAGCGGGTGGCGCCGAAGATGCTCCACCTTTGATACAACATGCTGTCAGTGTCACTTGTCACTCTATATTCTCATTTATCCTGAACCTTTCACCTTCCGCCATCTATTTGCCTTTAATATTGTTCCCACGTTAGGCTATTATGGTTTTTGCAGTCTTTTTACATGCGTTTGTTAACATTAGTGAATGTCTGCGTACAGATTTTTCCAAGTTCTGGCCTTAATTGTTCTCTGCTTTTTTGAGCACGATGCGAGAAGAGTTTTTTGATGTTGCATCATTGTTTAAAATTACTTTAATAGCACATTTATTCCGATTTGAATATTATTGCAGCGATGTATTTTCGGATTTATGCCTAAAGAATTTAATGATAACAAGCCGGACTTTATATGCCTCCGTAATAATTCATAGCGACATTAAATAGAGTCATAAAATACAGATTTAAGCCCCGGAACGTTGTCCGGAGTCCTACGGAGATTGATGTTGTATTATGAAGCTAAATGATGACCATGGATCTTTATTACAAGAGGATGGAGCATGGAATTTGCAAGCAGGGGCGTCCAAGATAAATTTCGTCGAAAAATCATACCAATATCAATATCCTAATTAAAGTTTAATGTTCTGCTACTGGAAAATCTTATTAGCTACAAAACGATTTCTATTAAATCGCGCAAGGATCTTGAATACTAAATATGTAAGATTACAATTCTGTCATAATAACATGCAATTTTGATGTCATCTGCTGAATAACATGTATGTTGCTGTATATTTATATAATCTGATTAGTTTACTTTATAACTTTAACTCTGAAGGAGACATCTGCAAAATATGGCAACAAGAAAATATTTTATAATGAAGCAAGAATTGATTACTAATCCAGAAAATTGCATATTTTGAGTGCACAGTAAAATTTTATTGTATCTTTCGGGAAAAAAACCAAATGGGCACTTTTTCGAGTCAAATTACATCGAATTACACTTGAGTTACGTCCTGTAAACAAGAACGTTCTGCAGTGATTATAATCTTACTTTAAATTGATTTTAAGGAGAGCGATCTATACTTAAAAGACGATTAATGGAATCAGTAACGAGAGCCTGTCGTTACGAAATTATCATGAGAACTGATGGCCTAAAATTGAAGCCTCGAAAATATATTTTTTAAAAGAATTCAGTCAGTTTCACAATATTGCCAAAATACAGATAAAATCAACAAAAATTTAATGTTTAACATCCTAATATACTATTAACTGATGTTTAGCAATCATTTAAATCAAAATTGCTTCTAGTTTTTAAGAGACGAGCTCGTAGGTCTATTATTGAAGCTTCTTCTTCAAGATAGGTATACTTAGATTTCTATTGAACTACTGGTCGTTCATTTTAAAAGTGGAATATTGTAAGACTCCAACCATGGACAAGCAGCATCTTTTTGGAAGATATATTTAATTTGCCGCCTCTTCTAGTGATATGTGAAGAAAGTTGACTTTCTGGATTAGGTATTGTATGAATTTTCAGTATAATGTGAATAGTCGTTTACGTTGAATAAGCTGAATGGATTGTGCGAACGTAACAAAAAGAAAAATTGCCATTAATCGCGGAATAAATGATATAGAAGCAATGTTCCCGAATAAGGCATTGGTCGCGCATCTTCGAAGACCGGAGCCGCTTATGTTAAATGACATTAAATGGTAAGAGGCGCTTGCATCGTCCACGTATGTTATTGGAAAAAGGCTATCTGTCACTACCAGTTTGCCGAAGCGACTTCAATGCGTTTTCTAAATAAATTATCTAGAACAAATCTTTTCCTTGATGGCACCGCCAACCGCGCGGCTGTAATACTGATTACGATGCGCTATTCAAACACAATAAATACCGCAACTTTTCCCGTACTGAACACATTGAGGAATGCAACCACAAATTCAAATCGAATTATTCAAAATTCTAGTTACTTATAAACATTTTAAGCCCAAGGCATGTTAATTGTGAATTATTGATCTTTACTCGCAGATTCTCAAGAATTTCTAGTATTCAGAGATGTTAGTCAAGCAATTGTGTTTAAGTGAAATGTACTAGGATTTCTATTAATTTATTCATTCTTCGCTAATTAACTGTAGAAAGGAGAAACATTAGCCAATTTTTTATTCAGACACATGAATAATTGAAAATGAAATTGGTAATTATTTATTGTCAGCAGGAAATTAAAAATGTAATGCCGCGATTTTCTGGATAATATTAATTGAGGCCTGCTGTTTGGTTTGTAATAAAAGATAGAAGTCCTTTTCAGAAATGTAATTGCTACGATTGTTCACACTGATTGTTCTCTTTGATACGAATACGCATTTGTAGCGTGCTTGCTATTTTTATTGACCCTACAATCCAGGGTCGCATACAGGAAATATTTCTTTAATTGAATAACGTAATCGGGAGGATCTAGAGTTTTATTCTATTGCTGTTTTCCAATAGATGCTCCTTCAATTTAATTGATAGAATGACCATGAACTATATGGCTAGTTTCATTGCTGTTTCATAAATTTAGAGTATCGTATCAATTAATTGCATATTACAAAGTGACAGCTGTCATTTTCAAAAAAAAAAATACTATTTCATATCACAATGACCATTAGTTTTATGTCCAATTGCTTTGGTTCATCCGAAACTTGTTATAATCAGGTTAAGTTTCAAGCTCCCACAATCATACTTTCCTGACAGCTATTTTTACATATAACAAGTAGCAATTTATTGGATCAATCGTGGATGATATGCACTCTTTTCTGAATAGTTGACGCTGACTATCCTTTACGAGTCCCAAAAGGGAGTCGCCTATAATCTTTCCCTTTTTGGGACCAAAAAAGTTTATGACCCATGTGACAACTGGTGGTCCAATAAAGATGCATAATAGGCAAGCTTTCAAAAAATAGTTTACAAAAATAATTGCATGCTCCAAAAGACAGTTGCCATAATCTACCGACTGGAAAATCTGTTTTGACTCGAATTACTCGCTGGCAGCCTATTGTTTGGACTGTTCTTTGGTCTTATGTTCAAGTAGATGAAATAAGAGCACGGTTTTACAAGCCTAAGACCAAAAAACGTTCAAACAATGGATTGCCAGCGAGGAGTCCGAGCCAAAATCATTTTCCCAGTCAGCAGGTTATGTGACCGTCTTTTGGGACATGGAATTATTTCTGTGGACTATTTTTGGAGAGGAAGTTCATTATGCATCGTTATTGGCTCACTTAAGAACCAAGCTGCCACAAATGTATCATAAAAAAGTCCTTATTCACCATAACAACTAACCAGGCACACGCTTCTGGAATTGTGGTCGCAAAATTGGGATTTAGAGTTCCAAATTGTACCATATTCTACTTTATTTCAAGATTTGCCTCCCTTTAACATTTATCTGTCCTCTCATATGGCAAAAGAAAGGTTGAGATCAAAGAACAGTTCAAATAACAAAAAGTTCGAACTAAAAAATGCGTAGACTTTTTCTTGAGTCAGGAGGAAATGACGATCGTTTTTTGGGGTAAGGAATTATCTTTGTGGACTATTCTGGAAAAGGGGCCTATAATGCATCGTTACTGGACACCTTGAATAAAAAGTGGGCACAATTGGCTCATAAAATAACACTTTTCCAAGACAACAACTGCCCAGCTTTTACTTCTCTGGAGTAGTGGTCGCAAAATTAGGATTCCAGATTATTCTATTTACTACTTTATTTCAAGATTTGCCTCCCTTTAACATTTAATTGCTCTCTCATATGGACAAAAGGCACGGTTGTGATCGAAAAACAGTTCAAATAACAAAAAGTCCAAACCAAAAACTGTGTAGACTGTTTCTTGTGTTGGGAGACTATGACAATCGTTTTTTGAGACAAGGAATTATCTTTGTGAACTATTTTGGAAAGAGTTCCAATTATGCATCGATTGGACTACTTGGAGAACAAGTTGCCACAATTGGCTCATAAAAAAGCACTTTTCCATGACAAAAACTAATCAGCTTATATTTCTCTGGAGTATTGGTCGCAAAATTGGGATTTACGGTTCCACATTGTTCCATATTCTATTTTATTTCAAGATTTGCCACCTTTGTAGCATCTATCTGCCTCCTAATATAGGAAAAAGGTACGATTAAGATCAAAATAGTTCAAACAACAAAAAGTCTAAACCAAAAAGTGCGATTACTGTTTCTTTAGTCGGGAGGCAGGACGACCGTTTTTGAGGGCAAGGAATTATCTTTTTGAACTATTTTGGAAAGGGTACATATACATCGTTATTGGACCACTTGAAAAATGAGTTGCCACAGTTGGCACATAAAAAAGCACTTTTCCAAGACAACAACTGACCAGCTTATACTTCTCTGGAGTAGTGATCGCAAAATTGGGGCTTAGAGCTCCAAATCGTTCCATATTCTACTCTATTCCAAGATTTGCCATTCTTTAGCATCTACCTTCCTCCTAATATGAGAAAAATGCACGGTTGAGATAAAAGAACAGTTTAAACAACAAAAAATCTAAACCAAAAAGTACGACAACTGTTTCTAAGTCGGGAGGCTAGGACGATCGTTTTTTGAGGACTATTTTGGAAAGGGTGCCCATTATGTATCGTTATTGAAACACTTGAAAAACAAGTTGTCACAATTGGTCCATAAAAAAGCACTTTTCCATGGCAACAACTGACCAGCTTATACTTCTCTAGAGTAGTGGTCGCAAAATTGGGATTTAGGGTTCCAAATTGTTCTACATTCTACTTATTTCAAGATTTGGCAGCCTTAAGCATCTATCTGGCCCGTAATATGGAAAAAAAGCACGGTTGAAATCATAGAACAGTTGAAACAACAAAAAGTATAAATCAAAAAGTGCGATGACTATTTCTTAAGTTGGGAGGATATGGCAATCGTTTTTTGGGAAAAGGAATTATCTCTGTGAACTATTTTGGAAATGGTGTCTATCATGCTTCGTTATTGAACCACTTGAAGAAAAAGAAAAGTGTATTTTCATGACAACGACTAACCAGCTTATTTCTCTTAAGTTGTGGTCGCAAAATTAATAAACTTAGGGCTCCAAATTATTATCGTTCATATTCAGATTCGCCATTCTTTAATTTTAAAAAAATTCAACAATGAAAAAAATTATTTATTTTAGATTTTTACTAAGCTGTCTCCTCGAGAGCTTTAAATTAATATCAAAATGAACATCGTTAAAATAAGTTGTAAAAAAACAATTGACAATATTTTAAATCTAGTTTTTGATAGTCTTATATAGAAATATTTCCGCAGGGGCTTTAATTTGATACCAAACACGATAGAATCAAACTACTTATTAGAAAAGAAACTATTGACGAACGTTTGCATGTGATGTCCAAATATAAATAATAATAATTTCAATTACAAATTTTTTTCTCATATACTAGCTTTTTAATAATAAGTTAAAATATAAAATTTCAGTTGAAAATTCGTTCGCATTATCAAGTTATCATGAATCCAGACAGATCGACTTTTTTACAAATCATATTTTTAGGCTTAGTAATTCTAAATCGTATAGCTTCATAAAAATCTCGATCTGTCAAAAATTAAAATCACAGTACATTTTCTATTATACATAGGCCCGGAAAATAAAAATTGAGTTGATAAATTTGATAAATCTATTAGTTTATATTTGGTTAGAATAATGAATACATTCGGTAAAAAAATTAATGACAATCTAACGCCTTTTCACCTCTCACACATAGCCTTCCTTATTCATATAATCTAAGTTTCGTAACACTAAAATTCATTATTCAGTGTGCCATGAGTTCTATGTTCATATGTAGGTGTGATCTCCAATTTGTCCAATGTTTACGAGCGCAAATCTTGCATTTTATCTTTTGATGTGACTGTGTTTTGTTTCCATGAGTGTCCTTTGAGTAATGGCGGCCACTCCCCGGAAGGGTGAGGGGAGGGATCACCAACGCGGACCACCAACATTGATATACTCAAATGGACAAGATAGTAGAAGATTCTACTAAGAGAATATATTTCCAATAAATGAGTTTTTATCTTAAAGTGGGAATTTTAAATGAAATGGACGTTTACATGACTTCAAATGAGTTATTCATCCAAATTTTGTAGTGTCAGAATGTAATGAAAATATTTCGATGAACATATACAGAGATGAAAGATAACCAAAACAGATTTCAAGAATACCTGACGCAAGGAATAAATTTGAGCTTACAAAAGCGTAATAAATAACAGATAGCATCGCGAAGAACACGTTTACGGAAAAGCTTAGCAAGAAATTATAACAAAATTGTTATACGCTTGTGTACGTACGTAACATTCATACAGATCCGTACTTAATTTTTATCCTCCCATGCCAAAAAATCGATTTCATTTTATCCTTGGAATTAATTTTGATTTCTGAACGAAATAAACCGTCTGAAACGATGAATATACTAAATAATCATATAAGCCCTCATAAAATGTTAATTTCTTGTCGATTCCACTCCTGTAGGTAATAGTTGATCCTCTTGTACTTTTCAGCGCAGCTTCATCTAGCATTGAAGTCTCTAACGCTCATTAAACAAAACTACAGCAAATTCCTCTCCTGTAATCAAATGCCCATATCCACCCACTCGAATAACTGCTTATGAATGAGAGGGTCAAAGTTCAAATTAGCATGCACTGACAGTGGATGCTAAACGATTGTAAAATGAACTTCTTGAGATATATTCTGTTTTGTCTGGCAAAAAATCCTTTAATGTAATTTAATTTTCTGAATAATTGTGCAGTTGAGTAAACAACACTTCAGCGGCTTTCCAGAATGTGTAAAATAACCAAAAACGGCAATAGATCGTCTGTATCCTGCCGCAAGCGGTGTCCTTATAAGTCCTCCGCTTTGTGATGTTTGATGTTGGCGTGCTGCCGCCAAGACATGGCTACCGAGATCGCAGTCACGTGCCACCCAACCTAAATTAGTCTGTCGCGTAATTAGCAACCGCCGAGCAATTAGGAGCTGCGGCCCCCGGGACCACAGACGCACGACTTCAAGGGAGGCCGAGCGAAAAAAAATCAAGACAACGAATTTCACGGACATTCTAGATTTGTGCTACAAATATTTAATTTTCTCCAATTGACATGTTAATGTTGAGTGACAGAAGAATGGTTTATTTTGTGCACAAGGAAACGATGTCAAACTTCCAAAGAAAAATTCCCCATTAATTTAATACTTATTCGCGAGAGCTGCATCCCACGAATGTTGCTACGGCCTCTGCTGAATTTATTGGATTTTTTCGCGGGCATTTCGTGGTTGTTAACATGTCAAAATTTTTCTTTTTAATGCATGTAAGCTTGATTAATGCGGTACATTATTACCGGGTACACCTTTTTCAAGTAAAGCATCTCTTGAGCTGGAAAACAACTTATTTGTAAAGAGATTTTGGGTGGAACTAATTTTGGATGAAGCAAGACACTAATTTAGAAATTCGATTTCTTTCGATTTTAATTGAAGAATTCACAAGTGAAAAAAACATCATTTATGGTTAACTGCGGCAAAAGTGTAGTGAACGAACGAAACTTAAGTTGGCTACAAATCTGAAAAATTGAGTACTCAGATACCAAAACATGAGGATACTGGGCAAAATAATGACAAAAATTTAGGTCAAACTGACCTGGAAAACCTTATTTATTAATTTATATCATTGAAAAATGAATACATTGCGCGGTGTATATGTAAAATGACGATTTTAGCGCCTCACTAGTGACATTAAAACAGTGATTTTTGTTTTCAACCAAAATGGGCGAGCTTCGTCCGCCTTGACCAAGTTTGACGTTAAATCCTGAGTCCGAGACTATGACGGCAGCTCAAACTCAACATGAGTGGCTTAGTACACTTCGTCATTGTCTTGGACTCAAGACTTCACGTCGAGCTTGGGCAGAGTGGGCGAAACCCGTCCTAAAGTTGGGCGTGAAGCACCACCGGTTGAAACCACAAAACCAAAATTTTAGTGTCACTGACACATTTTCAAGTAATGTCATTTTTAGGTTGATACAGTTTTTGGTTTATTTGGAGCTTGTATGAATTTAAGACCAAAGGAACGTGAAAATCACAAAGTTCTTCTTATTTTATAATACTGAAAAATGTACATGTAATTCAATTGGGATTGATACATTTGGACGAATTCTTTGACTTATTGCCAAGTATCTGGAAATTCCTAACGCTGCCATGTATACGTTTCGGAGAACAACCGCTACAATTTCAGCAGATAATGCTGCTGATATCACAACTTAAAGAAAACACGGTGATTGGAAAAGTAATTCAGTTGCTGAAAGTTTCATGGCGGAATCTCGAGAAAATAAAAAAAAATGCCTGAAGACTTGGATCTACCAATGAACGAATTAATATTTCTTCAATAAACGGCTTTGTTATTTCCACTAGTTAATTACAATTTATGTCCATAATAATAAGCTTTGACATTTATTTTTTTCGTTGTCATGACGATTTTCATACTTTTATGCCATACTGAGTACATTCCACTAGATGACAGCAACGCTCACGCTCACGACTGCGGTTTTTGCTGTTCCACTTGACTCATGGTCGATGTGCCTGGTGCTTCAAGTGGAATGATGCGAGTGTCTGTTAAATGTCAAATAAACTGAAAATTTGTGGTTAGGATCGAAAAGTAAATCATCAATAAGATTTAAACTAACCTGTAGCGAAAAGGATATGCGAATGGAATGAATCCAATATGCGTGTGTAAATTAATCGCTTTTACATAATAAATAATGATAATGAGAGACCATGAAATTATCTGTCATATACGCTATGTCAGTAGCGACGAACGCGACTCCCTGCGGTAGAAATTATAAGCTCTTTACTAATACTGACTGGAGCTGTCAAAACAAAAAAAAAATAGCATAAAGCTAAACTGAATTTTTGAGGCAAATAAATATGGAAAATCCTTTGAAGAAGTGGAAATCATTGGGACAAGGTTTGATTTTTTGTGTCCTGAGTGTTCGCATACACAATTACGCAATGGTGAACTGAAATTTTATTTATTAATTAATCGCGTTTGGGCGTAAGAAACTGAAAAAGTTATCTTCTCAGTTTGCTTTTATGTAATAGTACATACTATCAATCCTTGCACTCCTATGATATTTATTCAACTGTGCTGTACGATTCCAAATCATTGGCTGGTCAGTCTTGAAGCAGATACTTTCTGTGTTAATTTATATGCAATCTGCAGCTGCATGTTTGCAGTTGCAACTGATATTAACAATTGTTCGACCAAAATTTACCTGTAAATAAATTTTTAAAGCAATCATGTAAAAAAACACAGACTTATTATTATATTAGCGAACTTTAGAAATGAGCAGTCAATGTTTCTTATATTGTATAATGTTTGTACAGTATCAATATTGAATTATTATAATTATATTCCAACAATATTATCATTGATTATATATTAAAGACAAAATATCATGAATGAATCCTTATTAATGAGTTTTCACTTATTTAAATGAGTGATGCTTTCGGATAACTCGTATCTGGCAAGCAAATATTGAATCATCAGGCATGGATAATGCTGATTCCTTAATGAAGAATTCAAAACACACCAAATCAGGAAGTTTTTATGATAGTTATACATATTATTTTCAATTCATAAAAATAACTCTTAAATATCAGATAAAGTTATGTGAAATCATGAGAAAAATCAATATTGCTTATCGATTCAATATTCAGCCAATAATTAAACAAAACATACAAAAAGTACACCCGAACGTATGTATTATATTATCATGTCAAGTAGAAAACTATGCTTACACTTATAATAATTTACACATATCTCGACCAATACATTATACAAAGTCGGATTTGTTCCAGGCGTTTCGCGCAAAGTAACTCCCATAATTTCACTAACTTCTTCATTATTTTTAATTTCTTCTTCGTCGCTGACATGTAAACTTTTCACCAATTTTTTCTCTTTGCTCAAACTTTTGGATCTAAATATAGATGAATCAACTTCTTGAGACCCGCATCGAAGTACTATTGTCATTGTAACAAACTTTCTGCTAATTCTGAGTGCCAGTTTTGCAAATTATGTGAATACGTCAAAATTTGTTGATTGTCACGATTTTAAATATATTAGTAAATAAACGCCAAGTGTCGCCACCAGGACGGCGCTCGCGCCGCTCACAACGCTACTGACATAGCGTATTGACAAATGGAAAATCTTGAATCAATTGACATAACTTGGAATCGAAAGTACAAATTGGAAAGACATCTTCTCATTTAATTTGAAATTCTTGGCGATTCCTGCAAAAAATTATGCTACGACCGCTTCAACCCACCTTTCAATCGCGGGCATTGTGAGCTTGAAGTGATCGATATCAATGACATCATCTATGACGCATTTATTATGAACGTCATGACTGCGATCGTCTTGTGGAACGATCAATGAGGCGACATGAGCGTTGCGGTCGTCTAGTGGAACGTACCCAATTGTGATGTTGGTAATGACTATAGACATATTTAAATTATTTATTAAAATTATTATATTATTTGAAGTCAAAATCTATATGAAAGGGAAATACCACTCACTGATTCAATACGAAATCTCAAAACATGTCGACAGGTTGGTAGTATACGGGTAGTAGACGTCAGCTAAGAAAGGATTTTGCAACAGGCCCGAATTGAGGAGGGATTTATATGAAAGTTCTATGGTTTTGCTGGTAGAGGCATAAAATTCGAGAGTTAGGTAGACAATATGGAAAATATAAATACCGCAATATTATTTTTTTGACAGAGTTGGATTAAGAAGATCCAGAGAGAGATAAAACTATTTCCGGGAGCTCTTCTGCTTAAATTATATTGATTTCCTTCAAAAATTAAATGCTTTTAATGCCAATGATAAATACTATATGATTTCTACAATAGGGATAGACTAAGATTGTCAACGGAATATGAAAAAATACGAATTATGCTAAAATCTCGCAGGTAAGTTGTTTGTGGGGGGGGCAAAGATTATTTGAGAATGGATTTTGCGACAGGGCCGAATTAAAGGGTATAAAAGATGATTGCAAGTTTATATGAAAGTTCGATATCTTTGCCGTTGGAGGCATGAAATTTGATATTCACGTAGACAATGTAAGAAAAATATACACCATATCATTATTTTTTCGACAGGGATTGGATCAAGGTAACTCAAAAAAAAACATCATCTGTGGAAGTCTTTTTGTTTCTGAAATCAAAGACTTGAATTATTCACATTCGAAAACCCAATGTTTTTATTGACAATGTAATAATGAATACTGTGATATGATTTTTACAACAGGGATGTATTAAGACTGCCATCGAAATATTGAGAGAAATGCATTACCCTGTAACTTCGTAGATGAATATTTGAGAAAGTATTTTACGGCAGAGAGCAATAAGGACTTTTTCTTAATCTCATATGGTTATTTTCGGGATACCAGAAGTCAGATACGAGCTTTATAAATTTTCATCTGTCTGACAGTCTGTTACTTTGTTTGTCCAGTCTAATCTCTTTAACGCCTTTATCAACTATATTGAAACTTCCTACATTTGTTGTGGGCACCTGCGTAAAGATCTCTGACCTGAAACCATCAACGTACAATAAGTGACACATGAATTGTATTTGTTTGTTCGCATATCATCCATCCAATTGAATTTAAACTTTGTACAGAGTACAGTGCTTATTGACTGTTGCGAGAGAGTTTTCGATACAACAATATTAAAGTAGTAGGTGACGCGCAAGTCGTATCGGATAATTACTGTTCGTTCGCACATCTTCCATACGATTGAGTAGAAACTTTAAATAGTTGTGGTATAGTACTATCAAAGTACGATTCGCATTGCAGTGTAAATATTTCTTTTAACTAATATCTTAATAACTGGTTCAAAAAATTCATTCAATTTATCCTGAATACTCATTATCTGACAGACAACACACACATCTGGACCTGACGAACTGAAATTTTGACACTGCATTCCTATAATGACATAGATAATCACTAATCAAGAATTTCTTAAAATTTCGTCACCAAGCAGGGCAATTCAATATGTTTGTATGGAAAACTATATTTTCCGAGAGTATTATTATATTTGTATGAGAGAGTTAATTGGATCGGCTAACCTTAGAACAGTGCAACAAAAAGATTCTATAGGATAGGGCTACCGCAGGCAAAGACCGTGGTACTGAAGTCAATGAATAATTTCATTTTCATTGATGTCAAGAACTTACCTTGGGCAGACCACGGTTTTCCCGGGTGCTGTAGTCAGTTTTTTTTAAATTTAATTTTCTGCTCGCAGTTTGACTAGGTGCTGTTGTCAATTATTTTGGATTGATTAACTTTAAATTTGAAAAAATCAATAATAATGAAGCACATTGTTTGATCGAGTGCTGCGAACAATTACTATAAATAGTCTTCATTGATTCCAAAAAGTATACATCTATATTTAAATCTGTACTTACTACAAACATACATCTTGTAATCATTTGTCAGAATTGTCGATGTTAGTTAAATCTAGACTTACTACAAACATTATATGTAATCTGGTCAAAAATAAATACTACTACTAATACTACTACTATGCGGGTAATCGGGTGAAGCCGCGGGTAACAGCTAGTCTATTATAAAAATATTTTATTAAACGCTTGAGTCGATATCACACGTCCTTATGTAAACGTAGCATGATCTCCAATTATTTGTACTCTGAAAATATTTGTTCGTAGCAGGATTATTTCGGAATAATTTGGTTGTCCAGCAGACGCTGATTTTTAGTAGTTTGAAATGTTGGTGGTGTTACAGAACTGTTAAAATTGTAGTGTGTCGCGAATTTGTGTCAAAAATACTGTCAACCAAATTTTGAAAGTGTCAAAACTCTTAATAAATTGAAAAAGAGTAGTTTGGAGTGCAGGGTAAGCGAATTCTAGTTCCTCTACTATCGCACATTTTTTTTAGAACATCAAAAATCAATTGAAATTGAAAGTGAGTCAATTTATAATGCAGGAATCTTGTTGAAATTTTGTTAATCCTGTTTTTGATAGAACAACTTATGAAACAATAAATTAGACTGAATTAGCAGTCAAAATAAAAAACATGATATTTATGTTATACTCTTCTGAATCTTCTTGTTATTTGCGAAATATTTGTAACCAATTATCGTTCGACTAATCTTTATAGCTCGCTGTTTGCTCCATTAGCATCGAAAATTTGGACTAGATCCAGTTTTTTCACTTCTGTGTTAGCAAAGTGATTTTCGGAGTTTTTACTGTTCAGCTTTCGATTTCTTTGAATGTACATCAGAATCCTTTTAAATTAGTTCGTTTATTTATGTTACACTAGTTTCGATGCTTGTAAGTCTAATTGAGTTAATGAAACATGAAACTTTCATTATTTTGACACCCTTAGATAATCATAAACATTTTCACAAGCCCTTGATATAAAAGTATTTATACGATATGTTAAATGTTTCATTTAATGTCCAAGTGAAGCGTTCAAAAATATTGTCGCAGATATTAATTTAATGATTTAGCTATGGGAATTGAAATTAACGATCAATAAATTATAACGCATATTAAAACCTCTTTGAAATCATGTTATAGAAGAACGATAATTAATTATAGCACAGGATGCTAGATATAAACACAGAAATTAGCTTTAATAACCAGATCATCTATTAAATAATTCCTACCCCTCATCATAAATCGGCTTAATGCCGACATTTATATAGAAAAATCCCCAAGTGTTTACTGTTTTCAATTCACTACTTAGCCTCACATTAAAAGCCTGATTTACGCGCGGCTAATCATTTGAGAAATTTTTCCCATTGGGTAATTGCGAGGACTTTTATACTCAATCACAGCTAAGAATTTTTGCTAATTAGTAAGTACATGTTTATGTACTAGTGCGTAACTTTGTGTGTGTGTTTGAATGTGTAATAGGCTATTCTCATATGTTACTGGTGACTGTACCGTATATTCGATTCATTATGCAATCAAGTGCTGATGTTGTGGATTTTAATCACACAAAATCACATAAGCTAGTATATTTTGCGAGGCGCAACATCGCAGGGAGGGATTTTGGAAGATTTCCAAAACTCCAAACACTTTAAATAATTTTAAAGTATTTTTTAGTCCGATGGAATTATTGCACGCCTTTAGACACCATTCTTTGGCGTTTTATCGAGTACAGTTTTCCAATTAGACTTAAAGAATATGGCGTATTTCCTGCATATTTTCCTTTTAATTCAAAAATTATTATCAAAAAACTATTGTTTTATTCGGAGGGCTGAGGTAACTCGATCATTTTTAGTTTCAGAGGGCAGCCAAAATGACCAATCTTCGGTCTTATTATGAAAGTACTCTAATTGCAAGCTTTCCGGGAATGTTCAAAAGGAGTCCTTATTCATTTCGGCCCTGTCGTCCTTGCTATCTCCGATAAGCATACAAGCTGGCAATTCTGTAGTATCAGTTCGAATCTCGTGGGATCTCGGTCGTGTATGTAAATCTGCAAGTGGTGAATTCTTTGTCGGTCTAGTACTGAGTCACGGAACCACGTTACGATGTCCTGACTCCTGCTAGAGTCGCCGGCGCGTGCTAATTATAAACGGTGCGAGAACCATTCAGCCATTGTCCCTTATCTGATCCAAACAGCGTGAATTCACTGTAATTGAGACATTACTTTTACATTTTCACGAGCAACCTCAAAATCATCATTAATAACACTTATTTCGATGGTAGGAAAGATGTAAATAGAAAAGGATTCACTCTCTTGTAATTTTAAATTATTTCGTCACATAATGGAATGTTTTTTTGGCTTGTAATGTTACCAGTTACCAATTTGGGTCCTCTTATTAAAAAGTAAATTAATTGATTCCGAAATGCAATTCAGATAGCCGGTTATGGAGCATGTTATGGATAATTGACAAATTGCAGTCCATGTAGGACAGAAACTGTACCAACTAATTAAGGTGTGATTAAAAGAGAAAATAACAACTCAGCATTTTAAATTACAAATTGATAACTGACTATAAACAATTATATTAAGACAACTTTGATAATTTTATCGTATCATGTAAGGATTAAAGCAAATAATCAATTAATGTATCGAATTAAATGTCAAATGATCAATAGATATCCGTGCTTCAGTCTCGTGGCACAACATCCGCGAAGCACCTTCCCGTCTTCGTGATCTCGTTCTTCGCATTATCAGAGCAGGTAGATCACAATACGATCACTATTAAGTAAAGTTCAAGAACGCTGAAGATCCGAGCGAAGACGGTGTTAGAATAGTGAAAAAAATTGAACTTTATGAATACAAAAAGCTCAATTAGTAAATTGGGAGCGCCTGAGAAATAATTTATTTTTTGTGGATGAAATTGAGTTGCTGTTGCCATTAACTTTTTATAATATATTATTAATGACATTACACGACTGTATTGCTTTAGAGGGTCTCATCCCTAATGAGAGGAGGTCTCCGTGTCATTTCGTGCATCGAATGATATTAATTACAATGGGTTCAATTGATCAACCTTGGTATTTATATATTCTCACACTTGGTTTAGGTGCTCCTGATGTCGCGATTCAAGCAAACCTTGGCCGAGTTCACCAGCACGCGGACTACAAAAATTGCGGAACTATTACCACTGAATGCGGAGGTTTGCTATTTGTTGAAGGGAACCAGAGCGATGCAAAGTCCAGGGACAACGGAAGAGGAATCTTATTGTGTTGGTTTAACACTCGCACCTTCTAGTTAGGTAATATTTAATTGGAGTGCAGTCACGATTGATATGCTCTAGTTTAGAATAAATGGAAGCGAAAAATCCAACCAGAATGGGTTTGACATTTGACATTTCTAGTGGGAAGCACTTCTGAATTAATAATTTTGGTTGTTCGTCCTTGCTCTATTGTTATAAATGAAATGATGGTAGAGAGGCGATTTGATGATTCGTGACACAATTATTACAATTGGAAATAAATCTTGAAAGGTCAATGCCGGAAATGATTATTTCATTTGTGCTATGAATAATTTGCGCTCTTAAATTTAAATAATTTGATGATACTGTGCACATTTCTCGATAAATTCATTGTGTACTTCAGTATGCAAAACAAGTAAAAAACCTATTCTTGTTAAAATGTTCTGTATAAGGCAGATGATTCATTGATATTTTTATCTCGGTTAAAAGTTGAACCTGCTTCACGTAACTTCGTTGCATGCAAGTATTTCCGATCTAGATTTTATTACGGTTCATGAATGCAGATGGTACATTCTGAAACGGGACTGCGGTCCTTACCAAACTCTTTACAAATTGTACATTCTGCACGACTTAACAACTCACTTCAATAAAAAAATTTCAACACTTCTTGATATCGGTTGAAATTAATGGGAGTTTTTGAAATGTTTTGAAAACACGGAACATAAAGCTTATCATTGAACCAGGATGAAAATATTTTTTTGAGAACTACTAGTACGTAATATTCTACCAAATAAAGTAATAATTGCACAAGGCTATAAAAGGAACTCTTATATTATGCATGCTACCGAAAAAATGATCCAAATCTTAATAGGGTCAGTTTTCGAGACATTTGCTGGTGTAAAAACATTTTTTATTTCTGTTCTGCAACAAAATTCGATGTGAGATTCTTATTTGATGAACGGGTGGAAAACTGTCATATCTTTTGATAGTTCACAAGCAATCACGTCCGCCATTACAAGCCCACAAGTCCACAATAAAGCAGTAGTGAGTGCAATTGAATCCGATGAAATCTGGTAGCGCAAACCATGAAGGCATATTAAGCTCCGTATTCATGGATGTCTCGTAGCGAGATAAACGCGTTGTTCAAGCCATTTTATAAAGTTCTAGCCTAGATGCCTGGAAGATACCTCACACAAAAAAATCTGCATGTTTTACGTTCCCACGAGATATGACTTTTGGAGATGATTCACTTAGATCGAGATCTAGATGTTGTTGAAGCATCTGCATATGTGGGACGATGTAAGAGCAAATTAATCAAAATACTTCCTTCAAAGTCAGTCAAACCGTTAAGAATTCCATACAATTGCTCGTTCGTTGAAAAAATCGAATTAAATTTATAGTGAAGCTAATAAGGAAAATATCCTAGGCCTTCGGCATCGGCAATTTCATGACACAACTAAACTGCATTGTGAAGATCCGCACACAATAAGAATAGAGGAATGAATTCTCATTATGCCATATGCACTCGCAATGTTCAAGTATTGTTTTAATATTTACTACAGACTTAGCTGAGTTGGCTTCGGCCTCTTTGAATCAAAGACTGCCTGGGAATACTATTATTAAATTCCACAATTTCGATTAGTTTATTTTATGTTGTTACTTGGAACTCGAGGCTATTTTCCTAAGAATTGTAACCAACGAATTTTATTGTTTCGTTATCCATGCGAAAGATATGTATAAGTGCAATTTTAACAAAATCAAAGAAAGTTTTTAAATATTTGTCCATTTTTTTTTTGACAGGATCGTCATGACAACGAAATGAATAAATGTCAAATACTACTCATTTTTATTAATATTGACATAAATTGTACAATGTATTTGCAGATATTGTAATACCTGAAAATAACAATCGTTTGTTGAAGAAATATTAATTCGTTCATTAGTAGATCCAATTCTTCGGACAATTTTGCTTTTATTTTCTTGCGATTCTGCAGTGTAACCTTCAGCAACTGAATTATTTTTCCGATCACAGGTTCTTTTCGAAGCTGTGATATCAGCACCGCTATGTTCTGCGAAAAGAGTGACCCGCATACGAGCCCAGAATCATATCATGTAGGCCCAAATAAGATTACCACTAAATAATATTGCCTTTTTGTTTTAAAACTGCCTATATTCGTTTGTATGTTGTATTTTATAAACTCTGACAATCATCTGAAATGAATAAATTCCAAATTTGAGTGAACCTTTCCTTCAATTCAGGCACTGTTCTGGCCGAACTAGCTTGCAATTGCAACTTTTTTCAATTTTATGCCAGAGCGTTCCAATAGGCAGAAAATCGAAACTACTGGACGTCCAATTTAATAAAATAAAATTATACTTTCATAGCTATGTCTTGACTTCTTTAGTTGTGTGTCATTGCTAGAAAATGTACTGATTTCCTGCAGACTTCAAAAATTCTATAGATGGTATCAGATCGATTTTAAGAATACTTATTAAATTTATTAGCATTGTCAGTTCCTTTTAAAGAGCAATATTCCAGCACCTTGAGCAGATATGTATCCCAATATTATGAAAGATGCAGGAAATTTCAATTTTCTCGTGAACAGACGGTTTCATATGTTTCGTTTTTTGTTCTTAAAACCTAACTTCTATAATCATCTACATCTACACAAACTTCAAATCTGGATTCGTCCCTCTAAATTACTAAATTCCATTCGGTTTATGTCCAATTTTCATAAGTTTTTGCCCACATTATTTCTGCTTAACTATTAGAACTAGTTTTTATCTTACTTATAAATTTGAATAAATTATGTGTAATTGTTTTATCTTATCGATTGACATATTCACCGTATAAAAGTTTTTTTTTCGATCCCAAAAATTTTTCTCCAGTTTGTTTAATTTATTCCACGGTTATTTCTTTACAGTTTGCACGGCAATTCAGTTCCAATATGTGGCGCAAAAATCTTAAACTTGCTTCTGATATTTCAGAAGTTTCTCCCAAATTCAATTTTTGTTGCGCTGACTCGATTGATTCATACAATTTTACAATATTTCTTACAGTATAACGGTATTCTTTCAATTGACTGGCAATTTTGTCATAATAATTACCAGAATTGTACAATTCAACTATAACTTCACGTAAATCGTTTGACAAAGCTCTACAACGAACCATAATTGCAAAATTATCATTGTTACACTAATTGTCAGTGATCTATAAACAGGAACACTCTTGAAGATGAATATGATGATGCAAGTTTTGTAGTCATGGGCCAAATGATATGAATTGCTTGCTATATTTTCAAGTTAGCGATTTTATGTTTATGCATGATTATTCACTTGAAATTTTATCATAAATATTAGCCAGATTATACTGTTCAAAATAGTTATTTGTGTATCAAGGCCGTAAAGGTTATCTTTTTTGGTCGAATCTGTTGTTTGCGGTCGAAGCGTAGGTGAGGCTGCAATTCAGGTGAGACCATAAAAGAACTGTAGGCCGAGGTGCACACAACGTTTTTTAGGTGATCATCACGAAATAATTTGAAATCACAAAATTGTATCTATCTATTTCTAAAACATTGCAATTGTAAATCTTAGTTGCCGTTGGAATTGTTTTTTTTTATTGTCTTCTATCAAAGTGACATTTGTAAAAAATGCGTATCATTTTCTTGAATTGCACGAACTATAAAGATTGTCGGAAGAATAAAATATGTATTTCGGCGAAAACTGTTTGTTGAAGAGTTCATCAAGCAGCCTATGTAGGAAGATATGAAGTGTTTATGAAGTAGTTTTGACAGATCAGTCC
Source organism: Dromius quadrimaculatus (assembly GCA_963989225.1). Taxonomy (NCBI): domain Eukaryota; kingdom Metazoa; phylum Arthropoda; class Insecta; order Coleoptera; family Carabidae; genus Dromius; species Dromius quadrimaculatus. The sequence goes on from OZ022329.1 coordinate 9,414,811, forward strand.
CAAAAAAGTAATATTTGACAGATCTCTCCCAAGAAGTAAAATTTGACAGATGTGTACCAAAAAGTAAAACTTCACAGCCGCAAAAGGAGCCATGGAAACACTTTTTTTGTTATGATCGCCTAAAATAGTTATTTGTGTATCAAGGCCGTAAAGATTATCTTTTTTGGTCGAATCTGTTGTTTGCGGCCGAAGCGTAGCTGAGGCTGCAATTCAGGTGAGACCAAAAAAGAACTGTAGGCCGAGGTACACACAACATTTTTTAGGCGATCATCACGAAATAATTCAAAATTACAAAATTTTATCTATTTATTTCTAAAACATTGCAATTGTAAATCTTAGTTACCGTTGAAATTGTTTTATTTTATTGTCTTCTAATCAAAGCGACATTTGTAAAAAATGCGTTTTAAATTCTTGAATTGCACGAACTATGAAGGTTGACGGAAGAATATAATATGTATTTCGGCGAAAACTGTTTCTTAAAGAGTTCATCAAGAAGTTCATTTAGATAGGTATGAAGTGTTTATGAAGTAGTTTTTGACAGATCAGTCCCAAAAAAGTAATATTTGACAGATCAGTCCCAAAAAGTAAAATATGACAGATTTGTACCAAAAAGTGAAACTTCACGGCCGCAAAAGGAGCCATAGAAACAACTTTTTTGTTATGATCGCCTAAAAAATATATATACTGAGTAAATCAATTTTTCTCTAAACTATGACAATACAATTTCTTAAATATTTATTTCGAAAAGTTTGTGCTAGGCCAAATGATATGATCCTGAGCTCGTACATTGCCGCGTTAGAAATTTCCAGATACTTGGCAATAAGTCCAGGAATTCATCCAAATGTATTAACTCCAATTGGGTTATGTGTACATTTTTCAGAATTATGAAATAAAAAGAGTTTCGTATTTTGCTCATTTCTTGGTCTTAAATACATCTAATTTTTAATAATACTAATGTAATCCACCGCGTCACCATCATTCAAAATCGTCCTGTATGTCTTTGTGTCTTTAATATAAACAACTATAATAAAGTTTTCCACTTTCACATAATCAGTATATAAATTATGGAACTCAACACGTCGACAAGCTCCAAATAAACCAATAATTGCAACAACCTGAAAATGATGCTCTTTGAGAAAGAATTCTAATGCCGATTTAGTTGTATATTACACTACAAGGGCCCAAAGTTGAATTTTCGCCACGCAGGACTGAGATTTCAATTTTTGGCCCTGGTAGTGTATGCGATTTTTCTTCATAGCTAGTCGAAAGTACGTTATTAATTCCCTATCTATCTATCTATCTTTAATGTGTGCTCCGGTATAGGGACTCCCGTGGGCCCCTCTTCAGAGTGATGTGTGAGTATAAGTGTGCCTAAGCTAAGTTGTTTTTTTGTGTCATATGTCCAAGGTAGATCACTTTAAATGTTAATAAGCATGTTTTTCATGCCTGTCCCGACATTAGCGGCACGAGCGAAGCGAGTGCTGCTGGTCGTCGAGTATAAATATGCATGAGTAGATATTTTATGAAGAATTTTATCAATTGCCATTTGAAAATACTGCAGACTTGTCTGGTTAATAACCAACAGAAAAATTCTTGAGGAAAGCAGTAATTCCAGAAAAATTCGTGATGTCAATATTGTCTTTGACCCATAGCATGCATTTTAATTTGGAGAGTATACACCACAATGATGAAGTCTTTCAATTTCTTGACTTATAAAGATACAAAGATTAAAATAGGAATTGAGGTGTGAAGAGTGTTAAAAGGACATTAATGCTTGAGGTCAACAGTGTACTTGCCGAGAACCTTCGGCCTAAGGTGTGTATGTTGATCGTAGGCATTATCGTCCGTTCTACTCCCGCGGTGCCTTCAATGTTTAATGTCCGACTAATGTACTATTTCAATCAAATTTTTTAGCAGTGTATGTCCTGTCATTGTGATTTCTGTCAGAGAAATTATTCTAATTACTTGCTGTAACTATTCTTGTTTCTCATATCCTTGCAGATTATTTTGAAAAATAATGCCTTCGGGTACTATTTGTTACGTAATTGCCAAAATTCGTAATATTCTTTCGTATAGCTTACTTCTGATTTTTTGGAATTAACTTTAATTCGACTACTGAAACTGTTTTCAACATTTCTTCATTCACTGCTGAATTATCGCATTCATTTTTCGTGCCATCATACTATGGATTATAAATTAATTTTGTAATATATTGTACCACAGTACTGTGGAAAATTAGGCTACAAACTCCAAAGAGGAAGATCCGGCATCAATAATAAACATCGTACTGGAAGATCTGTTTCTGTCAAATTACACATGAAATGATTTTTGTTGAATCATATTGCTGAGATATACAATATTTCAACAAGATTTCTCCGTGAGAATAATAATAAATCAAAGATTCAAAAAATTTAAAGTTGTTGGTACTTACGTACAAAGGATGGAAGAATAACTTCCAAGGATTATAAAGACCTCATCTTATTTCTCGGAGATATTATAGCGTTCAACACTCAAGATTTAAAGAAGACCAATCAATTTCATCTCCTTTAGAATAATAATTAATTTTGAACTGAACCAGCGATCCTGAGTTTTTAAAGTTATAGGGACTAATGTAGGAAGGATGAATTAATAACTTTCAAGAATCAAAAGGGCCCCACTTTTCTTATTGACAATATTATAGCGTTCAACATTTAAGATAAACTGTAACTCTTGTTTTAGATTAATTATTATTTTCAGACCAAACTGGAGATCCACAATGTATAATTTTTTCTAGAGCTTAAAGGACGCCAGACTTTTTTTTGCATTTTGAAAACCACACTTGTATCTTCGTATACAAGACTCTAGTTTTTAATTGACATTGAATCTTGGTAATTGTGGAATGTCAGGACCATTGAAAGAGTGAAAGTGATCTCCGATGATCCAGATCCGCTTTGCGATCGCAGCAGGTCGACAACAATGCAAAAGCGCGGCGTGAGGGGTATGAATGCCGCTATTAACATAGTGCCCTGTTTACTTGGAGAGCATCTTCACGCCAATAGTACCAGTGACATTTAGACTCGCGCCTACAAACAACCGCGCGACTAGAAACTGTTCACTTGCAAAATGTACTCTTAGAAATGTTCAACATCAATAAACTTTAACGGAACACCGCAAAAGACAAAGAACAAGTGCACCTAGCTACAATATTTATTGCCGTGTCTTTTCTCCAATTCTAGATGCAACATTTCTACTAGAGAAACGACAAAATACTTAAAGAAGAAATATTACAAAAGATTTTTCAAAATCAGTAATTATTAACAATCAAGTGGGCGATTATCTCGCTCCATATTATCAACATAGCTAAAACCAGATCATGTAGCTCATCGGAAGTAATTTGTCAGACGATCAAGTATTACCTACTCAGTTATGAGCATTGTGAAACTTTTTTTTGTACTTTATTGTTGATTTTTTGGATCAAGGCACCTGTGCGGATGTAATGTAATGGTCATTGTTATTCGAAACAAATGAATGACACTATTAATCCTATGAATTACGAAAATGCTTGAGTTTTTATGAGGTTACAGAATTATGATGTAATGTTCATCGTCTTCATTACCAATTTCACGACTCCTAATGTGTATCCATTTCGAGTATATTTTTTAGTTTCCCTCCGGCCTTGATTACATCGCGCGAGGAGAATCTTCCGTTTGGAACAAGGAGATTTGCAAACGATGCGCCAGACTACAAGAATGGGAATTGTATAATTAAATATGATAACTACTTCAAGGTGAATTATTATTCAGTGCAATTAATTTTTTGTCATGAGTAGCAATTGTTCTGTTACTGAGTAAAACAATTGAATCTGCCAGATGATTATGGTAATGTGATCGGAGATGAAACAAAATTCATTAATATTTATTTATAGTTCTTACTGCTTACAATTGATCTAGGGAATTATTACCAGAATTGATCCATTTTGAAGCTTCTCGTATCTCCTAAGATAATAATCCTTCAATTAAATTAAGAACCGAATGCTACTTGATGCTTTAATCATTATGATTTAGTATAGAAGCAATTTTCATTCTTGATTTTTCAACCCTGTTGGTTAAAGCAGTGGGGTTAATAAGGCAACAGAAATCTGTCACACTTTCAAAGTTCATATCTCCTCAAAAAAAATAAATATATATTGTAGAATAATGAACCAAACGCTAGTAGAAAGCTTATGTAGTACCATTTATTATAAAACCCTTTATCATTCAATCCATAGCTGCGCCTCTTGCCTTTTTTGTCATAATTGGCATATTTGTTTTTACTTTTTACATAACGACACCTCGCGGGGACCGCTCCAAAAATTTTGATGACTGTAATAATTTTTAATGTTGTGAAAACTGTATTCATTAATTTTTAAGTACAATATTTTATGTATTGGGTGCATCAGACTTCAAACAGGTATCTTGAGATTACAAAATCCTGTTTTGGAATATCTCACATAAATCCGCTTCAACTGGAGGATTTAGAATTGTAAAATATTTTGTGATTCGAATAAAAAATCAACTAGTTCTTCAGGAGCGTGGTGACCTTAAGAAGAAATGAAAAAATCGTTAAAGCGTAGAGGCACGTATCCCCCGTGTCTATTGCTCCCAAGAGGGTCCGGAACTCCTTAAATGCGCACGCGCACTAAGCTTGAGGAAGTGACGCACTGCTACCGGATTGTTATTTATTATATTAGAATTTTACCTAATCCGGAGGAAAATGGACATATGCGCACATTAGAAAAGCTATAGAAATAAATAACAATTCATCGTTTCGATCTCAGGATGGAAATGAGTGTACAATATATAATTTATTTTTCACTTCGTGGTAAAAACATTTCAAAACAATGCACGTTTTGGCGTTTAAGAAGTAAGTAAACATCACGCAAACAATAATAGCAAGAACCGTGCTTTTCGAGAATTCCCGTGCCATACTCGTACAATTCCTTCAAGCCAATGAATTATTCATGATGCGAAATCACTTACAAACCACCCTGTACAAATAGCACCAGATGTAATGTCGAGAAACCTTAAAATTAACTGTGATTCCTGTGCTAATTGATTTTTAACAGGACAATTAAAATTGTTGGCGATGATTTGTTGCCCATATGGTGAGCTAACGCGCTTACTGATACATATGGTGTTATAGTAGGATGTGATACGGGAGATAAATGGGTGTTTTCACCACTCATGAGAATTATATACGTTTTGTTCCACCTGGATGCCTTTCAAAGTTGTCTATCTGAAGTTTGTAGCTTTCTAGGAATCACTTTGTTCATTCTTTTTCCTCAATTATTGTAGAAACCCACAATGACAAAAATTTCTACTGTATGAATCATCATTTCTCAAAAAACATTCAAAAAAATATATTGCCAACTTCCTTTGAATCTTGGAAAAAATTTGATCATTAAGAAACTGAATTTGTAACATTTTTCTTCTTATAATCATTCTAGTTCTGGCACCTATGACCAGTGCACAAAAAAACAAAATAGCCTTGAAAGTTACAGGTAATCTATTGGAGTAAATATTTGGAGAAAAACAATTCTTCAGACGTTCCACTATTTATGACTATGAGCCGCATAAGCATAGCAACTGATGTCAATAAAACAGTATGTACTATGAGGAATCACCGACATATAATAACACAACATCAACACATTTGGTCATATCCCATCTGTGCCAGTGAAATGTTCCTAATCCAGTCATTAATCTAATCCTACACAAAAATATGGACGTTAGCGCCAAACGAAAGCTCCTGCATTTGACCATCATTCAAGTACTTCTATTGCTAATACAAAGGGTTCTACGAAAGGCTATATTAAATTCCAATAATATTTAGATTTCATTTTTATTTTATTCAATAAAATAACACATATATTCACCTATGTGTCATAGGAATTTCTGTTATTGGTTTCGGAAACGAGAGCAAGATATTATGGACATACATTGAAATAATTTTGGTATGTAGAAAGTTGCAATATATTTATTCGGAAAAGCTAATAGACCATATGTTTTACGAAAATCAAATAATCATATCACATTTAAAAATATTCCAGGAAAATAAGAAGAAAAATGCTCAAAAAAAGACAAAACTGAGATAAAACATTGAGGTTCAGATAAAAATTAGGCAAATAGAAAGCCTTTACGGTGCATATTCTGCGTTTACTAAGAATTAATCCTTTGGTGCAGTTGTCCACACATTTTTGTACAATTTTTCTGGTCAAAAATGACAGGGCAAACATTTCAGGATATCTACTTGAGTACTAGGTCAAGTTTTCTGACTCGTAAAAACTATAACAATCAATCTATTTACTTAAAAAGCTTCAGATATTGTAAATTAATCTTTCCAAACATATTTTTGGCAATTTAATTTAATTATTATTATTTTTTCATGGATACTTGGCATTTGTATTTTATTCATTAAATTGACTAGATTTATTTCACAACTGGTTGTTTTAGGATATTGAATTTCTGCACAGATATTAAAGATATTCTAATCAATTCGTAGTATAAATTTCAATCCAGTATTTAGATTAGTTCATGAATTGTAGTATGTATTGATTACTGTTTCGCGTTCATTAATTATAGCCCTTTATTTCTGAAATTAAAATATTGACCATATCAGTTCAATTCATAGAAGATAGAGATTTATTCTACAACTAACTATCATGGATATACTTTTTTAAATCAATGAAAAAAAAATTGTTTGGCGCTGGGAAAATTCCGAAAATTTCTTCTTGTTCTATTATATGGCCAATCAATTCACTTGACTTTCCTATGAGAATATAATAACAGTCGCAGATTTTCTATACAGAAGTTTGGAGTTTTCAATTTATTCCCATAGGAAAAGATGTAAAAAAAAGTGATTATTTATGTCATTTTAGGAATGCAGTGTCAAAATTTGTTGTCAAATCATAAGTATTCAGATAAACAAATTTAGAACTTCATAAACAGAAATATATTGACTATGAATTATCTTAACCATTTATTAAGTCATTAATTATTAAAATTATTCACTCTGCAGCGGAAGTCGTAATCGACTAACACTTGGTCAGAAATTTTCACAAACATCACCAATAACTACTCAGAATTTCAACTCAATCAGATAAACGATGCGCGGATGGACAATTATCCGATGCGGCTTGCGCGCCATATATTGAACATAAGTATTGTTATGTTAGAAACTTGAACACAAGTGCCAATAATAATTCTACATAGTTTCAACTAAATCGGATGAACGATACGCGAACAAGCAACTACGACCTGTGCACCACTGATTGTATGTTGATAATGATATGCAAGAAATATGCTAGTACCAGTAGCAACTGTACAAAGTTTTAACTCAATCGGATCATTGAGCGTTAAGCAAATGCCAGCGTTAACAGTATGAAATTTCAATTCAATCGATTCAGTTGTTTCGAACATTAGCCAGGACAAATAAACAGACAGACAAAAATCTAAAAAACGTGTGCCTCTGTTTTGTTATCCTGCAAATAACCATATGAGATTAAAAAAAAATCGTTTATTTATATGCATAGACTAGGGCTTCTCGTTCATGAGGAGTGTAAAGCTATGGAAAGCTGCGAAGTCGAGCTCGTCCGAATTCACGCGAATGATCCAAACGTATGGTTCAGAGATGAGATATAGTACAGGTCAATTTATTTTAGCATGAGTTTACTTCGCTAATAGCATGGTAAACCGCGGCACAGCATGAAGTCTATTTACCTGTGAAAAAGGGTGGTATTGAGAATATTTTTCTTTTAAGTAAATTTCTGTATTTTTCCTAGAACATAATATTTAGATGTAAGAAAAAAGTATTTGGTAATTATTTTATATATATTACAATTTTAAAATTTGAATTTATACTGAAACTGTAACTTTTTTTTTAAATTCAAGCTAATATTTAAAATAAAAGTCAAAATAATCATAGTACAGCCCAGAAAAAAGAAAATTTATTAGCTGCTTATAGCCCCCTTACTGTGAGGATTTCCTAAAGCCATGCTAAAATAATTTGTCCTGTACTATACGTCCACTGGTCTCGTATCATTCGTTAGTGTACGTGCGTACGACTGCCGAAGTGCGAAACGATCGCATTCTGTAAGGATTTCATTTGCGAACGAATGCGAATCACAGATTGCAAAACCATAACAAAAATTGACAGAGTGTTATCGTTGTCCCTGGTGGTAATTTTTCATTTTCAAGCTCAAATTTTTTCTCGAGGATAAAGCAGAATTTTCACTTGAAAATAGGAAAAATATTGGTCATCGTCACAAATGAGAAAATTCATTATCCTCCATGCTTTTAACATAAATATCTATCGACTTACATTTTCCATCTTCTTCAATATTGTCTGTGATATACGTCAAGGTATCTGAGGTAATAATTCCAATGTTATTAATTCTTCATCAGAATCATCACACAAATCGTTTCTGAGTGCCAATGCGATAGTTTGTACGAATTCCGCGCAAATACAGCAGTAATGAACAATCTGCAGTCACACAATTTCGTACGAATGGAGTTCGACCAAAATCGCCATTTCGCAGTTTTCAACTTTCTGCTCCCTTTGCATGAGAAACGTACGTAATATTGCATCTAATATTTTGGAAAATAATTAATTCACTTACAAAATTTAGTTTTATTACATTAGTAGGATGTGTGTATTATGTCCGAATGTATAAGAATAGAAGATTTTAGAATTATAGCAATATCTTTAATCAAATTCACAAAATTCATTATTTCAAAATTGTATTCAATACAACAATTCATCGTTTTCTTGTAATATATTGTCCAATGACTTTTCCTTAATTTTTGAGAATAACAATTAGTGTATTCAAAGCATACAGATGGCAGCACAGATTTTGACTCCAATCTCAGCTGTTATGTGGAAGTGCAATGAACTTGAAGCCATTTTATTTTGTAAGAGATGCACTAATTATATGAAAAAATACGTGAAATTCCTAAATAGAGATCAATTTTCTTGACAGTGAAATATAGGTATTATTAATAGATCAAATGGTTGATGCTAGAGACGTTATTCAGCAAATCTAATTTACCTTTCAAATTATGCAAAAATAAAATTAAGAAGTCAAGTTGAGATCAATTTCAATCGACAAGTGTCATTCCTCTAATAAATGTCAAACATTCATATCGGACCAAATGCACACGGTGGAATTTCTGGAAAAACTTTGCTAAATTTTAACTGGAAAAAGTTGAAAGGAAACATTGTTCTACTTGATGAATTTTATTACTGGTTAAAATTAATGTACTTATTTAAGTTACACCCTGTATAGAAATTCATCGCTTTTTTAGCTCATTTAGCACTAAATGCTAATTTATTCTACAACTAGTCAATCCAGAACGTTAAAATTTTGTTGGAATATTAAAAATTGTCGTATATATAACAAATATTAATTTAAAATCTCGATTATTATCCATTCATAAGTTACAGATATTGATTCATGATGATAAAAAAAGGAATAAATTAGGCAGTTCATTTCACACAAAATATGAGCTTATTTTACAAGTAGTTGTTCTGCAACGTTTAAACTTTGTCTCATATATTACTAACATATTATTATGCGCTCGTGAATTGTAGCCATTGATTTACTACAAAATATTAATTTATTTGTTTCTATTGTACAGCCGATTTTTGACCACGGTATCAATTAATATTCTTAAATAAATCCTGTTTACTCAACTGATGTCAGATTCCATGATTTCATATCTTATGAGTCAGTTCAATTCACCGCAGAAGCTTGGACTTGTGGTCGATTAGTGTGAGAACTCTTTCTATAACATCCAGGATCTAAAGTGTATTTAGTATTTGATGATTTAACTAATTTGCTTTTGTTGTTTTCACGGTCAAAAGAGAAAGAGATACATCAGTATTTATTTATAATTAATACTTCATCCCCCTCGATAACATCGAATAACAATCTATTTATCATTGATTGCTTATTTACATCAGAAAAGGAAGTCCACGTTTGTTTTCTCACCTACAAAGTGTAAATCGTTGGTTTAATCCGCGGTGGAGAATTATAGGTGTGCATGGCGCGTTAATTAACAAACACACATACACACGAACTTAAAACACGCAGAGCTTTCGACACTATCCGCTCCTATAAATAAATACAACAGATCTGCGATAATTTCGCGCTAGAATTTAACGCTTTTCTGAAACAGACCCAAATTGTTTATTTGTAATGGATATCTGATATCGCAAAAATTTTATATTATGGTCCTGATGTACTCTTTGTTCTCAATGATTGTTTAATCAGTTGATGTATCTTTTGTAAAGCAAATGCAATCATGATCAAGATAACTTGATTAAAGTTTAGGTGATTCCAAAGGAATCCCAAGGTATCGTTCCTATTGTTCAACATAATGCTTCGTGTATAGATAAACACGTACATTTTTTACTAAATATGTGATTTATTGTTATACATTGTGCCTCAGGAAATCCTCTTACATTTATTGGCATTGAACTCCTTTAGTCACCCTTAAAATATTAATATTTTGTTGAAAACAGTTATTTTATTAATACTAAAGCCGTATTTACGCGATATATCGATACTCTAATTTTTAATTTTAAGGGAATCTAATTTATAGTTTAATATTTGTTGATTACTTGATTACAACAATCGGCTAATGGTCAGTCGGTTTTTGGGGAGATATCAGTTTAAAAATGACTACAGAACGTATCCAAAAAGGGTAATTTATCTAACGCTTTGTGGTCGACGTCCGTTAATGTGTGAACAATGTTCATTCGTATGCAACATGGTTGTCGCATCGATCAACAAATAGAAAACGTGAAATTGATTAATGAACGGACCCGCTTTTTTCAAACTAACTTGACTTTAGTTGATTCTTGCAGAGAGATTTGTGCATACTTGGCCACATCTATCGTTGCTTGCATTGCGATTTGTTATCAATTCAATCGTAGTATTCCGAATTTGGCATGAAGATGGATTCTGTATGTCACGTTGAATTGATTAGATCTACTGAACAAAATTTAAATTCGTTTTGATTACAACAAGCAAAATAATTATTCATTTTTAATGTTATGTGCGGTTATATTCTTCGTGAAATATTTTTACGCTTACAAGTAATAAATTTTGTGAAATTCTTAAAAAAGTGGGCAAGTTTAATTGGTCATTACTGGGCACGAACGGGCATAAATGTCGCAACAAAGGCGTGCTAATGATCTTGGTGATATTTTGATGCTAGATGGTTTCCTGATTAAAAATTAAGTTTGAAAATACCGCCTAATTAACAATTTTGGATGTTTATCATAAAAAGAAGTGAAGATGACATTTAGTATTGCTCATAAAATATAATTTTTTCAGGTTTATGTTGCTTATAAATAAATCGATTTCTAAAGTAGTGATATATTTGATTCTGCTCCATTGTATGTAAATTTAATCGATGAACTCCCTTCGAATGGAAATAACTAGACTATAGATAAAAGAGTATACGTTGTGTGTCATAATTTAGACTTCTTTACCGCTTATGATAATCGAACTTTATGATAATAGCAAAATGGCAAATAAAATTAAAACTTCACGTTTTAAAGGCGTAATAAATTCAATTTTCTTGTAAACAGCCAACGAGTCTCCTACACCATAAGGTTTTAGTGGTTTTAGTACAAGCGCAGGACCGTATCCGCTAATTAATAATTAATATTCAAATTTTAATACGTAAACATGAATATTAAATAATTTAAGCCGAAGAAATCATACTCACTGATTTTAAATTGCTGAATTATGTTTCGATACGAGTTAATTTTGTTTTTATCATAAATAATTGTAAATTTGTTGAATACTGTACTGTTACTAAACATTTTAGTGACTAACGAATGTTTAGACTGGGATCTACAGATCGTAAACATTTTAGAAGAAATTTAATTTAATTGTTAATTACTGCTAGTAATCATTTAAGGGCTGTTAAAATACAACATTGTTGCACTTTTATAGTAGTAAACTAAATTTACTTGCATTCCGCCTCGTCTCGCCTTGATTTGGCTGCATTTGGGGCTAAATTTGTAATCAAAATATCTATTTTAGAGTATAAAGAGCCTTTTTAATGTAGATGCTCGGTTACTTCTAAAAAAATTAATATATTGAACAGCTTTTTTATATATGCTAACTTCATTAGGAATAAATGGAACACAAGTCTCCTATAAGCGTTTAGTGCATTATTCTATGATTTTCATTTTAGGAGAAATTAGTTTTAAAAGTTTGACACATTTTTGTTGCACTTTTTAACCGCTTTAGTCGATAGTCTCGGAGAATGAAGGGTCAGACCTAGTTTTATAATAAATGGTACTAAAAGGCTTCCTATTGAAGTTTGGTCTATGTAATATTCAATGTTTTTTATTCCAGGAAACACAAGTTTTGAAAGTGAGATCCATTTTGATTGCATTATTCAACTCCTTAAACAAGCAGGGTGAGAATGATTTTATGATAAATGAAATTTGATAGTATTTCTATTGTAGATTCAAATTGAATTATAGAGAGCTTCATTTATTATGCTGCCGTATTTAAGGGCTGGTGAGATAAGAGTTGGGAGATAAAGGGTTGAAACTGCTTTTATGATATATAAGATTACATAACCTATCCATTATCATTAGGTTCATTATGGGAGATATAAGCACTGAAAATGTGATAGATGAAGTCAGTTTTGCCTGTACACTCTCAAAATTTTAGGTAAATTACAAAAAAAACCATAAAAAACGCCAAAAATTGGCAGTTTTGGTAAGAAAAAAATTTACGGAACTATAGACCATGATTCTTATGTATTTTGGTCCGCTAAATCCTAATCTGAAGTTTATTCAACCATAAGCCTTTTAAAATTTAAGTAAATTACAAAAAAACCCCTGAAAATTGCAGTTATTGTGATAAAATAAATTCTATAGAGCTAGATTTTTATGTAGTTCGAAATTGATGATGTGATGAGAATCATTTTCTAACCTTCAATTTTTGCAATTTTTTGTAATTTTTAGGGTTTTTTTCGCAGTTTACTTAGATTTTAAATGGCTTATGATTGAATAAATTTCAGATTTGGATTCAGCAGACCAAAATACTTGGTCTTTAGTTCCATAAATTTTTTTTCACCAAAACTGCTAATTTTTGTCGATTTTTATGGTTTTTTGCAATTTACTCAAAATTTTGAGAGTGTACAGGCAAAACTGACTTCAGATTCGGATTCAGCGCGTCAAAATACCTAAAGATAGATAGGTCCGGTCAAAAGTACAGACCACTTTTGTTTTTTTGTGGGCCGATGATTTTCGTTGCAACATTTGACCCTTAATACTAACAGTGTTGGAATATGGAGGAATATGAAAGTGTAACTAATTCAGTTTACATCACTTAGCCCTTTATAATACTAGGGTCGAAAGACAAACGATTGGAACTAGTTTTATAAAAAATGGTATTATAAAACCTTTCTATAGGCGTTCCATTGATTTTTATACAATTCTTATTTCGGAATATGTAAACACACAAATTATATTTGGCCCTCTATACTACAAAGGCTCGAACATAAAGAGTTAAAAGCTATTTTATAATAAATGGCACTTCATTAATTGTTTAACACTGTTTGGCTCGTTATTCTACGATCATTTTTGGGAGATATATATACTACCAGAGTTGAAATATGCAGGACTGAAATATATTTCATAATAAATGGCACTATATAGGTTTTCTATCATCGTTTGATTCAGTATTGTACAATAATTATTTCCGGAGATGTGAATGTTGAAAGTGTGACTGATTCAGGTTACATCACTAAGCCTTTTATACCACTAGGGTTGAAAGACAAACAGTTGAAACTAACTTTTTAGTAAATGGTATCATATAATCTTACTACAAGCGTTCGACTAATTTTGCCGCAATTTTTATTTTGGAAGATACAAGCTTACAAAGTAGTACATATTTCCGTTGCACCATTTAGCCCCCTACACCACAAAGGTTTGAATACTAAGGAATCAAACTTATTTTTCAATAAATGACATTATTAGACCGGAAGATGATGCAGCTAGGACTCTCCGATTTTATATTGCATGCCTTTTTCAGGATTGAAAATTTATCCCTTGATGAAAAGAATAAAAGCTTATTGATCTATAATCGCTATCAGGTCAGTGCAAACTCCAATTATATTAAAATTTGGGAGAAATTAGTTTACCGTGAAAATATTTTGCATGTCTATGTGACGTGAAATAGTTGAAAGTGATTTGAAGTCTAATACTGAAATTCCGTGTTTTCAAATTGCTTGCCAATGAAAAGAATGAAAGTTTTAGCCATAACATCGTTGTGGAAAAATGGGCATGCATCCCTTAATGGCACAGGGGGGGGAAATTACATTATAAGAAAGATCTCGGCTAATTGGTTTCACATTTATGCACGATTTCCCCAAAACTTCCCACCCTTGTGCCACCGAGGGATGCATGCCAATTTTTTCACAAGGATCTTATGGCTGGAACTTCCATTTCTTTCATTAGCATGCAATTTGAGAACACGGAATTCCACATTTCTTTTACAAGTTCAAGCGATCATTCGAGCTTTTTGTTCTGGTGCGAATTGCATGCCTTCCTGTATTAGGCTTTGGATCACTTTCAACTATTTTACGTTATAAAGGCATGCAAAATGTGACGGAAAAGCCAAATTTTTTTTTAGATATAATTGGAACTTGCACTTTGACCGGAAGGCGAGCATCTGTCAATAACTTTTACGCACAACTGATACAAAATTGTTTGCTTACAACTTAGTTACCATGGTGGTAAATTCTACTTTACGCCCGTCGGGCGGTAATAGAGAATTGGCCACCAGTATTATTATTAAAATAAGAAAACTACCAACAGAATTTGGTTGACATATAAACAAAATCAATTGTTTAACACATGACATGTTTTTTGTTACCGTACGCCACCTTATAATTTTGAAGTAATAAATATTTTTGCGTGTTCTCAAAAACTAATTACTTACGAGAAATTCACAAGTAAATTTTATCACAGTTGTGCGTAAAACGTTGTACGTGCCTCGACCTGAAAGACAATTTACACCCTTGGACGAATTAAGGCCCTCGCTACGCTTCGGGCCTCAAACTTTGTCCGCAGGTGTAAACTTAATCTTTCAGCCCTCTATACGTAAATAACTATTTATCTTTCTCATTAAGAGGTAAATTTTCAATCCTTAAAAAAGCAAGCGGTATAAATGGGAGAAACCCAATTGTCCCCAACTCCCGGTCTATACATAAGCTGTCTAACACCGTTTGACTCGTTATTCTACGTTATTATTTTGGGAGATATGAGCATTGAGAAGTTTATTATTTAACCCTTTAAAGTGGCAGGGCTACAAAATAAAGGATTAAAACTAGTTTTATAATGAATAATTGTATAAAATTATTCTATTAGCATTTGGTTTCTTTTTGTACAATTATTATTTCAGGAAATTCAGGCACTAGGCAGTTATAAAAACTCCCCCAACTCTTATTATTCATGCTACCGTATTAAAGGGTTGCAGATTAAAGCATTAAAACTAAATACATAATACATCATACTAAATAGGCTTCTCATCAATGTTTAGTTGATTATATTACATTTATTATTTTAGGGGATACGAGCTTACAAATTATGACATACGTCGCATAATTTTTTCCTCTGACCGCCGAGATAAGAACGTACTTCTAAGTCAAATAAATAATATTAATAATAGAATTATCTTGAAAAATACAGTCTATAACTATTAACATGATATATAGATAATAATAGATGTAAAATGGTTTGTAATAAGCGATATAATTATTATTTTGCCTAAAGATGTCTCTTCATATTTAGCCCTAGAAATTAATTCTTAATTTTCCTAACTAATAAACCTGATTTCTCAAGCCATAAATATGATAAATTAACAAAGTCGACATTTACGTACGGCAGTACAGCTCAAGCCAGGAAGAAATTAAACAAAAGATACAAAACAATAGACAATAAATGTCAAAATTGGTTTTATGATGTCACTAAAGATCCGAAGTTCGTTGCGACGACAAATAAAATAGAAAGAAGACCACTAGTGTGGTAAAATCTTAAATGGGACAAGCGGTCGGTATAACTATTAGCAGATGATTCAAACATTCATGAATGGTAATTGCCGGAGCAAATAAGTTGATTTATGGATAAGAATGATTATTTATCTTCCGCAAGGAAGCTGCTTTTGCTTCTAATTTTCAACGGATATTTATTTATCAACAGCAATATGATCGTAAAATCGTTTAGAACGAATTCCAAACAATATTTTTGAGCATCAACTTTACAAAAACCTTTTCCAATCTCAATTTTCAAAAAATATGCTTTACGATAATGGTTAAAAGGCAGAATAATAGCTAAGCTAATGAGTTTTGTTGGTAATACTCATGTGAAGATGCCTCTTTGTGCAATATGAAAGAGTGAACAAGTTGTAAAGATGAAGCAAGTGATTGGGATAACTCGCATTGCTTATGCATGAGGGCGCCCTGATTCTTAACGGAAGATATTTTAATCGAACACTTAAACGCTTAACGATAGCCTTGCGCCTAATAATGTAATTTGTATACGCACGCTACGATGAAACACTGGAATCTAAATGAAGTCATTGTGTGAGCTGTGAACAGAAAATTATATTACGTACTGAAGGGACTAAACAATCATAGAAAATTGCATGAATCATTGATTTATCATAAAACTAGTTTCAATTCTCCATTTTTCAACCCTCAACATAGTTACATTCATAACTTTTTTATTTGGACCATAAATAACTTTCTAGAATTCAGAAAATGCGTTTTGCACCTATATTTTATGTTGATAAAGGACCCAACAAGATAAATTTATCTGGTCATGTAAAGAATTCACAAATTTCCGAGAAAGTGAGAATTATATTCACCACGTACTGATATCCAATCTCTGCGAAATACGTATGTGTCATCAAGGCGAGAAATATTATCAAAATATGTTTAATAAATCTTGAAATACATATTTTTTTACTTAATATATGCAACCAGCAGCGCGGAGACTTCAACGCCGCGTCAAACTGCAATAAATGTTTAACTGCGATTAATATCTTGTTTGAAAGGGGTGAATAAAGTATTTGGTTGATTATTCTGTAGATTTTAGAAGCAAAAGTATTAGCTTGTCTTCCCGGACGCCTATGATTTTGATGACCTTGCTGAAAGAGATATACAAGAAGAGCAGTAATTACATGAGCGCAAAAAATTGTGATAGATGCTAAAGTGCAAACAAAAACGCATCAGCGCATCGACCTTGGTGAAACAAAACACTATAGAAAAGATTTTATTGTATTATTTATCATTCCAATTTATAATAATCATCTTTAGTGGAAAATCTATGGAATCTACCTGAAATATATGTGCCAAGATTTTTATCTACGTGTTCTTTTGGATTTTTTTGGTGTTTCATCCCAAGATGCTTCTAAACTGGACGACCTTCAATTTTTACCAACTTTTTTACTACATGAAAGGTTATTCTTCAAAATTTAGTTAATATGAATACAATGTGGACAAGATTCATTCTCGGACCAATAAATTTCCAACTTGTCGGCCTTCCAGATTTTTTTCCGTCATAAATAATCTAGTTATGACACAATTAAAGTAAAAAGATGAAATTATTAGATAATTATAGATATCAACAAACGAGTTTCTATTCAATTACTTTGCCGCCTGTAATACCTGCTCTGAATTATTAAACACACGTTCTCTTTTCAGAACATCAAATCACTAAACAGAAAAAGAGGAAATTTCTGGGGCTTCAATAATGATTATTATTATCCTGTTGATGTCAACTGTACTTTAAAATCCAAATTAAGCCTTAAATTGAATCTGCTTTCCAATTCCGCGAGTTAGAATGTTAGTAACGGCCCCTTGGAGCGGCATGAACTGCAAGACAACTAGATCTAACATAATTACTGAAACAATTGCCGACAAAACAGAGCAATTACCCTCATCAGGGGCTTTAAATATGGCAGGTGAGCGGGTGATCTGTCGGTAATGATAGCTTCGTTTTTCTTCCGAGCGCTATTGCTTCGGCTAGTGCTATTAAACAGCAATATAAGGCAAAGAAGACTCTTAATGGGGAAGAATACGCCGACACAGGCGCGGTGCACTCTGTACAAGACCGCCCTCCACCGACAAACGAATTCAACATACAACAAATTGCGGAATTCTTATACAAAACACGACTATACATTCATACTGAAGAAGACGAAGACTAGATTGCTTAGAAAATTTGAAATTTTAATTAACAAAATTATAATATCGATTAGATACTTATCCTTACAGGACAAAGTCTCAAACACAACAAAAATCCTTTCCTTATAGCCTCAACGTTCGTAGAATTAAGCTCGTATTTGCAGTGCTTCAAACCATTTGCCTAGCAGGATGTTTTTACGAAAGATCCTTCTAATATACATTGATCTCCTTAAATGGAAGTCTTGTAACTGTCGTTTTTGATATGTTAAAAAAAAATGAAGGCCTTCCTATTTGCTTAAGGTCATCTAAATCCTGAAATAAATACATTTGAAACATAAAACAACAGAATTTTGCTAATTTTGTGAGATAAGATAATTTCAAAACTCAAAAAACTTTTAATATGTACATTATAGATTTCAAAAATCAATCCAATTTTCAACATATAATATGCATCAAAATATGTATTTTTCTAATAAATATATACTTCCCTCACAGCGGAGACTCCAATGCTGCGTTAAGCTACAAATTTTTTTTTTCGATATTCTATTAATATTATTGATTCTAAATGCTTACGTTTATGTCAGGCCTTCTTGTAAATGAGGTTAGGTTAGGTTAGGTTAGGAACCTTATTTACGAGAGGGGTTCAAAAATCCGTACAAAACTGAAAAGTTCTTATTTTCTTAGTGGTAAACCAATTTTATTTCTGAATTCAGTTCTTCGTTCAACGCAACTCCAGTTTGTTGATCCTACTTGAATAATAGGACTGGTCCAGCTCTTTTTCACATCAGGGAGCGGATAATAGTTCGAGGGAACCAAATCAGAAAAATTGGTGTTCTAATTCCATTAATTTTGCGACCACAACTTCAGAAGAGTGAGCTAGTACGTATTCATAACAAAAAGCTATATTCTTGTCGACGTTTTCCTTGTAGCTCTGTTTTCAAGCAAATCCTTTTCAAATAATCGACAAAGATTATTCTTTGCTCCAAAAGATAGTCCTTCTAACTTTCCGGCTATAGGAATATTTGATTTTTCGCACACAGCTTATTGTTTGGACAGTTTTGGGTCTTAGGTGTGTAGTGGAGCATCCATGGATTATCCTCAGGGACAAAGCAATTCTTAAAGTCCTATGCTTTCACTTTAACATCACACAAATATGTTCCTTGCTCTAAAAGAGAATCTCCTTAACCTTCCTGGTTAGAGAAACGGTCTTCGCCTCTTTTGGGCTGTCTTCTGGTCTCAAGCGTGTAGTGGTTCATCCATGTCTCGTTCATGAAGTTCTTTGGATTCTACTGAAACAGCAGCAAATATTTAAAACGGCTATTTATCCTCAATTATACACATTCTAGCAAGAAATCAATGTAAACTCATATTAATTCAAATGATAATTTACTGAAAGAAATTGGAGATTTCTCTAGTAATCTTCTAGGAGTCCTCCACTCCCGTCTGTTGGTCGAGGTTTGGCGCCTTGTAAATATGCGTTAACATATCCAAAGACATAAAACAGTAAAACACGCACACACACACGCGTTAATTTGCCGTAAAACCGCTGCGAGGCGCTCACATCGCATTCAATGTTGTGTTTTATCGTTCACATAAATAATTCACAGACGAAAGTTGAAAGTAGGACTTTTTCACACATTTCAAAAAATATTCTTGCCCCTACATTGAAAGTTGGTAGCCATATTTACAATTATAATGAGAACTAATCTCTCTTTGATGATTTAGTAGATTAAAACTGGACTTTGGAAATATACTCATTTATAAATCAACGGAAGATATTTCGGTGATATATGGAATTAATTTTAAGTATAATTTATTGTTGATTATAAAGCAAAATAATTATTTATAATGTACCTTAGTTATTTTCTTTTAGAAATTTACGAGATATTTTAGAGTTTGTCAACTCCTTAATCATTATCATTATTTCGTTAGATGTTTCAGTGTTAAACACAATAATCAAGGCTAATTTTTCTGTAATTACTTCGCAAATAGAAAAAATAGATGAGCGAAGATGATTGGAGGCTACTGTACCATCAAAATGACAAATCGTTTTAATTTTCTCACAAACATCATTCCTAACATTAATCAAATCATGTAGAAATGGACTTTCCTCAGTTATAACCGCACTAATTTGATTTAGATTATTAATCTGAATAATATGTTTTGCACTACTGTCAAAACTAAACTCAGTTTCTTCTACGAGATGAGTATTAAAATTGAATTATAGTAATTAAAGTCGGATTCTTTCACACGAACAGACTTACTTCAATTTACTTATAGGCTCATAAATCTTGTTAAGTGATACAACTGATTGGAAAATTGGAACCAAGAGAAGAAAATAAAAGATAATTTCTTAAACCTTCAAAAAAAATGCAAGGGCACATTACGTTACGACTGTGTAGTTATCAGCTTTTGATTCATTTTTCTACGATTATTATTTGAGGATATTTGGCAGACATGACACTCTCCTCGTATAAAATAACCAACATTATGCGCTTCTTTAATGACAAACTGGTGTTGCTTCAAAAAAGAATACCTAAATCTCTGAAATTATCTAAATAGCAACTAGGTTTTTTCAGGCAGTATAGAAGGGTAAATTTGGCATATTTTGAAAGCTCACATCTCCTAAAATAATAATCATAAGAGAGTAAATTAAACGCTGGTCCGAGGATCATATAGTATCCTTTTTAATAGAATCAATTTCAATTCATTATCATTCAACCCTATAGGTACAGAAGATAGAATGATCTGTCAAATATGTTGTACTCTGAAAGCTCATATCTCCTAAAATATCATTGGTAGAATAATGAACCAAACAAATAATATTGTCATACATTTATTGTGATTTATTAATATTACAGGTTACAGTACACTTATTTACTTTACAATTCGTAGCACAATATCAAAATCGCTAATTGTCACTTTTCACGTCACTTTATTAATTGATTATTTTCACCAGTCCACATGATCTAATATATCCTTTTCCAACAATCTTCTAGATTATTGGATCATAGCTACAATTAATCAATATAGGTAAATAAAATTGAAATGTCTATCTGCGATTTCGAAATAAAGACTTTCTCAATCTTATTTGCAGGATATGTGTCTGTTCGTTTGTCCAGGATAATCTCCAAAGCGACTGGATCGGAATATTCCAATAAGTGATATGGCTATTATTGGTACTTGCATACAAATTACTGACGTATTCGTTTATTCGCGAATCGTTCATCTGATTGAGTTGAAACTATGTACATTTGTCGATGGCACTTGTTTAAAGAATTCTGACATATAAACCAGGAGATGGTGACTATTGAGGCTCTCCTATTTTATACCTCATGCCTTTTTGGGGGCTGAAAATTTACTCCTTGATAAGAAAGATAAAAAGGTTATTGAGAATGCATGCTTTCTGGTCATTGCAAACTCCAATTATATATATTTTTTAATTGCATTTTCTGCGACAATATTTTACATGCCTTTGTAAAGTGAGATAGTTGAAAATAATTTAAAGCTTAGTTCTGAAAGGCATGCAATGCGCGGCAGCTCAAAAGATTCAAACGGTCGAGTGAACTTGTAAAAAAAAATGTGAAAATTCTTGTTTTCAAATTCATATTCATAAAAAAAATGAAAATTTCAGCCATAAGCCGTTATGAAAAAATTGGCATGCATCCTTCGTTGGCACAAGGATGGAGAATTATATAAGGGGCCATCAATAAATTACGTCACACGAATTCCATGATTTCTTGATCTTCCCTCCGTCTTTGTCACAGCTGGTCACATTTGTAAGAGTCCCCCTTCCCTTGTGTGACGTTACATATTTTGCAAGTTTACACCCAAAAAAACAGATAGAGTCGAAAGGTTTTCGTTAATAGTTCAAATTTCGTGTTTTAATACTGAGATATATTACATTTTTAAATGTGACGTAACGAAATTTGGGACCTCTCCACCCCTTGTCACACTATGTTACAATTCGTCGACCCCCTCCCTTCTCCCTAATGTGTGACATTATTTATGGTTGGCTCCTAATAAGAGAAATTCTGCGTTAATTTGTGCAAGTTCTACGCAAAATATCCCACCCTTGTGCCAACGAGGGATGCATGTCAATTCTTTCACAAGGGTTTTATGGCTAAAATTTCCATTCTTTTCATTGAAATGCAGTTTGAAAGCACGGATTTTCGCATTTTTTGAACTAGTTAACGCGACAGTAACAGGTTTCAAATAATTTTCAATTATATCACGGTATTAAGGCGTGCAAAATGTCACGGAAAACCCCAATTTTAAAGAAAAATATGATTGTAGTTTGCACCCCAACCGGAAAAAAGCTAGCATCGATCAATAACCTTTTTATTTTTCTTATCAAAAGGTAAATTTTCAACTCTTTGAAAGGCTTGCGGTATAAATTCGGAATGTATCAATTGCCACTATGTCCTAGTCTAATAGTATTACAATAAGAGGCGCATCCAAAAGAGTTGAAGTTTTGCACAGTTGTTTTTGGAACTTGTATAAAGGTTTCTTACATAGTAATATTAATGTACAATAGATGTCATGCGAGTAGTATCGAAGAAATGTTTGTTCGCGCATCGTTCATTCGACTGAGTTGAAACTTTGAACAGTTTTTTGGTGCTTGCATGAAAGTTTCTGGCATAATTTCATTAAAATAAAACTCGCACTGCAATGTATTCATTTATTATACCATAAATAGTTGAAGTATTATCGATTATTTTTGTGGTGCTATCACGAATGTTTATTGTGCTTGCGTTTGAATACCACGATTGGTATTCACAGGCACAATAAACATGAGGAATTGCACCACAAAAATAGTCTATAATACTTTAACTACAAATGGTATACGGAGGACTATTCCAGGAATCAAAGAATTTTTTTAAATTAGTTTTTTATGAATCAAGTAGCAAGTCACTTAATTTTCATAGGAACGAGTAAACAAACTTCTGTCAAATTGAAAAATTAGAATTTCTTGCATTTTCTTTCACGAATAATAAAGAAATAAATTGCGTTCTGATATGGGAACTAGTTCAGAGAGGTTTGGTGATAAATCAGAAGATGAAATTGATGAAGATATTCAGAAAAATATGCGAAGAAAGCACGAGATTACAAATTGGAGGCATCCACATCTTTGAGTAAAATACTCAATTTGACCACTAGTGTAATACCTGATGGTATTTCTACACGTCCAAATACCCACTGATATGCACCGTTTCTATGACGATTTAGCATTGTTAACAATGTTATAATTACTACGAATGGAATAGTCATTTATTATACCATAGGTAGTTGAAGTATTATCGATTATTTTTGTAGTGCTATCACGAATATTTATTGTGCTTGCGTTTGAGTACCACGAGTGTGCAGCACGAGTGTTATTCACAAGTACAATAAACATGAGTGATTGCACCACAAAAATAGTCTAAAATACTTTAACTACAAATAATATATGGAGGACTATTCCAGGAATCAAACCATTTTTTCAAATTAGTGCCCTATGAATCTAGTAACAACTCACGTAATTTTCATAGGAACGAGTAAACAAACTTCTGTCAAACTGGAAAATTAGAATTTCTTGCATTTTCTTTGACGAATAATAGAGAAATATATAGCGTCTTGATATGGAATCTAGTTCAGAAAGGTTTGGTGATAGATCAGAAGATAAAATTAATGAAGATATTCAGAAAAATATTCCATTAAATACGAAGAAAGCACAAATTGGAGGTATCCTCATCTTTGAGTAAAATACTCACTCTGACCACTAGTGTAATACCCGATGGTATTTCTACACGTCCAAATACCCACTGATATGCACCGTTTCTATGGCGATTTAGCATTGTTAACCTTGTTATAAATACTACGAATGGAGTAGTCATAGTTAATTTTTTTATCTTCATGTAGTTCTAAATTCGTTTAACTAAATAATTTTTATCTGAAAGACAATGCACAGATCAAACCGCTCGACCTAAAGTATTAAAATGTTGACATTGCACTCCTGTAATAACAGAGAACCACTAATACAGAATTTTTTCATATTAGAAAATCGTAGTATCTGTGACTATTACCATATTTTTATGAGTAAGTCAATTCGATCAGGTAACCTTAGAAAAAAACAGCAAAAAACGCTGATGAAAAGATTGTTGTACCATTTCTTATGGAACCAGTTACAAATTACAACCTTGCATATTTCAACCCTGGTGGTATAGAGGGTTAAATGATACAACAAAATTCTGTCACACTTACTGAACTAATAATCTTGAAAGAATTCAATGTAATGCCATTTATTATCAAACCAGTTTAGTATCTTCTAATTCTGGGTTAATGAAGGGTTCAATGATGTAACGAAAATCTGATATACTATTATAATTAAGGCTTCGTCTTGCTTTAAATGCTCTTGCGAAACCTACTTCGTCTGAAAGCTCATGGATGTAAAAATTCCAATCCATTTGAATTCTTGCTAATATCTCATAAATAATATGAACATAGACGACAAACATCCTAGTCCGTTCTCGGCGTTCCTCATTTCAGGTTACCAAACAACACTTCAGCATATCTCACAGTGATTAGTATAATGCCGCCCACTTGTGGGCCCAGACAGGTGCGTGACCTCATGGTGACCCGGTGACAAGAACCCCTCACCCCTCAGGAACAAGATCCATCCTCCTTGTAGATAAATGTGTGTGTGTAAATGTGCTTATCAGTGGATACTTGCTTGCTGTTGCGATCATAAAATTGTACTATAAATAGGAGTTATTTACGGGTACTAAATAATATTTTTTTAAAAGTTTTTGCTGTTTTTATACGCAAGTTGCGATATTTACTTGAAATGTTTGTCGCAACTCTGAAATTTTGTAATCATTAAGCATTAAATATTGACCATGGGAAAACACGCAGAATTACCTCAAATAAATATAAAAATTACGTCTTTCTGTATCAACCCTAAAGGCTAAAATATGATAATTTCAAGATATTCGTGAAATATGGGCTTTAAACGACATAATATATTCAGCGCATCTTCGATTCAAAGTTCGTTAGCATATAGACGATATTTCCAATCTTCTTTAAACAGTTAGAAGTCACGAATGTCAGAAGGTCACCCATTTTTCAGGAAAAATTGTCACTTCAAAATCATATTTATGAGTGTTATTAGAAATAGACTTCTAACTGTATTAGTATATTACTTTTTTGGTCATTTAGTGACAAACAAATCGAAGAAGTTTCTAAATAGTCGCTATTTGAATTTGGTGTCAGGAAATTATGAATGGGTGTTCAACGATGTTAAAAAATTCTATCGACGAATATTTGGAATTTTGTGGATTGATAAACAGTTGTATTCTTGGAAAATTGTAGAATTTAATTTATTCAAATACAAATCTTAACTGTTTTCCTAAAAATAATATTTCTTAAGCTGTCGACATTTGTGAGACAATAATTTTTAGACTGGGTGAGAAATTATATGATTTAGACTGTGGAAGAAATAATTGTTGAGGGCTGCGTGCGAAAGTTTTCTTCTAGTATTTAGAAAGAGGCGTGATGAGTTGATTTAGACACTAAGTGTTCGGACAGTGAAATATGAGATTGTTGAGCAAGAACGGACAGTGGTAAGATGTGAAAACGAGCGACCGAGTTGTTGACACGATGCGAATACCATGGAAACATGTAATTATATTTTAAATCATTGCTGGTTAAGTAAGTGCTAAATGCAACATACATTACTAAGATTTCAACACAAACATTTTACTCAAATTACTTCAAGAATAACAAAAAGAAAATGTCAGCTACACTCTAATAAAACTTGTGCTTCATCTTCTGTATTTGTGATTCTGTCACAACGTATCACTTCATAAGTGACCTTTAGTAAAGCTACACAACAATTACTTATTAATTTAAATAAAATTCCGTGTATCTTGAATCTCAAGTTGATCTTCTCTTCTAGTCAGAGTTCCCTTGCATTGTAATTTATTAATTTGTGCCACCCACATGATTTCCGTGGCTCTCACGAACGACCATGACGCAATCAATGCTTTATGCTATGTAGGTAAAGCTATCTCATCTCAAACCACGTATATACTTCCACATTTTTACTCACTTATTAATTAGTTTTGCCCATTGTTTCAACAGTTATAGAATTTCAAACATTTTGAAATCATATTTTTCTTCCTTTCGTTTAAAGATATAATTTCGCATAATAAATTTAAGTTGTTGGAGGTCGCCCTTGGCAACACATAACACTAAACTTCAGATCGAGTTTCACACCTACTATGATATCAAGATAGGCTTGCACATCTTTTACGTATAAAATGTGAGCATATAAACTTGCTCTTATTGCGACTTCATGTACAATATAAACCAACTTTTAAGTTCCTTCCCATGATATATTATTAGTACAACATATTATGGTATGTTTACATGACAATCTCAGCTGTTGTCACCTGTCAATTAGCCTCCAACTGACTTTAGAGTGATCTGATGATAGGTGCAGCTCACTTTGATCTTAGTTTGATATACCGTCAGTTGACAAGATTGTCACTAATGCGACAGCAGACCTATACAACGTGTAACTCATGAATTATTTATTATTATACTTTATTATATTTTGTTACAGAACGCCCAGGTTGTATAGAATAATAGAATTGAATATTGAATGTTATTTGTTCGAGTCACTGGAATTTGTACTATTATATTATGATACTGACGATAATAATATTTATTAGTATTACTGTGGGAAGCATAATGCTATACAGCCCAGTTTTCACTTTAAATGGGACTTAATAATCCTTTCTAGTAATGAATTATTATTTTGTGAAGCTTGCGTCCAAAAATATTGAACCTTGAATTCTTTCTGCTGATTTCTTGTACGTAAAACATATTGGGTCAAGATATTTATACATTTTCGACTGTTTCTCAGTTTTTGGACCATAATGATGAGCCCAAGTTTCGTCCATAGTCAGCTTCTGACTCAGAAAGTAGAATGAAAATTCTACGAAATAAGTTGGATGTTTGGTCGATGTTCAAACATGTAGGACCTGTTTTCTTGGTACCAGATTATGATGATTGGTCCAAGTTTCGCCCATAATTACTATTTGATGCAAAAAGTTGAATAAATGTTGTGTCTTTCAGCCGGCATTCAAACTGTAACTTTTTTTTTACCTTAGGCTACACTTATGTAACTGAAATATCCAATACTTATTATTTCTACTATCAACTGACACTAGAATAGTCACTAATACTACACTTATTTTATTATTTGAACAACAACATTTTCTTCCATTTATTTCCAACTGCTTCACTATTTAATTATTTATTTTCCACTCTTCTCATTTATGCCCACTGGTTCACTTTTGCGTGCTCCGTAACCGACCTACCAACCACTATTACCCTTGCGCATTCCGTGATTATTTCTCTAATTCCTTCCTTGCCCGTGTTTGTCTCCGAATATATATCCTACTGTTGCTTCTCAATTCTTCACAAAAATAATCCATTCCGGTCTGACTTCACCACGACCTTGACACATATCAGTCAGTAGCGTTGGTCAGACAACAACTCCATGTTACCCGTTCAACCGGCGCGGTATTTCGAAATGTAAATGTACTCTGTAGGGCAGTAGCAGATTATCCATAAGGCAAACTAGGCACGTGCCTATAGAGGCGTGTGGTTATCAAGGGGAGCGCGAAAGTTTTGAAACGAAGAAAAAAAAAATTTAAATAATAATAATCAAAGAAAAAAATGAGCGACAAAATTAATTTAGTAAGTCAGTTGGCTTCTACTTACTTACACAATATCAAAAAATATATTGTTTTTATGAAGATATAGAGCTTCCGAAGCTCGCATCGCCTACTTGATTACTCTTAAGCTTGTACATAGTTGATGATTAAAAAATAATTATATTTATGATATTCACAATAACTATACATTCATAGGAGGGGAAGGCACGAAGACTACGAACTTCCCTGAGCTATCCCAATTGCTTCTATCGATCAAACTGTCGATTTTCTACTTCACCTCTAATTTGGATGATACTTGGTGAGAAGATTTACTTTAGCATTACAAATATGGGGAACTATTGGCTGTCAAACTTAGTTGACCTTGGAAATCATATTTATCAATTTATATTAATATATTGATATAAAATATATACATTGTGCATGTGTGTGTGCGATACTAGCGACTCCCTAGTGGAATAGAATCTAGTAAGTGGCACTGAAACAGTGATTTTTGCTTTTAACTGGCAGTGCATCGCACTCAACTAACGGGTGGACCCCGCCCGCTCTGATTTTGAGTCCGAGACAATGACGAAGGGTGCACTAAACGTCTCGTGTTAGGGGTTTGATCTGCAATAATTGTCGCGGACTCAAGACTTCACGTCGAACCAAGCCCGCTAGTTGATTGGGTGCGAAGCACCACACCGGTTGAAAACAAAGATCACTGTTTCAGTGCCACTGATTGAATTTCATTCTGGTAAGTCGCTAATATCGCCATCTTATACACACCGCGCAATATATACATTTCTTGATAATATAAATCAATAAATAAAGTTTTCATGATCAAGTAATTCTAACCGACAATAGTTATTACTTTTTCATATTTGTAATAATAGAACTTATCTATTAATTCACTTAGAGATCATATTGATGAATCATAGTTGTTTTCATAGTAACCATTCGATCTGAAATGTTGAACGAATCCTCTTTAGAGCGACTACAAATCAATTTGAATGTTATGACTTTCGCTTGAAATTCAAACATTCAGAAATCATTTATCCGATGATTTTTTCAGATCTAAATAAGAATGGATCACGAGTAAAACACCTCATTATAAAATATTGGAGCTAAACATTCAAAATCATTTTATGTGTAGCATCAACTCTCCCTCTCTTGCAATCTACCTCTGTGATTCAAGCCTGAATCTTCGTTCAAATTAAATTGTAAATCAATATTTCTGGCAGCTGATAAATATCATATTACCTAGAAGAAGCTTATAATCATCTAGAATTTTCCTTTCCATAACTTCATTCCTATTTAAATAATAACTCATTGCAAAATTGAAAGTAAAACATAGTTATATTCAATTATTTCTTCACGTAATATTGAGTAATAAGTTGTATTCGTCATTTACCTCTTAGATACATCCAATGATAACCAGTAATATTCGCTAGCAGAAGCAGATGGACTCATTCTCTGCTTTTGACGTAAATTTCGGTGAGGTTCAATTCTCAGTAAAACAGAATCTTAGAAACGATAAAGTTGGAGCAAAAACCGCGATGCATCCGACAAACAGAGGATACAAGGTTACCAACTTTTTAGTTTTATTATAATGTACTGATCAAATGATTATAAAACAATTATTTACGATGCTGAAATAGTTTTTCTTCGTCTCTGCATGATTCACTAATAAATTTAGTCGGTAAGACACACCGTTTATTAAGCTGTATCTTGATGAAAAAACTTTTCGGGCTTTTGTAAGGGGAGGAGTATAATTCATGAAGTCAGGTCGTACCCCATATGCTTTGCCAGGCACGGCCCACTTGTTAATAATTATAGGTAATCTGGTGAAATTATAATTAAACTACTAATTGAAATATGACAGAGAGCAGGCCTATAATTAATAGCTATTAAACGTTCAGTGCGGTTTGTGATGCATACGCCCCGATTGTGTGGGTGTTGTACCCTTAATTTCGACATCACACATTCACCAAGAATGTGAACTATATAATTCTCAAGTGCTTTTTTTATTATCCATTATTTTTTTGGTTTGTACTAAGTTTAAACGCCGACCATAAACAACTAAAAGTCAATTTGTAGCCGTTTTGAAGAGGTTTCATCCAACTTTTTGGATTGAATCGTGACTCGGGCTCATCTTTATAATCCAGAACAACAGAACAGTCGAATGAATGAGATTTTTTTGCGACAGAATTATAAATAACTACAGCAACACGGGCAAAATAGTGACTGGAGAACGTTATTCTTTATTATTATCAGAGAAACGCCTGCAATATTTTTTTGAAATATTCTTATTCAATCTTCGAAAAAGTGGTTTCTATTTCTAACACTTAAATATTGGTATATATTGTCAGCCGTCTCATAGCGCACAGTGAACTCTGACATTCACACCGTGTGACCCTCTTAGCAGTTCACAACACAGCAGGTAGCATCAGAGCCTGATTCTGCAATTTGACTCACCTGTAAGATACATCTTCGCAGCATCATCTGGGAGAAAATCTCTTCTGTATCTTGGTAAATCCTCGCACTGCCACGGGCGGCAGATGTTCCGGATCGCCTGCACTTCACCGCACCATCACCTGTTCGGAACGAGAAACTCCTAAAGAGTTTTTATCGTTCTTTAGTGAGATGAAACTTACCTTTCACAAATTCAATTATATACGGTGAAATATGAAATAGATAGATATATCATTCAACGCGCTTTGCTCAATCCAAATGGAAAATTTCGACTTTATTTTATTTGAATTTGTTAGGCTTCAGTATCCAGCTTGTAGGAGGACGCAGCATTGAAATCTCCGCTATATACTTTACAATTTCAGTAAAAACTTTGAATAAAATAGGGATAGAAACTCTTGAGAATTTATTCTTTGGGTCGTTTGATACGATGCATTGAATGCTGCATTTCTTCTTGCATTTTGTTGCAAGAAAAAATGCACCGTGTCATACATAAAATCAGAGTTCAATGCACAAAATTTTGTGTATGACACGGTGCATATGTCTTTATATCAAAATGCAAAGCAAAATGCAAAATATGTGAAACCAATTTTCGAAATGGGCTCGTCAAAAAGCCTTCAAAATTCTATAACAGCTAAGTTTGTGTCAGGAAATCTTTGTTTTCTTAAAGTTGGGAAGCAACAAAAAATCATTTGAGGCAAAATTAAGATTGTATGGTGGTTGGGTGCCTACGTGCATCCTCAATTCATGTGCTGAAACAAAATGCTACGCAATCTAGTCTTTGGTCATTCTTTAAACATATTTATTGAAAACAATATACCAATTTCTAGTTACCGTTTTATGATGCTGAAAAGGAATTACTGCAACTGGAGCTCTTCTTCTGAAAAAAGCGGCAATCTAATTTTTTCACATCTCTTTTGTTAATCCTTCAACAATTTTTTTGCAGTACGATTGTTGACCTAATGCAGGCTCCTTAGATTTTTATTTATCTTTCAGACGACACCGTTCATGTTTAAATTCACGGATACCTACGAATAGTACGAATTGTGAATTTTGAAAGACAATTATCACTAAACATTTGCCACCAAATCTCGATAGCTCTGCTCAAACCTAAAGCTTCTTTTATAATCGTCTAATTGTCCCAAAAGTGATGCTAGACTTGCGAATTTCAAATTGTATCAATCAGTTCACTTAGAATTAAGCTCTCTGAAAATTCAAGTGTTCTTGCTTCTGATTTTTCGTTCAAAGCCTCCAAATCCTATTATTTTTGTAAACTCCTTACTTACCTCAAAGTCAGCTGAATTTTTGATTCTTTAATTATTGTTTAGTTACGTTCCCATCAAAAAATCAAGTAATTTCTGTAACAAAACATTTTATTCAAGCAGTAAAAAATGGAACATATTTAATAACATCTATACAATTTTTCTAATCTAGAAGGCACTGAATTTGTCGGCCAGATAATAATTTAATAATATTATCTACAGTAAAATTATATTTAATATAAATATAAAACATTTTATATAAAAATATATAGTATCTGTTCACTGGCCATACTTAAATAAATATATATATATATTCAAAAATGAGTTTTACTCCATAAAATTATAGTACATAACAAGTCCATCACATTGAGAGCACGTCACTTGAAGAATATTAACTTGTCAGGTACATGAACACAATGTTTTAAAACAGTCACCCGGTGAGCGTCAAATTGGGAGCGTGTTTAGCCTCGAGGCTCAAATCAAG
The DNA here is from genome assembly GCA_963989225.1 of Dromius quadrimaculatus. Taxonomy (NCBI): domain Eukaryota; kingdom Metazoa; phylum Arthropoda; class Insecta; order Coleoptera; family Carabidae; genus Dromius; species Dromius quadrimaculatus. Next base: position 9,446,969 of record OZ022329.1, read on the forward strand.
AGGCACGGGTTTGCAAGCCTCCTCGACGCCGACATCAATACTTAATTCAGGTTCACTAGCATCCGAAGATGCTGACGGAGGTGGCGTCGCGGTCGCCGTACTCGTGCGCACAGACAAATCAATTGGTTGGTCTTGACTTGGGGCAGCAGACGCTCTAAGCCAAATATCCCGCCACGCAGCAGGATCTGTTAAACTTAAAGGTGGAGGAGGGAGCCATCGAGTTCCTGTAGGTGATACACTAGGTAACGATGCAGGGGAAGCCGGTAAAGCTAACGTAATTGAGGCTGATAATTTTCTTCTAGCAAAACATTCACCGTCACTAACAGGCGAAGGCAGTTTATGATTTGTTGTGGGTGTTGAATGATACAAACTAGAACGCAAATCATCTTCGGGGTCTGCTGAACTTGCTCCGCTGTCTGACTCCGAGCTTTTGGTGTCGGTAGGGACTGGAGGTGCGGTGTGGTGGAATAATGGTAAATAGGGGTGAGGTCGAAGTAGGCCTGTCATTCCTGGCATACCTCCCCCTGCGGCTGCTGCTTGCTGTTGTTGTTCCTGCAGGAGGCAATGAATTTTGAACCAGTTGGACCTGCGGCCGTACCGCGAGCCGCTCTTCGACATGCCCACTAGGAGACACTTTCGGAGACGGCACGCTTTGCACGCAGTGCGGTTTTTTTTGTTGATGACACATTCGCCGTTGTTCTTGCACTCGCTTATTGAGCCTAGGTTGTTGTACGTCCGGCCGAAGAACGACTGAAAAGAAAACACAAAATTAGAGAAGGATATAACCATTGATTAACTGTGTTTAATACTAGAAAATTTAATTTTCAGTTCTAGTATTCTTTTCACACGAGCAAAACATCCTCAAAAATGCTTGGAAACAGAAATAGGTGACAACATAAAAATAATGGCTAAATCCAGGTTTTTCCATAAATTAGAGCTGATTAAACACTAATTTCCGATGAAATATTCAAGTCGCTATAAATCCGACAATTAATAATATTTCTCAATTAAATTTGATCCACATATACTTCAAGTATATATGGTAAGTAACAAAGCTCATTTGAAGATCTGGGAACACTTTTTAGCCAGGTAGCAAATTTTCAAAAAAAATCTGTCAGGTCTTGCGTGTCTTTACATATAATCATAAAAATTGTGTAACAAAGTTTCAAATTTCGATGGTCCACTTTGTGGAAATTAAAATATAATATAGGGAAATTTTCTGTCAAGTTCCAGCCCTGTATTTTTAATAGAAAGAAAAAAAATTACGACTTGAAAACTTAGTGCTGGATCCGAGTGCGTGTCGCGGCGACAGATGTTTTAGACTAGAAGATTGTGACATTTGAGGTTCTCCGGTTTTATACCGCACGCCTTTTTGAGGACTGAAAATTTATCCCTAGATAAGAAATATAAAAAAGTTATTGACCGATCATAGTGCAAATTCCAATTATATTTTATAAAAAGTTGGGTTTTACCGTAACAAAATTTTGCATGCCTTTGTAACGTAAAATAGTTGAAAGTGATTTGAAGCCTAGTACTGAAAGGTATGCAATTCGAAATTGCATGCCAATGAAAAGATTAAAAGTTTTAGCCATAGAACCCTTGTGAAAAAATTGGCATGCATCTCTGGCTGGCACAAGGGCTTGAAATTTAAGGGAAATCTTGCACAAATATAAAACCAATTGGCCGTGGTCACTCTTAAGCCAGCGAAGGGTGCCAATTTCTTCACAAGTGTTTTATGTCTAATGCCCAGTTGCACCGCTATCACTTAACTTTAAGTACAGAATAATTACCATGGGAATAATTGTCTATACAATGGTAACCATGAATATTATTCATCCCTTAAAGTTAAGTGACGGCGGTGCAACTGGCCATAAAACATTTATTCTTTTCATTGGCATGCAATTTGAAAACATGGAGTTTTACATTCTTTTGTACAACTTCACCTGATCTTCTGAGCCTTTTGGGCTGTTGTGAATCGCATGCCTTTCAGTACTAGGCTCTAAATCACTTTTATCATGCAAAATGTTATAGAAAAACAATTTTTTTTGTCCAGAAATTTGCACTATGACTTGGAAGCGTGCATCGATCAATAACTTTTTAATCTTTTTTTTTTTTTCAAGGGATAGATTCAGCCCTCGAAAAAACATGCGGTATAAAATCGGAGAGCCTCATCTTTTTTATAGCTGTGTATGTTCCATTTTCCATAAGCATACTTCTGTTTATTAACTCTAAATTATTCTTGAAGATGTTTGCATATAAAAAATTTGAGAATTTGTGTTTCAAAGTCATAAGCAATTGTAATAAGCATGTCGATCCAAATCTTGTGGAATAGTACGTGGATATATCTCCAGCGATAGTGATGCGATACTTTCTAGCAAGCTAGGTCGAGAAGTTCTCTCGTATCGCACGCACAAGCTGCTGTCTATAGGTCACACAGATGTAACCTCAACATACATCAGAACACAATTACCGATCCTTCAACACAAAAATCACTAGAATTGCAACTGTCAACGAAAAATGCTTTCTTCTGAGGCATCTCTGGCGAAATCTCGCTTTAATTGTAAATTAAATTGTCAACTGAGATTCGCGATAAATTTCAAGGCATACTTATTTGGTAACGAGTTCTGTGTTCAGATTTCATATCATTATCCTGAAATTGTATCTTCGTCGCCTCGATATATAAAAAGGTGAGGCGGCTAATTACTTGGAAAAATCTCTCTTTAATCTGTTTATCGCTCCGTACGGAAACATCTAGTTTATTTTTAATTATTTGCAAGAGAAATCGATACATCACACTTTAAACCTTAAATCGATCAACACGGCTCGTACATAAATCTGTTATTGCAGCTTCAACTGGACAATATAATAAAACATCTCTTATAAATAGATCACAGCGCCAAAGGTGTGCAAACAACACACCATCCTCCTGTATAATAAATTACGAAACATCCGTTATGGTACATCTGATTAATAGCACAATGTTTCAAATGCAATATTTCATGTTCGATTCGCTGGGCACACTCAGGCGCCTGGGTATGTCACGAAGCAGGGAGGAAAGTGCAAGAGTCAGAGGCGTACATTTAGGGGCTTTCATGAGTTTTTTTTTGCTTGCAGGTCTTGCTGGAATACCCTGTGTGAATATAATTGGATGTACCGCCCATGTCAAGGTCCGGAGTCCGGTGGAACAACGGGACTCGCCGATGCATCTCAAGACGATTCTTCCGCCTTCAGATAACTAAAGGTTATTAGTTTGTAATAGCTGTGAAACGTTCTTCTTCAAGAAGGCATTTCTTCTATTTGTAATTACTGCACTTACAGTGCATTTAGTACTTAAACTGTTATGCTAAAAGCACGACGAAAGAGATGCTCTTTTTGACTACTTTTCACGAAATTAATAATACTTAAGATATTTTTGTGGTATTTAAAAAACTTAAGTGGTTTTATCAGTTGTGGTACATATGTCAGATTGTGAGTCTGCTACAGCAATTAGTACGTGACCACCCACTCAATTATCTCCACCGCAAAGATTTACTTTAGGATTGATTAAGATCCGGGCAGCTTGTGCGTACCTATATGGTTTAGAAGAGTTGCTTAGAGCTAGCTGTATACGCACGTACCGTGGCTTGCTTGGCGAATTCAACCTGCTGTATACAAACGCCTCTTTCACCGTGTTTTCCCACGACCCCGCGCGCTGCACCGAGGACATCATGAATACCGCACACTTTCATTTCCAACACAGATCGACGGTCAACTCATTTACTGACAGACACTGCCTCCGACAATCCAAAATCTAACACCTAAGGCGAACACTTTCTTTCAAACTCCAACATTGAACAAAAACATTTTTTAACAATACCTCCTCACTTTTAATTTATCTCAAAAAATTTAATTTATCAATAAGTAATAAAAAATTTGTCTTCAACAAATTTTCGAATGATGATCTTGTTACTAAGTGACGGCGGTGACGCAATACGATTCTCTGGAGGCCGGTTGTCATTTGGAGCACACATACAAACTCACACACTCGCAAATGCTCACTCACACCATGTGATTTAATAGTAAATCGATTCAGTAATGCTCATTTGCCAAGAGCATCGCATCACTTACATAAATTATGTGAAGAAACTCGCTCGGATCACATTCAAACGAGAGACAAATAAAGACGATTTATTGATACTTTACAAATCGATCAGGTTTACGTGAATCTTTTTAGACTGTCTTAATAATATCTACTTGTTATACATTACATACACTTCAATAATCTTGGCAAGATTCAAATTTTACGAATAGTGGCACGTTGGGCTTATCGATTCGAGGCTCCAAAAAGTCTCAGAACGTTCTAAAACATTCCAGAACACTCCAGTATATTACACAATGTTACGAAATTATCAGTAGGCTTAGAAACATTGCGAAGTGTTCTAGAACACCCTAGAATGCTCCAGAATGTTTCAGAGCACTTTAGAATGCTCCAGAACACTCCAAAATGTTATACATTATTCCAGAACGCTTCCAAACATTTCAGAATAATTTCGTTTCGAAAACATCTCGACGGTTATGCTGTAGAATGCTCTAAAATAATTCAGTGCGTTGTGGAATGTTCAATAATATTTTTAATGTTTTCTGAATGTTGCAGAACATTCTAGATTGTCCCAAAATGTATCAGAACATTTATTTAGACATCTGTCAAAGCTCAGACCCGGATAATATTACAAAAGGCAAGATCATGTATTGAAAAGAAATTTTTTTATCAACTGATAAGTTTATTATATAATATATAGTTGTCAAAAAATAGGTGTTGCAGCTACAATGAAACAAACGTCTAAAAATCATCCTGTCAGGCTAAATAAAAATTTCTAAATTTTTATTAATCTCCAAGTTCATTTACTTCTTGTCTACTTGTCAAAGAAATATTTGTGTTGTAATATAAAGCAGTAGCTCGCCTGTGGAGCGTCAAATCAAGACATACTGTGATCTGTAGTGTCTACTTTTTCATATAGCGTGATAAAAAAACACCAATTATGAGTTCCTGTGTATTTATTACTGACGTCTTGAAAGATTGAATTTTATCGCTTCATTTGGATCTAGCTGTGTGAATATTAACTATTTTACATTTTAAATGAAGCTAACAAATGCGTTTGACACTATATTCAAAATTAAATAAATTGATCATTCATTGATTGAAATGTCAGGCTTAATAAATAATTCTTAATCAGATAAATGATTTGATGTATTGGCATCGTAGCCTGAGGTGATACTTGATCTTAATAAGGTAATAATACTCGTACTATCTTCAGAGAATAATTTAGTTCAAATCTTTTTCAATTAACAAATAACGGAATTATTTTGAGTAAAACACCGTGTGAACTATCATAAAAACGAACAAAAAAATCAATTTACTAGTACTGTACGTAATTTAGAAGCCCAAAAAAATATAAACTGTTCTCTTCAAATAAAAACCAAGTTTATATTTTTTGCTTCGACCTTCATATTTAAAAATATAAATTTCACGATCTTACGGAATTATTATATCAGAAATAATCAGCTTAGATCACGCAACACTTTTAGTCAACAAGAGCAAATAGAAAAATCATCACCTACTTTATTTCCCACAAAAAACAATTAAATAGTGTGCAGCACATTAGAATTAGTTATTGGTATGTCAGGATCACAACAAATAGCGAAAGGTTAAGGGTTCTTCTGGGAGGAGCAGAGAAGATGACCTCCGCGAAATAATCTACTTCATTTTGAATAGAATGATGAGGTTTTAGTTCTCTTGGCTCGGTCATTAGGTGCCATTAGTTAAATGGTTAATTTAAGTATTTTAAAAGGCTTAATACACAATTCTGAGATGCTGGCTGAATACTAACAAAGCAAATTAGTTTGCTAAGATAATACAAGAGGTATGCAATCGTATTTTCTATTTGCTTGGTTTAGAAATTCCATTGAAAACGACCATAACACACAAAATACTCTTTCTGTTCTATTTTCGAGTTTCAAATATCAAAATGATGACACCGAACGTTTTTATTCTTTCTATATAGCGCTTCTAGTTAAATTACTTGTAATAAATTAACCAGACATTCCAATTTCGGTTTCAAAATCATATAAATATAAATCGTAGCCCAATATTTCAAAACAAACGTGAATCAGTAATGGATGGCACGCATAGGTAACCTAGATACTTCAATTTTAAAAAATGTATGAGGCATCACTAGTATTTCTTGTAGAATTTCACAGAAAATCCCTGACATTTAGGTTTACAATTGTAGAGATATCAGGAATGTTTTTGGAAATACCATAGATGTTTAATTGCTTTTAAACCAGTTCAGCACATTTCAGAGACGGATTTTACCAAATAATTAGTGTTTCAAAAGCTGACCACTAGAATTCGACCCCTGTAACTCAATATAAATCCGCTATTATAATTATTATTTGTTTTTTACTAACTAGCCGCGATGTTTAAACCTTATAATTATATTTTGTTCATTACCTACTGATGACTGAACCATCAGAATTACTAGAGCCAAATATCTGTTATTATTATTTATAATTAAAATCAATTAATCTTCAAGATGAGTCTCTGAATCATATTTATAACATCAAACGAATCATTTGATTTGATTATTTAATAGATGTGTTGATCTGGTACATGAAGAAGTAAAAGTGAGCAATTAATAAAAGATTAATCAATATTTAAGTCCACTAATAAAAATAATTACTGTATCAAGCAATTAAATTGTCGATCTTGGTGAGAAAAAAGATTGTGCCGCGAATCGAAGATGTAGAACTTCGTCAAGAACTGACATTGGTATTACGTAAGATTTTTATTAATTAATCTACGATTATTATTTTAAGAGATATAAGCTTTCAAAGTGTAACAGATTTTCGTTACATTTTTCAGCCCCGTATTGCAGAATTGGAACTAAATATTCAGCATTTGGTTGTTTATTGAAAAATATTATTTAAGGAGATTCAAACGGAATCATTTTTTGTTTTCATACCGCTGTATCAAAGGGTTATAAGAAGATGGGATGATTAATGTAACTATACATAAACTTTCAATCAGCGCTTGGTTCATTTTTCTAAGATTAGTGAAGGAGATACAAGATTTCAAATTATGACAAGCTTGACAAATATTCGTCCTATTATTTCACCCCCTGTACTTCTAAGGTTAAGTGAGAGCGGGTTGTAACTGTCTAAAATATTACATAAACTTCCTATCAGCGTTTGGTTTATTACAGTACGAATATTAATTCAAGAAATATGAGCTATCAAATTGCGATTGGTTTTTGTTCTCATCATTTGACCCCTTATACTGCCTTTATAATAAATGAAACTACAAACCGAATTATGGTAACAATTGAGGTTCTCCGATTTCAAACCGCATGCTTTTTTGAGGGCTAAAATTATACCCCTTGATAAGAAAAATGGAAAAGTTTCCGGTCATAGTGCAATTTCCAATTATATATTTTTAAAATAGGTGAAAGTGATTCAGAGCCTTGTACTGAAAGGCAAGCGATTCGCAAAAACCAAACGGCTCGAACGGTAGCATAAATTTGTAGAAAAAAAAAATGTTAAATGCCGTGCTTTCAAATTGCATGCCAATGGAAAAAATTAAAGTGCCATAAAGCCCTTGTGAGAAAATTTGCATGCGTTCCTCGTTGGTGGGAAGAACTTGCAAAAATGTAAAACCAATTAGCCATTCTTCTCATTGGCATGCAGTTTGAAAAAAAGGAATCTACATTTTATTCTTAAAAGTTCATGCGATTATTCAAGCCTTCTGCTTTGCTGCGAATTGCATGCCTTTTAGTACTAAGCTTTAAGCCAAGTGTAAATATTTCACGTTACAAAGGCATGCAAAATGTTAGCATGAGAAAGCCATTTTTTTTTCTTAAATATAACTGGAGTTTTCACTATGTCGTTCAATAATATTTTTATCTTTCTTATCAAGGAATAGAATTTCAACCCTCAAAAATGCATGCGGTATCAAATCGAAGAACCGTCAATTGTCACTTTGTTTCGGTCTATAGGTTTTCTATTTCGTTTCATTATTAAATCTACTACTATACTGGCAAGGCTGAAAGATCAACGGTTGAGTATTATTTTATAATCATAATCTTTCTTTCAGTGTTTGATCGTTCATGTACGGGTAATATTTCAGAAGATTTAAACAGAATCATATAAAATTTCGTCTTATTTTAATTTTTGTATTCATATGAAATATGAAAAGTATTTGAATTCTGCCCAAAAATTTTTGTCATATTTGTTTCTGGCGATATGAAAAAACAAGATTGCCCGTCTTGTAGAACTTGACGCAAATTTGATTAATTTTTTTGTTGTATCTTGGATCCAAACTCTCCTCCCACCTGCTACTCTCAAAAAGTCGGTTTTTGACAATGTACCCTTGTATCCACGATTTTTTTTGTGTCACACTGAAACCAGAAACTAACTAACCTATCTGATAGATAGAGTACACTTTAGACTTTAGAGAGATACTTTATGGAATTTTGTAATTGGCATCCAAAGTTAGGTGGTTTTTTCAAAATTATTACTTTTTTAATTTATAATTTCGGTCAAAAAGTCTATGAGGAGCCCATCGAGGATCGGAAGCTTATCGATGGTCCATCAGGGGCCCATCGGGGGCCTATCGGAGACCTATCGAGGACACATTTGTATCCATATGAAATATGAATAATACCTGGATAGCAAAAAAAAATGGCCTATATTGTAGGGTTGACACCACTTCTAAAGAAACAAATTTTTGACACCTTTATTTTAAGTCCGAAACAAAGGAACGGTTATAATTGCGGTGTATTTATATGTATTGTTACAAAATTTAAACTTGTTCGTGGGTTATTAATTTATTTTTACCTTTAGGCTACACTTATGTAACTAAAAATATTCACTACTCATACCGACACTTGGTCACTTACATTACATTTATTTATTTATTATTTGCACCTCTCTTAATTATTTCCACTTTTGCGCGATTCGTAATCAACCAATCAACCAATATTACTTCCCTGTGCTCGGACTATTATCCAATTCCCCCTTATTTTTTTACTCATTCACGGTCTGTCTTAATATTTCCCACTCGGCTCAGTTTTTTGGTTTATATACCTGAGGCTACGTTTTCTCGAATCTTTCCAGAAATTTTTATTCGGCCTGACGTCGTCACCCGTCCTTGACTCATATCGATCAGTTGCGCCAGCTTAGACAAACAACTCTATTGCGTACATCACCTGTCTAATCAGCGCGTCACAATAGTAGATTGTTCAACAAATAGAGAGTGAGAGTTTACTAGCGAGTGTAAGTATTTCAATTGACGAGCGAGTGAATTAAATTTACACAAGCAAAGTAATATCACTTTTCTTGCGTGTTGAACATGCTATTTTTTGTATACTTGATGGAAAAACTTGAATGGAAGACGCCAAGAAAAGAAATATTTTTCTACAAAAATACTAATCAAGGTTGTGTTCTCGCAAAAACGTAGTAACGGTTTTAACAACTGCGCCAAGCAAACAAATAAACAATATTAAAAATTAATTTGTCAGAAACGTCAAAGCTAAAGATTCTCGCAAAATTCTGGATGCAGCTAAAGAAGCGACTTTACATTTGTTCCCGGCGAAATCGAGAGAATTTTTGTTTTCTTATATGTTTAACCTGTAATTTTTTCTAATTAGGTCAAAGATGTCATCATCAACCTAATGTTTTCCATCAAGTATACAAAAATAGTATATTGTGCAACAAGTGCGATAAGTTGTCGATTGCCTACGAGAGCGAAGTTGGGCTCACGAACGAAGTGAGTGCGCTCATTCGCTCAAGTGGGCAATTGACAACATTGCACGAGTTGCAGATACTATTTTTTATTACGAATGCGGGATAAGTACTATTTTGCGCTCATCTTTCCGAGCGACAAATGGTTTGCGTGCGACAAGTTTACTTGTCGCACTCAAATTATACTTGGCGCACTCAAAAGCCAAAGAGCCATTTACCGCCCGGGAAAACGTGCGCAAGATGGTACTTATCCTGCATGAGTAATAAAAAATATTTTTTTGGACTAAATTGTGTATATTTTATTTATTTTTTAGGTTTAGATCAGAAAAAAAATGATATAAAAATAAACAAGGCAAGTATTTGGATAATTAATAAATATACTGAAGACTAGATGTGAAAACGTAGGTTCAATCAATCTACCGAATGCACTATAAGTGTCTGCCACGCCCGTATCAGATAGAAGGCGTGTTTTTTTTTTTTTTTCAATCTTTTGTCTTTTATTTTATATGATTCTCTCGAATAACTCCGCTCGCTCTAATTCAGATTTTTTTATGTATCGTATTTAAGGGTTGATGAGCTTCCTACTAATGTTTGGATCATTATCTTACATCAATTCAGGAGATATGAGCTTTCAGAGTGTGACATGCATGAAATAATCTCATTACTCATCATCAATTCAATCACATTTCGATTATACAAGACCTTATTGAGGGTTGCGCTCAAATTTATACTGCGATATTTTCAAATTCAGATAAATATAATTGAAATAAATGTGAACGAGTAAAAGTAAGTACCTTATAGTTAGCTGTAAGCGATACTAACATCATCAATGCTACTAGAAAGGAGCGAATTGACAGTATGACAGATGTCAACAGTATACTATAAATTCAATGAAATACTACCACACGTCTTTACTATTTACTTTGAATATATTAGCGGTTATAATAAAAGTGAAACAAATTTTGCAATTTATTTCTTTTAATTCGCAACATTAGTATTCAATTGGCATTAATATTTATATGTATGTCGTAAAGTTCGAGTCCATCTTCAATATTGCGAAATATGCAAGTGTTATATTGATATTCATCTGAAAAAATTAATTTACATAAACATGAAATCATTACCAATAAAATTCTGAATCTTCTCTCCGTACAATCAATTTGTAAGTACCACCGACTCACATGATAAAATATCAGTTCAATTTTGTGGTTATATATTGTACAATATATTGTAACTTTTAACATTTAAAATGTAAATCAAAATCATCTACATAATTATCCAATTAATATTATGGCTTACTGTTACTAATCTGAGAATAAATAGATGTTTTATGTATTTACACGTAGGTGCAACAGATCTAATCAGTAATCACTATGCCAACTAACGTATCACTATGTTATTATGATTGAATAGATCAATATCGATCACTAATAAGATGATTCGAATATGATTCACTTGAATTTTATGTAAAATTACTAACATTTCATAAAATTTAATTTTTAATAAGTCCTCCTTGAAAATCAATGCTGCAAATCGTTTCAAATTATTATTTTCAACTAGAACAACAACAAAATTTGTTAGAAACATGAAGTGTTTAACGTGTAGTACTTCAATCTCACATAAATCAAATTGCTATGGGCACACCTCCGGATCTTTTGGAGGGAAAAGCTTCCCCATAAATCCTTCACTTGCATAATTATGAATCCTATATGTGAGAATGTCGCATTTGCTGTCTCGTAGGATTCTAATACGATAAATATTGATAAGTATTAACGCTAGATACGTAGGCGCCCCGTGGGAACCCAGACATCTATTTCTAGAATTGTTTCAACATCTTTAGTTGATGAAAAAAGGTTATTTAGGAGGAATTTGACCCAATTTATTATTGACCTCAAAATGATTATCAATAAAAGAGCTGAACAAATATTTCAAAATGAATATCTGTAACGTTAATATATTTGTATAGGTAAGCCATTTTATTGCATTTAACAAAAAATAAAAGGAAAATTGAGTTACCTTGCACCCTTCGCAAGTGAAGGCGCCAAAATGGAAGCCTGCTGCTGGCTCCCCGCACACCTTGCACTGCTGGTTCATCTACAAAAAAAATACAATCATACTTCAAATTTTATTTGGTATAGGTACACATATTCGGTTATTAGTTTTAAATAAGGCCCACGCTTTCTTTATTAATTTTAATGGGAGTGGTGGTTGAGGAGTTAAGGGGGCGTACATCTACCCTGAAGGTCAGGGTAGAGTACCACTTTAATTTTCAAAAATCTCCCCTATGGTGTACACTCCACAATAACTAGGGTATCTGTGGTGTGACGACTGGTAACCGAATTCCACAGTACAAAATATCAGTCAATTTCTCTCAATTAATTTTGGAGTCAATGTCACATCCAAAAGGGTAAAAGGTGTGATTGATATCTACATTTTTAAATTTTTTTAGGTCCTAAAATGAGGTGGCTGAGCCTCAATCAACAATCAATCACATTACTTTCGCGTTATTCACATCCAAAAATTTTCTCACTCGGATAATTGTTTACATGGATTAATCCATCCATTAACACATCGAATGTTTTTACAATCATTCAACAACTCTCGTATTGTGACGAATAATTGCAACCCGTATGTCGGAGACTTCAATGCTGCCATAAGCTACAAAAATTAATTAAGTGCTATTCATACAAGCTCGTATATTCTTCTCATTCTGATAATTGCTTACACGGAACAAACTGACAGTCAGATCCATCCATTAACACAACGGGTGTCCACGCAATCGTTCAATAAAATATATAATCTTAATGAATGTCTGCAACCCGCATAACAAGCTACAAAAAATGAATTGGGTGATATTCACAGGATCATACTTTTAAATTCAAATGAATACAATTAAAAAATCAGCAAGTCACATTTTAAGTTTCACTTAGTTTCGGTTTCAACTGTATGATAAGATCATTAATTTGACAGCTTCAAAATAAGGTCCAGCCCCTTATTTATTAAATATTTGATCTTTAAAATGAAAGGTTTTTACTTATAAGGTTAGCAGAAACTTAATTGAACACTTAATCTGATTCTAACATCTTTTTCGCTCAATTCACATTCTTAATTTTATTCGTACACGTTCGTAAATGATTCCCACTCAGAAAATTGCTCACATATAACAATCCAACCATTCACATACCAGGCGTTCTTACAATCATTCAATAACATATTTTAATGAATAGCTGCAACCTGTATGTCAGAGACTTCAATGATGCATTAAGCCAGAAAAATGTATTTAAATATTGAAAGTACTATCTGCTCGGTTAAATTAAATGTAATTCATCTTGTAAAGAAGTTGGTAAATTTTGTGAGAACCATCTTCTAATGCGTAGTCATAAATCCTACTGATGATTTTTTCAAATAAATTAAAAATCAATTTTCATATTTGCTTTTAATATCAGAGCAATCAACAATATTTCAACTTCGTGGAGTCATAATTAATAACAATTTTCAACGTATGTACGCGCGCTAGAAAGGCGATATATCAACATTATAATCATGTAATCTTGACAATATACAATGGTTTAGTTAGTGAAGCGGATAATATTCAACGCACGGACGATTCATGTGGAAGAATATACCAAGAGTTTGAGAAATGGTATAGATCAAGACAAATTATTGGGGGGTTTCTTAGCATCACTAACAACCTTCAGAATTTAATTACAAATTATTCTCATTCTCACAGTAAGATCTTTCTGTAGTGATTCATCCAAATGATATTGCGAAATGTATTTCATTTTACTTCTGTATGGGGGCGACATCATAGCAAAACAATCGCTAAATTTACAATATCGGTATGCAAATTTTCTGTTCATCAATCACCTCGCTCAGCGATCATCCATTGTAATCGTAATTCTGATGTTTTCGCACATTAGGTTGCTTGGGAATGATGGTTATATCGTGGTGAGTTGACTGATGGATTGTGGGTAGAATGTGGGTGTGCCCACCCCTTCAATTGTTTTCTGTATTATTGAGAAAGCGTTGAATTAATTTCGGAATCAATTATGGTAAATATAGATGAAATCGAAAGTTGCCAGTTTAAAGCTGTTTTATTTTCAAAGAATTTCATTACGTAGTAATCATGTCAAAATTTCAACTTGTTTAAAGTACATCCATTCAAAATCTTCATAAGAAATTTCTTCCAAGATTATTACTGCAGTAAATAAGCAGTTAAGAATCCGTGTGCTGTATGGAATTCCAATAGAAATTTCACTACAACAAAACATGGATCCACTGACTCTAATCTTTGATGATTCCGACGCAGAGAAAGCATTCGCCCTGATCTAAGATCATCTTTACCAAGTGTGGAAAAATGTTTGTATGTGGCACACAGATGCGTGCAATATAAAAAAAAGGCGTAACATTCTGAATTTTAAATAGAAATATCGAACTTAACTGATATATTTGATATTTGATTGGGTTGCTCAACGATATTTGTTCTGTATATTAAATACACAAAATACCTGAACAAGCTATAAAATTCAACCCATTCCAGTTGTCAATAAAAAATCACTTTCATCGTTTTTTAGGAGAGTTATCAATATGCTGATAGGTTTCAGAATTATTGAAGCTGGTAAGGTTTTTAAACGATTTTATAGTATTAAATATTCAAAATATTTAAGTAGAGTACGAAATTTAATCGTTTGTATACCAAATGTCGGAAAAAAACATTGCCAGCTGTTTTTTGGGGAAAAATATGAATAAATACTGAACCCTTATCACAATATCCTGTCTAAGCATTCATCCTTTCGGTTACGCTGCCTGATACGAGCTAAAATAGCTCACGTTCTGTACTATATTGAAATGAATTATCATTTATCTCGTTTGCTATTCTGATATTAATTCCAGCATTCGAGTCGATAATTCATTGACATTCGTTCCACAATTATTATATTGGAATTAATATATCCTGTTCCAGAAAAAAGTAGAAGTGTGGACCACCCCACAACTTTTTTTTTCATTTATAAGAACCACTTTAGTGCACCAAATTTTTAACTAATATCTTGAAAAAAAATCATCATTTTCTCATGCAGTTTTCGATAATATTTGTAAATTAGATTTTTTCAATATTACTCTCAATTTTTTTTATTTGATGAAATTATCTCGAACGGCTTAGCGATTGTCAGATATTCCGTCACGCTTCATTTTTGGCCAAATAATCGCAAAATCCTGCACAATTTTATTTCTACGTCCTTTTAAAATCAAAATACAGTTTACCCAAAATGTACTATAAATCTATAAAATCCACTATTATTCCCATTCAGGAATGAGAGAATATCTCTTTGACCTTCCACTTTTAGAGCCCTCATAATATCACACAATTTTCACCAACCTTGACACTTGTTGAATTCTCCCCAATATCCACCTAGCATGTCTCCTAATCATATCACAAGATCATCTCCAGGTGCTCTCGGCTCTTCGCGTCCGATAACCTGGTGAAGCACTCACTCTAAGCAATACTCTCGTGTTCGCGGTCACAGTTCGCAGGTAACTGCACACCTTGAGCACCCAAAGCACTTGCCTCGGCTACGAGCCAGCCTCCTGAAGACCACACCTTCGAGGATGCTGATTCGTAGCTTTAGACAGGTGAAAACCAATGGGAAAGAGAATTACGCCCATCTGAATAGGTGTTCAACACTAATTGTTGATATTCATTCTGCAAAGTCGATTTACCTATTTTGATGTTGGAGTTATATTCCTACATACTTCTTTGATGCCAAAGGCTCATCCAAATAATACTACCGCCTGAAATTAAATCAAGCTGATCATTTCCAATCCTTTATTTTCCGTTAATACTATAAGGATAACATGGTCTTGCCAATTTAAATTTTACTGGAGGTTTCTCTGTTACGTTGAATCTTGGAAATAACAGATTATCTATTAAGATATTTAGAAAATCGCAGCTCTAATCACTTGAGCTCCAAACTTTCTTCTATCAGTAACAGTAATTTTGAATTCTTCCAACCACTGGTTCAGGAAATAATCAATTCTCTTAAAGAAAATAATAGACTCATTAGCTGATTCAATAATGTATTTCGATTATTCTATTAGTTCACTTAAGAAATCGCAGCTCTCAATACTTGAGCCTCCAACATCCTTCTATCAATAACTGTTATTTAAAATCTTTTCATCCACTAACTTGAGGGATAATTTATCTCTTATAACTTATATGAAGACAAAATCTTCAGATTATTTTATATTTTACTGCTCAATATCCTATATGTATTAGTACATTTAATGAATCGCAGCTTTTGTACACGAGCCCTCAACTTTCTTTTATCAGTAGCCGAAATTTTAAATTTTTTTGACCATTGGCTCAGAAAATAATAATTTTTATGTTCGACTGCATCATAATCATGTAATTTATAGTTACATTTAGTGCCCATAATGTGCCCTTAATTGGACTAGGATTTTTACTTTATTTTATTGGACGGAACTGTCATTGTCAAAAAAAGTCACACAAATGGATTTTTTTATTATGAAATAAATCCAAACAATTAAATCAACATATTATTTATTATTGTAATAAATACTTATAACACAATTGGCATTGTCGCGAAAATTCAGATCCGAAGATGAATTCTTATTGTAAGAAAAATATTTTTCTCTCAATATTTGTGATTCTTTGGCACTTGCTGCCAACACTTCTACGCTTTCTAAAGTATCTATTTATTCTTTTCTATCGTATTTATTCTTTTCTACATTTTCTGAAGTATCCATTTATTCTTTTTTATCGTATTTAATCTCTTCTACACTTTCTGAAGTGTCAGATTCTTCTATTAAATTATATTTAATATTTTTGACATCTGCAAACAAACAGTAAAAAACAATTGTAACAATAGCAACACTAGCAAAGCACACCAAGTTATACTTACCGAATTTTTGTATAGGGAAATGAGGAAATATTTTTAGAAGATATCCTGCGTCTTTAGAGCAGTCGAACATAAAGCTTTGTATGTAATTCGTACATAAGCAAACTTTATAGACTCGCCTTCCTTATTAGACTCGCTCGCGCTGCTCGCTCGTCCATAACCAATAAAGTTCTATATTATATACTATAATTACATAAATAGCTTATTTGTGAAAAAACTTCAGGTGAAATAATTATCAGGAGCTCAAATCTGGAATCTAAAGAATAGGATTTCTGTGACAATTTCATAAAATTTATAAATTCATTTAATGCCCTAATTAAAATATTTGAGGGATGAAAAATATGTAAAATTGATTATTGTCAATATTTCCACGGCTGTACTGAAAATATGGCTCCCGAGGCATCTTAACTCCGAATTAAAGTTAACTCGGATTTAGCACAAAAATTAGAATTAGCTGTCAAATATAATTTTGAAACTATTTACTAACTTTCAAGGCTCCAATCTATTTATTTTTTCAGCTCTTTATTTTATATTGCTTTTATTTGTTTGTGGATTTCTAATCAAATTGTATTTTTACAGGTCACTTGGTGAGGATGAGATGACCTTATTGAAGAAGATGGAAGTTGTAAGAACTGGAGAAAAAGGACACTGTAGGAGATACTGAAGATGAGTTAAGCGATCAAGAGAAGATATCAACCCTCAAATTTGCTCTAACTGTTTAAAACTGCTATTGAATTAATTTTCTATTTATTATTCCAATTTAGAGCCCTTGAGTTCGTGTTTAATGAAAATAGCAATCTCTAGCTCCAGTAGCTACGAAGCTTTAGGGAACCTCGAAGAAAATCTTCAAGAGAGTCTACTTTTCTCCGCTGATTGCAAGGCTGAAGTAAAATTTTGATGTATTTACTTTTATTTGATGATCACCTCACCTTGTCTTTAATTTCCGATTTTTGGTGATAAATTTTACAATCACACATGCAAGTCTTGAGATCCACTGGTTTGAGAGATAATAAATATTTTGTTTTTCAAGAGCAAATATAATTGATCAATAAATCATTAACAAAGATAGTTAGAGAATCCTAACTTTCTGTTACTAGAGCACCTAAATTTTCTACCAGTAGCCACACTTTCGAATTCTTAGATTCACTGGTATAAGAGGTAGTAAAAAAAAACTAGAAAATGTGAGTAATTTGAAGGACTGAATAATGAACTAGTTTATTGAAAGAGCCCGTAATAATGCTATTTTGTCCACTACTAACGCTGCAGTCGATTTAGTTATCCCCACCATGTACTTCGCACCCTGCCAATAAGTGTCTGTTACACCCCTAGCGAATAAAAGACGTGATTGATATTTATTTATTTTTATTTTTTTAAAGCAAAGATTTGGCACACAAAAACTTTTTCCAGCTGTCATGGTCTGCGGGCTATGTAGTTTATGTATAGTAATTCATGATCAGCTTAGGACAAACTAAAAAAGGAAGCTCAACATCAATGCTCTCCCAATATTCGTCTTTACTCACTGCTATCTAATATATAATAAAATATCTACAACTGGATCCCAACAGGAATAAAAAATAGTCCTGCCCAAACAATCTGGTAAAAGTTAGCTCATATTTTCAGAAATCTAATTGTACGTTTCGCCGCACATCCCATGAACAATTCATGTTTCATCCTATTTCTAAGTATTCTCCTAAATGCTACCGGTATCTCCGGAAACCTCTCATTTTGTCTTCATCACGTACTGGAAGATCGAGCAAACTTTATTCACTGCTATATATCTAATAAAATATCCACGACTGGGTTCCAACAGGAATAAAAAATAAACTTGTCCAAACAATCTGGTAAAAGTTAGATCTAAATATCTCTGAATTATTGCTGCAACACCAGCAACACTACTGTCAATTGAGTTGATTATTCTTTATTTCTTGAACATGAATTCAGAGTTATTCAGCTCAAATTATGGATAAAGTGCTTTATTATCTGTATGTAAATATATATACCCTTTCTTCTTATTTTATGTTAAAAAAATTTTTACTTCTTCAAAAGGAGTATGTTTGTATGAACAGAATTTCATTGGAGGAGATTTTTTTTATCTCAATGTCAAATGATATTGATTTCATAATATTGTTACAAATTCTATTGTGATTTAATAATATTATAGGTTACAGTACATTTTTTCCACTTCACAATTCGTAGCAATAGTGTTCATAGGACCTATTGATCAAAAAATCATTAACAGAAATTCTTTCAGTATCCACATCTTCAGATTTTCAAAACTACTGATTTAGGAGATAGTGGACATTCGAAACCTATTGATCAATAAATCCTTAATAAAAACAACTACAAATTTTCAGCTCCCGTTGCTTGATTATTGTGACTTCATTAATAATATAATATTTTGTCTTCCATGAACTCAGAAATTCAGTATCTTTTGGATTTATTGATCAATATATCATTAACAAAATCGTTAACCATCACTTTTATTGAATCATTATTCTTCTCATCAGCCCACGAGGCTTTATATACTCTTTTCCAACAATGAGTCCGCATTCAACTGTTTGACAATTGAGCATCAATGAGCTAGCATTCAAATGTCTGACAAATGAACATTCTCTAGATTGTTTTCGAATGCTAACCTGGATCGTACTTACAATAGATTTGGTCTAAGGCTCGTAATCATCTACGCTGGGGTTTTAAAAATTCAGCAACTCTGAGGCAGGAGTCACTACGGATTCTCAGAAGACGGTACAGTCGCTCTGATGTAGAAAGATTGGAACTTGACTCAAGAAGAGTGAAGACTTTGGCGTATGAGTGAACTATTACCATTAATTACAGATTGCTGTTGCTAGCTTTGACTGTTATTTAAAACTTGGTACTTTGTCTCACAGATGGCTTTTTGAATAAATTCTAAAATGATAGTTCATTTCATTATCGACGTGGTTTATAAGCTTAGATCATAAATAATATCTAGATGGAAAAAACTGCGAACGGTTACGACGGAAAGAGATGGAAGATATATTGTAAGAAATTTGGAGAAATGAACTGCGCAAGCGTGACAATAATCTAATTTCGGTTTGTCAAGCCCGCAAAATGCAAACACTTGATTTAATGAGTTCTTATTTCTGTAAAAAATATTAATATTCATTCGCCGTTTCCTAGTTGCAAAATACATTTTATTAACATTACTTTTAAAAATAGCAAATGAAATTCGATAGACATGCGCGGTTCGTTTGACTTCATTTCTCTTTCATTATATTTTATTTCTTAGTCCCTCTAACGTAACCTATATTTTCCTCTCTTTCTGGCATAACTGTTCGCAAAAATATATTGTGTGATATAGGACTCCTTCCATCTAGATATCATTTATGATCTAAGTTTATAAGTTACAACAAAAAATACACAAATTTATCGGCGAAGAAAATCAAAGTAGCTGACATCTTATGGCAGATTTATGAACTAGAGCTTCAAGGAAAGATTAAATTTATTTATTTTATAAGAATATGAAACATACATAAATTCAAAATAAATTATATCGATAGATGATAAATAGGAGATAGTATAATAGAAGACAAAGAATTAATCTCTAGTTTCTTCAGAAACAAGTAAATTTAAGTATTTTCAAAATCTAGATCTAACTAACAGTACTATTTAAAGAATCTTTCCTTCTGTCATTCGAACTAACTATTATTTATGTCCTACCAGTAAACCACACTTCCAGACTTTGAAAATCACTGGTTTAAGGAGTAATGAGCTTCTTGTCTCCAAAGAATAAATACATTTTTGTGCTCATAGGATCTATTGATTAAAAAATAATTAGCAGGGATAGCTAGAGGATTCCTTTTTCTGTCACTTGAGCTACTGACTCTATTCTATCAGTATCCACACTTTTAGAGTCTTAGAATTACTATTTCAAGAGATAGTAGACATTTCTTCCAAAAATAAATAAATTTCAGTATTTCCAGGATCTATTAATCAATAAATCCTTAAAAGGACAATTTGAAATTACTAGTTTCCCTCGTTTGAATATTCTGACTATATTCTATGTGTGACCACACTTTGATATGTTTTATGCTACTGGTTTAGAAGATTATATTTCAGATTTATTGATCAATAGATCATTAACAGAAATAGTAAAATAATCCTAGTTTACGTTACTGGAGCAACTAAATAATAAACTTCACCTGTAGCCACACTTTCAGAAGTTAAGATCCACTAGTTTGAGTGATAGCAAATATTTTGTCTTCCCAAGAACTACTGCAAGAAATAATAAATATTTTATTTTCTAAGAATAAAGAACCTGTTAAGTATTTTCTGGATCTATTGATCACTAAATCATTAACAAAGATAGCCACAGAAATCTAACTTTCGTAATTTGAGCCAAAATCACAATAAATGTAATAATCCAATCTGTCCTCTTAAGATGAATTATTAATTCCCAACTGAAGCAGTGATTAAAAAAATTTTAAATTGCGACTGCTGACTGAGGGAGGATATAGTATGTATAGAAATAATATACTGAAAACAGAATAAAATCAACGTTTTCCTTCACAGAATTACTATGTTCAAAGCTTAGAATCACAATAGAAATAATAACTGTACTCTTAGATAATAATTTATTAATTCTGGACTAAGTCAGGAATTAAAAAAATTGAGATTGAGAGTACTGTCTAAGGGAGGATGTATAAATAATATTCTGGAGAAAAAATAACATCATCGTTTTCCTCTACACAATTATAGTGCTCAAAACTCAAAATCATAATAGTTATCAACAATCAATCGCGTAGCTAGCTCTTTGAACGAAATTAAATGTTAAATCAGTTGAAAAGGCTTGGAAGACATACACAAAACACGTTTTAATGTTGAACGAATGTTGAATGAATGTAAGTAATAAAAAAAAATATTTCAGCTTTTTCTTACAACACCACCTCCAACAAATTAAAACCAGGACGTAAATTGACTAACTTTGCTTTTCAGGCTCTAATCTACTTTTCTTCCAGCTATTTTTTTTTTCCATAGATTTCTAATCAATTTGTATTTTTTCCAGATCATTTACTGAGGATGAACTCAGCTATTGAGGTGGATGGACATCGAGGAATGGACATCGTGGGCAGTGCAAAGGATGAGCCCATCTGCCAAAATCAACTCTCAATTTTATTTTGTAGAATAAGATTCACCAAAATTTGTTTTAAGTTTCTGTTTCTGACTGGCGGTCGTCAATCATCATAACATATCATTACATCATCAACTAGGTAATATAATATTATGCATTACATAACTAATTTGTCTAATCGAATTTATAATTTAAATTTACAGTCTCGAAACTTCAGGATATAGCAATTTGCAGCTGCACTAGCAACCAGAGTCCAGAAAACTTCGGAGATATCAAAAAAAAAACTTCAAAGTCCTTTCTGTCCACTGCTTGTAAAGCTCAAGTAAGTTTTTGATTTATTTATCTTCATATTATTTGCAACATTTCTCCAATAATTTATATTTCATTATGATATCAATTTTTTACTACTGATGCTGCAGTCTAGGTTTTGCTGGAACTTCCCTAGGCCCAAAGAGAGAATTCCCGGAGGAAAGTTCGTCTCTTTTTCCTACACGGCCTACGCAATTGCTTGGAGACGAGTCGAGGCTTAAAATGTTCCTGTTACTACTTCGAAATTCTCAAATAAATATCTTCCCAAAAAATTGACTTGTATTTTAATTAGCTCACAAAAATAAATTTTCAATCAAATAAATCATTTCTAACAGCACAATTATTGACAAAAGGTAAGCAGAGGATTTCAACAGGATAGTTCCAGAAGATAGAATTTCGAACTTCCAGAAACCTGAAGCAGCTGGGAGACCTGAAGCAGTTCAAGCATCAAAGCACCATTTTCAAAAAATAGATTGTTTTATCTTCTTGGAACAAGAAAATAAGGTATTCCTTCGATCTATTATTTAATAAATCAATAAAAGAGAGAGCTAGAAAATCATAGCTTCTGTAACATAAGCCCCAGACTACACATCCACTACCAGAGGCCACATTTAAAAAAATTTTGAACTACTGGTTCAAGAAATAATAAAAATTTGATCTTTCAAGAACTTGAAAATTCAATATGTTTTGGATCTATTGATCAATAAATCATTAATAGAGATGGCTAAAAAATCATTGCTTCCGTAACTTGACACCCATCAGACATTACACTACCAGCAGCCACATTTAAAATTTTTTTGAACCACTAGTTCAAGAAATATTGAATATTTTATCTTCCAAGAACATAAAAACAACAATTAATTGAATGTTTTAGAATTTTTGTATAAAAATTCAGTATACTTTGGACCTATTGATCAATAAATCATTAATAGAGATAGCTAGAAAATCATAGCTTTCGTAACTTGAGTCCCAGACATTACACTACCAGTAGCCACATTTAAAATTTTTTGAACCACCGGTTTAAGAATATTGAATATTTTATCTTCCAAGAACATAAAAATTCGGTATTTCTTGGATCTATTGATCAATAAATCATTGCTAGAAAATCATAGCTTTCGTAACTTGAACCCCAGACATTAAATTACCAGTAGCCACATTTATAAATTTTTTGAACCACTGGTTTAAGAAATATTGAATATCCAATCTTCCAAGAACATAAAAATTCAGTATGTCTTGGATCTATTGATCAATAAATCATTGATAGAAATAGCTAGAAAATCATAGTTTTCGTAACTTGAGCCCCAGATATTACACTACCAGCAGCCACATTTAAAATATTTTTGAACCACTGGTTCAGGAAATATTGAATATTTTATCTTCCAAGAATATAAAAATTCAGTAAGTCTTGGATCTATTGATCAATAAATCAATAATAGGGATAGCTAGAAAATTATAGCTTTCGTTACTTGTGCCCTAGATATTACACTACCAGCAGCCACATTTAAAATATTTTTCAGCCACTGGTTTAGGAAATATTGAATATTTTATCTTCCAAGAACATAAAAATTTAGTATGTCTTGGATCTATTGATCAATAAATCATTGATAGAGATAGCTAGAAAATCATAGCTTTCGTAACTTGAACCCCAAACATTACACTACCAGTAGCCACATTCATAAATTTTTTGAATCACTGGTTTAAGAAATATTGTATATTTTATCTTCCAAGAACATAAAAAATTCAGTATGCCTTGGATCTATTGATCAATAAATCATTAATAGAGAAAGCTAGAAAATCATAGCATTCGTAGGTTGAGCCTTAGACATTACACTACCAGCAGCCACATTTAAAATATTTTTGAACCACTGGTTTAGGAAATATTAAATATTTTATCATCCAAGAACATAAAAATTCAGTAAGTCTTGGATCTATTGGTCAATAAATCATTAATAGAGATAGCTAGAAAATCATAGCTTTCGTAACTTGAGCCCCAGACATTCCACTACCAGCAGCCACATTTAAAATATTTTTAAACCACTGGTTTAGGAAATATTGAATATTTTATCTTCCAAGAACATAAAAATTCAGTAAGTCTTGGATCTATTGATCAATAAATCATTAATAGGGATAGCTAGAAAATTATAGCTTCCGTTACTTGAGCCCCAGATATTACACTACCAGCAACCACATTTAAAATATTTTTGAACCACTGGTTTAGGAAATATTAAATATTTTATCTTCCAAGAACATAAAAAATTCAGTATGCCTTGGATCTATTGGTCAATAAATCATTAATAGAGATAGCTAGAAAATCATAGCTTTCGTAACTTGAGCCCCAGACATTACACTACCAGCAGCCATATTTAAAATATTTTTGAACCACTGGTTTAGGAAATATTGAATATTTTATCTTCCAAGAACATAAAAATTCAGTAAGTCTTGGATCTATTGATCAATAAATCATTAATAGGGATAGCTAGAAAATTATAGCTTTCGTTACTCGAGCCCCAGATATTACACTACCAGCAACCACATTTAAAATATTTTTGAACCACTGGTTTAGGAAATATTAAATATTTTATCTTCCAAGAACATAAAAAATTCAGTATGCCTTGGATCTATTGGTCAATAAATCATTAATAGAGATAGCTAGAAAATCATAGCTTTCGTAACTTGAGCCCCAGGCATTACACTACCAGCAGCCATATTTAAAATATTTTTGAACCACTGGTTTAGGAAATATTGAATATTTTATCTTCCAAGAACATAAAAATTCAATAAGTCTTGGATCTATTGATCAATAAATCATTAATAGGGATAGCTAGAAAATCATAGCTTTCGTAACTTGAGCCCCAGACATTCCATTACCAGCAGCCACATTTAAAATATTTTTAAACCACTGGTTTAGGAAATATTGAATATTTTATCTTCCAAGAACATAAAAATTCAGTAAGTCTTGGATCTATTGACCAATAAATCATTAATAGGGATAGCTAGAAAATTATAGCTTTCGTTCTTGAGCCCCAGATATTACACTACCAGCAGCCACATTTAAAATATTTTTGAACTACTGGTTTAGGAAATATTAAAAATTTTATCTTCCAAGAACATAAAAAATTCAGTATGCCTAGGATCTATTGATCAATAAATCATTAATAGAGATAGCTAGAAAATCATAGCTTTCGTAACTTGAGCCCCAGACATTACACTACCAGCAGTCACATTTAAAATATTTTTGAACCACTGGTTTAGGAAATATTGATTATTTTATCTTCCAAGAACATGAAAATTCAGTATGTCTTGGATCTATTGAACAATAAATTATCAAAAGAGATAGCTAGAAAATTATAGCTTTCGCAATTTGAGCCCCAGACATTACACTACCAGTAGCCACATTTAAAATACTTTTGAACCACTGGTTTGAGAAATATTGAATATTTTCTTTTCCAAGAACATAAAAATTCGGTTTGTCTTGGATCTATTGATCAATAAATCATTGATAGAGATAGCTAGAAAATCATAGCTTTCGTTATTTGAGCCCCAGATATTACTCTACCAGCAGCTTCATTTAAAATATTTTTGAACCACTGGTTTAGGAGATATTGATTAAATTATCTTCCAAGAACATAATAATTCATTATGTCTTGGATCTATTGATCAATAAATCATTAATAGAGATAACTAAAAAATCATAGCTTCCGCAACTTGAGCCCCAGACATTACATTACCAGCAGCCTTATTTAAAATGTTTTGAACCACTGGTTCAGGGAATATTGAATATTTTATCTTCCAAGAACATAAAAATTCAGTAAGTCTTGGATCTATTGATCAATAAATCATTAATAGGGATAGCTAGAAAATTATAGCTTTCGTTACTTGAGCCCCAGATATTACACTACCAGCAGCCACATTTAAAATATTTTTGAACTACTGGTTTAGGAAATATTAAATATTTTATCTTCCAAGAACATAAAAAATTCAGTATGCCTTGGATCTATTGGTCAATAAATCATTAATAGAGATAGCTAGAAAATCATAGCTTTCGTAACTTGAGCCCCAGACATTCCACTACCAGCAGCCACATTTAAAATATTTTTAAACCACTGGTTTAGTAAATATTGAATATTTTATCTTCCAAGAACATAAAAATTCAGTAAGTCTTGGATCTATTGATCAATAAATCATTAATAGGGATAGCTAGAAAATTATAGCTTTCGTTACTTGAGCCCCAGATATTACACTACCAGCAACCACATTTAAAATATTTTTGAACTACTGGTTTAGGAAATAATTAAAATTTTATCTTCCAAGAACATAAAAAATTCAGTATGCCTAGGATCTATTGATCAATAAATCATTAATAGAGATAGCTAGAAAATCATAGCTTTCGTAACTTGAGCCCCAGACATTACACTACCAGCAGTCACATTTAAAATATTTTTGAACCACTGGTTTAGGAAATATTGATTATTTTATCTTCCAAGAACATGAAAATTCAGTATGTCTTGGATATATTGAACAATAAATTATCAATAGAGATAGCTAGAAAATTATAGCTTTCGCAATTTGAGCCTCAGACATTACACTACCAGTAGCCACATTTAAAATACTTTTGAACCACTGGTTTGAGAAATATTGAATATTTTCTTTTCCAAGAACATAAAAATTCGGTTTGTCTTGGATCTATTGATCAATAAATCATTGATAGAGATAGCTAGAAAATCATAGCTTTCGTTATTTGAGCCCCAGATATTACTCTACCAGCAGCTTCATTTAAAATATTTTTGAACCACTGGTTTAGGAAATATTGATTATTTTATCTTCCAAGAACATAAAAATTCATTATGTCTTGGATCTATTAATCAATAAATCATTAATAGAGATAGCTAAAAAATCATAGCTTTCGCAACTTGAGCCCCAGACATTACACTACCAGCAGCCTTATTTAAAATGTTTTGAACCACTGGTTCAGGGAATATTTAATATTTTATCTTCCAAGAACATAGAAATTCAGTATGTCTTGGATCTATTGATCAATAAATCATGAATAGCGATAGCTAGAAAATCATAGCTTTCGTTAATTTGAACCCCAGATATTATACTACCAGCAGCCACATTTAAAATATTTTTGAACTACTGGTTTAGGAAATATTGAATATTTTACCTTCCAAGAATATAAAAATTCAGTATATCTTGGATCTATTGATCAATAAATCATTAATAGAGATAGCTAGAAAATCATAGCTTTCGCAACTTGAGCCCCAGACATTACACTACCAGTAGGCACATTTAATTTTTTTTTGAGCCACTGGTTTAAGAAATATTGAATATTTTATCTTCCAAGAACATAAAAATTCATTATGTCTTGGATCTATTGATCAATAAATCAATAACAGAGATAGCTAGAAAATCATATCTTTCGTGACTTGAGCCCTAGAGACTACACTACCAATTATCACATTTTTAAATGTTTCGAGCCACTGGTTCAAGAGATAATAATTTTTTTGTATTCAAAGAACGAACAAAAAAAATTTATATCTTTTGAATCTATTGATCGAAAAATCATTCTTCGGTTTATGACTAATGGAAATTAACTCCTTTTTTTTGTTATAGGATGTCAAGAAAGTCCACGGACCCCAGAGGAATTAATTCCAGCAATTTGTGTATTATTAATTATATGAATTCTTTTTATATTGATTCAGAAATATTATTATTATTATATTTATATTAAAGAAAATAAATTGTATGATAGAGAAAATGAATTTTATTTATTTATATATTACATCCCTTTAAATCCTGTAAAAATTAAATGATTCATTATTTATTTACAAATAGTTCTAAATTTCTTCACTAGTTGGCAGCATCTGTCGATAGCACAATCAGCGTCATCTATTATTCACTTTATAAACTAAGAAAAGTGTGTTCCATTGGAGAAAATATGATTAAAATTGAAAATTATTTGATCACACGTATATAGTTCAAAAAAGTGCCGCAAGGGGGCAGCACCTGTCAATAACACCAATTAGCAATCATCTCTTCCATTGGGAAAAAATGATGTCACTTGATGAAATTTGTGCCTTTTAAAAATCCAAACTTTGTATTAGGAACATAGGAGTGACAGGAGAAAACCAAGTAATTAATTAGCGATTTTCTCGAAAACTAGAGACATTAGAGAAAAATGTTTCGAATAAAAGTTACATAACTTTCAACGTTCTACAAGATTCATTTGAAACATTTTTTTCTAAGGCTCATAGTTCACGAGAAACAATATGCTACTACTCCTAATTTAAGTGTTGGAAGAAGAAGCTATATACCTTTTTGATAGCCCTTTTCAATCTACGTATGATGATGTTACTAATTCTTCCCTAAGGGCTATAGTTCAGGAATAAATCAAGAAAAACGCTTTCCGGTTTGTGGTAATAAATTTTTCTGTCACCAAAAAATCCAAAATTTGTATTAAGATAGCAGAATCCGTAGGAACAAATTCAAGGGTTTTCGGAAAGTGTTTTTCTTGATTTACTCCTGAACTATAGCCCTTAAGGGAAATTTTATCACATCACCATACGCAGCTTGAAAAGGGCTATCAAAAAGGTAGATGAAATTTCTCTCCAACCCTTAAATGAAGGGTAGTAGCACATCGTTTCTCGTGAACGATGAGCCCTAGAGAAAAATGTTTCAAATAAATCTTGTAGAGCGTTGAAAGTTATGCAACTTTTATTCGAAACATTTTCCCCTAATGTCTCTAGTTTTCGAGAAAATCGCTAATTAATTTCATGGTTTTCTCCTGTCACTCCTATGTTCCTAATACAAAGTTTGGATTTTTAAAAGACACAAATTTCATCAAGTGACATCATTTTTTCCCAATGGATGATCGCTAATTGGTGTTATTGACAGATGCTGCCCCCTTGCGGCTCTTTTTTGAACTATATACGTGTGATCAAATAATTTTTAATCATATTTTTCTCCAATGGAACACACTTTTCTTAATTTATAGAAGTGAATAATTGGGAAGGAAATTGTTATAAATGAAAAGTCATTATTTATATTATTCAATTTATTTTCTTCACTATAAAATACAAAAACATTTGAATTTTCTATTTAATAATAAAACATAAATAGCGTACAAACAGCTCTTATTCATGCATAAATTGGTGCAATAATATGTGACATTATAATATCTATTATTATAGTATAATACGATACATTTTGTGAATAAATATAATTATTATTGGCGTACGAGCTATAAACATGCGAATTTAACTATATAAACAGCCATTTCCATTATTATTAACACCAATTCAAGATAAATTAATTAATTCTTAGTGAACCAGAGGTACTAGAACACTAAAATTGTGAGTACATACTCATAAAAGATGTAGGTTTAGGCAGAAATAATATTAACTACTAATTATTATTAGTGTACGAGCTACAGGTTTGAGAATTAAAATATTTTGATAACTAACTTACAAACTTATTATTTCTGAGTAAACCAGAGGTTCTAGAACATTCAAATTGCAAGTATGTACTTGGGGGGGCTGTATGCTTAAGCAGAAATAATATAACTACCAATTCTTATTGGTGTACGAGCTACAGGCTTGAGAATTCAATATTTTAATAACTATTTACAAACTTATCATTTCTGAGTGAACCAGAGGTTCTAGAACATTGAAACTGTAAGTACGTACTTAGTGGGGATGCAGGATTATGCAGAAATGATACTAACTACCAATTGTTACTGGTGTACGAGCTACAAGCTTGAGAATTGAATATTTTAATAACTAATTACAATTTATTATTTTCGAGTATACCAGAGGTTCTAGAACATTTAAAAGTAGGTACGAATACTAAGGAGGATGTAGGCTTATGTAATAATAATATAGATTACTAATTATTATTTGTTTACAAGCTACAGGTTTGAAAATTGAATATTTCAATAATTAATAAGAAACATATTATTTCTGAGTAAACCAGAGGTTCAAGAACATTAATATCACAGTTACGCATTGAAGGAAGGCTTAGGTTCATGCAGAAATAATATTAACTCCTAATTGTTATTGCTGTACGAGCTACAGGATTAAGAATTGAGTATTTCAATAATTAATTAGAAACATATTATTTCTGAATGAAACACAGGTCCTAGAACATTATTAGTACAGTTACGTATTAAGGGAGGGTAAAGGTTTATGCAGAAATAATATTAACTACCAATTGTTATTGCTGTACGAGCTACAGGCTTGAGAATTAAATATTTCAATAACTAATTACAAATTTATTATTTCTGAGTAAACCAGAGGTTCTAGAAAATTCAAATTATAGGTACGTATTAAGAGAGATGCATGTTTTCGCAGAAATAATATAAAGTAACAATTGTTATTGGTGTACAAGCTACAGACTTTCAATATTTAGTTACAAATTTATTAGCGAAGGAAAAAAAGTTTTTCGAATTCATTTTAAATGAATGTTCTTTTGGATATACTGTCTGCCTTACAAAAAATAAGAAATAACTTACGTTTTAACAGTAAAGTGCTGCGCTTGACGAATGAAAAAAATATATAATAATTACATTTTTTGCACTTGACAAAGACAGCACTTTGCAGTTGAAAAGTAGTGCATTTCATTGTTTTTTGTCAAATACACAAATCTTATATTCAATAAAATATAATTATTTATCAACTCAATTTCTGAGTAAATCAGAGATTCTAGAAAGTTAAAATTGTGGGTACGTACTCTGGTACTCAAATAAAACTTATAGGGCACTTATACATCGAAAAATTCTCTTTCAACCGCTCATTTTGAAAATATGCCGCGTGTCCTTGGCTCATGTTTAATAAAACTTGTATCTTATACTAATTAAAGCTACCTACTTTCTTGATTACTGTGTTATATATTAATTTTACAGTTTATGTTGCAAAGTTGTTCAGAAAAATGCTGAAATATATTATACTACTGATTCTAATATTTAACCCTACAAGCAGCCGATTGTGCTCGTTTTAGCAAAAGCAAAAATAACTCTGATTAATACATGGTCTGTCAAGCCGAGACCCGGATGTTCGCCTAATTACGCGAGTACGGTTGCCGACTAAGCGTCATCTCGTGAAGTCGGAATCTTCATGGCATCACTGAAGAGCAATATCCACACATAACGTGTGGATATTGTTTGTTCACTGATCCCATCAAGACCCGGACCGTCGCCGACAAAGCGAGCGTTCCATACGTTTCCCGTAACGACACCGGCATAGAGTCTAAGAATTCCGTCTGTCCCGTCGTTTAGGGAGGGGGTATTCCTAGAGCTATATGGTCGTGTACCGAATAAAAATCCAACGTTGGCCCAAGTGACGTCACAAGGACATTAAAAATATCAAAAACAAAAAAAAAACCAAGACAAATATTTAATATCCAAAAGAAAAATCAAAACGGATAGTCAAAACGGATTATATTACGCCCGAGGGCCTAAGCGCCCAAAAACTATGATGCGCGAATTTTAAACCCCAATTTTGTTTCAAAATAATTTTGATCTCTACTTCAACACGATTTTGTACCAACCCCAAATATATTTACAGCACTTTTCAAACTACTTAAAAATTGAATAAACGCGAGATAGAAGCGCAAGCTATAACACAGCAATTTACATAATGGCCTAAATTCACTTATAACATACTAGCAAATGTATTGTAAGCATATTCCGATACATTTTCATTTCAAGTGTTCGTATAATTTAATTGATAAAAAGTATCGTTTTAAATAAAGAAAAACATTTAAAGGAACTGAATTTTTGAATGATTCGTTTATAATTAACGGAACGTATTCAGAAAACACTTATGTCATTTTATGATTCTGAGATTATAGTTGAGGTATGTGCTGATGGAAGTACCACTCCAATTGCGAATTTTGTACAGTCACTGCAATCGGATGTAGTTGAACTTATTATCCATCGTTGCCGCAGTTGTCTTCATTCGTCCAAATGTTCTCCGTTACTGCTGTACACCGACTGATGAATTTTGAGCTCGTTCAGAAACTACACAAAATAAGAATTATTAATTCATTTCCATCATTTAAACATTGTGAAACTATAAATGTGTATTCAATTAAGAATCAATTTATGAATTGCAGTTATTATTTGTATTCATTGCCTACTCAACTGTACAAAAGAAAAATGTGTAATTAATTTATTTGCAATATTTGTACATTTGCGATTTGTGCATCAATCAATACTTTGCAATGTTTCTTGCGGGACTACTGGAAATCCATTTAAAACATGTAATATCCTTCTAGAACAATCAATCTTTCGAATCGCAGAAGTTACATCAACTTTTTTTTTTAAATAATAATTTTATTCAGACGCATTTGTTGAATTTGAAGTTTTAGATTTTAAAGGATGTTATTGTATTTATCAGTAATCATAGGGTCATGCCCAAATTATAATTTGACACCCTCTCTAGCAAATTAATGGATTTTCAAATCATCGAAGAGACTGGAAACAACAATCTTCTTAAAGTAGTTGATGCAATAGATTTATTTTTAAATTCTGTCATATATATTACGTAATACAAACTATGAAATGACGAAGCTAAATTATAAGTTTGCGTTGGTCACAATGTGAAGATTTGTAGGTCATAAATACTGATAAAATCTTTCAAAATATCAAATGTAATTCGAAAAAAGTTGGTGCCGTCTGTAATATGGCTCAGAAATTAAAGATTTAGTATTAACAAATATTTTACTTTTAAATTGGCGTCTAATTATCTAGATTTTTCGCCAATTAAAATCTTGTAACATACGCACAAGAAGTTCACACTATATTCCGCAAAAACCGTTCACAAGTTATATGTTTGTCTTCAAGAAATTACGAGCAATTTTACTTTTTGTCATGTATCAAGGTTAAGTAGTAATAATTTTTTAGTTAATACACAAAATAGAATTTAATACGTCCAAATAAATAAATTCCTCTAAAAAATATATTTTTGTCAATTGAATCAACTTTAAATGTACAAAAATTGTGAAAGTTTACTAACATTGCAAATATCGGGCTTATGTACGTTTTTGTACTCAATAAAACACCATTATTGTTGGTTTAATCATAAACATTTATGTATTTATGATCTGATGATTGAAATGATTGCAAATCAAATTGATATTCAGAATAAAAACAATTGTTAATTTGTAATGAAACTATGGTAAAATTAAAATGAATTACTCACTCTTAAGCTTGCAGGTTGGAGGGCTTCTCAAAATAGAACGCAAAAGCTGCTACACTCTCCATCCATTTTAATCCAATAGGAGATTGACTCAAACCCATAACCAAGGGCTGTATCCAGACATTTGAGAATGATTTTTAGGACTCCAAATAAAATTTCCAACTCGAAAGAATACTGCGAGTTGGCATTATAATGCCAATTAGATTCTGATGATTGAATACTTGTTGAAAAATCTGCAAATCTGCTTGTAGTTTCACTTTGGGTAAATAGGTGATTGACATTCTTGTCGGCTTCTTCTGAAGACGTTCTTGAAGGAATCAGCATATAAAGAATACTGTAAAAGAGATTCAGTCCATTACTTACATGAACACACTGTTTATAACCTTAAAATAGGAAAATTCGCACTAATTATGTATTATTAAATGAAATAAACACCTTATCGTATTTTTCGTTGCTCAGAAACAATAACGCATTATAAACATTGACGAAGCAAATGATGAAATAAAAGAACGCTATGACGTGATATCACATGATAATTTGAATAAAATAAATTTTTAAATTCCGAAATTAATTAAGATTCGTTCCACAATTATTACAATATTAAAAAGTACTAGATTTCTCAATTGACATTATGATCTGGATTATTTTGCATGAATAACGTACTGATCTGAGAACAAAGCAAATTTTTCAACTTTATAAATATGTTTGAAAAGGATTGAAATATTTACAGAATGAAAATAAATTACCAGTTATTATTTGTCCATAAGTAATTCAAGTTTAACAAAATTTTTATTCAAAACGGAGTGAAATTCCCAACTAAATACTTATCGATTAATATCCGTTTTATTCTTCTTTGTACTAATTGAATAAACACACAGTGCAGACCACATTTATAATAAATATTTATTCAAATTTACCTTGTATTTAACCGGATCACAATAAGTTTCAATGTTCTAAACTGAACTGTAAACTGAAATCTACCTAATTACTCTGTACCATCACATTATCACTTCAAATTTAATGAAACACACAAATATAATAACATTTCACTTGAATTCATACCATATTCAACTTAATTGCAATAAATTTCAATGTTCAAAAATAAACTACAACCAACAAACTTGCTTCGTTATGACATGAGAATCTGTTGCCATGATATGAACAAACTACGACAATGTAGATAATGATGTGAACTGTAATTCAAAGGCCATCTGTGAGACAAAGCGCCAAGTGATTTAAGTAGCGATATCTTTCTAAGCGAGTCGGTAATGTTAACAACAGTGAACTGTACTGGCTGGTACATAGTTCACGCAAGTGCTCAAAGATGGCGATCAAAATGTGCACGGATTTTGCAATAAGATTCGTACATTTGACCTAGCGCAACGCTAGCATAAAGTAGTATATACAACTTGAATAATCCCGGAAGAATTTTAGCATCATGTTTTAATGGTGAAAATTGATTTTAATTTATAGGAGAAACAGTTTTCTTAATAGCCACAATGATAATTTACAGGTATTGTCATACTAAATAAGCTTAAATCCAATATATAGGAGAATAAAAGGGCAGACACTGAATTTCTGTGATCTTGGAGAACAAAAAAATAATTATTATTAATTTTAAACCAGTGGCTTACAGAATTTCAAAGTATGGCCACTCATAGAATATGGTCCAAATGTTCAAACAATGAAGACTAAAAATTTGAAACTGTTCCTATTAATTAATGATTTATTGATCAATAGATCCTGTGAACACTAAAATTTATTCACTTTTCGGACACAAAAAGTTCATTATCTCTTAAACCAGAGATTTTAAAAGTCTAAAAATGTGAATACTGATAGAACAGAGTTGGTAGCTTGATTAACAGAAAGAAAGATTCTCTAACAATATCTGATAATGACTTATTGATCAATAAATCTTGAAAATATTGAAATTTATTTGTTTTCCGGGAGAAAAGTATTCATTATCTCCTAAGCCAGTGGCTCCAGAAGTCTGGACATTTGAATACTAGTAGATTGGAGTTAGTAGCTTGAGTGACAGAAAAAGGACTATCACTGTTAATGATTTACTGATCAATAAATTTTGAAAATACCAAAATTTATTTGTTTTCCAGAGGGAAAGTATTTATTATCTCCTAAACCAGTGGCTCTAACAGTCTGCAAATGTGGGTATTAATAGAAAAGAGTTAGTAGCTCGAGTGAAAGAAGAAGGGATTCCCCAACTATCTCTGTTAATGATTTATTGATCAATATATCTAGAAAATACTAGAATTTATTCATTTACGGAGGAGAAGTGCTTATTATCTTCTAAATCAATGGCTCTGGAAGATCTGTGTTAATGATTAATATTGATCAATTAGATCTTATGAGTACTAGAATTCATTCATTCTCCGGAGACAAAAGTGTATTATATCTGCAATCAGTGATTCCCAAAGTCCGCAAGTGTAGTTGAAGAAGAATAGAATCAGTAGTTCGAGTAACAAAAGCAGGAATTCTCTAACTATATCTGTTCATAATTTATTGATCGATACATCTTTGAAATAATAAAATTTATCAGCTTTCTGGAAGAAAAGTGTTTATTATCTCCTAAACCAGTAATTTTGAGAGTTTGAAAATGTGAATACTGGTAGAATAAAGCTGATAGTTTGAGTGACAGAAAAACGGATTTTCCAAAAATCTCTGTTAATGATTTATTGATAAATAGATCTTGAAAATATAAAAACTTTTATACTAAAATTTATTTGTTTCCCTGAGGAAAAGTGTCTATTGTAACCTAAATTAGTGATTCTAGAAGTTTGAAAATGTAAATACTGGTAGGACTTAGTTGGTAGCTCGAATGACAGAAGAAATGCTTCAACTATCTCTATTAATGATTTCTTGATCAGTAGATCTTGAAAATACTAAAATTGATTTGTTCTTTATTTCCTAAACCAGTGGCTCTAACAGTGTAAAAATGTGAATACTGGTAGAATAGAATTGGTAGCTTGAGTGACCGAAAAAATTATTCTCTAACTATCTCTGTTAATAATTCATTAATCAAAATATCTTTAAAATACTAAAATTTATTTGTTTTCCAGGCGAAAAGTACTTATTATCTCTTAAATCAGTGGTTTTAAAGGTCTGAAAATGTGGGAACTGGTAGAATAGAGTTGATAGCTTGAGTGACATAAAGAGGGATTCTTTAATAATCTCTATTAATGATTGATTGATCAATAGATCTTAGGAACACTAAAATTTATTTGTTTCTGAAAACAAAGACAAAAATTTTATTATATCCTAAACCAGTGGCTCTGTAGTTTGAAAATGTGGTAACTGTTAGTTTCGATATGTAACTATTTATACAGGTGGTAGGATAAAGTGAAATGAGATTATGTACGTCAATGAACGACATTTTACTATAGTGGAACTCCGGAATTTCTGTCTGAATTTCTATTCTAATTTATTATTAAACTAGTTTTGTCTGTTTTGTAGCTTTCTGACATCACAATACTTTGTTTTTACAGTGAAATCAATTAGAATCGTCTCTAGTCAATAATATAGTTTGAGAATCATAGATTAATAGCAAATCAATTTGAATTCTGTTCGTGGATTAAGAAAAGATAAAAGAATAGAATATTAATGACTATTATGTTCTAGGTACTGAATTATAAACTTATAAACTCACCATGCTGATAATTCCATATATCGCCTTTTCCTGTAACTTCACCTTCATTTCAATAGTTTAGAAGCTTCCTGTCATCTTGGATAAACCGACAGTCCTTTAAATGTCATCCTTGTGGGATTATATTTCATTCTGAACGTCATGAAATACAAATAATTGTAAATATCTAATTAAGAAACATGCGATCTATTCGACAAGGACTGTGTTTATTTCCAAAAATTAATTAATTTCTTATACGCCAGCCCAACAACGCTCGAGGCGACGCTATTCGGCGAGAAGCGTAAACTGTCAGTGGTATATTTTGACAGGTTATACGGGCACAGTACGGGCAATAGCTTCATGACAGCTTTGAATATAACTTTTGTACAGATAAAATGAGTGAAAAATAAAACAAGGGACAGAGTCGAGCATGTTGTGTGCCCGATGGCCCCAATACCGAAAAACGTAACTCTAATTAAATATTTTATTCGTTTCCAAACCGTGATTGGGAAGTTGAACGAAAAAATTAATGGATTACACGTGTACGACGAGCTCCGTAAATACATAATGAAATCACGAAAAGTAATACAGAATGGTGCAGATTCTTAATTACAAATAAATAAATAAACTTGTATAGATTTAATAATCTTGTTAAATGAAAGTGTCAGGTATGTTATTTTTAACGTATAAAATGTTTCAAATACAACCGAAATAGACAAATAGTAATATAGTTTCAATTTAAATGAGTGATTGAATGATAAAATGCTGAAAAAAATGAAATAAAGGAATCATGATTATACAGTCATTATAAAAAATGGAGTAAACAATAAATGTTACGCAAAACAGAAGGTATGCTTCAAAAAACCATCTGCTTGAACAATTTGTCTTAAAAAAATAATAAAAATGGCTAGTACCATAAGCTCCGTTTTTGGCTGTACTAGCAGTGTTATTTTAAGAAGAGCTTCAAGGCATTATAAATATTTCAAGTTATTTTAATGGAAAATATGAAAATTCTAATTGCGTTAAAACCCATCTTGACACAACGCTCCTAGTATCGCCAAAAACAGAGCTCGTGGTACCAGCCTATGTTTCTATATAATTATTTATACATATAATACATATATGATAATAATTCTGGATGCTTCATGACATTTCTACAGATTTGATTTCGACGTATAATTTTCTTCCTTGATTCACATTTTTCACGAAAAAAGCTTAAATCTGCTTTCTGAAAATCACATTGAATTGTTACCGATATAATTAAATAGTAGTTATTTAAAAAATATGGATTGGATTCAAATCTTGCAATTAATTATTATCATCTGTCACTACTTGCGCGGGTTTTGTTTTGGAACGCTTCCACCGATAGTTTACCAAGGGTAAGTTCCACTTAACGACTACAACGACCGCGCTCACAACGACCAAATCTCCGTTCCACTAGCTAGGCATCGTCGCGGGCGAAAACTTAAGTGGAACGGGTTTGTGAATATGTGTCAATAGACAAATATCTGCCGAGCTAAACATGACTGCTACTACTGCTGTCATTGTTACGTATATGAGGCGTCGAATAAATAGACAGTTTTCGGAAAGTTCAAGATCTGATGAAGAATGGGAAGCAGCTCTTTATGGAAGAAAAAAGCGAAAATGTTGTCCTCGAATCACAAACTATCCTGAAGTTGTTGGCCGTTACAATGGAGCCGAATTTAAAAGCCATTTTAGATGAGTGAGAATTGACAACTTGATTGTATTTATTATGTTGTTCACTTGTAAGATTCAAAAAATTTAATTCAAGCTGATAATTTATATTATATATAAATAAATTATACGGAAAGATTTAACTAGAGCAGTAAAAGGTTGTCCTATAATTAGTCTTCTTCTGGAGTTACTAAAACTTCAACAACATTATTATTTTCAGCATTTATGAGAGACAGTTTCTGCATTTGTTGTCCTTCCGCCATTTTCTTGTTTGTATACAAGCTGTCAGATTTTAAAAGTGCGCGAAAAATCCCAAACGACCGCACAGACCCATGCTCTAACTGCGAGCGTGTAGTCCTTAGGAATGACATCACTAGTGACGTGTCCGTGACGTTTGAAACCTCGACCGCAACAACCGCGGCCTTAAGGGGGTCACTCGAACATACTTGGTATAAGATAAAATTTTAAATTTTATAGCAAGTTACAGATCAGATACACATATTCGACTCAAAAAAATTTTGAGAACATCTTACGGGTCATTTAAATAAAGAATAATAGTTTTAATAACGTTAAAATAACACAGTGTCTTATGGCAGATTGCAGCAAGCTTATTTCATTGGAATATTTATAGAATTTAACGATTAGATACTGCAGAAAATCAACTTCCTTCTTGTCTACTAATAATCAATGTTTAATTTTCGCGAAAGAAAAGCACACTTCACGGACGTATTTTTTGAATTATAAGGAAAATAATATGAAAACATCCAAGTTACAATTTCTCAAGCACGGCCAAAAAAGAAGCGACAACGTCGCTTGACAAACGTCATTCATGACCTTAATATTGTTCTAGAGGTCACTTCTTCTACTGCAGAAAAATAAGAAATTCAAATTTTTTTATCTCAAAAATATAGATTTACAAGTGAAATTTACACACTATGTTTCTCCATTTATCACCAATATATCAGAGCTATTATAAAATAATTAGGTTATTTTACACCATGCTCAAAACAAACTACAAAGAAAACAGCGTTGCCAGATCTGTTTCAACTATTTTCACAAAAATCAACTGAGCGACTAAATACAACATTCTCTTTAATTATTGTTGATATCCGTTTCAAAGAAACTGTCAGATTCACTAATAAATAAAAAATGTATTTTCTTTATTGTCCATATCCATTATAAATTGTTTTAACAAAAGTTCAAGTACTTATGTTATTAAAGATACGGCCAGTCTTCGAGTTACCCCCTTAAGTGGAACGCAAAATGGGCGACACAATCGTTGCGGTCGTTAAGTGGAACGTACCCCAATTGTGCCGCTAGGGCGGCGTTTGGGTGGCGCGAAATCGAATTGGGCTGGCGTATAGAAGTTACGAATGAATTGATTAATTCGTTATGTAACCAAACCAAAAAAATTGCTTTTTAAAAATTTATACTCAAATTTTGAAGCACAAAAATTCGTAATTAATATCGTTATTTGCTCTCATCTATCTCTACTACTATAAAATTTACCACAATTGGGCATTATGTAAATAAATGTGGATAAAGTGAATGATAGGTCCCTATGTTATGCGCTTGCGCTCGAAATACATGTGTACAGAGCACGGTCTTATACACAGGTCTTGACACTAGCAACCAGTACCATTGTTGCGTAGTGACTCTTATTGAAGCTAAATTTAGTTATTATTTGCTCCGAGAGAGGCTGCCACGATCGAGCAGAGTATGCAAAAAGTTGATCTAGGAAGCAGCGATCATCAGATGAAAAATATTAAAAAATTATCTGTCACTTTTTTGAATATCGTCTGTTCTTCAATTGCAATAAAAACAGTTTAAGATTTTGCTTGTAATTAACTGTGAATTAGTTATATAGTTATAATTAATTGAATATGCCTAATTGTTGCATCGTACCACGATGTAAAATGGGGCGAAAACATCTTGGACTGAAACGTTCAATTTTTGAAGTCCCGAATAATCAAGAATTAATTGAAAAAAAATGGCAAGCTGTAATCCCAGGTAATAAGAAGTTAACAAATATACCAAACACATCTGTGAGCGACATTTCAAATCGTATAGTAAATAAATCAAAAATACACATACATACATATCGTGACTTATTTAAATGTCTAATGCAATTTTTTTTATAGATTTCTTTGAAGGCTGAATCTATTCGTCCGGCGACCGGACAAAAATATTTTTTCAAATTTTTCCGGTAACCGGATGAATAATATATTTTTATTTATCCGGCTAGAAAAATGTGTTATGATCTGTTCCATTCTAACCATGCTTTGATACTTTTATACTAGCTATATACACTTTGAAGTATCCAAAGGGAATAAAATATAATCGGAAAGTATTTGAACATCATAAAATGAATAATAATTCCGAGAGTAATTTATTTATTATAGAAATTCAAAATTACCTCCAAGTCAGAATTCATGAAAACAATGTCAAATGTCTAAAAATTATATTTGCTTTAGTTACTTTATGTATTAAAATTCACATTTATCACACATCCATAATTCTTTTGTCAATCTCTTGAGTCCCGAACATTCCAAATGATACCATACATGAAAATAATCACAACCTATACTTTTTTCTAATTTTGAGTATTTATCAATCAATTTTTAGAATTTTTTTTTTTTGAGAGTACTCTTTTACAACAGTTTTTCTCGCTTTCGTAGTAACATATAGCTGTTGACATGAATTGAAGTTTTTATTGGACTGAATTAATGAATTACATTGAATTACATTATTATTTGACTGATTTGAATATAAACACGAATATGACAGATTGACGTTTTTGAAAAATTGAGAATCAGGTAAATAAGTTAATTTTATCAATTTACCTTTGCATGTATTCAAATAAGTTCTAAAAAGATGAATTAAACTCTATCAAAGATACCTGGAACGACTTTAGAGAATCAATTTTATCACGATTAAGTATCCCCACTAACATTTAATTGAATGACGTATAAAATATAGGCTATTGTTTTGCACGCGAAAAAAAATTGCCGGACGAATAAAAATATCTTATTTCTCCGGTAGCTGGATCATTAGTCACTTCGTTCTTTGAAACATTCACGACTGAAAAATGATGCTTTTCCATCGAATTTTGTTCCTGATCAATAAACGTTGGATATGTCTTATGACAAAAAATTGTATAGATTCCGAGCATAGACCCTCAGATCGTTTCTAGTGATGATATTCCATACAATCCTGTAATTTGCAATGCGCAGGTCATTTCTGACAATGACATTCATAATGATGGCAGTGATTTTGTTCCGTTAGGTCCTAATAACGAAATCCAGCACATATCTGACGACAATATTACGCTATTGAATGAAAAAAATAATATATCTAGCTAGAGATTAAGGATGAGCCAATACACTTATCAAGAAAATTTAAAATCAAAGAGAATACAAGAATACATACCTACTGTGAAGAAAAAATTGTCAAAACTATCCAATCAATAAATGTTCACTATTAAAACTATCTGAGATAGTACAATGTATATTCAGTAAAATTAAGAAATTCCATCATGTCCGATTTGACGTGAAATGCTTCATATATATAAAATCATATTTTATTGTTAGAATAATGCCTAATATTACTGTTATTCCAATGATGAACAATGACAAATTTCTGTCTTGAGATTAATTTGTAATGAATTGTAGTTAATAATAATAAATGTACTTATAATAATTTAATGAAAATTTAAGAAAATATTTATTTATTACAAGTTTAAATTTCCATTTTTGTGTGATAATTCCAATACAAGGTAAGAATAAAACTTAATTATGGAATATAAGATGACCTATTGTTATTTTACTGTCAATATATTGAATATTGAACGATATTTGTAAATATATCTGGTGCTATTAAATTAAATATTTAATTAATTCATTGCTATGCCATTCATTGAGATGATCAGTAAATCCATTCGTTACTTGTATGTATGCTAAATTAACCTCGCCAATGCCACTACATAAATTCCTTTTTCCAAATGTAGTTAATATACATGATAACTCATGCATTTTGTATCTCCAGAAAATGTCCATACATTCCAATTCTTCGGTATAGTTTTGAAACGCTCAACTAAGGGAATATTGTTAATATCATCGATAATAGAGTGCCCTTTCGGAGATTGTTGTTTTTCAATGTTAGATATATTATCTTTTTTATTCAATAGCGTAATATTGGCGTCAGATATGTGCTGGATTTCGTTATTAGGACCTAACAGAACAAAACCACTGCCATCATTATGAATGTCATTGTCAGAAATGACCTGCGCATTGCAAACTACAGAATTGTATGGAATATCATTACTAGAAACGATCTGAGAGTCTATGCTCGGAATCTATACAGTTTTTTCATCAGGAATCATCGTAATATTGTCATAAGACATATCCAACGTTAATTGATCAGGAACAAAATTCGATGGAAAAGCATCATTTTTCAGTCGTGAATGTTTCAAAGAAATCTATAAAAAAAAATTGTATTAGACATTTAAGTAAGTCACGATATATATGTATGTGTATTTATGATTTATTTACTATACGATTTAATGCAGATATAATAAGGTAGCATTACTCACGTCAGCAATTAATTTTCCATCTTGATCAAATTGGCGATAATTTTTGATATCATCGGTTTTGAAATGTCGCTCACAGATGTATTTGGTATATTTGTTAACTTCTTATTACCTGGGATTACAGCTTGCCATTTTTCAATTAATTCTTTATTATTCGGGACTTCAAAAATTGAACGTTTCAGTCCAAAATGTTTTAGCCCCATTCTACATCGTGGTACGATGCAACAATTAGACATATTCAATTAATTATAGCTATATTAAAAATAAGGTGTAGCCAGTATAATTTATAATATTTATTAATAATTAAACAATATTTCATACATTTTTATTTATTATGTCAACTTATCAAAATCAAAAACAAAACTACATAAACAACTTATTCGCTTGCATGGAGATAGCAACACCTACTATTTATTACAGATTCAAAATCATTATTTTAACACGCCTCCTTGATTTTGTATATTTACTTTTGAATAAAAAACTTATTCCACATATTTTAAATTCAATAAGTCTCTGAATTTTTGGAATTTGCATTTACCTAAAGATTTTGTGAGTATATCAGCAATCTGATTGTCGGTTGAAATCTTTTTGACATTAATAATATTCTTCTTATTATAATCATATACAAACTGATAACTAACGTCTATATGTTTTGAGTTCTTTGAAAATTTTCCATTTTCAGCAAGTGCAATAGCTCCGGTATTGTCTTCATAAATTGTTACTGGAGTATCTCTTATTACTCCTAAATCCTTTAAAATTCCTTTAATTGGTAAAATTTCCTCCACACAATCTGCGAGAGCATAATATTCAGCATGAGTAGAAGCTCTTGATACAATCTTTTGTTTCTGAGTTTTCCATAAAACTGGATTGCCGAAAACTCTTATTAGTATTCCAGTAGTAGATTTTCTATCAATAATGTCTGCTGCCCAGTCAGCATCAACGTAAGCGTCCATTTCTTCAGTAATATGGGATTTAAAAATCAATTTGATAAGACGAGTTGAGTACAAATATTTTAGAACACGTAAAGCATATTTATAATGAATACTGTTGTAACTGTTTTGATAACGACTCAGATAGTTTACTGGAAAAGATACATCTGGTCTAGTTCCATTTGCTACATATAATAAAGCTCCAATTAAGTTT
Source organism: Dromius quadrimaculatus (assembly GCA_963989225.1). NCBI lineage: Eukaryota > Metazoa > Arthropoda > Insecta > Coleoptera > Carabidae > Dromius > Dromius quadrimaculatus. The sequence continues at coordinate 9,491,340 of OZ022329.1, forward strand.
CGATATTTTAATTTCTTTTCAACATTATCTGCAGGCTCCAATTTTAAATTAATCTCCATCGGTGTTTTAAAAGTTTTTGCCTCTGTTATTTGATATTTTTCAGCTAAACTTCCTATATATTTTTGTTGACTTAACAATATTTTATTTTCATGAGGATAGTACTCCATTTCAATTCCCAAATAATTTTTAATTTGACCTAAGTCTTTCATACGAAATCTTTGATTTAATTTTGATTTCATTTCATCAATAGTCTTTTTATCAGCTCCACAAATCAATAGATCATCAACATATAAAATTATATATAGTTGGTTGTTATTCACTTTACCCGTATACAAACAATAATCATAGTTGGATCTTTTAAAATTAACATTTGTCATAAAATTATGAAAACATTCATACCAGTCTCTAGGACTTTCTCTTAATCCATATAAAGATTTATTTAACAGACAAACCTGGTTTGGTGCCGTTTCGTATCCATCTGGAGGATAAATGTAGACTTCTGTTTTTATATCACCGTTTAAAAAAGCTGTTTGAACATCCATTTGTTCAATTTCCCAACTGTTCACACAAGCCACTGACAGTAATACTTTTAGTGTGTTCATTCTTGCAACCGGTGCATATATTTCTTCATTTTCTTGATATATTTGTTGAAAACCTTTGGCGACAACACGAGCTTTGTATTTTCCATCAGATTTAATTCTATAAATCCACTTGACTTCAATAATTCGTTTATCAATTGGTGTATTCACTAGTGACCAGGTACCATTATTTTTCAAACTGTGAAGCTCTTCTTCCATTGCTTTTATCCATTTCTTCGACTCTGAACAATTAATAGCTTCTTCATAGTTCTCGGGTATTTTCGCATTTACATAATTTATATAAATCACGTGGTCTTCATATTTCTTTGGTAATCTTGTTTCTCGTCTTGGACGTTCATATTTTCTAACTTCAGTTTTATTTGTATCTTCAATATTATTGGTAATATCAGTCTTCGGTTCTTCATGTTCTTCATCTTCTTCGAGTTGAGGTTCTTTTTCTTCATTAGGTTGACTTTGGATTGGAGTAATATCATTCACTCCATTATCTGTAGTATAATCATCTCTGAATTTAATATATTTCGTGTTCTCTTCAATAAATTGCACATTTCGACTGATTATTATCTTACCATCAACTAATATTTTATACCCTGTGTCTGTATACCCAATCAATAAACCTTTTACAGCTTTTGCGTGTAACTTTGAAGATCTTATTTCTTCTGGAACTCTCACATAAGCTATGCTTCCAAATAAATGTAGGTTGGATACATCCGGCTTTTTATTAAAGAATATTTCATATGGAGTTTTTTCAAGTTTTGTGTACGTTAATAATCTGTTTCCAATATAAGCAGCTGTATAGACACATTCGGGCCAGTATCTTTTATCCAATTTAGCTTCTGAAAGAAAACATCGCGCTCTATTCATAATAGTTCTATTATATCTTTCAGCTACTCCGTTGAGTTCATGTGTATAAGGTGGCCCAGGTCTTAAATAAAAACCTTCATTTCTTGCCAAGTCGTAGAATTGTTTATTTATGTATTCTCTTCCATTATCACAATGTATTTCTTTAATCTTTTTACCTGTTTGATTTTGCATCAATTTAATATACTCAACAAATCGGTCGTAGACTTCACTTTTTTGTTTTATACAATACACCACAGCAATTTTGCTGTAATCATCAATAAATGATACAAAAAATCTCTCACCACAGTATCCTGTCTGTTTAATTGGTCCATTCACATCTGTATGAATTATTTCAAGAATATCATTTGCTCTACTTCTGTTGTTGTTGAACTTCAAATTAGTCATTTTATTTTCCAAACATATTTCACATTTGAGAAAATCATTTTCAATACTTTTGGGCATCCCGTCCAGCAGTTGACAATTACTTAACTGTTTTAATACTTTAAAATTTACATGCCCTAGAATTCTATGCCATCTTTCTTTATTTGACATATTCATATTACAATTATACGAATTTGCTTCATTATTTTGAATATCATCAGAAATAATTCCATCTAATTCAAAAAGTTTCATTTTCTGTTTACCAATTGCAATTAATTCGCCTTTTCTATTGTATATGTTTGCGGTATTTTTCTCAAAAAGAATGTGATTATTTTGATTTAAAATGCTCGAAACACTTAGTAAATTACGTTTCATTGTTGGCACATAATAAACATCTTTAATTTCAGTTTTAATCAATTTGTTTGAAACATTAAAGTAATTAATAATAGAGCCTTTTTTTTCAGACTGCAGTAAGAAACCATCGCCTACTTTGACATTAATAGGACTATCTAAATCTATACATTCAGAAAAATACTTATCTGTATTCACAATATGATCTGAGCATCCACTGTCCAGTAACCATTTAATATTTTCTCTATTTTCCGCTATTGATTGTTTATTTATATTATCTTGATCAAGTTTAGATGACATAACTTCTACCTCAAATGAATTTTTGTCGATTCTGTTATCAATCACAGAATTTCCAGCTGTTCTCATTGAATTGTTCCTATTGAATGGTCTTGATTTATCACGTTGACTCATATTAGTACGACAAAAACGTTCTATGTGACCAAATAAACCACATTTGTAACATTGTTTCCCTGGATTATTCGACCTATTTGGATACCTTGCGCCTCCTGACATTTGATGATTTCGTGATCGACTTGATTGATCATGATAGTTTTTAGAGCTATAATTGCTACTCGATGACTGTTGATGAGTTTGCTGATTTAAACCTTTCACATTTTTCCGCATTTGAGAGCTAAATGCTTGAAAGTTACTCTTCGCACTCTCATTTACACTTTGTCGTTTTTGAAACTCAATCATCATTTTACTTTTGATGTATTCAACAGATTTATCTTTCTCTGGTAAGGCATCCACGACATCAACTATGTGTGACATACTTTCTGGCAATGCTAATAATAAATAGTTCAATTTATCCTCATTACTTACATTTTCTCCTGCATTTTTTAGCTTATTTACTTGTTTTTCAAATTCGTTAAAGAATTCAGTTGGATCTTCATTTTCTTTCATCTTGAGTTCAAGTAGTCTTCTCTTACATAACAGTTTAACTGCACTGCTCTTCATCAAGTAAATTTCATCAAGTTTTTCAATCATTTTCTTGGCGGAATCTTCTGAAATAATTAATTCCAATTGTGTGTTTGTGATGCTGTTTACAATATAATTTTTTGCTTTAACTTCTTTCTTCTTCCAATCTGCTTCTTTTATATTTTCGGGTTTCTGGTCTTGCATTATAACTCCGCTACATTCTTTCATTTCAAGAAATAGTTTTAATCTGAACTTCCATTTTTCATAGTGCGTACCATCGAAAATTTGTAGCAGAAAATCATCTTTTTTATCGTTGGCCATTTTCACAGTAATGAACGACGAAAAACGTTTCCAATTGTAAATGTTAAACTGGCTTTCAATATATGCGTTCTTCTTAATTTTTCTTTTCCATCAACTTCTCTGAACTACGAATCTCTGCTACCATATTAAAAATAAGGTGTAGCCAGTATAATTTATAATATTTATTAATAATTAAACAATATTTCATACATTTTTATTTATTATGTCAACTTATCAAAATCAAAAACAAAACTACATAAACAACTTATTCGCTTGCATGGAGATAGCAACACCTACTATTTATTACAGATTCAAAATCATTATTTTAACATTAATTAATTAATTAATTAATTCACAGTTAATTACAAGCAAAATCTTAATTGCAGTCAAAGAACAGACAATTTTCAAAAAAGTGACAGATAATTTTTTAATATTTTTCCGTCTGATTATCGCTGCTTCCTAGATCAACTTTTTGCATACTCTGCTCGATCGTAGCAGCCTCTCTCGGAGAAAATAATAACTAAATTTAGCTTCAATAAGAGTCACTACGCAACAATGGTATTGGGTGCTAGTGTCAAGACCTGTTTATAAGACCGTGGTACAGAGTAAGTGGTAGCTAAGCAGTAGTCCTCAAACATGACATGTGAAAGTTTCATTATTTCGGTCCAACATGGAGAAATTTGGTTCACCCTTCGAGGTGGTTTCCTCTCAAGTTTAGTCCCACAGGCGCGCGCAGCGCAAGTGCGGTAATATTCAGGGATGTTTGTTAAAGCCGCGAGCGTAGCGAGCTAACCTACAACCATTGTTACACATGAACACTGTTTTAGTGCCACTGACAAAATTTGTTTTTACTGCAGAGACGTCAGTATCGCCATCTCTTTAAAATTGTGCGAAATTGTCATAGGGACCTATTAGTCACTCTTACCATAAATGTTTTAGAATTAAGGAATTTAGAATTGTAAATCAATTGAAGTTATAAAAATTTAATTACCTTGAAGTTTTAAGATGTATCTGTTCTTTACCACTTTTGGGTCTGCTATAGGGTTTTAGATAATTATTAATACACATTATTTCAACTTTAAATATTCATAATTTTAACGCGATTTCTTCCATTTCGTAGTATTTCCTCACAAAACTGCTAGTTACTAATTAAATGTAGCGTTCAGATATACTTTCCGTGACACAACACAGGAACAGTTTACTTTGCACTTAAAAATGAATGAATGATAGATACACCTAGTGTTCAGTTTAAAATTTTTTCTTCTTTGATATCATTTACTTTTATATTATAACACTTAAAGAAACAATACTGCAAAGAGCACAAACCATGTGTAGAGTTTGACAACTAGAAACAAGTGTAGGTTAGGAACGGCAGTTGACAGACAGGGTTGCCAACTATACCTTTAACTGCTACACGTTTAAATATTTATAATGAATCTCCGAGTTACGTTTATTTACCCATGGCGCATAATGCGGTAGAAAGAGTACACAATATAGAAATCAATAGAAATAAACAAATTATTGCACAGTTCAATCAATAAAATCAAGTTTGACATTGAAAGTTATTGAAAATTAATGAATTTCTTGCATTTTGTACGCTATTTGAATATGAATAAAAACAATAAACATTATTTAAACAACTGGGAGTTGTATTTTAAACAGTTTAAAATTATTCGCTATGAATATCATTTTATTTAAAAATAAATCATGAAAAGACATTTAGTTAGTATTATACTGAGTGTTTATTATTGAGCTAATAAATATTTGACATTTACTTTTTTTTTCTGCTAACTACAGTCCATTCAGGGTCCACATCCATTTGATGCTCCGTGGAAGAAGTACCAGAATCTTCTTCAACAATGTTCGACGTTTTCTAAAAGAATTCCGCATATTACATTTTAACTAATTCATAGAACTCTAAATTATACCTTTTGAGTTGATGGAACTTCATGCGATAGCCATATTTTACAAGTTGGTAAATTATTAAAATCTAATTCAAACTGTTCAATATTTCCTTGTTTTATATTATGGAGAAACTTCAATAATAAATGCGCAATTTCTGTAATAATAACATATTCATGTAAAATTTGGATATTTAATTATCCATCAAAGTGATTAAAGTAAACAATCAAATTGAGTCTCGTCATTATTGTCAAAAATTTTATATGTAAAATTTTCCGCTTAATTGAATGGTAAAATAAAAAATACAGTACTCCATTTGAAATAAGTTGAGGCCAATATTTCCGGTCAAACCGAATGTGCTACTGGTTTTAAAATATTTTAGTCAAAATTTAAAATGGGCCTGTTGAAAAACTTATAGACTGGTACCACAAGCTCTGTTTTTGGCTGTACTAGCAGTGTTATTCTAAGAGGAGTTTCGAGGCAATATAAATATTTCAAGCTATTTTAAAGGAAAATATTCAAATAAATTTTGTAGACATATGTGTTTTCCGTAATTTGTATCTGAATATTATTTTCTAAAGTATTTGGGAAAATTCTAATTGCGTTAAAACACATCTTGACACAACGCTCTTAGTAGCGCCAAAAACAGAGCTTGTGGTACCGGCCATAGTTACCAAATTTTGTGGAATTATATTAAATAGTATTTGAAAATATAGATAAGCTCGTCTTGAAACATCCCGTATATTCGCTATAATTTGTACATTGTACCTTTAGGAGAATCGTCTTCACAAATAGTGTTGAATTCTTCATCCATAATATCTTCCAAAGCTTCTGTAATATCACTTACAGATAGATCATTTTGAGATATACAGTAATTGCAGATCCAGTCCATTGTTTCAATAGCTGTCTATAATATTTTGAATGAGAGAAAATTTATTATATTTTTTGAGGTTACCTGGCGACTTGTTGCACCTGCTGTTTCATTTTCTACAGCCAGTTGTAATGCGGTCCAATTATTAAATATTTGTTCTACAACTTTCTTGAAATTATTTTCGATATTATTACTCATATTGCAATTTAAAATAACCACATGTTTTCAATTTGTATTTAGAGGTTAAGAAATGATGTGACAGTCAGTGTTGCCAATATATCGATTAAAGCGTATCATTGAAGTGACATTTATTTGCGTTTTCGTTTTTAATTCAACAATACTCAAGTAAAAATGAATGGATTTGATTTTGGCGATACTTTGGCCCTAATTCTAGGGTTAATAATTGGCACAGTTGGTATATTAGCTTGCTTGGGGGCGTACGCTCGCCGGTTAGCTGGAGTTGAACGCTTTTAAACATTTGTAAGTTAAAATAACAAAACATCAGTTGCAAAAGTAATAACGGTTTGTTTATTTTACAGGTTTTTAAATACAATTAAAGCTGTATATATAAATGGAAAATAAAAACTTTTCAAAGTATGTTTCAAAAACATTTGTGTAACCTCAAAAACAAATTTATAAATTCATAGCTTGGGTGATACTAGTAACTAAATAATTCTGATATTCTTTGTAATTAATCGGATCGACTCTTACTACAACAGTTTTCAACCGTGTTTCATCCTGAAAAAAGTATTTAATAAAGAAAATAATTTAAATAAAAATGTAAACTTACGTTGTATGTTTCCATCTTAGCTCGGCACCTAAAAATGTACTCATTAAATGCAGGTTTGCTTAAATAAGTAACCAGAGTTTCCTTGGCGTTATCAGTTGCTTCTCCTAATTCCTGTGATGTCATTCCAATGATTTTTTCAGCTTCGCCCGCGAACATACTGACCCATTGGTTGTCGCTCCAGTCTCCAATATTTGCCTAAATTCAATTATGTGATTTTGTATCCGGAATTTACATTTTAATTATAACTTACCGACATAATAATTCTATATTTAAATGTTTCGTATTCTTTGTTACATTTCTCGCACCGATATTGACTATTTTCCATATCGATTACTTTTTTGTTGCAATCATCAGACGGACAGGCTTTGTACAAAACATTATTAGAATTGAGTACAAGAACAGCAGCTTTGCATTGAAAATAATCTGCAGTATCACCGCCCCCAAGTTTCCTCTCTTTGACATCAGCAATTGAATACCAATCAGATCGCATACCACCAGATCCGGTTCTAGCGCTGAGATTGACAGATTCTGACGATTTTCCTTCATTGTCGAACCAGCCACGCAGCCGGTGGGCCTCCGGAAGATCTGGATTGACTTTCATCACACTGCTCATTAATACAGAAAGAGTCTTGCCACCGCCAAATTCGCCCACTTTGGCACCGCGAACTGCCAAGACGGGTTGGTCTGACTCTGTGAAGTTTTCTGCCTCGGTGCCCCACAAAGTTAAAACTACTGAATTATTGGATTGATCTACTAAATTTACTTCGCGTTTCTTCAACTCCTTATTTGTTGATTTAGCTACAATTGTCTGCATATCGCTCATAGATTTGCAAACTCCAATTATATCTAAAATAACAGGCAATTTAAGAGAAATGTTTAACAATTCTATAATTTCTTACCAATAATTGAGCCCGATTCGATTGTAGATAGTTGATTAATAGGAACGAAATTATAAACAGCTTTTGGGACTGACATTTCGTCAAAACACGGAGTAACAGTTGTATCATTAACAAAAGTCATTTCGTAATCGTTATTTAGATTGCAAAACTTTTTATTTGCTAGTTTAATTTGAGCTTTGCTGAAGTAGTAAACTTTATCGATCTGAAATTGGGTTCATTAGTAATAGTCTTGTTTTAAAATTCATTTTCTTACTTCAATTAATTCATAAAATTTGTCAACTAAATCTCTGAAGGCTGTGGCTCGAATTTCGCCGCTTTCATCCGCCAAATCCATGGAAAATAATTTGCCATCTCCTCGAGAGTTGGACCAAGTACGGATTCCTGATTTATTCGCAACTCTAGCCTTGATAACCCATCTAAATAAAATTTATTATTAGAAAATGATTGGAATATTAATTAATTCATTACTTATTCTGATAAGGACTGAGATTCATGATTGGAACGGTCAACATTGAACCTGGATCGACAGGCATGGCATCTGTAGGTTGTGGTTTTGGTTGAGGCTTCACGACAGCAGGTTTAGGTGCAGTAGAAGCCGTCCCGTTTGATACTGCACTACTTTTTGAAGTATTTTTCAATACGGTTGATGGATCATCTGGCAACTGCATCGGATTGCCAACCTTATCCCCGACAACATTACCTTTAGCCAGAATCTCCAATGCCAAAATGACCATAACACGTCTATCTCCTTTTCCAGCATTATTAATCATGCTTGTGATATATTTTTTAACTTTAATTATTGAGAAATCGGACAGTTCTCCGGAAGTGATTAGTTGATTGATTTGTGTTGCAATCATTGCAAAAGAAATCTGATATTTGCCATCCGAAATTAGCAACCTGTAACGCTCTTTATCTGCACTACCCATTATCTTCTTGTTGCCCAATACTTGCATTACTGGTTCTTCGACATCTCCGCCAGTCATAATAATCTGACACAAGCAAAATACGTCAACAAATAGTAAATAATATTAACAATTACTTGAATTACTCACAGGTAAAGCACCTTCAGACAATTTAGGATAACTCATGGTTAGTTAATAATATTTCTCAATCACAAAATACTACTACGCCATAAGACAGTTGACAAGTTTGGCGGTAAACCGGCTTCTTCTACGGATTTTGGCCAGTGTTGCCAAACCTATGAGTACGAATAATAAAAATAATATAAATATGTTTTATTTGAGTAAAGTTCTGTGTAAAATAATTAGAAACATAACGTTTCAACAGCAACTTCACCCAAATAAAACATATTTATTAAAAAATGAGTTCTGAAAAGTTTTTTCCTTCATTAAAAATAATATAAATCACTGAACTAAAACACATTTGGCTACACTGTCTGTCAATGCAATACCAACCTTAACGTTTTCCAGCTATTTTAAATGTTATATTTATTGTATGAAAAGTATCTTATTCTGCATTAAAAATATAATTAATCAAGTTAATTATGTCATCTAACACAGAAAAGTCGAAGGTATGTGCAATTACCTTTTCTGAATGTATGTTTTACTTTCATAACCTATTTCTAATGACAAATTTATTTATTTCAGAGTAATCACCAAGGTGGAGGCGATCAAAAAGAGAAGAAACGTAAAGAATCTATCCTAGATTTATCCAAATACCTCGAAAAAAGTATCAGAGTAAAATTCGCGGGTGGAAGAGAAGCAGCGGGAATTTTAAAAGGTTATGATCCATTGTTAAACCTTGTATTGGATAATACTACCGAATATTTACGGGATCCTGATGATCCATACAAATTGGTAGAAGATACGAGGACACTTGGTTTAGTTGTTTGTCGAGGAACTAGCGTAGTTTTGATTTGTCCGGTAGATGGGATGGAAGCTATACAAAACCCTTTCATAACTCAAGAATAAAATATTTTTTATGACTTAAATGTAATTACATATTGCACATGTAAACTAAAAATAAATTTTTGTACAAATTAATTCATACCGAATTCATTTCGTATCCAAGGATATTGTTGCGGACATTCCGCACAAGTATATAAAAACCTATCTTCCTGGTGTATTCTGCTGTGCAGTTTACAAATATTTGGTAGATTACAAGCTAATTCTGACGCATCAAACACTTTTTTACAATTCCATGGCTCAAAATTATTTAATTGGTTTATTGGAGTTGGATTTTTCATCCACTGAATAGCTTGCCAGTTTGTTACGAACCACACATCGGGGAGTTTGACCATTTCGTCCATGAATTTCTAGAAATAAATTTTATATTTCCATTTCCAGTTGCATAGTTTTTTTTTTTACCGTAAATGCCGCTAAATATTCCGGTTTTTTGAACCAAGTTGTATGGAAATATAGTCCTAAAGGTGCTTTATTGGTTAAATAATGTCTTTTAAAATTATGATTCAACATTTTGTAAATATCTTCTCCACTTAAATGAGGCGGACAGGAATCGATCATAGCGCATGTGTATTCGTTAGCTTCAAGCTGATTCATTACCATTTCCCAAATTCCGGGATAAGATCTCGATGGGCAATTTTGTTTACTTCCTGTCAATCAATTTTTACACTTTCACCAAACTAGAATTTTTTTTTACTGACCTGTGCATTTGTGAGGCATTCTATGATCTAGCGTGTAAGGCCACAACGGAGGATCGGAAAATGGCGCAACCATTGAGCTATCATAAACAAATCCAAATTCTTTCATCATTAAAAATTGTCGGTTCCAACCTACTCGGAGGAAAGGTACACGCAATCCTTTAATTTCTTCCATTCGTATTCCTGCAAATCGGTGCAAAATATTGGCTTGACCGACCATTTCGTCGAACCAATCTTCAATAGTTGCGTTGTTTGACCACCAGTTTTCTGGTCCCCTATGACTACAATTTTTTTTAAATAAAACCTAACATAAATTAAATAATAATTACGTAATTGAGTGTACTGCAATTTCATGTCCATCATTCCACATTTTCTGGGCTTGCTGATAATTAGTATACTGGTGACTAACAAAAAATGTGCCTTTAAGTGAACACCCATTAGGGTTTTTCCTATTAGGCGTAAATAACTTCGAAGAATACAAATCCCAATTTTCGAAGTTAATAGCGTCATCAAACGTTAGTATAATCATTTGCGGCACTTCCGTTGCATGCAAGTTTCCGGGAATTAAAGTTCCTGTATAATTTCCAATATTATTAACAAGTATTATTTATTAATAATTTTTTACCATCTTTCGAACAAAAACAATTGGGCAATTCACAAGTTTTCGGATCACAGGAGCTTGCCGCATTTGGATCGTGATTTACGTCGCACCATCCTTCGTCACTTCCGTCCAAGCAATCTACAGATCCGTCACAGAAATAATCTTCCGGTAAACAAGTACCATCTGCACACCCTAGCTCATTTTCCTCGCAGTCTGCCTCGTGTAAAAGCGGTTTCGGAATTTCTGCCTCTGAGAAATATATTTAACATTAGAATTTTTTACTTCAATTTTAAAAAGTCAGTGACGTAAAATTACATTGAGGGTTAAAAATTATTTAGGAGATATAAGCTTTGAAAGTGTGACAGAATTTTGTTCCATTAATTAATCCAGTATACTTGGCAGGGTTAGAGAATCAAAGGTTGAAATTGGTTTGCTAATTTTAAGATTATTATTTCAAAGTGTGACTGATTTTTGTTTCATTGTTGTAAGATGAAGGGTTTTATATTAAAATGCACTACATAATCTTTCTATAACTGGTTAGTTCATTATTCAATAATTATTATTTAAGGAGATAATAGCTTTGAAAGTGTGACATGCATAGTTCGTCGCATCATTCAACCCCCTACTTAAAAAAAAAGATGTCATAGCCTCGAAAATAGAAACTACTTTCATTTTTAATTTACCAGCAGTAACATCGCAATTGTCTACGTTTAACTTGAAGTCACATATTTGTCTGTTGACATCAAAAAGAAGTCCACCGGAACATTTAAACTCAAACACCTCTTTATCCAGACAAAGGTAGTATTTGGCGCATTCATTGTTGGTCCAAATTTTGTGTGCTGGTCGATTTGGGTTTCTATAAAAACGTCCGTTTTCTATACATTTGATTCCGCCGCCTTTTACACCTGTCAACAATATATTAACATATTTAATAGTAATCAAGAAACTATGAATAATAATTTGAATCTATAAATATAAAATAAAGCAGCAGATATTGCCATGTAAACGCACCTTTACTGACCTGAAAATATGTGCCACAAACCTACTAAATAATTATTTACCAATCAAATATAGCGCCAAAATAAAATTGATACAGTAATTTTGAAATTAAAAGTTTCATTTTCATTAAAACAAAAATAGAATAAACGCAAGTTATTTATAAATTGGATCACTTTCTTCTATAAATTAAAATGAATTTAGAAATTGAAATTGATTTAATATTTTGTTGTTATTGCAATAGTAATGAGAATTTCTCTTCTTCTAATTAACATGTGTGCGTATAAATTATTGTACTTACTTATGATGAAAGTGAAAAATAGGCACAGTAATCCATTAAAAAAGATTGTTGACAGATGTATCGAAGTAGCCATCGCACTGGTTGACTTGTAACTGATGCAAGTTGTATTTTAGTATGTAGCTTGTGTTAACTTTCTTCTTTCATATATGCCATTTCAGTTTCTTGTGATCATTAATGGAGTTTTTGCTTAGTATGTAATCGGAGAGTCATTATTCAGAAGATTTTTTGCGGACGGGAATATGGGTGACATATTAGACTTTGGGCGACATTTGGCACAGCTCTATTAATCAATAATTTTGAACTTAATAATTAAAAATGTGCAGTTACCGGATCATTTTCTACTTCTTATTTCTATTACGACTCTTTTTTACTTCTCCGACCTATATACAGGGTAATAATATTAAATTGTAATATCCGCAAATGGCAGTTAGAACTCATTGAAACAAACAACTTATAAAAAAAAATAGCTTTCAGTATTTGCTTTCGGTTCTCTAGAACATTTGTATCCACAATTATTTTCTATTTAGGCCCGAGATATCCACCTCCTAATAAATTTATTTGATCAATAATAACTATGGTAACAATTGTGCAGACAATTGTTACCATAGTTATTATTCACCAAATAAATTTATTAGGAGGTGGATATCTTGGGCCTTAATCAAATAACAAAATAGCGACCGGTCAAAAATTGCAAGATATTTTGAGAACTACTCGATCGATTTTTAAATATAAATCATTTACAGAATTCTTAAGTTACCTACTAATAACATTTATCTGAATAATATATTCTACAATAAGTATTGGAATGGCCTATATTCTGAACGAGCGAAAAGTTTGTAATCCTCACCTTCGGCTCGGATTACGGTTCGCGAGTGTGGAATACGCCATTCCAAACATGTTGTAGACTATACTTTCTTTAACAAGGTTTTGGAAACTCACCAATATTTCAGAGGAAACTTAAAAAATTATAAAATTTCAAACGTCAAATCCAGATATGAATACTTGAATTGTTAGGAAGTAACCATGGTAGCCAAACTAGCAGCTTCTGATTCGTCGAAATGATTCTAAAGGCTTACAGAATCATTCTAAACGGCATACGGAATCATTCTGAACGATTTTTTGGAATGTCATTCGTTTCAACTTAATTTTTGGTTATGGAATATGCAAGTTCCAAAACAGTGTTGGAGAAAAGTCTGTAATATAAAGTGCACTTCCGGCTTAGTCGATTGGGACGAAAATAGGAGATGATCATTTGGATGCTACAGCAATTTCAAATACTGAATTCTAGTATCCTACGGCTAATCATTCTAGATTTATGCGGAAAATTAAAAAAAAGTATCAGGTAAAGTGCACTTCCAGTACAGACGATTGCAACCATAATGCGAGGTGCACATCAAGATCCTAGATCCTATATCAGTCTTTTATACAAAATTTCAGCATTATACGTTTGACGAATTCTGAGATTTGCGAGTTACGCACATACACACATACATACGTACATACATACCGACATCAAGCCAAAATTAGTCAAAATGGATTCAGGGATGCTCAAAACGGATATATACATCAAAATCTCGATATATGAAGTAAAGTGCATTTCTGGCTTTGCCGATTCATACAAAAATAGCAGATAACCATTCTGATACAACATCAAGTTCAAATACTGAATTTAAACATCTTACGGTTGATCATTCTGGATTTATTAGAAAAATTCGAAAAAAGTTTCAAGTAAAGTGCACTTTCGGTACAAACGATTGGAACCATAATGCGAGGTGCACAATTAGAACCTATACCAGTCTTAAATACAGAATTTCAACATTATACGTTCAACTAGTTTTGAGATTTGCGAGTTACGAACACACGAACGCACATACGTACCGACATCAAGCCGAAAATAGTCAAAATGGATTCAGGGATGCTCAAAACGGATATTTCCATCAAATTCTCGATAGGTGAATTTTGTCGGTTTCACAATACTTCCTTGTACTTAGTACAAATAAGTAAACATATATTTACTGCTTCGTCCTGTAAAGTTTATGTCATGTTTATCATTTGTGTGCGTATTGTGGAACACTTTTGGTTCTTTGAGAGGCAAGGCATAATGCACAAGAAGCTCGTTTAATTTATAGGAGAAGTTATTAAAATCGTCAGCGACCAAGATGCCCCATTTCTAGAAAAATATGTAGACCTTTGTCAAAGACTGAAAATTTTCACCCAACAATTCGTGAAAATTTCAATAGATTACGTCGAACCGTTGCATTTGAAGAACGACGAACACAAGAGTAATAGCAAATAGATTAGATGAGAATCACGTGACAGTCTGACAAGTTCTGAAGGAGCAAGGCCTCTATCCACTTTCTAGAAAAAAATGCAAGCTATGCTGGAACCTGAAGACTACTAGCCAAGATGATTTTGTCGTTGGTTTCTTGAACATTGCGATCTTCAGAGGCGTTTTGAAAAGTTTATTTTATTTACAGACGAAGCTTGTTTCTAAAATAACGGTGTATTTAATTCTTGCAATAATCACCTATGGTGTGATGAAAATCTCCACGCAATATTTGTTCGTGCGCATCAACGACGTTTTTTGGTAAATGTGTAGGCTGAAATCGTAGGAAAGTACGTTATTGGACCCTAATTCTTCCAAACCGATTGAATATAAAAATTATTTTATTTTCTTAAATAACTTCTTAATGACTTGAAGCTGAACATCAGATTGAAGACTTTGATTTCAACATGATGAAGCACCAGCTCATACAACCCAAGAAGTCATAGCACTACTAAATAAAGAACATCCGAATGCGTGGCCAGTCCGGAGCCCCGGCCTAACTTCCCTAGATTTTTTTTTCTGGGTCAGATGAAGATCTCTGTATATGAGACATCAGTTAACACCGATTTAGAACTGGTAGCTAAAATAGTAGCTGCAGCAGAAGATATAAAAGACAAGCAGGCAGCTCCTGCAAATGTTTCTTCTAATATTAAAACACGCTGCCGGGCTTATGTTGCTGCGAATGATAGCCATTTTGAATATCAAATTCAATCCCTTTTCTGTTGTTGCTTTATTTTTCTTGTTTGTTTGTTTGTTTGTTTTTTTGTTTAACGGCAGCAAACCTACTTTGTTTTGAATGATTGTTGCAGTGCGTTAAAATTTATTTTGTAATTCAATTTAGAATAAAAACTTTTATTGGATAAATTGAAAAAAATATTTCAGACAAATGTTATTAGTATGTAGTTTAAGGATTTTATAAATGTTTCATTTACTGTGCTCGACATTAGGAGTTAAAATTCGGATGAACTTATGAGTGGCTGCCGCCCTCCCGGACAGGCTGGGAGGCAGCACTTCGGTATTCCCGTGTTCAGGAAGGCCCAAGCTACAATTAAAAAAAAAAAAATCGTACATTCGATTAGAGAAGTACAGCTACGTTCGAAATTGAGCTCTGAAAATCGAATAATTTTAAGTGTGGCTGCCGCCCTTCCAGACAGGTAGAATTTTCGACTGAAATTTAATAATCAAGTTTTTTTATTAAGAAGCTTGTGAATGAGCCTTTTTCTACCAGTGATACCAAAACTTTATGGATGGATTTTTTTAGTTTCTTGTGTTTATTTTATAAACGGTAGTATTTATCATAAAGAATAAAATAAAAAGGCTTTTGATTTCAAATTCTTTAGATGATATCCACATTATCACATCTAGTATTCAGTATATTTTTAGTATCTAGTTTCTTGCCTTGTTTTATTTTGTATCATTGTTTTCTGAAGAAGATCCTTGGTCAAAAAATCGAAACGTCAAAGTTTCAAATAAATATACAGAATTTAGAATCGAAAGTCGTTATTATTCAATAAAATTCTGAAAAATATAAAGATTATTAAAATTAAAATAACTCAAATTGATCCTTAAAAAATTTGACACAATAGTTTTTATAATTATTATCAGCGGTTCATGTGTTATTATTAAAATTTGAATTATTATGAAATTCTGTATATTTTTCTGAAGCAAAAAGTTGCAATTATTATTACCTATATTTGATCATCGCATGCAAACGTTCGTCAAATATTTTTTAAAGAAGTAATTTGGTTCTATCGTGGTTGGTATCAAATTGGAGCTCCTGCTGGGATAATTCTACTAGAAGTGTCAAAGAGGATATGTAGCTGGACGATTGCCAATTGTTTTTAAAAGTTATTTAAATTATGTCTAGTTTGATATCAATTTAAAGCTCTTGGAGGAATAAGCTTAGTAGAATTATAAAAGAAATAATCAATAGAATCCACGTTATCATTTTTAAATTACACTTCCGGCGACAAATTTCAAAACTGTATGTCCCAATGAAATAAAGACTCCAAGAATCTAGAAAGAACTCTTTATTTTAAAAAATACTTATTTTATGTAAGGGCTAAAATATAACCGCCATCTGTCACACTAACAATGATACTTGCCGCTTTGACAATGACAGTTGTCACTTTGACAATGACTGCTGTCACTTTGACAATGACAGCTGTCACTTTGAAATTTGCAATTAATTGATGCGACAATTATGAAACAGCGATGGAGGGGAAGTACTTTGTTGGCCATAGCATATTTTTGTTTTATTTTGTTTGTGCTTCCACCATCATTACATGCGTGTCAGTTAAGTTGCGTAGCCAAAATTTTTATGTTTCTGGCTGTTTTTGATTTGAATTCTTTCTTCGACAACTATTTGTGAACTTAATTGTATACACATCTAAAATGACACGCAAACTAAGCGTTTTTCATATTTTATTTTACGCTGCTACCATCAACACAACTGTGCTTCTTCCTGTATTCATATATAAATTTTAAAATGCAAAAAATTTTATTTCGAGTGAAGGAACAAACTAAAGTCTATAATCTTTGATTCTAAACAAACTACAAGTCCTGATTAGTATCTCCTTTAAAAGATGTTACTGTTATTCCTCCAGATCAAGTATAGTGTATTAAAGAGAAGAATTTTCTTCTTGGAAGTGAGATTTCCGTTTGCGCATGAAGCTGTCCACCCCGGACTCCGTACCGAAGAAAATCCGACACAGAACAAGTCTGCGTCAACGGAGACAGAGATCGAAGAGCGCCGTGGAAGTTTCAGTTCACCGCCAGCTTCAATCTAGGTTGCACGTAACACCGCTCACTATTTATCGATACCCACGTGTGTCACTTGACATTCAAGTGTTTTTCATAAAAATGTTGCGATTCTTAGTTTTGTTTTTGGTTTTATTTGTGAATTCAAAAGCGTTTGAAAGTAATGAAGTGTCGCTTGAAAATGTTATTAAAGATATTTTGAAAATTAATCCACCGGAAATTCCGGTGGGGAAGTTTCGTGAAGATCAGCAACCCCCAAAGCATATGTTGGAACTTTATCATCGGTTCATTGCTGGGAGACGCGCTTCCGGAGAGACTGTCAGAAGTATTACGCCGAATTCCGGTAAGAAAAAAATATTTTCCGCCTTCATCTATTAGTCAAAACAAATTTTATATATGTTATTATAATGATAAAAAATACAAGGCATTAACTAAATATCCCGGAAAACTTGTAAAAATGTAATTAATTTACTGTTCAAATATGTATTAAAGGCTGGTTATATTTTTGTGCATTTTGTTGAGTTAAATTAAATATTTGAACAGTTCATTTGCACATATTTACAAAGAGATTTCAAGTATTTAAAAATGAAATTCTAATTTTTGTTTGTTAAATATTAAAATTTGTAATATTTTTTGTTAGATCCGTCACTGATATCTGATAACTTTGATAAAATTTATTTATCAGAGAAAAATTACTAATAGATATTATTATCAATTGATATTGAAATAATTGTTCGAATTACAATTGAATTTGAAAAAAATCTCATGAATATATAAATTAAATCTCAGTTTGTAACATGGAGAAGGCGTGTGAAAGTTACAATGCGACATGTAAAAGGGGTACCATTCACCGGATCCCCGTTTTGGAGCGCGTTCGTAAAAAGAAAACAATCAGGGAGGTTGTGCGCCCCATCGAGTTGCAAAAGACAAGCGAATAACGAATAACGGTGGCTCACTCGATCCGCAAATCCGTACATATGAGGCAGAAAGATAGTGAGCTTTTTAAGCGAATCTGTCCAAGTGTGAACCATGCTTTGTTTATCTTTATATCCTGAAAATGAAGCTGAAAACCCGACTTCTTTATCCCACAAATTGAATAGTTATTAACGGAAAGTTGCTTGCCTCAGATTTCAACTCTTTATTATGTTTTTGTCGGAAAAGTGGAATTTATGAAAGTGTACCACAAGTCAAGTAGGCTATTAATATTTCAATAATAATAATATAAGATTGATCGAAAGGTTATAAATGATTAATAGGTTTAAATAGAGAAAATAATAATGCAGGAATTAAATGATTAATCATTTGTTTTTATCAATAAATATTTATCTTGGTTGCAAATTTTATGAGGTGATAACCTTCTACTTATTTGATTAAATACACGTACACAAATCCAATAATTTTAAAGTGAATAGTGGAATAAAATATCTTCTTTTAATGATGGCATAAATCGCGTAATTTGCGAACCGTTTTAGATCGATTAAAGACGACATCGAGTTAATCATTTTCTTTTCTAAACGTCGTTATTAAATTCCTGTCTTTTCTGCGCTTTGACAATTTAATAGAAAGTTATTCGTGTGACATGGCGCTTGGCGTTGGATTATTTATGTTGTCGATCAGTTGTTCAATAATCTAGAAGAGGAATCGTCCCATAAATAATCGGCCAAGATGAGTTCGACTTGAGCCGCTAACGAATTTATGCTGTTGTCTTGTAATAAATAACAACAGACTGACTTGAGGCTCTGGGGAGGATACGAATATGTATACACCTTCACACAGAGACAGATTCAGCACTATTTTTCACAAGAAAAATATTGGACCCATCTCTGAACAACAGCAGAAAACTGCAGACATTGAATTACCTTGAGGGTTAAACCCAGTAGAATAATAAATTGTTTTGTACATAAACTTTCTATCAACGTTTGGTTCATTACTCAACGATTATTATTTCAGCATAATACATTTTCGTTGCATCATTTAACCCTCTGTACCAGCAGGGTTGAAAGCTAAAGGGTTAAAACTAGATTGATAATAAATAGCAATACATTCATTATTTTATTCGTAGTAAATTTTGAAAATATGACAGATTTTCGTTGCGTTATTCAACCCTTTATACAAGAATAGTTTTTTTTTTTGCAAATATCTCGGTTTATATGGCTCTAATGATGTTGACATTTATTACAAAAATTGTAGAACATAAAATTTGCAACAAATTATGTTCTAAATATTTTTTTATGCGCTCAACCATTTTTGAAATGGAGCGCGGAGAATGAGCAGTGCTCAACCATGCAAGGTCAACCGTGATTCCCGGTGAATAATACCTCGTATAGAGTCAGTAAATCACTAAATTATCTATGAATAATTTGTATTATTTATCAGTTGATACATTTTATTTAATAACATTTTACATAAATACTTACCTACTTTGTGTAATTGAAAACTCTTCTCTAATTCAAAAACGGCTAAAAGCACACAAAAATGTTTGGAATAAAATTTGTTGCAAATTTTATGCTCTACAATTTTTGTGATTAATGTCAATATCATTGGAGCCATATAAACCAAGATATTTGCAAAAAATCGATTTTTGCTACCTTTGACCTTGAATAGTTCGAGACGCAGACACGAGATTTTCATGAGACTTTCAAGACAACTTTTAAAAAGCCAAAATAGGGGTTTATATAAGTTTCCACCCTATTATCTCTCATTCCGAGGTTTACCATTTTTTTTTGGCCCAAGTGACCGTACTATTAGGAGATACTATATTTGAATGTTTAGCAGATTTGAGTTGCATCATCGGCAGGATTGGCGAATAAAGGGGTAAAAATAAATGGCACTACATAAGCTTTCTATAGGTGCGGTCTCATGCGAACGCTCGACGCTCGTTTCCAGCGACAAATTCGGTCACGTGGTACAATTTTAAATTACCCGGTCCTTCAAAATATGCAGCGACAAAGCTGAACAAGTTGAGCTTTGTCGCTATCAGGTTGCTATGGATGGAGTGTATAGAAGGAGGGTTATCTCTAATGAACAACATGTTCAAAATATCAAATTAAAAGAGTATAATAATTTACCAAATGATATGAGAAATGTGACCAATATTGAACAATTAAAAAAAAAAAGTAAATATATTCTTGAAAAGTGTTGATAATACAACGTCAATCAATTAGTTTTGTAATTTTTTTAGGTTAGGCATATTATTAGTATCATAATTTTATATTATTTATATTATATTGATAGCTTCAGCTGAATAAACGACGTGGCACTGATTGGTTCAAGTAAAATGTTGCATAAATTGCTATACAATATTTTTCATTCTGTACAGTTAAAATCTATTTCTCTTTTTTCATTGATCATTTTGAATCTGATAAATTATTTTTTCAATTGGTAATTCGATCATTTAAACTGTAATTACAGGATGTTTTTCACTAAACGGGCTATTTGCGTTTAACAGAGCCATCCTTATGTTTTGCACCTAGAATCAGCTCACGTTTATAATCCTCCATCTACAACACTCCATATTTGTTGCGCTGGAATACGTTGATAATATAAATCCGCGTCGATGAATCGATTTATAGTTCTATATGTCAAATTTTGATATTAATATTTTTAATCCCTGCAAGCAAAGAAGCCATGTTTGTCGCTGCTGTTTGACGCAGCAACTTGTCGCTGAATATTTTGAAATGCCGGGAAATTTAAAATAGTACCACGTGACCAAATTTGTCGCTGGAAACGAGCGTCGAGCGTTCGCATGAGGCCGCACCTTATCACTGTTTAGTTCATTACGCTACGATTATTATTTCAAGAGATATAAGTTTTCAAAGTGGGACATGCATTTTATCCTCTTACAGTCAAAATGGGGTCTTTTCACATTTTTTTTTAAATTTTTTTTTCGAAAGAATAAACTTAAATATTGATATTCACGTTTATAAAACTGTCGTAACATGTTTAGTTTTAAAAATATAATTATTTTAAATTTTCATCTATTTTCAAATAATCTTATGACGTCACAAGTCTCTTGTTCCTATTGGCTGAAATGGAGAGTGCGTATTGGCTGTAAGCGAAAACACGTGCTCTGGTTCGTCGATCCAACCTTGAGCCTTAATGTATAGCCCGTTTGGAAAACATGACTCGAACAATAAAATATGAAAATGCATTTAATATATTTCTCTTCAGAAATAAAATTCGTACATAATATATATTATTACGGTGTATATGTAGATAGGTGCCGGATATTATTTTGAGCACAAATATCGAATTTTCTGTGATAAAAATGTTACATCTATTTTCTTTGGTCATACTATAGATTTGGAGACTTGTGACGTCATTATTCAGCCCGCGAAAGATTTTTATCAAAATTATGAATGAAATGTTTTATATTTTGGGAACTTATAATTACAGATATGTTTGAAATTCAATATTTTTTCGCAATTTAGCGAAAAAACAAAATATTTTTTTTTTTGGAATGACCCCATTACTAATCCAAACAATTAAGAAAAAATTAATAAAAATCTGTGATGTCACTATCAGATTAAAATAACAGTTATAGTGTGTTTGGGCTATTACGGCCCTGTCTTCAAGATGCAAGTAGATTCCAGTGGCGTAGCAAAAAAAAACACAACCAAAAAAATAATCTTGACTAATTTATTTGAAGCGTGACAGTAAAAATTTCAAGATTCCAAGAAATGTTTTGGCCTGATCGTAATTATGTTTGCAATAAAAATTTCAAAGATGGAATTAATGTTGGGGAAATTTGAAATATGTGGGGCGCCACTGCAGCTTGTTATTTACCAGTAATAAGTCAAAGATATTTTTAAATCCATATTTTGTAAGACCAACGGTATTTGATGCCTTTTATAGGGAAGAGAATTTTAAGGTGTTTCGTGGCGGGCCATAGGTCAATTTGACCGATATAATAAACAAAATACAGGGCGGCACGTGAGCTGATTACGTCACGAAGGGTTGAAATACTAATAGAAATTCCAGTCGCCTTTACAGCCCTCAAAATAAAATTGGTTATCGCTACGGATTATTTTTGAAACTAATATTAATTTTGATGGTCTAGGGTAAATACAATAAACGTTTCAGTTTTATTCATGCGGCGTGTCCAAATACAATACAAATTAATATATGCAAATGTAGAGCACACAATGATATAATAAAAAAAAAGTAGGACGGTGCAGTGAACTTTTTTATGGATTAGGTAAATAAAAATGCTGTAATATTTGTTTATCCAATTATAAACTAAATTTACAATGTTTACATTTTTTAACTGTCCTTTATTTATTGTAATATTCTGTTCCCAATTATTGTATTAAAAAATCAATATCCAAAAGAAATTGTTTAACAAGATTAAAAATAAATGATTGGTCAGGCTTTGAAGCTGCAAACAGTTGAGGTTTCTCGCTGAATACTTCAGTTGTTCAGATGCTCGTTTATTTAGTTCCCCACCTTTTTTAGCAGCCAATAAAACAACCGCACTTTGTTCTCTTTTCCGCTCGTGAATATTTAATATAAATAACTTATTTCCGTCCGAAAACTATCTTTTGTTTTTGGTTGCCGAAGTTTCTGTAAACAGATATTTGAAACAATCGAGTGTTTAATTTCTGTAAATATAGTCACAGATGAGAGCAACTGTTTTAAATTTATTGTTTTCGGAATTAGGACGTGATAAATCTTGAAAATATATCGCTTCCGGAAATATTGAAAATGGTATATAATCAAGGGAAACAATAAAATTTGAAATCTAAATTTTGTATACAATTCAGCAATCATACACATTAATGACGACAGCAACGCTGAGCTTTCAGCGGCCAAGTTTTGAACTGACATGGACACATTTCGTTACCGCGACACAGTCAAATATTTGCATATATTTGAATAACGCCCAACGCCAACATTGCTAGAGCAAAACGGGAATAGAACGGAGGACTGCGGGTTAAAGAAAAGCTTTCAGATTTTAATGTTTTAAAACATTCCAAATTACAGGGTGTAATATTAGTCAAAGAAGAACCCCTTTTTGTCCGAATTTTTCTAATAATTTATTATTCAGTTCGAATATGAAATTCCCTCTTGGAAAAGGACTTCCGGTGTCATATTTACCTCCTTTATTCCTTTGGTGTGAAGCAACGGGGTAAAAATGCAGAATAGGTTAGCATCACTTATTCTATTATAATTTAAATACCCCTTTGCATATGAATGCAGTTTAATTTTAAATGTAGCTAGCTTCTAGCTGCTTCTGTGTCCCTATTTAATATTTCCTTGCTATTGTGGGCTACATGTCATGGAGGACCTGACATATTTAGCAAGAAAGCAAGTTCTCTGTACTTCATGTCAAATAAACTTGTGAAGTTAGCCACATAACTCAAAACTTGCTTATTTATTGCAACGAAAAACTTATTTCAATTATTGAGTTACAAAATTTGTGAATGCCAAATTAATGGGGGATAACAAACGTGGTTAAAGTTAGTAAATGGGTTAATACAGCCCTGAAGAACTAATTTAATAAACAAGGCAAGTTTGGTAAATGCCAGTGTTTAAACTATACTCCCTCAAGATTATCCTGACCTAAGAAAGACGCAAGTTTTCTTAATGCGAACATTTGTAGTCTTGAGCAAAACTTTCCTCGAGTAAGCACAGCTTAAATTCAATTATTTCGAAGCAAAAGACAATCTGCTTAAACAAATTACACAATCATATTTTTATACTAGATTATAACGCAATTGTCGCAGAGATATGTATTTAGTCTTTTAGTATACTGCACGTTATAAAGATTATTCAGTTTATTTATTTACGGAATTCAATGAGGCAAATCGTGTAAGAAAACTAATGTCTGCAACTTGGATTTAAATAGGTTTGGGATAGCAAATGACATTGAACGTTCTGAACATCCTCTGAAAGCAACTACTTCAGAAATTATTGCTAAAATTTATGATCTAAGGTTGCTAGTACTGTGGGCAACTCTTATGAATGAGTATATAACATGAGAAAAATGTCTGAAAGATGGGTCCCTCGATTGCTCACAATTTACCAATATAGCTATTCTAGCGGAATCCACAGGACTTCAGGCATTGCTTCGTCACTGTGAACGAAACATGAATATACCACTACTTGCTAGCTCAAACAATTGCCAGTGAAGAGTTTGCACTACAAATGAGGTTTTTTTCAGCCCGGATTATGTCGACTGTTTTTTGAAGCAAAGAATAATTATCGTCGAATATTTCCAAGAAAAATGTTCACGATTGATCTATAAAAAGTCCTTTCCCGTCACGGCAAAGCCTCAACTTACTATTTTGGAGATGTGGTTACGAATTTCATGAAATTGAGATGCCAATTCTCAAGATTTGGTTTCTTCCGTTATTACATATTCTCTAATATGAAAAAATGGCTGACAACTGTAAACGAAGATGTGATTGCGAAAACAAATGCCATTTTGCGGATTCAGACCGATTTTTTTTGTTTGTAAGGAATCAAGAAAATTGGTGCACAATTTATTATTTAAAAACAAAATTCTCAGAAGAATAGAGATCGCAACAAAAAAGAGTAGAATAAGGATTGACAAGATAAGATAAAACTTGAAAATTAAGTCAGCAATAAAAAAGGTAAAAGAAAAATCGTTGCAATGGTACGAGCATCTAATAAGAATGCCAGAACACCCAGTGAAAAAATATAGAAATTCCAAACAAAAAGGAAGAAAAGAGGAGGAAAATCAAAAAAACAGAAATAAACGATTCAACTTCACAAAGACGATATGCAGTAATAAAAAAAAAACAATGCTCGACACTCATAAGGGTTTAAGGGAAATGATTAATAAAGGGTGTTAATACTAAGTTGTAACAACCGAAAATGGCAGTTAGAACTCATTGAAACAAACAACTTCCCATTGTTCAAATTTTTTATTTGGAGCCCCAGTTCATAGTGTCACAAATTTTATTGTGAATAATTTATTTACACAGGTTACAGTGCTAATCTTAACTTTACACACTCGTATGTTCACAACATCGCGCACAGTTACTGGTACTCAATCACTGACTTAATGATTTCCTCTCCTAGCTTACGCTCTTATATACCTAAGTCGAAATGGGCCAAAATTCAATTGTCTAACGGTTGTTGCCTGGCAACCACCGAACATCTAGTGACTATAGCCTGTCAATCATGTCCGACAATTGAACATCGACCTTGTCAATACTAACTAGGATTACAGTTACAGCGAATTCAAATAAATCATTATGGGACCTAATTACTACAAATATTTCATATTTGTGACAATAGTTATTGGCATTTTTTTTTTTGTTTTTCGAAAAAGCGTCATTACTCTCTTATTTTAAAGCATGATTTAAATATACAAAAACTCTCAGCATTTGCAGGTGCTCTGAAATATTTGTACTTACAATTAGTTTCTATTTTAACAAATAACAAAATGACGACCGATCAAAAATTTCAAAACAAGACATTCTGAAAGCCAATCGATCGATTTTTGAAAATAAAACATTTACAAAATCTTTAAACTATATCTACTAACATTTGTCCGAAACAATTTTTTCAATCTGTCCAAAAAAAAATTGAATTCAAATTGAATTGCAAAATTAATTTTAACATACTGCAACAATCATTTAAAACAAAGTAGGCTTGCTGCCATTAAACAATGAAACAAAAACCGAATAACGAACGTGAATTTCGAACTTAAGGCACGTGTTTTCTAGTTTATACGTTCAAATTTAAATACTTTTTGATCTGGTCCTCTAGAAATACCTTTATTTAAAGAATAGTATATTCCGATACAAGTGCGGAACGGGGATCATTCCATGCGAATGTGAATAATTCAGGCACGAGACGAAGTCGAGTGGCAGAATTTACATGAGCATGGAATGAGCGATCCGCACGAGTGACGGATGTTATTTTTTCTACAGTCAAAGGTGTCCGCGGAAATATCTATAACCAAAATATGCCGTTTTCTGAGAAAGAATTTACTTCATTGATCTTATTCCAATTCATCAAACATTGATAAAATTATTCTTATTGACTCCATTTTGAAGAGGAATGATAAGAAAATCAAAAAGTAATAAAATTATGACAGCAATGAAACAGTTTTTTCGCGGCGCCACGCAGCTTTCTTAGGGATCTCTGAGCGTGCGGAATGACCCCTATTCCGCACGCTACAGCGTGTGGAATGGGTATCATTCTATAGTGACTGTAGAAAAAAATATTTACTGCTTCATCTTGAAAATTTTCTGTCACGTTTATCATTTGTGTGCGTATTTTGCATAATTTGTGTATAAAAATGCATAGTTATCAAAACGCTGAACTTCTTAACATGCTTTTGGTTTTTGGAGAGGCAAGATTCAATGCACAAGAAGCTCGTAGAATTTAGCGGAGAAAATATCCAAATCTTTAGTAACCAAGTTGCCACATTTTTCGAAGAATATACGTTTGTCAGAGAGTGGAAGTTTTCACCCAACAATTTGTGAAAATTTCAATATATTACGTCAAATACCTGCACTTGAAGAAACTGTTCGCAATATTATTAAAGATGAGCCATCGACGAGCATGATGCCTATGTAACACTAAACAGTGGCCATGAGTGACTTCAAACAAAAGAACGCACTTTCTCTGATTATATATATATATATATATATATTCCAATAAAAACAATAATCAAGCACAACAAAAGTCAAATAGAACGACAAAGTGAAATGAATAGCATATGATGTGCATGAAGCTAGCTGTATTTTCTTAGTCAGTGGTCACTGATGAAAATTAGAGGATCCGCTATTTTCATGAGTGTTGGCTGCGTTCTGTTGTTCCATGAGTGGTCACTCATGGTCGCTGTTTGGTGTGACATAGGCAGATATATTAGAAGTAAATTATGTGATAGTTTTGCAAGTTCTGATGGAACAATGTCTCAATCCATTTTCTACACAAAAAGTGCAAGCTTTGGGATCTGAAGACTTTCAAATAAGATTGTTGTTTTGTCATTGGTTTCTTGAACGAAGCAATCTTCAGAGGCGTTTTGGAAAGTTTATTTTATTTACAGACGAAGCTTGTTTCACAATTCTCGAAATAATCACCTATGGTGTGGAAAAAATGCCCACACAACATTTGTTCGTGCGCATCAAGGAAGTTTTTCAGTAAATGTATGGGAGTACGTTATTGGACCCTACATTCGCCCAAACCGATTGGATGGTGAGAATTATTTTACTTTCTTAAATAACTTTCTTGATGATTTACCGCTAAACATCAGATGAAGACTTTGGTTTAAACATGATGAAGCTCAGGCTCATACAACCCAAGAAGTCATAGCACAACTAAATAGAGAATATCTGAATAAGTAGATTGGAAGATGAGGTCCTGTTGCGTAGCCAGCCCGGAGCTCCGACCTAATTCCCCTAGATTATTTTTTCTAGGATCTGATGAAGACCACTGTATATAAGACACCAGTAAACACCGAATTAGAACTGGTGGCTCAAATAGTAGTTGCAGCAGAAGCTATAAAATACAAGCAAGCAGCTCTTGCAAGTGTCTCTTCTAATATTAAAACACGCTGCCGAGCTTGCATTGCAGGGAATGGTGGCCATTTTGAAAATCAAATTGAGTCCCTTCCTTTTATTTTTGTTGTTTGTTTGTTTCTTGTTTTTCTTGTTTAACGGCAGCAAGTCTACTTTGTTTAAAATGATTGTTGCAGTGTTAAAATTTATTTTGTAATTTAATTTGAATAAAAACTTTATTGGACAGATCGGAAAAATGTTTCAGACAAATGTTATTAGTAGATAGTTTAAGGATTTTGTAAATGTTTTATTTTCAAAAATCAAACGAGCGGTTTTCAAAATATCTTGTTTTAAAATTTTTGATCGGTTGTCATTTTGTTATTTGATATAATAGAAAATAATTGGTAATACAAATGTTTTAGAGAACCGGAAGCACGCTCAAAGTTTTTGTATTTTTTAAATATTCCTTAGAATAAGAGAGAAATAACGATTTTTAGAAAAATAAAACAAACACCAATAGCTGTGAACTGGAGTTCCAAATTTGAGCTAAGAAAAGTTGTTGTTTTAGATAAGTTATAACTGCCATTTCCGGCTGTTACAATTTAGTAATAACACCCTGAATATTTTAATATATAATTTTTTTCAAAGATTCAGGCGTATTATTTGTTGATTATAGTTGCAGTTAGAGAATGCAAGATATCGACAATGAATTTGCTGCAGGAAACGGACGATTGCCTTCATTAGGGCAGTAAAGTCACCCCCGTTGGCGACAATGTCGCCGCCAAGCGACGCGAGAAGTAATTAAGACTTCAAACACAGCCACAGATAAATAGCGTTATTTTGTCAAAGAACAATTCGGATAGTCGACAAATTAATACAATTATTTTACTTCAGTAAACTGCTTTTTTTACTTATTTCTTAATTGTTCTAATCTGCAAAGGTTTTGAAGTGAAGGACCCTTCTAGTATTTGGATACCTGTAGGGATTCTAGAGACATTTGACGTTAATTAGAACTGACATAGCTCTGGGGAATGTGGAGACAGGTGCTACTCAATTCTTAAATTATAACTCCAAGTGTTCCAAACATGAGAATATTAATTTCAGTCAAATACTTGTCTGTAGTAATTGATTTTGACGGAGCAACATTCCTAATGAGGAAAGATTTTAACACTTCAATGACAACAATTTGTTGAAAATTCTAACAATATTTATAGCCTCCAGCTGTGACACAGTAAATCCAATCTAAATTTCAATTCAGTTGAAGAAAAATTACTGTCATGTGCAAAATTCAATCTTGGCAATATTAAGCCGATGAAAAATGCAAAATAGGAATAGGATACGGTGGAAGAGTGCAACTTGAAGTCATGTGCAGCCGGTTTGCTCCGCAAAAAATTGATCCAGACACCTGGAAATCAAAGTTTTTGCGGGAGGTGATAAATGTGGAACGTGGAAATTGTGTTTCAGGTGGAATAAATCATAATAATTTGCGTAAATATGTTTGAAGTTGCGTCTAATTATAAGACGTCGGTGATTATTACGTTATTATTCTCTCAGCTGAGTTTCATCCGAAAATAAAACGAAAATGCAACTTGGCTCTGGCGCGGCTCATCACAAATCTATATTACGCTAATGGACCATATGTAACGGCTTCCGGTTACATATAATTATAGATACATATTTTTAAACAACCAAATTTAAATAAATGATGAAGTGGGCATCCCTGTAGATTCATTTGTTATACTTTGTCGGTTAATTAAGACGGGGGAGATCAAAAAAAGAGATTGATTTTTATGTACGCGTGATTTATCTTCTCATGTGAACTGATACAAATGTTCGACACGTACAGTAGAAATATTGTTTTTTTCAAATGAAATGAATCTAGTTTTTTAATGTCAATTTTAATTAGATTCACAATCAGTACATCTCAAAATGACAACTACATAAGATACATTTGATTTAAATGTCAATATTTGTCTTATCGGCTGCTTAAACTCAATTTAACTTGGCGCAGTTAATTTAATTGGTGAAAGAACCTCTTAATTAATGTTTTGATTAATTGGGTGCTCTGAAATTTACATTGGAAATTATTTTGTGTGAGGCTCACATATAAATAATGCTCTCGCACATTCCACTAGAGGAAATTTTGTAGCCCAAATCTAACCCCGTCTAATTATTTTTATAAAAAATAAAAGAATGTTTGGGAACTAGGTCAAAATATCTCCGTAGTACGAGTAAATCAAACCAAAGAAAAGAATGCCCCTATAATATCGGTTTATTTGCTCCAATATCTCTTCCTTTTCTTTGCGATTCGATTATCTTATTGATATTACATAAAAGAGTCGAATTTTATTGAAAAACCGTGTAATGGAATACCTACATTTATTTCTTTCATTCTTTTCATGTCATTCAAGAGAAATTTCAGAAACCAATGATAAGTAATTGTGTAGGAAGTGGAAGCTATTCAATAGTGACTTTACGAATTCCACAAAATCCTTTCAGTCTAACAAATAACGAAGAACAGACGGATTTAAAATAGTTCGTCAGAACGTCAAGCAGTAGACAGCAAGAAATTTCCATTTAATATTTTAGTGATTACTGAATGTAAACTGAACTTTGATAACGAAAATTTCATTTATTTTTATATTAAAGACGGAAATATATTGTGAACCACTTTAATTCGCCTATTTTATTCTGCGCTTTCTTCCCCTATTCTGAAATACTTCTAGAGTATTTTGGGGTATAATGCTGTTACATTCGTTTCACATATGTAATTTATAGGATTTTGAAGTGCGTGAAGGTGTCAGAACTGTTCAGGGTTGGATTCACACACAAATCTATTTCTAGTACCTTTCAGAACGATAATAAATTACAGGGGTGATTTTAGCCAATGTTACTCACTGTCACAGCGTGGTTGTTTCAATATTTCAGTTTGTCAAGCAGTCAAGCACAATCGTGAACTGTAATCGGACAATTCGTATTATATTCCAAAATCGGATGCTTTCAGATTGTGTGTAGTCGTCCTGGAACGCAAATAATTCTCCTCGGATTAGAAAAAGGCTGCTAAGTGTAGCAGGAAATATATTATTGAATCCTCAGCCAATGCCTGCAACAATTTTTTTTTTCATAATATTACTAGGTTGCATGGATATTAAAAATGTTCTAATAATAAATACACCGGAAGATGGTGTCATTTGGCGTTGTCCGATTTTATACTGCATGCCTTTTTCAGGGTTGAAAATTTACCGCTTGGTAAGAAAGATATAAAGGTTATTGACCGGTCATAATGCAAATTCCAATTATTTTAAGAGAATATTGAGTTTTTCCGTGACAACATTATGCATGCCTTTGTAATTTGAAATAGTTGAAAGTGATTTTAAGCAATTCGCAGACCAAAAGGCTCGAATGATCGCGTGGATTTGTCAAAAATATTATGCAATTCTATGTTTCAAATTGCATGCACATGTAAAGAATTGTAGAAAAATCTGATGTGAATATCACGTGACTTACTTGTACACCATTTGATATATACACAAATTTATTCAATAAAGTTTTCTGTCACTTCAGATCATAATTAATATAATTTTGGTTATATTTTGACATGTACAATGTCAAACAAAATCAAAAAATTGACAACAGATTATCATTGCCTACCTAATCATTTCAATTAAACTGATTGTTTCATACGGCAAATTCTGAATGTCTGTTATACATATAAACTGAACTTCCGGCTCAGTAGATTGATACAAAAATAGTAGATAACTATTTTGATACTACAATAAGTTCAAACACTAAATTTCAATATGCTATGGCGGATCATTCTAGATTTATGCAAAAAATTTAAAAAAAGTTTCAAGTAAAGTGCATTTCTGGCTTAACCGATTCATACAAAAATAGCAGGTAATCATTCTGATACAACATCAAGTTCAAATACTGAATTTCAACATCCTACGGTTGATCATTCTGGATTTATTGGAAAACTTCGAAAAAAGTTACAAGTAAAGTGCACTTCCGGTACAGACGATTGGAACCATAATGCGAGGTACACAACTAGACTCTATATCAGTCTTAAATACAAAATTTCAACATTATACGTTCAACCAGTTTTGAGATTTGCGAGTTACGCACGTACGCACATACGTACCGACATCAAGTCGAAAATAGTCAAAATTGATTCAGGGATGCTCAAAACGGACATTTCCATCAAAATCTCTATAAGTGAATTTTGTCGGTTTCACAATACTTTCTTGTGCTTAGTACGAGTAAGTAAAAATTGGCAAAAGAGTGGAAAATTTTGAGCCGAAATTTCTCTTACTATATAATTTGATACCCTTGAGCTAACAAGGGATGCATGCCAAATATTTTACAAGGGTTTTATGGCCAATATTTTCATTCTTTTCATTGGCATGCAATTTGAAATTCCACATTTTTTTAAAAGTTCACGCGAATGTTTGAGACTTTAGGTATGTTGAAGATTGCATGAATTGTGTACTAGGCTTTAAATTTGTATAATTTTCAACTATTTCACTTTACAAAGGCATGCAAAATGTTCTCACGGCAAAACCATTTTTTTACTTACTTGTACTAAGTACAAGAAAGTATTGTGAAATCGACAAAATTCACCTATCGAGATTTTGATGGAAATGTCCGTTTTGAGCATCCCTGAATCCATTTGGACTATTTTCGGCTTGATGTCGGAACGTATGTGCGTTCGTGCGTAACTCGCAAATCTCAAAACTGGTTGAAAGTATAATGTTGAAATTTTGTATTTAAGACTGGTATAGGGTCTAGTTGTGCACCTCGCATTATGGTTTCAATCGTCTGTACCAGAAGTGCACTTTACTTGAAACTTTTTTCGAGTTTTTCAAATAAATCCAGAATTATCAACCGTAGGATGTTGAAATTCAGTATTTGAACTTGATGTTGTATCAGAATGGTTATCTGCTATTTTTGTATAAATCGGCCAAGCCAGAAGTGCACTTTACTCAAAACTTTTTCAAATTTTTTTGCATAAATCTAGAATGATCAGCCATAGAATATTGAAATTTAGTGTTTGAACTTGTTATAGCATTTAAAATATATAGTTATCTACTATTTTTGTATCAATCGACCAAGCCGGAAGTGCAGTTTATGAATATATCAGACATTCAGATTTTGCCGTAAACAACAATCAGTTTAATTGAAATGATAAGGTAGGCAATGATAATCTGTTGTCAATTTTTTAATTTTGTTTGACATTTTAAATGTCAAAATATTTTTCCCTAAATTTCATTTCGTAAGCATGGCAAAAGCGACAAAATTGGATCAGAATATGCTTTTTCATACAAATTTAGAATTAATTTCCATTATGTTGGTCACACGGTTCAGCTTTTATTTCAGCATTATTGAACTCCAAATATACATACTTATCAAACCTTTTGAAGGCATGAAAAACAAAATGAGGCACATACATACATACTACGACTATCTTACGGTCTAAAAGTACAAGGAAATATTGTGAAACCGACAAAATTCACATATCGAGATTTTGATGGATATATCCGTTTTGAGCATCCCTGAATTCATTTTGACTATTTTTGGCTTGATGTCGGTACATATGTACGTATGTATGTGTGTATGTGCGTAACTCGCAAATCTCAAAATTTGTTAAACGTATAATGCTGAAATTTTGTATAAAAGACTGGTATAGGATCTAGGATCTTGATGTGCACCTCGCATTATGGTTGCAATCGTCTGTACTGGAAGTGCACTTTACCTGATACTTGTTTTGAATTTTCCGCATAAATCTAGAATGATTAGCCGTAGGAAACTAGAATTCAGTATTTGAAATTGCTGTAACATCCAAATGATCATCTCCTATTTTCATTCCAATCGACTAAGTCGGAAGTGCACTCCATATTACAGACTTTTCGAATTTTTCTCATAAATTTAAAATAATCAGTCGCAGAATATTGAGATTTCGTATTAAGCACTTTTATAGCATCTAGTTGTACACCTTGCATTATGATTGTGATCGGCTAAGCCGAGTGTGCAGTTTACTCCAAACATTTTTTAATTTTCCGCATAAATCCAAAACGATTGAACGTAGAATACTAGAATACATATTCAAGATGATAGTACTGTCTAGATGCTCATATCCTATTTTTATTGTGATCGACTGAGTCGAAAGTGAACTATACTTGACGATCTTGGAATTTTGCGCATAAATTCAGAACTGTTAGCCATATAATCCTGGAAATTAGTATTTACATGACATACTGTTTCCATAGCAACCGACTAGCCGTGGAATGATGAGATGTTGTGTTTGATTATATATATCCAATGATGTACAAGTAAGTCATGTGATGTCCATGTGAGATTTTTTTTAAAAATATTATTGGAGTTTGTAGTTGGACCAGAAAGCGTGCATCGGTCAATAATCTTTTTATCTTTTTTATTAACAGATAAATGTTCTGCCCTATAGAAGGCATGCGGTATAAAATCGGCGAGTCCCAACTGTCACCGTCTCTCGGTCTAAAAGCTTTCTATCAGCGTTTGGATTATAATGAACAACATTGGATCCGGAAATAAAATTTTAGGCGCAACCGTGAGCATATTCCGTCGTCTCCGGACCGGAAAAGACAGATAAATGTAGTCCGGGCCATAATTATCGTCAAGCACGTGTAACCCAACACACGTGACGAAATGTCATGAGTGTTCTTACGTAAATGTATAACAACACCAAGAACTCTGAGAATTAGGGATAGAAGAAGAGGGTTGTAATTATTTATGAGCTAGAAATCGTCATGCTTCGAATTATTTTACATAATTTTGTTCATTTCGTTAGTAAAAAACCATAAATATTTTGTTAAAAGCTCTTGCATTTGTGAGGCCATGAATCTCCCCAAAAGCAACCATAGCGCTCCATAAAACAGACGAGAATCTCAAGAAACAATAAAAAAACAATGTAGAAACAGAAACACCTTAGTTAGGGGCGGACAGCTCCGGAATACACATAAACGCACTCCCGGAAATGGGTTTTATTGCAGGACCACTCTTGTGGATGCCCGAGAAAGTACTGCTCTAACATTTAGGACATGAGCGTCCATCTACTAAAGGGTTATTATCATACGATCAAAGTTATTATTTTAATATGATTTTATGGATTTCATTGCGAATTTTATTGATCGTAAAACGGTAATAGGTTATAGAATAATAAAATATTTCATATGCTACCATATTTGATGTACAATGAGATATGCTGTTTTATTACAAGATTATGACAATATATTTCGAGAAAAAGGTTCTAGTATAGAAAGAACAAGCAGATCGCAAAAACAAGACTTCAAATTAATTTCAACTATCTTGGAGCTTTGCTGCTGAAAAGTTTGTTAAAAATTCCCACCCCCTTCAAGAAAGCATTAAAAACTCATGTAGTGAAAAATTCAAGTCTCTAAATTAGTTAGTAAGTCTTCAGACAATGCTTCCATATGTGTACAGAGAAGGAAATGCAACAGAATAAAATGTAAATTGACAACAAACTAGTTCTCGAGCTGATGGACTTTTCTAGGAAATAGTGTAGGCAAAATGAATATAAAATATGTCATTATAGATAACGATACGATTCGAGGCGTCAACGAACCTACAATGAGGCTGTAACGACAGACAGTATTTTATTTTTAGGGCCTTATTGAAAGTATAACCACAGGTGGCTGGGTGATACAAGATTGTATAAAAGGAATTTGAAGTATTTTGATGAGATACCAACAAAATTGTTACAAAGAACCACGATGCTGTCTTAGATAATCACCGATTGAAATTTTACTGAACCATGACTCTACATACAAATTTCAGTGCGTTACCGGATTTGGCACCCAACGATTATCTTTTGTTCCCAAACTTGAAAATTTTTTTCACAAATTTGCTAGAAAATAAGCCTGCTTATAATTTGAGAAGCTTTGTGGCGGATAATTTAAATTTATTGTATAACATTGAAAGGGTGAATTTTCCTTTCGTGTCAATGTTTAGGCTGCCAAACTTTTCTCATAAATAAAAAGTTTTAAATTAGAAATAAAGCATTCAAGTTTAGTTGATAGCTACATAATAAATTACTATGAGGATTTAATTAAAATTGAATGAATATAGTGTACGTTGTACTTGAAGTCGTAAATAATATAAACAGATACGTTTTGCATTTACTAAGAATGGAATTATTCAAATTTAAACTATAAATTTTGCATAAATTATCTATTAAGTCGAGAAGTGTTTTTTTGGAAAAATACATCATTTGAATAGGGAAGCGTGCATTTTCAGCCACATTGCTTTATTACGTTTGTTTGAATCATCCAAGTCGAGTGATTTCCAGAAAATGGCCGAAAAGAGAAGTTTAATAACGATTTATTAGTGGCTGTGGAGTGACAAATGACACCAAACATTCTGGAACCCTTTGTAAATAACTATCCCAAAAACTATCAATAAAAACCATGACCAGCTTGGAGACAGATCCCAGTCTCTATATCAATGTCATCATAACATAGTTACATCTATGGAGACTTGTATATTGTATGTCGATGCAAATAATATAATCTACTGTCTTCAACGATGACTACATTGAATCACTTCTCCATTTGACCGTTAGGTGGTACATGTGTCAAGAGTCTCTAAAATGACGTCAAGAAATTGTCTCTACGAATTAGAATTGAGTCCCTGAGGTTGCTAGTATTGTAGGTATCTCTAATTAACGAGTATATAATATGTGAAAGCTATTTGCAAGATGGGTCCTCCAATTGCCCACAAAATTGTATGACGTGTTTCAAAGACGGTTTGCAGCCGTTTTAGCCGAATATACAGGACTTTAGGCGTCGTTTCATCACTCGGACGAAACATGCCTGAAACCACTTCCCAGTTGAGAATTTGCATCAAAAAAGGAATGATTCTTATCAAGTATTTGAAAAAAGATTTGCTTGAAAACCCATTTGTAAGAGAAGCTTGTACGACTACCCCACAAAAGGATAACGCACCAGCTTACTTCTCTGGACTTGCGGTCACAAAATTATTGGAATACGGGCTCCAACTCACCAGATTTGTAAACGAGATGTGATTGTAGAAATTAATGCTTTTTTTGTGATTATTCAAAACAGCGTTTGACAAAGTATATAAGGCTAAAAAGAGACTACATTGAAAAAGAACGGGTACTTGTTGGACAAATATGTCTTTTTAATCCAATAACTATAAAAAAAATCTGATGTGGACAGCACAGTAGGTACGACCATGAATTATATTTAATAAATTTATAGTTCATTTCAGTTAAGAACTGTTCAAGGGCTCTTATGGGATTACGATTTAGGCCTAATTGGCCGAAATGCGAACACGATTCATTTTATCACATATTATCTAAATAGATAAAAATTTAAATGTTCGAACTGCACACATCTATTCATGAAATCTATGAAAAAATATATAATAATTAACTCCAGCACCCGGGCTAACCGCAGACACTGCATATGACAGCTCTGTGCTTTCAACATTTTCTGATTTAACTTAGGGTTCATCAATCCAATTGATTTTTCTTTGAAAATATAATAATTGACTACAGCATCCAAAAAATCGCGGGGTCCACCCGTTGTAACTTTTCAAAATCTATGAAAAAAAGTAATAAAAATTCGCTGCAGTACTAAGGCAACTGGCAGTCCTGTAGTAAAAAAATGTTTTGCTCTTTTAATTCAGGATTAACCAATCAAATTAGCTTTCACATAGGAATAAAATAATTGTCGCAAAAAATACGATTCTCCAGACAAATGTATTGGAGTGTCCCTCTTAAGGATGGAATTACAAAAAAATCCTCTATTAGTGGTTCTCTATGTCATTATAAGAATGAGGATCAAAATTCCAAAACTTTAAATCCAGCGGTTTGGCTTGTGCGTTGTCTTTCAAATTATCTATTGTAGGCACATTCAGATTGGGGTACAGTTTTTCCCCAGCTGGTTTTTACAACCCCTTTTTACCCGATCATATTTCCTCAGACATATATTTGCCCGAATACATATTTCACCGAATACATTTTTCTCCCAAATACATTTTGAAGCTGGAACAAGTGAGGATAAACAAAAAACCTGCCGGACACATAACCTGAACCGGGCTTCTTTAGAAGACTTATATTTTATTATCCATCTTCAGATTACGGCAACACTGTCAACGCAGAAGTCCTAAGAATAGTACCTACTGAATTGAAGTTCCGGATAGATAACGTTTCCGGTTGTTTTTTTTTTTTAAGTTTAGCTCTCCACTTGTAGTAATTTATTCCATTATTCTCATGTTAGGAAATGAAATGAGCTATATTCCAAATTATGCAAATTTCGACATGGAAAAAAATAATAAAGCAGGGAAAGAGGACCCGGGGAAAAAAGCCTGAAAAAAAGGTCGGGAAAAAGTGTTCTCAAAGAGTATATTAATATTATCAAAACTTTTATGCAAGTATCAAGAACAATTGAACAAATTTTCAACTCAATTGTATGAACGATACGCGAATAATAACAATAACTGTAGAGAGTTTCGATTCAATCGATTCTGCCGTTTCAGATATTATTCTAGACAAATAAACAGGCAGAGAGACAGACAGACAGACAGAGAAAAATTTGAAAAAAACGTGTTTTGGTTTCGGTATCTTGCAAATAACCATTTAATATTCAAAAAAGTCTTTATTTCGAAAACATAGACAGACACTTCAATTTTATTTATATGTTGAAATTTTATGATAAATACCATGTTTTTAAAATAAACGCAAGAAACTAAAAAGCTCCATCAATAAAGCTTTTGTACCATTGGTTGAAAAATGCTCATTCACGAACTTAAAATTATCTTTCAATAAAAAGTTTAAATATAAAATTTCAGTCAAAAATTCGTACGCATTCTCAATCTAGCGTGCTTTCAGACAGACAGATTCTTTCAAATGCCGTTTTCTGGGTTTAGTAAGGTCTAAGCCGTGAAGACTCATCAAAATCTCGAACTGTCAAAAAATCAGGCTCATAATACTTCCCCTGTTACATGCATATATGGGCCGAGAAAGTAAAAAAAAAATCTACTGTGGCCACACAGTACTTCCCCGACCATAAATTCCATGGCCAGTTTCATCGCTGTTTCAGAAATTTAGAGTGTCGCAGGAAATAATTGCATATTTCAAAAAGACAGCTGGTATTGCCAAAATGACTGCTGTCATTATCTAAGTGACAGTTGTTATTGTTAAAGTGGCAATTATATTTCAGTCCTTATTTTTGAAAAGAGTTCTCTAGATTTTTAGGATCTTTAATTCATTGGAACATACAGTTTGACTATTGACCGCTGAAAGTGTTATTTAAAGATGGTAACATGGATTCCACCTATTATTTGTTTTATATTTCTACTGAGCTATCTTCCCAAGAGCTTTAAATTGATACCAAACTAGACATAATTTGGATAACTTATAAATAAACAATTGACAATCGTTTAAATATCCTTTTTGACACTTCTACCAGATTATTCCCGCAGGAGCTTTCATTTGATACCAAACACGATAGAACCAAATTACTTATTTTAAAAAACAATTGACGAACGTTTGCATGTGATTTCCAAATATGAGTGATAATAATTCTAATTTCACATTATGATTCTACTCATTTCTTTCCTTCAGAAACATATAACGAATTTTTTAATAATTTGAATTTTAATAATAATAAATAAGCCGCTAATAATTTTGGAAGAAGTTTCAGGTAAATGTGCCAATTTATTCGAGGATCAATTATTTTAGTTATTTCATATTTTATGATAAATACTACCGTTTATAAATAAGAGCAAAAAGTAATAAGTTCCATCAATCAAGTTTTGGTACTACTGGTTGAAAAAAGCTCATCTACGAATTTGAACCTAGCTTTTGATGAAAAACTTGAATATAAAATTTCAGTCGAAAATTCGTACGCGTTCTAAGTTATCGTGCTTCCAGACAGACCGAAAAACCGACTTTTTTTAAAATATGTTTTTTGGGTTGAGTAGGGTCTAAAACATGAAGATCCAACTGTCAAAAAATCAAGATTACAGTATTTCCACTATTATATTTAGTAAAAATTAATGTCAAACAAGTCAATGGAAATGTTTGGTGACATATCTTTGAAGTCACTGAATTGGATATTATACAAACTAGGACGAACAACAAAGACTGATTCAGTGGTCTGCTTGATTTTAAGCCTTGGTTTACAATTACGGATTATCTGAGAGTGGATCGCATTCGTGCTCAAGAGCGTCGTTTACCTCCTACTGATAGCATTCTGCTGAATCGCGTCCTGCGAGCGTCCGTCACCCACACCGCGGCGCTACGACGCCACTCTATTCATAATTAAAGTTGCCACCCAACATTGCTGACGTTTTCAAATTAAAATTCATTTCAAAATCATCAAAGAATACGGAAAAAGAATCAATTAGGTCAACAATTCCATAATAATTTCATACCGAATGTTATTAATAATTTAGGCTGCTGATTACATTCTATATTCATTAAAATTGTTGAATACAGCATACAAATTGAACGTTTAATTCTCTAAATCAACTCCTGCACACTGTGTTCATGAAATTCGATCAAAATATTAATTGCATTATATTTGGTTCAAATTCTGTCGTTGAAATAGTGAAAGATGATACAGTAAATAGAACAAAAGGATCTCCTCGTTCCGGTCTGTTTCTCCATGGAATACTGACCACAAAGATATCCCGTTCTCTTTCATTCTATTTGAATAACATTGTCTCTCTTTAGGGCTGATAAAGGGTGTGGAAAAGAAAGGGACGGCAACTAAAAGCCTGTAATTTCATTGTTTTAATGGGATAAATCATATCGCTATGGAATTCCATGTATTGATTTACTACCTGGAGGAAATGTATTTATTTTTACCCACAGGAATTTGAATACGGGGGTGAAACCGAATGATTTATAAAAAAAAACCCAAACGAATGTTAAACACAGTAGTAAGCCAATTTGATGATTTGAACTATGTGATAAATGCAGATGAAACCAATTTAATTTTGTATTGATTGGATCAGCCCTGAAATCCAGTGTATACCGTTAAGATCTCCTACAATCCCTCTCGTACAAATCCATCTCCGACTGCTGGCTCATTTGGGATTAAATTTGTATTACACATGTCGAGAGTCGAACCCATGACCGCCACCGTTGTCATATTAAATCCGAACCTAAAGGTGACGTCGAGGCAACAGAATTATTCAAATGCTCACAACCAATTGTTACATGTAAATCGGTGTTTTGAAAGTCTAAGTTGGTTCGGTTGTTTTATTGTGGTTTTTTAGTAGAGGGATTAAGTTGAAATTCAATCGGATCACAATATACGATTTGATTGAATTAAATATGTTAGCATGGAGAAATAAATAATGTTGTTTAAGTATTTCTGAAAGTGCCTCGCAACATGCACATTGCATTACCAAATAGTAAACCTCTTAAAATGGAAGTTAGAACGTGAGAATCTACAGCTGACTGATTAGAGCTCTTAACTCTTGTTTATACGTCGTCTTACGTCGACATATCGTTTTGTTTGTTGCGCTGAATTCACGAATAGCTAATATTGACTAAAATCGTTTCATTCACGAATATATATTTCATTTAATAATCATAATCTGGATTGTCGGCTTACCATAATTGTCAACACCTGTCGTTTATTAAATTAGTAACGTCACAGATTGAATAAAATAATGTTCCATTTCTCTTGATTAGCATAAAGCGCGCGTTCACCCTATCAAGTTCACTGAAGACGTCCGGAATTTGCTTAGCTTGTTTGTTGATTTTCTCCGGTTTCTTCCAGGCGTCAATTCGCGTTAAGGAGAGGAATAATAATCACTATACGCTCTGATGAATGCGACAGGATAAACTTCTGATGATATTAATTTTGATTATGAAGTAATAACTGAAAAGAAAAACATTGTTTATACTATAATGAAATCGATTATTGGATAAATGTTTGTAAGTCTTGGGGCAAATCACAGAATAGGGCTGTCGCCAGGAGACGTAAAACAAGACGGTTTGAATTCCAGCAATGTGGTTATTAATCTTTGAAAGGAATTCCAACGCAATTATGTATTAGATACATTGTATACCAAGTTTCCAACGAAATATAGCTTGTTCAAAGCTACAATCTTAAAGCTTTCATAAAATCTAAATATAAGGCAGTTCTTATGATAAGTTAAGAAAAAAATAGGGCCTTGCTGGGCCTACTCAAGGCGCGGCAGGAACTTGCGAATGATGCCCTTGAATTGGTACTGGTCTTGCCATTTTTTTTTGTTATTTTGGTCTTCTGAATCTTGATACTTATCTATTTGATTTTTATATAAGCAACATTATTGAAAGTGCTGAAACTAGAAGGGTTAAGTGACGAAAATTTTTTTAGCCGAAACTGGTTTTAAGCTCAAATAATTTTGTTCTTTCAATACATGTATTGTGACGAAATTTTAATTCGATAGTGGGTTAATAATTTATTTTTACCTTAACTGACGCTAAAATAGTCACTAACACTACACAACACTGTCTTCCATTCATTTTCCACGGTTTCTTATTTATTTCCAACTGTATTTATTTTTCACTTTTTTCATTTACTTCCATTGATTCACTTCGTCTAGTTCACTTTTGCGCGCTCCATAACCGACCTACCGACCGCTATCACTTCTACGTGCTCCGTAATCTTACTCCCATTTTTCTCTTCTTACTTATTCAATTATTGTCAAATTCGACGCAGTTCTCCGATATTTATAATGTCTCACTTTTCGATAATTCCAGAAATTTTTAGTGGGTTATCATAAATTTCCACTAGACGTCACCACGTCCTTGATGCATATCAGTCAGTTGCGCTGGCCAGATAGCTCTATTGCATATGAGAAATTAGATATTGTTATTAATAATTAAGTAGTAAACTGTAAACATT
Organism: Dromius quadrimaculatus; assembly: GCA_963989225.1. NCBI lineage: Eukaryota > Metazoa > Arthropoda > Insecta > Coleoptera > Carabidae > Dromius > Dromius quadrimaculatus. Next base: position 9,534,197 of record OZ022329.1, read on the forward strand.
TAATTTACCAAGCGGTGAGTACGAATGAATTTAAATAGAGGGTTTGATTTACAACTCAGTTGGCTACTGTGGTTTCTTTTGTAGTACTGTACCATTGAAATATTTTGTTAATACCATCTCCTAAAATGTATTTATGTGAGAAAAATCGCTAAAATATTATACATGTGTATTACACAGCAAATTCCGTTTAGCCCGGACATTTGATAATCCGGAGAGAATCCGATCCCATCTAGCCTGGATTAGCAGAACTTTGCTCATAATGATTCTTTTGGAAGCATGTATCTCGAACGCACAAGCGAAGCGAAGTGCGCGAGCATCATGGAAACCGGTGCAAGTAAACATAAGGGCCTCGTTCTCAATTTACAACATAATTATTTTGATACGAAGCACTGCCGATTGAAAACAAAACCACTGTTACAACTTACGCAAGATTCCATGACGAGCTTGATCAGAGCGGGCGAAGCCCGTCCAATAGCTTTAATGCGAAGCACCGCCGGTTGAAAACAAAACTACTGTTTCAAGTTACGCAAGATTCTACGTCGAGCTTGTTCAGAGCGGGCGAAGTCCGTCCCATAGCTTTGATGCGAAGCACTGCCGGTTGAAAACAAAACTACTGTTTCAAGTTACGCAAGATACCACGTCAAGCTTGGTCCCATTTAAATTATACCTGTGCACTGAAGATGAATATCGCAGATTGTCGTGTCTGCAGCAATGACTCAGGGAAGATTCTGTGGGCGAGAAGTGGTTCTGCTAAGAAAGTGGTCTTGTTATATAGGCGGTTTCAGGCCGGACGCAGTGCCTATATACTAGAAAACATATGTCCCGATTAATCACAAGACATTTAGCTACGGCTACAGTTCGAACGGGAGCTTCGATTTACATAATTCTTTTTTAGAAATTTGGTATCTCTAAGGAGCAGTGCTTTTTGAGTTCTCAATTTTTCCTATACTTCAGTTGTCGGGCAAAAAAAATTGTCAGAAATGAAATGAGTTAAAAATTGTATCTAGTGCAAATAATCGCTGAAACTTGTCAGATCTGACGCTAAGATTTTAATAGTAGTATTGGTCTTGCAAATTTTATCTTGATCTTGTCCATTCAGCCTTGATCCTGGTCTTGCTGTTGGAAGCATTGTATTGATGTTGGATTTGTTCTATAATTTTGCTCATCACTAGTGTAATACAGTCATCCTAGGCTATGAAAGGGAGTCAATCTCGGGATGAAAGATAAGATGCTTATTTTGACATTCCAAAAGTCACAATAAATATCATGTGCGCTTCTTAAGATATTCAATGCCAAATGTCGCAGAAGTCAGTTTTTCGTAAATATCTCGCTTCCTATGCTTTAAATCGTATTTCCATTTATTACAAAAATTTTAAAACATTGAATTCTGTACAAATTTTATATAAGGCAATTTTTTATATATTTGATCATTTTTGAGATAGAGCGAAAAGAGTGTAAAGCGCTCAGCCATACATGTCAAAGCGCAAAGTCAATTATAAATACCACTTTATAATATGGTTTTAAAACTCAATTACCGGTTGAATATGTTATTTCTTGAATTCTTGAGCGATTGGAAGAAGACGATAATAATGAAAAAAAAAAAAGAAACTCCAACTTCTTGTAAAATATTATTGAAATATATTTTTTCTACGATCACTATACAAAACAGCATATTTCTCATACAAAACACAACTAGAAAAATTTCACACAACTGTGGGAAAAGTCGTGAGAAATAATTGCTCTCACCAGTTTGACCAACTTATATTAATGATTCATTTCAAATATTATTTAGGTGATATATTTAGCAAGATTATTGATAAATATCCCGGACTTGATATAAATCTCTGTTTGCTCTTTTATAAGCCACATTTATATAACAAAATTGCACCAAGTTCTTTTGGAATTATTTTCTTTTTCTTGTAATATATATTCCGTAGATTGGCAACACTACGAATCTCAACTGTCAAATTGAAGCAGACAATATACGTTCCATCACATTCTGTTGAAATCAAGGAATTATATATGTAATTATTGTATCATAACCAAAATTAGATATCCACAATTATTATTACTGCAGCTGAAAAATGGGTAATGATAAAAATTTAGAAAACACGCCACCCGACATCACAGAGAGCTCTACTAAATAAGCCAATCAGAACGTCGCCTTGTGAGAGTAGACCAATCAGATACAATCTTTCCGTAATTAGCAACAATTAGATTACACAACAATGAAATGTCAATCAACTGATAGAAAATATCTTAATAATGTTCCAAATCATAACTGAAATAAATATCACAATAAATAAGCAGAGCAAACAATTAAAATGCCTAAGTTATTTTACATTTGTGAAAATAGATTTAAAGCTCAGTTATACTAATGATATACCTACATATTTCATTAAAAACTGTGATCGGGGAAAAAGTATAATGTACAACACGTATAGAATCACCTATTTTACACTTGTGTGATTCCAGCACTTGCCTCCGTCTCATGCTGAAAATTACACAATTCGTGTGAAATAGGTAATTTTCTATTCGCTATGTGCAGCTGCTTAGAGGAGAAACACTGAACGACTGTGCGCGCTTAGCGGCGAAAGTTGACATTTTTAGTGTACATGTACTGATATAAAATCAAAAGTCAAAAATGACAATTCGTGAATGCTACATTATCATTTGTAATAATACATCGAAAAATAGTGATGCTAGCTTTTATTGTTAATCAAAATATATATAAGCATGAGTTTATTCAAAGAGAAAAGTGGATTTTCGTCGTGAGAAAGCAAAAGTAAGTATCACAACCTTAATTGTACATTTATAATGATGTTTCAAAAAATTTGTGCGAACGCCATATATAAATATAATTTTAGTATAAAGTAAATATGAGAATAATGAAATTCAATAATTTTTATGGTATAACAACTCGAATTTTGCTATTAAATTGATAAAATAAGACATATTTGTTTATTTCTAAGTGAATATACATACAGTTGGAATCCTACATGAAGATATTTAATTTGCAGTGCACATTTCATTGAGAATAAAAAGGGAGAAGAGAAGCTGAGTCCTAATTTCGTACCTAGCCAATTTTCTTCTCCTCATTGGAAGTCAAAATTAAATGACGAGACAGTTTTGACAAGACACCAATGTTTCATTAAGCGTAGACCATAGAATACTTCATTATTGGCTTCAAGTTCAAAAAATATTAAAAACTGAAGTTTTAATTCAAAAAGGGCTGCCAATACAGAAGTCTCAATGGATATAAATTCAATAAATAAGTTCAATATATGAAAATGACTGTGACAGAGTACATGACAATTTAATGATAGTTGATTCGAGAACCAAAAGCACAAGTGATGTAGAATGCCAAGCTAATATTCTTGCTTATTGTGATAGTGTTGGAAAAATACAGTTTTGTAATAACATTATTGAAAAAGGTTTTAATACTTGTGAGCTTTACCCTTTGGCACAGTTTGAGGTTGACGGCTGATAGTATGACTCATTTTTTCAAAATCCGTTATACTTATTGTACAATATTCGCTATGTGCAACATCAAAGTGGTGACAACTAGCGGCATTGATCGGCGAACCCACTGCCACTTTTATATGTTCTGTCAAATGTGAAAACTAGTGAAAAGTGAATTGAAATCAAAATTAATCATGAACATAATATGTATGGATCCTATATTAAGAACGGGTTTTGAAAAAATAAGTCATACTATCAGCTTTCAACCTCGAACTGTGCCAAAGGGTAAAGCTCACAAGTATTAAAACCTTTTTCAATAATGTTATCACAAAACAGTATTTTTCCAACACTATCACAATGAGCAAGAATATCAGCTTGGCATTCTACATCACTTGTGCTTTTGGTACTCGAATCAACTATCATTAAATTGTCATGTGCTCTGTCACAGTCATTTTCATATATTGAACTTATATTATTTATTGAACTTATATCCATTGAGACTTCTATATTGGCAGCCCTTTTCGAATTAAAACTTTAGTTTTCAATATTTTCTGAACTTGAAGCCATTATTGAAGTATTCTGTAGCCTACGCTTGATGAAACATTGGTGTCTTGTCAAAACTGTTTCGTCATTTAATTTTGGCTCCCAATGAGGAGAAGAAAATTGGCTAGGTACGAAATTAGGACTCAGCTTCTCTTCTCCCTTTTTATTCTCAATTAAATGTGCACTGCAAATTAGATATCTTGTTGTAGGATTCCAACTGTATGTATATTCATTAAAAAATAAAAAATATGTCTCATTTTATCAATTTAATAAAAAAATTCGAGTTGTAATACCATAAAAATTATTGAATTTCATTATTCTCATATTTACTTTATACTAAAATCATGTGTACATATTGTGTTCGCATTAATTTTTTGAAACATTATTATAAATGTACAATTAGGGTTGTGATACTTACTTTTGCTTTCTTACGATGGAAATCCACTTTTCTCTTTGAATAAACTCATGCTTATATATATTTTGGTAAACAATAAAAGCTAGCATCACTATTTTTCGATGTATTATTACAAATGATAATGTAGCATTCACGAATTGTCATTTTTGACTTTTGATTTTATATTAGTACATGTGCACTAAAAATGCCAACTCTCGCCGCTAAGCGCGCACGGTCGTTCAGTGTTTCTCTTCCAAGCAGCTGCACATAGCCAATACCATTTTTTTTACAGGCGTCAAAAAATAATGACATCTGTACATCAATATTAGTATGCGAAATGTCACATTAGAGTTGTTCATCATAACATCGTACACGAAGTATTTCATGCACATTGGCATGATAAACAACCTCACTAATTTTTGTATTTTAATATGATTTTCATAATTTTTCATAATTTTTTGAGTTCCGTAGAAAGAATGTTGTATGCAACTCATGCGCAAAATTTCTTCATTCTCAAGCACCAAAGTATAATTTCGCGTACTAGATACATAAATAACTATTGAATTTCTTTCTTATTCAAAATATAAGAACATAGTTACATTATACTCAAAATATTACCCAAAATTATTTTATAATTCATATAAAAGAGGTACGTATTAATTAAATTTTATTTATTTATTTATTTATAAACATCGTATATGACATATTTAACAGATAATTGAATTTAGAAAACCGTATTCTAATATGGAATTCATGATTGACTGCACTATGACATGTACGGCTGAGCGTTCCGCACTCTTCACGTTTTATCTCAAAAACGGTTGAAAGTATAAAAAATTGCTTCAAATAAAATTTGTAGAGAATTCAAAGCTCTACAATTTTTGTAATGAATGCAGATACAGTTCAAAGTAATATTTACGAAAAACTGTTTTTTTGCGAATTTTTTGTCTTGAACATGATATTTATTGCGACTTTTGTGGTAACATTTAGAATGTCGGAATAAAGGTTTGTACAAATTTTCAGCTTCTTATCTTTCATTCCGAGGTTCAACCCCTAAGGTGACTGGACTATAGTCGCAGGCACCTTTTGGGGTTGGCAAAACCACTCATTCTGGGTGCCATAGACTCTTGGGTAATAATCGTAACAAAATTTAAATTCACAGGTAACTGTTGAGAATATTTTACAAAGTAAAAACGGTGACAGTGATTTGTAAAAAGGATGGATCTTATGCAGGACTCTTTTTTGATGATTTTCAGTCGCTTCAATAACTTAAATAAAAGCATAATTTGTAATTATAAGTTGTGTTATTGAATTTGCTGCACAGTTGGACGCCATCATTAATGAAACAGACAATATTGATACAATTAAATTGTAATTATGTTTGGGTTTCGCTAATATGACTACCATAATGTATATCGTTCCTAATTACGTGAGGAGCAATTATTCAAGATTGAATGTTCTATCTTTATATGGAAATACATTTTTCTGAATGTCCTTATTTTATAACTGCAAAAAATGATTACAATGTAAGATAACATTGTGAGAAGAATAGGTAGCACCGGTTTCCCATAAATGTTTACACTATGAGATAAACAGCGTATTTTATCCTTCTATCAATATATTCGCGAGATGATACACAATGTGAGCACAATTTTCCCGCGAGGTAGTTGCTCTTTTCACAGATTTTCCGATTTTATTGTTATTATTGTGTGATGTAGTATTTTTAAAATGCTCTTTTATGACATTAATACTAAAAATTTTATAAACAGTAACTTTTGCACCTGATAAGTGATAAGTTGTTTATTGGAAGATAAAAAAGATTAGATCTGGATTTTGTTATTGTTTTGCAATGTTTACTTCATAAAAAGTTTAGGTTTGATTACATTATGAATAATTTGCAGTTTCTCATTCGGGAGCACCCCCGCAGTCAGTGCTGTTCAATATTTCCGTGGGAAGGGATGATTCTGATGAGGAGGTGAGATTAGCACAACTTGTGCTCCGAAGACGTCGCCTGGCACGTCATCCGCACCCCTTACACCGAAAATTGTTAGCACCGCCATGCAGGGTGCGTTTGTATCAAGTATTGCAGCTTCAAGGGAGGGTTAGGACTGTACCCTTGGCTAGTATTCCAGTGCCACAGGTGAGGTAAAACCTTTTTCCATTTTAAAAGCAAAGTAACCGATCCATTTCACGGATGATAATACTTCAAACACAGGCTAAATGGGTCTACTAATGGCAAAAGCAAATAGTTCTTTGTGTGAGTTTTTTAGAAGCTGCGGTCAAATGCCGCAATGATAAGAGTTTCGTGGTTAAGTGGTTGAAATGATTCTTTCTGTGGTTTTGGAAATAATGGGCGGAAATAGGTGACTGTTTTTAATTCGTAGGTAACTCGAGGCGGTTGGCATTCGTTGGACATAACATCAGCAGTCCGGGAGCTCCTTTTAAGCTCACCACGTTCGAGCTATCACACATTGGGGGTACGTTTTGAAGCTCCCCGATCTAAAGTTATACCACCATCCCATTTCTTGGATCAGCGTGATAATACATCCGCCTTTCTTATGCTCTTTTCGGAGGAATCTTCAGACAATGACATTCCTCAAAATAGTAAAAAGCAGTCGACTATTGAACACATCGAATTAATTTCACTACACGTCAAAAACTCAAAAACAGACAAAAAAAGACACCATTCTCACCCTAGACGACATAAAAACAAAGAAGAGGAGAATACTGAAATAAAAGAATTGATAAATATGAATCAAGTTAAAAAAAACTTATTCGATGATTTCAATATTAAATACGATGATCAAAGAGAATCAGAGGAAAGGACAAAAATAAAGAGTAATTTAATTCACGAATTACTGGAAAATAGTGATACGAAAAGAGTAATAAGGTCTGTGGATCAAGGTGGGAAAAGTCATAAAAGGCGGTCCATATTCGACAATGAACTTCCGTACGAGAAGCTACATATCAAAGATGCTTCCAAAACATTAACGACAACACCGGAAGTGGCCACTGAATTCGTGGAGGACGATAAAAATCTCATACCGTATCCTCCTGGGATGGAACGCAAAAAGAAACGAAGATACCGGAAAGGAAAGAAGAGGAATCATAAGAGGACGAAACTTCCAGACGAATGGAACAAGGTAAGAACTATTTTCACACAATTTAATGTGTCATTTGCAAGTTTGAACAAACAAGTCATCGATGTATAGAGTTACTGGGGTGTCATAATGTGATATGACATCGAAAAACATGCCATAACCCAACAAATAATTCATTTAATATTTCCGACATTTGATATTCAAGTAAAAAATTGTTATTTCACAAGAAAATACGGAACTTCTTTCCTCTTTAAAGGCAATAAAATAAGGATGCATCTCCAACGTCAAACATTTTCCAGAAAAGAACACAACTTTGAAATTTCTAGCAAATATATGCAAACTAGTACGTAACACACACACGGCAAATAAAAGAGAAAATGAAAATTTTCCCTACATACTGCAAAGTAAATGCGGGCGTACAAACATCAAAATAATGCTTACTGTTGAGAGGATACCTTATTTTTTGCTTTTTTGAGTTAAAAGTAGAGTTGACATTAGCCTGTTTTAATTGGGAGCAAAAAGTATCAAAAAAATAAGTAGGCTGCTACTCTAGTACGAAGTTTTTATGATGGATATTTATATATGTATATATGAAGGGTTATATATATGAAAAGTGACATTTTCGTCACGGTTTTTGAAAGTAAAGCTTAAAGTAGACGAACAAAAAAACCCTCTGAAATTTTGGCGACAAGAAAAGATTATTTAAATATTTCCAGAACAATTCTTATATGTTAGTTTGTTGCGTAAGAGGAAGTTTCCAAACTCATATGCACAGAATTATGAAAGTGGTATGTTTGGGTAGAGGGGATTCTAGTTTGAAATTAAAGTGTAGCAAACCGCTTTTTGCTCAACAGATGAGTATATAATTACGGTTGAATACCAAGAGCATAATTATTTCTGAGCTGAATTAAATTATAGTCTATTTAAGGGTAAAAATGTGGAAGCAATTATGTGTAATACTGTTATTAAGCTTGTAAACTATTTATACCAGTTTTTATCCAATTGAATCTGGTGTATTTAAGTGCTTTAAGGGCTACATCTGTCTAAAGCAAGCTTTACAAGACTGGCGCTAGCGAAATGCGCGACTAATGCACTTCCTGTGTACACGAATCCCAAGAGGCCGATCAAGAACGACGTATCTTCAAAATTCAGTTTTTGTCTCTTTCTGCCATGATTCATCCATTGAAATTAGGTCCAAACACGAAGAAAGCGCTGGGTACTTAATTACTAGTAATTATTTTAAAGTTTCTTAAAACTGTGAGGTCTATGAGAAGTATAAATTTAAGTTTGACTGATGAGTTTTAGTTGAAATCGTTGGGATTTGCTAAAGCTTCTCTATCAAACAAATTACTTTTTTTAATATATTAATTGCTGCTTGCTTCAAAGTGGTCCAGTTGCAGTAATTCATAAAACATATATACAGGAGTCTGTCCCTCCAAAGTCTTCAATACTGGCTTGTTGTATGGCATTTTGTTGAAATTTTTTCACATGAATCGAAGAACGTCCGGCATCAAATAGTCCAAATTTTGCCCAAATTAGTCGGATAGAGTTAGCGCAGACATATTAAAATCAAGAAAATTGATGACATTTTTTTTAAATTTGTTTGTTTAAAACCACTGTCTATGACTGTACTAGCAGTTTGATAAACATTGAGCATGGCACGTCGAGCTGGGTCAGAGCAGGCGAAGTCCGCTCGTTTTTTTGGGTGTGAAGCACTGCCGGTTAAACATACACTGACACACAAAGTGGTAATGGGGTTGGTAAGTATGCTAGTGGTAGAAAAAAAATAGTGGTAAAAAGAATAAGTAGTAAAAAGACGGTGATAAAAATTGATTGGTAAAATTGGAGGCGAATCAAAAAAAACTATATGCATCAGACGAATAAAAGTGCTCTGGTATAAAAAAAAAAGCGCAATAAAGAGACAAAACAAATTTTTTCAGTCCCGATCAGTCCCGCAACTTTTGGGTAAATTGCAAACCGTCATTTTTGGCCATTTTTTTGAAAATTCATAACTCGCGTTCTACTTAATATTAAGACTTGATAAAATGTGGATACTGAAGCTTCCAACATACGTACCAAATTTCAGGAATATCTGCTGTAAACTCTTTAGAAAATGGTAAAACAACTGAAAAAAGACTTTTCCGAAGAACAGCCGTAAGATAATTGTTGGCCAACGTAGACCAATTTTACAATATGTGTTACTGTACATTCACCATTTTAACAACGTTTTCAATGCTCAAAAAGTGCGTAACGGCCGGAGCGCGGAATTGCGGTTTCTTGCAATCGATTTTTTCATATTTATATTCGCTTAAAAGGAACACCATTTGAGTACGTTGTAGACTAATTCTTGGCAAAGGAAAGTCTTTTTGTAAAATTGGTCTACGTTGGCTAACATCTTTTTTTATGGCTGCTTTTCGGAGGGGCTTTTTTTGTTTCTTTTACAATTTTCCAAAAAGTTCACAGCCTATTTTCCTAAAATTTAGTACGTATGTTGGAAGCTACAGAAATCACATTTTATCAAAATTTCAAGTCTTAATATTGAATAGAACGCGATTTATGAATTTTCAAAAAAATGGTCAAAAATGACGATTTTTTTGCAGTTTACTAAAAAACTACTGGACTGATCGAGACTCAAAAAACTCATTTGATTCATCTTTTTATTGTGCAATTTTTATACAGGAACACTTTTGACAATATTTTTGACTGCCTGCCAGCTCAATTTTCTTCTCGGATAATGTTAATTCTGTCCAATTAAAATGTTTTTCTTCTTGTTCTCCAACCTTAAAAAATATTATTATTATTATTAATCTTTCAAAATCTGTTTCATATTTGCAGAGGTCGCGATCAGATTTAATTCAGATTCTTTATCAGTTCTTTCCATTCTGCTCTGTTCTCTGCTTTTCTTTTGATATCTTGACAGCTGATACTGTTTCTCCTTAAAATCTCTTCTTCATTTTTCTCCTATGTTTTTCTAGGTTTCCTCTCTTTTTCTGCTTTGTGATCTTTGTGTTTCATATTCGTTTTGTCTGTCGCTTTTCAGATATTTTTATTGTAATGTTTATTGCTTCTTACAGAAATTGTTTATTGTTAAAATAAAAGTCACTATTCACTGAATAAAAGAAAATAAAAGTTTTATTCTTCGTTGTAACATTAAAACAAACACTATACAATTTATTTCTTACTCACTATTATTAAACCTAAACTATAAAGCCACTAATATTTATTTTCAACAACTTATTGATTTATTACACTTCGCACTTAGCTGATCACGCACTGAATATTCACTCTATTTCACTGTTATTCCTTAGTCAGGTTGTCCGCTTTTATATAATGTAATGTTTATTTCTGGAAATGTTCTACGACATTCGAGAGCATGTTACTAGAATTTTCGACCGTGCGGGGTGGCGTGATACAAAGAGACAAAAGCCTCCGCCCAGACAGGGCCTATTCTGTTTTCACGAATTATGATACTTTCGCATTTTATATTATTAAGTGACCGTACCATGCCACTTGCTTCTTGTCTATAGAGCTATGTATGCTTTCTACTTCCAGGTTTTACCTTATTTGATTATTTCTCATTCTATCTTGAATATTATCTTAAGTATCTCATTTGCGCTGCTTGGATTTTACTTTTGTTGCTTTGATTTATTGTCCAAGTTTCACTTCCATGTATTAAAGATGGTCTATATATTGTTTTAAGAACTGTCATTTTTGTAATTTTCGACATTTGTTATTTTCAATATTGTTTTGTTTATTGCGTGTAAGTCTCTATTAGCTGCTAATATTCTTTTGTTGATTTCTTAATCTATGCTTCCTTTGTTGTTAATCGTCTTTCCCATATATGTGAATATATTTATTTCTTCTATTTCCTTTCTGTTCATTTTTATGTCTTGTCTTAGTCCTTGCGCTATGGAAAATTTTTCTGATGTTTCATTTCCGGTTTTTATGTAATTTTTTGTCTTTCTGTACACACTTTTATTGCTTCTATTAGTTTTTCATTATCCAGTCTTTCTCTTAATATTTTCCACATATGTTTTCATGGTACTCTATCAAACGCTTTTTCCAAATCAATTATTTGTTGTCCTGGCTCATAGTTTTCTATGAGCTTTCTGATTGTGTATATGTGATCTTGCATAGTGCCCTCTCCTAAACCCGCTTTGTGCTCTTTTCATTTTTGAATCTACCTCTTGTTTTGTATTATAGATTCATTTATTGCGGCTGTAGTCCTTTTTTATGGATGGGAAATATTACCGCCTTTTTCCAATCTTTAGGGATTTCCCCGATTTTCCAAATCCTATTTGGCATCTCAAGCAGCATCTGTTTTACTTCTGCACCCATATATTTAATCATATCATGTCCCGGCGCCTTGCAGTTTCTCAGTTTTTAAGTACTTTTTAAATTTAGTTCTTTTATGTCTTCTGTCTTGTTTCTCTCTTTAGTGCTTCTTCTTTTTCATTCCTAGTCTGTCTTTCTCCAAGACAATCTGCAAAGTGTTCTTTCTATTTCTCCTTAACTTCTTTATTTTCTTCTAAAATATCTCCATGTTTATCTTCAAGTTGTTTTAGTACTTGTTTGGTTTTTCTGTATAAAATTTTTGATCGTGGATTCTTATTTTCTTTGTAGTTATCTTTCAATATTTTTTTTTTTCTTTGTGTTCTATATTCTTCAAAATCTTTTCTTTCTCTTCGTGTTTAGAAATTTCTTCCTTTTCTGCTCCTTCTTTTTAACTTCAGCTTTGACTTCTTCGTTCCACCAATGAGTTTGTTTGTTGTTTCTTCTGTTTCTGTATACTTGGCAAGCTTGCTTTGTTGCATCCTTTATTATATGTTTATGTCTGGTTTTTGTATATTATTTACTATATTTTTCACATTTCATTTATTTTCTTTTAATCTCTACATTCTTAATTTTCCAATTTAATTAAACTTTTTAGATACATTCTTTGCCTTTAATTTCAATTTCGTTTCCTCTTTTTACTTTTCATTGACATTTTTCCTTTGGGTATTATTAGTTATAAAATAATCTATTAGTGACTTTTCATTTCTGCTTTTCTTTTTCGAGTGTATTTATGAATTTCTTTATTATGCAGAAGTCTATAAGTCAGTTACCATAAAAATAAATTTCATTATATTCGTAATTAATTTCCGATTCAAATTCAAAACATTCTAAGCAGGATGTAAAAATAAAACAAAGTATTTATTACTGGTGATTTCCATGGAACTATCTACATTTCAAGAAAATATATTTATTTGTAAATGCAGCTCATTAGAGTTTAGAAACACTGATTTAAATACAGATTGTTTATTGTTTTCCAGAAATGTCTAAACAGTTGTTTTGTAAATGTTTCTCGTTAAGGTCTTGTTTTTATTGTATTGGAAGAAATAATTGAGGATGAAAGTAATTAAAAGTATTTCCAGGAGGACCGAGAAAGATACCACCGCCTTCACGGACCGAGGTCAGAAAACTCTTCAAGTAACCATACTTGTACAAAAAGACACCTAGTTGTCAACTTCAAGGATTTAGGATGGTCAGATTGGATCATCGAACCGAAATTGTTCAACGCACATTATTGTGCGGGCTCATGTGACTTCCCCGTGCCAGAGGTAATAATAATAATAATGAAAAAAGTTTTGGGAACACTGTGTCATAGACGCACTACCTTAAATATTAAGCACAGCCTCCTGAAATGGTCGTTGTTTACAGTTTGGCCGTGTAGAAGATTGAATAAAATATGACGAAGGCTTCGCGTATGTCGCACGTCAGTTTGCCGGAGTCTTTCCGGAAAATGAAACCGGAGTGCCCTATCTCACACCACCGCAATAAATTTTTCACAGATTTGTTTTAAAAAAGCGGTCAATTTGATTTATATTATTAATACATTCCATTCAGCTTTTCCAGAAGTAATAAATATTCAATTCATGAACTTCTAAAAATACAATCTTTCCTCTCGCTTAGTTTACTTAGTACCGAGTGTCTGATCAATCGATGGATAAATTCAAATTTTGAGGGTTGTTATTTCAGCGATTACTTTGTAAGTGTTTGCCCTCAACTTAACCTTTTTAGAATTTCCGCCCGGTAATTCCAAAATTGAATTCACAATTTTAAATCTTGATTCCGTAGATACACAAATTTCTTAAGACAGAAAAGTTTATTTAAGTAAATGCAAACGGAATTATGTAACAAAATTCAGTTCAACGTAGATGACAAGAGATGATGTACAATAGCTCTATTGTTTTTTTATTGGATTTTTTTTGGAGTTAAATGTAAAACTATTCTTTCAGAAGTAATCTGGAAGCTTCTGGTGATAAATAAAGCACTGTCGGTAGTTCTCCGGTCCCTTTTTGGGTATTTTATGCGATACTTATCTATTTAAGTAATACTTATCTATAGAGACGTCTGAGATAACATCGGTGTTAACAAGAAGACCACCTTGGTAGTGCGTCACATATTTAAATGAACTAAGAATTCAGTTGTTTTTATATGCGTTTTACTTGGAACGACGGGGGTTTAACACGGTCGACCCCCCGTTGCTAACAGAATTTAGTGGTCATTAAAAAAACGTTAACACGAATGTTTCAAGTAAGATGTTTACGTTGCTCAGTTTATTTTGTTTTATTGAATGTTTTTTTTCATGCTGCTTCCAGCATAAAAGAAACAAAATCCATCATAAAAGATGTGTAAGTAATTTACAAGATTATCTTCAACATTATATGTGCGCCAATTAATACTTTATTAATTTCAGAGCGTCCCAGTAACGAACCATGCCATTATCCAGAGTCTAGTCCACGATCACGGACTCCAGAAGGGTGTTCCAGCCCCCTGCTGCGTCCCGCACTCTATGAGCCCTCTAACAATACTATATTTGGAAGACGACCATCATGTTATACTGAAAAATTACAAGAGCATGACGGTAGAGACCTGCGGATGTCGATAAAAATTCAGCTATTGGCCGAAAGGGGGCGCTAAAGTAACGACTGACTTTCCTATCTGATTGTTTGACTTCTAGTTGAGTTTTATTCTAGTCTTTTAATTCAGGAAGGATTTATTATTACTTTTCGGATGCATCTACTTTATATTATACACAAGTATGTAAGGAATAAGCAGTCCACATTGAAATATCTATGATTCCAAATCGAACAATCAGCGATAAATTTTATGGTTATTTATTATTGGATCTCAAATCGTTTAACCCCTACTAAAATGTAAAAATTATAATATTTGGCTTCGAAAATCGATTTCAGGTTTCAATTTTATTTGATTATCACAACGACATCTTCAAAAAAATAGCGAGACTAGTTTTGTGAGAATGATTAAAATCAAGCTACATGATTCCAAAATTCTGTAATATCAATTTCCACGTTGTTTTTAGCGTGACATCTAGTAGAGAGTATTAAAACCAGTTTTGAATCAATAATTGTGGTGTACTTTCTGTAAAAAGTGACTGAAACAGGTTCCTGTATCAGGCAATCTGCAATCTGCCATCTACACCAACTACTTCACATCATGGCTTCAAAATCGATTTCAAGTCTCTATTTCATTTGGTTTCGCGCCTTTTTAACTCAGTGACATCTAGCAGAAAGTAGCACAACAATTTTGTATTAATAATTGGGTAGAAGTGAAGAATAGCACCCCGTTGCATTTGACAAATTTTTCAAGAGATGGCGTTGGTGGTATTTCTATAGTGAAAAGAGATTTTGCCAGTGGCACTAAAATAGGAGTTTAAACTTTTTGAAATATAGAGCATTGTGCTGAAAGTAACGAGATGGAGGCGGCTCCCTGTAGGATTTAGTTAGATACATAGCCAAGCACTCAGAAACTTCCCGGCAAAACAAACGGGCGAGCTTTGTCCGCTCTGACTAAGGTAGAAGGCGCCGCATCTGTCTAAAAATTTAGAGTAGCCCAGCATTAAAAAACTCCTTATGTTGAAACGAATATTACCTGCAGTGTTCCAAGCTAAAAGTAGTCACTTCTTTCTGAAAATTCTACGTGGTTCAACACTCAGAAACTCCTCATTTAGGACCGAATATTACCAGCGATACTTCACAAAATAGAAACAAGCGGGCTTCGCCCGCTCTGACCAGGGCAGAAGCCAGCACATCTTTTTGAAAATTCTCCACTGATTTTGAAATATGTCATATATGTTCTTAGAATGGATTTTTTTTTGCATATAACTCTACAAAAAGCACTCCAATCAGCCGATGTACGATTAGACACACCCATCTCTAACTTGTCAAAATTTTGTTGGATTATTGACATTCTGTTGGAATTCTCAGTACTATCAAATAAACATTAGTGAAGTTGAGTGGCGATATTGTCCGATAAAATTTCTGCTGCATATTCTAAGTCCGAAGCTCTGAAAATGTCAATTCTATGAGTTTGTTGCCTACAAACACAGAAAACGCTATCTCTTTTTTTTATTTTCGGACTGGCAAAACGGCGCACTATTTTTGTCGGACAATATATTGTTTGATCAAGAAATATACCCACCTATATATATGATTTTTGTCCGACAAGTGTTAATCAGCAATACAAATTCATAGAATTGACATTTTCAGAGCTTCGGACTGAAAATATGCAGCAGAAATTTTATCGGACAATATCACCACTCAACTTCACTAATGTTCATTTGATAGTACTGAGAATTCCAACAGAATGTTAATAATTCAACAAAACTTGTAATTTTGACAAGTTGGAGATGGGGATTACGCCGAACGCCGCAATATTTTTGTCGGACAAAATATTGTGTGTGTTTTTGCTATTATTATCTTACGATTAAACTATAAAAGAGAGTGATGTTATTGATCAAGAGTAAATCATAAAATTGACATCTTTTTAGGCTGTTCGATTGAAAATGCAGCAGTTTCAAAAATTTTCGCAGTTAAAAAAGTTGTCGGATTCATCAAAATGAAGCCACTCAGAAAGTTTCAAAAGAGTGTTAATAATCCGGAGAAAGGTGTTCTGTACCGCGGTCTATTCCATTCTCACTGTTCTTTTGACATCGCCACATATATTTTGTCAGTAATCAGTCCTCTAGTACTCTAGTCATTGCCCAGTCAATAATCTCTTTATCAGTCGCCTTATCATGAAAATATTTAAAATTCAACCTTTCACATGATTTGTTTGAGGACCACTGCTTACATTGCTGATTAGCAACACGTCTGTCTTGTGCGCAAGCACTCCACAACGGGATGGAATTCTTCACTTTATCCTACACTCTGTGCAACCCGCAAGACGTAGACAGAACTCTTAATCAATACAATACAAAATAACTTAAATATATTAATTGTTTTTCAGTCAGATTTCAATCGCCAATAGCTGTGAGATTAATAATGCGATAGCAATGGTTGAGGTCACAATGGTAGAGCATATCTGTACGTGTTTATCGTGCAGCATTTGTCTTGCCCGTGACGTGATTGTTGTAAGTTAGCGTTGTATACTATTATATATTAGTGTAGCGTGAGAACACATTCAGTTAGAACGTTCATTCGGGTATCATTGTAAAGAGCTTGAGAAGAAATATTAGGACTCAGAGTGAAACAATGAAAATGTGTGTTAAAATCGGTATTGAATTAAAAATTGCAAAAAAAATGAGATTTCGTCTTGTAAGAGGCGTAAATATGTGCGGAATTATATATAACGCAAAACGGAGACAAGCTCGCATCAAAAATAATTAAAAAAACTTAAAAAAACCAGTGCCGACCCAATACACATGATTTCATCCCAACCTTTTCCCGGAAAATCTTCGGCATACCTTGACTACGCCTTCTGGTTTTTTTTATTGAACTAACGAGGGACAGAAAACAACATTACATACAAATATATTGAAGCCGTGATGTGAAGAAGTAGGTATATATTACGGGTTCTGCCAAAATCTTGCGGGTTGCCAAATACAGGAATCTGATTTACAGTTATTACTACTGTCCGCTAGATTTCGCTGGATTAAAAGGCACCAAATGAAATTAAATTATTTGAAGGGTATCCTACTCGTTAGATGTCGCTGTGTTAGAAAGGCGCTCGATGAGGTGGATATGCAGTAGTATGTAAAGACTGCGCCTTCTGATTCACTACTCTCCACTAGATGTCACCAAGATAAAACGGCGCCAAATTAAATTGGATCAATAAGTAATGGAAGACGGAAGGCGACTGCTTTGTGTATTCATTCCCGCCCTTTGAGGGACATATTTTGATGTTATTACAGCACAGAAATTATATTCAAGTGGTTTCCTTTTGTAATGAAAACATGGTATTTCCATGCGTTTATATAAAACGGTTCAAATAATATTTACCGCTTTGTTGGGCTTGTAACCGAATTAGAATATGGTTGACAACGACAATGTTATTATTTTGTATAATGTAAATATTGTAACCGCGTTATGTTACATTAATTATCCTTTACCCATTATTTTTGGAAGTTTAATTCCGGTTACAATATTATTGTATATAATATAGATTCGGTATAGTTTTTAGTTAGTAATCAAGTATTTCATATCAAAAAAAGTATATAACTTAAAAAGTATTTTATTGACGTACACGTCTTTTATGAGCTACAGTACAGTCTAACTAAGTCACTACAGCCCCATTTTTATTCATAAAAATTTAAATTGGTTGGGTTGACTCTATCATCTGAACCAGACTGTCTGTGGCTGAACTGTACTGTAAGGACAAAAGACGTGCAATAGTAACATAATTTTTAAAGAAAGACAGCTCGTATGTCTAATAATTTTTATTAAAAATTGTTTTATTGATATATCAAATAAATATGAACGAAATATTAATCAATATATTCGAATTAACTAACAAGTAGTAATATTTGTAAAACAAATTGAAAAACAGTATTACCAACCGTAGATATAGTCAACTAATGATAAGAATATTCGTAGATGTACTGTAGTAATTATCATAATATTATTAGACTGTACTTCGTTGATAATTTATGTAAAAATATATTATTTAATAAAGGATTAGATGTGCAAATTTTATTAGGCTGGACTGCAGGTTAAACCCTTGGGGTTTAACTATTGGTTTCTTAACTACTCATAAAAAAGAAACATAAAAGTTGATGAAGATGAAGTGAAATTAGCAACTCACTTTAATTTACTAGTTTAATATCGTCTTTATTATCGTCTGGAGATACTACTAGATCATAATTATTTCTTCTGGATGAATTATTGATTTCATGCCAACAGATGATGGGGAATAAGGAGCAAGAAAATATGTTTGAAACTTTATTGATAATCACAATAATCTAAAATCTATTTTTACATGAACTGCATGCATACCCAAGTATAATTTTTTATTGGTAACAAATATCTTTGATTTTATATTTGAAAATTGACTTATTTCAACATTTATATCATTTTGATTTGAATCGTAAATTAATTATTACAAATTCTCCATTCGTAAATGAGAAGAATAGAGCAATGTGCACAGTAATAATGAGCACTGATAATACTGTAAATTACTGATAATATTATTACACTAATTATTTGGATATCAAGAATATTATCACAAAATATTTTGCTATATTCAGAAATTTATTAAAGGAATAGAAAAGACAGATCTGTATTTGATTTGTAATTTGTAAACATGTGACATTTCATTTGATAAATATTTCTCAACAACTCACTTTTTTAATGAGAATCTAGTGGATTTTTAAAGTCAGATATAAAATAGACAATTTACAGAAAGAATTCCCTTGTTTAGCAAAATAATGGGTGCACCAATTTTTTTCTTGAAAAGTGTAACAGGTGACGGAACTTATATTTGGGATACCTACACGCAAAAGAACTAATATTTTTTATGTGTATTGCATTACACGACTAAAGCGTAAAATGAGGAGACACCAACGGTAAATAGGGGCAAAAGGAGAGAGCTAAAGTGCAGCCAGCATCCGCAATACACGAATGATCTTTGGGTGGCCTAACTTTTATTATCAACTCGTGAACAGTTCTATTGATAAATGTATGATGCATGAAATAAGGAGACTGCAACAGTAGATGAAAAGGAGAGATAAGGCGCAGCCAGCAACCGCAATACACAAATGATCTTTGGGTAGCCTAACTATTATTATATATAATTTCTTCTTTGTAGACTTCCGATCTGCTGAATTAATTAAATTGCCGAGACCGGTCGTGTAATAATGAATAAAATAATGAAAGTTATAAATAAAAAGAACAAAGGTTAGGACGTTATTTATAATATCTTGGATTCTTCCTGGTAATCTTCAATTTTATTATTAACTGGCAAATAGGGGCAAAACTCGGGCTGATTTAACAGCTAGGTGCAAACATAATCAGCAACAAACAATATAGGGACTGAATTCTGGATAATCTAATAAAGATGGTTTATAAACCATAATATAAGGATGAAATTCAGGGTAGTTTGGCTGCTAGGTGCAGGCGTAATTGGACGGCAAGTAATATGAGGTTTAAATTCAGGGTGGCCTAACTTTTAAGAGCAATTTGTACAAGAAATAAGAAAAGGTGACGGTTGAAATTGAAATTTATTTGGTGCCAAGAAGAGGGCTGCGATATTACTTGATGTCAATAATCAAGAAGCAGTATTCTAATTCGTATAGACAGCTTGGAGATAGGTTACATTTATAGGGACCTGAATATTATATGATTTTTATCAATCCTTCTAATTTATGAATAAATCATAATAATTTGATTTTGTTCTACCGTTATTCATATTTTATTTATAATATAAAATGTTTGAAGAAGCTGACTTGTCCCTGTCTCTTACTTTTAAAAGACTGCTTTCAATGATAACGACATTGAATTACCTCTCAAACTGTCCGCTGGATGGTAAATGTGTCGAGTCTCAAGAATGACGTCAAGAAACTGTCTCTACGAATTATAATTGAATCTCTGAGGATCCTATTGTAATTTGTAGAGACAGATTGCAGGACCTAGTTACATTTATAGGGAATATATACCTATTAGAAATTTATGTTGGTAGCTAGTAGGGACGACGCTTTAAATCAATCAATATAATTATTCATTTTTCTTACGCATTTTTAATCATAGAAGTTGAATTTTGTTCTACTGTTATTATACAATGTCATCGAGCCAAAAAAACTGACTTAATACAGTCTCTTACTTCTAAAAGACTGTCTCCAACGATGATGACGTTAGATTACTTCTCCAATCGTCCACTAGGTCTGAAATGACGTTAAGAAACTGTCTCTACGAATTAGAATTGAGTTTCAGGTAAATGCAATTGAGTTGAATGGATAAACGAATTCTTATATGAGTATT
This sequence comes from Dromius quadrimaculatus, assembly GCA_963989225.1. NCBI lineage: Eukaryota > Metazoa > Arthropoda > Insecta > Coleoptera > Carabidae > Dromius > Dromius quadrimaculatus. The sequence goes on from OZ022329.1 coordinate 9,554,953, forward strand.
TTGAATCAGATGGTGAGAAAAATTCATCAAAACCAGATTTGTATACAAATAAACATCTTATTGGCAAAAATAGCCCTGTTGGTTACCATAACAACTGGACTATTGATTTGATTCAGGTTATACAGCACATAATGTACAAAACATCACATAAACAGTAACAATTTGATTTTGTTCCAATTACGTATATAAAAGTGAAACACACACCCGTCAGATAAACGATTTTTACGCACGCTCAACATTCAATTCAAATTAGTTGGATAGGAAATCCAGTAAACAACCGAAAATCTCTGCCACTAACATCAATAATTGTATGTTAGTAAAGAGAAATAGGGAAGTATGTATCCCTTATAATAGAGTATGTTATCAAAGGGATGATTCACACCCTTTGATAAATCGCTAATTAGTAAAGTTTCGAGTAAACTTGTTGATAACGAACGACTAGGATTCTCGAAGCATGTATAGCAGAATAATAATTTATTACACGAATATAATCATAATCAGAACAAAAGAACGTATAATTAACAAATGAAACAATGGTAATCACAGCCTATAAGCTTTGAGGTACGATTAATACTTAGTCAAGAAGTTGTTAGTGTAATACAAAATACGATATGAGTGATACACGTTATTTCGTACTATTTATATTTTTATATAGGATTGGAGGGATCCTGATATCGGACGTTTGACATAGGCAGGACGTACGTCGGTTATAACGACACTACCACACACGATCCAATCAAGGGACCTCACACTGAATCAACACATCGTTCATCAGTCACTCAATAGATGTCAACTCGACGATAAATTTAGATGAGTGATTTTTTGTGAGGCCCCGCGCAAGCGCGATGCTTATCTACTGTCCGACTGAGCAAAAAACTTATAAATTTAATACTAGAGCTTTATAACACATGTGGTTGAAGCACTTATACTGGAAACAAACATCTTAACGAGCACTTTGGGAGTAATTTAATGAGAATACAACTGCAATATCTGGCAGGAAGTAATGATGCTCAACTTGATATAGTTCTCAAGGAATATATACAAATAAAGGATGAAGCTAAGAGTATTCGTATCACATTTTATCAGAAAACAATTCAATTCAATTTTACGAAGATTTTAAGAATAATACTAGCTACTAATTGAACACCTTTAGATGAAACCTTTTTTGATTGCGATATGTCAACGAACAACGCACAAAATCGTAAAATTTTCAAATTTTGTCACGTAACCTACGGAATGCTGTTATTGACCAAGCACATCTGGGACGTCATTACGCATGTTGACAATCGGTAGTGAGTACATAGGAATCGTGGATTAATTCGACTAAGAATAGAATTAGATACAAAATGAGTTCTGATGGGTTCGTAAAGCGACAGTCAGATAATTTACCAGAGCTTCACTTATTAATGGTTGCCAACCTTTTTTCGACAAGAAAGTTTTTTAACGCAACTGTAACGATTGGTGTCAAAGCTTAGTGCTAAATCTTCATAATGCTTCTTTCTTTTGTCAGTATAACATCTATTTTTGTGTGCATAATGTAATGAAATATTTTTTTAGTAGTTTATTAATTTTAACAGGTAACAATTAGAAGCTGAAACGTCTTAAAGAATATCTAGTCATCTAACTTACATATCATTTGATCCTATTACGTTAAAGACATTACACAAGTATCAATGACTGACCGTCGACCAAAATGTGACCTCGAATTTTGGTCATAATGAGGTCCAGAGGCGCAACCAGAAATTTTTTTCGAGGGGAGGGTTCTGAATTTTTTGGAGAGGGTTTTGAAAGTAAAAGTAGAACAACCAGTTCGCTTAAATAAGCTATTTTTTCCAACAACCGTAACTATGAGAATAAAAGCACAGTTTTAAAGATAAATCTTGATTATAATTCAGACTCCAGCGAAACCGAGCTGAACCGTGATCTGACGAATTGAATTTCTAAGAGGGAGGGGTTGAACCTCCAAAACCCCCTCCTTGGGTGCTCCACTGATGAGGTCATAAACTGACTGACATATTTCGACGTCATAAGACGTTGAACCGAAGTCACATTTGAAGTCAAACTATTGTGGTCATAAATCGACGTCATTTTTTGACCTCATAAAATGATGAACTAACGTCATAATTTGGCATTATGTTTCAGCGTTTCAGGAAATCATACTTATGTTTTATATATGATTCTTAAGTCATATATTTTTTTAGTCAGTATATTTTGCGCTCAAGTTTTCAACTGATCGAAGTCTATCTTTTAACTCAACATCATTTTATGATTTAAATACGACATTATTTTATGACTTATGCAAAACTTTTTAGCTCAGTGTCACTTTATGATTTAAATTCGACGTCATTATCCGTATCAGCTATCAAGTTATATAGAATTATACAGAGTGATCAATAAAGACTATCTGTCACGTGACTGGCAAAAATTCGCATTATGATCAAAACTATCATCATGGAAAAAAGTTATTATAAAATTATTTATTCTAAAAACTACGTTACCGACATTTCAAGAACACAGTGGCGTATATTTTGCATATTTTGTGATGGATTCATCCATAATCTGATTCAATAAACAAAAAAGTAAGTAAATAGCTGTATTTTTGAATGATTATTGAAAATTTATTATTATTCTACCAAATTATTAGGTTAGAATAGTGTTTTCAGAGGAACTGTCATCTGTCACTTGAAGCTCACTATCTCAAGCAGGCGGCAAAAAAAAAAACAGAACAAGGCGGCACGAACAATCATTTTTGATCACTCTGTATATAATTATATTGAGTCCAGGGTTCAGATATGAGAATTATGAAATTTCAGTGTTGATTAAATCTTATAATTCCTAATAATAATTTCTATGAACAATCAATATATATTGAAATATCAATTTGCGGCCAACGGTTTCTCTTTCTTTTGATCAATTCATGGAGGTTCAGATATTTGTTTGTATCATATTGCTCCATTCAAGAATTTTGTTAGAGTTATTGGAAGGTAGGCAACTATACTATAATCAGAAATATGTGACTCATCGATTAGTTTGTTATTGATCTATACGAATTTTAGAATCTAAAAACAGATATTTCATGGAGATATTTCTAAATTTCAAAGCTGTTATTGAAAATTTTATTGGCTGATAATAACGAATTATTAGAAATCATTTGAAATTGTTTTTTAGGATGACCCTTTTAGTGATGCTTTTTTGAAATTTCGACTCAATTGCTGCAGTGCCGGCTGCTAGTGGTACAAGATAACAAAACACCATTATCATAACCACAACATTTGAATAAACAGCCTGAAAATATTTGAAAACTGGTCCAGAATTCGCAAAAGCTGATGATCAATTTTTGTATGTTTTTCATTTTGTTAGATTTACATATGTATTTTTCTGCATATGATATATTTTTTCAGTTCCTTGAATAAATTATAATAAAGTAGATAATATACAACATTATAATGTTACCATATAACATTATGACGTTAATTTAGTTTATTATTATTTACTCTTTGAGGAATTTTTAGGTTATGGCTAAGATCATAAAGTGACGTTGAACCAAAATCAAAATATGACGTCAAACTTATGACATATAGGGTACGTTCCACTAGACGACCTCAACGCTCATGTCGCCTCAATAATCGTTCCACAAGATGATCGCGGATTGACATTCATGATAAATACGTCATAGATGACGTCATTGATCTCGACCACTTCAAGCTCACAACGCTTGTGATTGAAAGGTGGGTCGAAGCGGTCGTTGCATTCATTTTTGCAGAAATCGCCTTGAAGCTAAAATTAAATGAGAAGATGCCTTTCTAAAATGTACTTTCGATTTCAAATTACGCCAATTGATTCAAGATTTTCTATTTATGTATATGACAGATAATTTCATGGTCTCTTATTATCATTATTTATTATTTGAGAGCGATTAATTTACACAGACATATTGGATTCATTCCATTCGTATATCCTTTTTGCTACAGGTTAGTTGATTCTTATCAATGATTTACTTTTCGATCCTAACTACAAATTGTCCGTTTATTTGATATTTAACAGACACTCGCATCGTTCCACTTGAAGCACCAGCCACATCGACAATAAGTTAGTGGAACAGAAAAACCGCGGCCGTGAGCGTGAGCGTTGCGGTCATCTAGTGGAACGTACTCAAAATGATGTCAAGGATAAGTCATAATATGATGTCAAACATAAGTCATAATATGACGCATTGATATTTTGCTGAAATGCTTCTGATAAAAAATGTGACGTTATATTGACGTCATATTTTTGGTCAGTATTATTGTTACTTGGGTACTGATAATGCAATACTTTAGTTGTTGAGATTTGGAGAGTACTATTTTAATTATGTGAATTTATAATTACGTTTGCTTGAAATCTCACAGTACTTTAAAACGCTATAACTTCATGAAAGATATTTTAAGGCTGAAACTGTCAAAACTATTTTGAGATCATCTTTTATGACGACAATCAATTTTGAATATCGTTTTTTGAAAAAAAAATAAATAAATAAATAACAACCATGCCTTTTACTCGCTAGGGGTGTGGCAGACACTTATAGTGGCACTCGGTAGATTGATTGATAATTCATGAGCCGCAGGGTGCGGTTATCAGTCTTCAAGCTACGGGTACTCTTAGTTTTTGTCAATAATGTATTGAAAATATGTACTTGCATTGAAATGGTCTTCACAACAATATAAGTGCAGAGTCAAACGAAACACTTGCGGTATTACGTTGGATCTGTTGTAACCTCTTTTTTGGTATCTCCTCTACTGGGAGGTTTAAACCAACTTATTTGGTTTCCGATAACTCGTGCGTGTTTGGAGTGTTTGAACGCCCAAAAAAATACTTGCCGCTCTTTTTTTAGATTCAAAGTTTTATTTCGCTGGCCTCATTGTAAATTTGAAAATAACATGCGTAGTGATGTCACAGCAACATGACTGTATTTCGTGACCTTTTCAAATGTCGTTCATTTTTAAATTGTTAATAACGATTTTCCTTGACAAAAAATTAATGTCAATGGTTTTTTCATGTGTTTAGAGTTTATTTTCGAAATTTTTGAAAAATCAGGGAAGACTCTATTCATTTTCAAGAAACTAAATTTCATTCTGAATGATTCATGGCCAGTTGCTCCACTCTAGCTTAAATTTTAAGAACAAATATCGAATCGGGATTATGACTACATACAATGTTTACGTTAAATTTGACTTTTGAGTTTGATACAAAATTCAAGAACCAGTTGTGCAACTCGTGTTTTGAACAAATATTTATAATTTTTATAAGTCCTTGAGGTGGGCAAGAAGCGTCCTCTCTATCCTACTAGCGCATAATTCCACATATTTGAAGGGAAATCAGGGGACAAAACTGCAATCTCAATTATTTAGTTCCATAAAAGTGTTTTAAACAAATTTGTACCCTACCAGCACATGATTTGAATTTAAATTTATTATAGCAAAATGTGATGGAGATTAAATTTGAATTTAATTAATAGTTAGCGAGTTTAATTTGAAATAAAATTGGGAATTAAAGTGCTCCGACCACATGTCCAGTATTTCTACACTATAAATAATAATAGGTCTACATGGCTACCAACTATACGAAGAGTATATGTACTATATAGTAATAATACTAGTTTTTGTGAGCAAGCCGTATTATTCACAGTTAATTTAATACTTTTATAGGTAGTAATTTGAAGCATAAGCTGCTTAGACACAAAAATATTTATATTTGATTGATCTGCCGTACGTCTACGTTACATAAAAATATTCTCAAATCTATTATATACCGAAAATAATAAAAAAGTGTGTCTCGTCAAGCACAAATAATTCTCCAAGAAAATTGACATATTTTCTTTGTGCATCGTGTTTATATTTCCGGTTGGTATGGCATTTTCAATCTCCGTGGATTCTTTGAAAGTTTTCGGGATATAAGTGCGCTTAGGTTAGGAAAATGTGGCTTTGACAGACGAGGTGAAAGTTCCGATGCAACAATGTTAAAGTAATTTGTAAGGCAAGTCGCCTAGACGTGTTTAGAGAACAGAAGAACGCTAGAAAAATGAAACATATGGCGCCGGGGCTGTTCACTATGGTCCGTTGAATAACCGGAAGTGTATTTCATACTTTATGGCGTTGTGTGCAAACTGCACCACCACATTAATACTGCCTGTTTGGTATAATTAAAGTCGTAAAACTTTTACGAAACTGCAGAACTTTGGAACAAAAACAACACGAAATTAATGAACTCCCAAAGAATTTCAGAAATACCAATAACTAAAGTTATGTTTTATATTATAATTTTAGAATTTTTTCATGTTTTGACCGAACACTTTCAATCAGTAAAGCGTGAAAAGGGCAATCATAACAATATGAGTAACATAATTGATACTACTATTTGTATGAGCTTTGTAAACAGTGTAAGTGAATTAATTTCATCATTAGCAGTTTGTAACGATGTCCGGACCCAAAACAGGAGATCTTATACATTGCAACAAAACTTTCCCTCATTTCGTAAGTAATATATATTCGCCGATTTGGGAACAACATTTCTTGTGGTGAAAACTGTCCTCGAGTCGGCGAAAAATATAACCACTTTTCCTCCCTTGAACCTCCCAACAGTCATATTTATTTATAGTATTTATAGTTTAGAGAAACAGAGACGGTTAGTCAGAAATTGACCCCGTCTCAAATTTTTCCTAAGGTTTCGCCAGATCGTAATCCTTACGTCGGATGACGGCGAAATGTGTCATCTGAAATGAGTTGTTCTTCTTGCAACCCCGTTCCAAAGTTCCTGTCATACTGTATCCCATGTTGAAGTCCGAAGTTGTGACGTTTGAGGTTAGATAAAGCTGTCAACAGAATTACGTCAGTCAAATTCATCCCCGAATTAACAAACATTTAACTCACCTGTTTCATAAAATACAAAAGCACTGTTTACAACACTGAAATCATTCACTACAAAATTGGTGGAGGCGCTAGCAATACATGAGGGGTAAACGGTAGAAAGCGATATCAAATAAGCAATTAACTATGAAACATGATAGCAGGAGTAGCAGAAAGCTACACTTAAAGCTGGATGCAGCTTTAAGGGCCAGCCTATACATGCGAAACATGCCCAACATAAATTTGACAAATGTTCTGAAGGGCCGCAATAAAAATATATTCAATTTCGACTGATGACATTGTGATTCCAAGTAATATGATTGCGTGGGTGAAATACGGACTTTGATAATACATACAGTGACCGCAAAACTTTTTTTAAAAATATTCTTGCAATAATTAGTCAGCTTGTGAGCTTCGTTTTCATTAAACATAAGAATTTTCAATAAATATGTTTTATTGGGAATTAATTCTTTATAAAAATAATTAGGAATGTTTCAATAACAAAGTGCTGCCTTTTACAAAGAATTTTCAATCAGAGTGCGGTGGCAATTCTTTCGTCCATCAGAAAAAATCTGCTGCGGCCCCCCCAGTACTTCCCCGATCATAAATTCCATAAATTTAGAGTTTCGCATCAATTTATTGCATATTTCAAAGTGACAGCTGTTATTGTCAAAGTGACAGCTGTCATTGACAAAGAAACAGCTATCATTGCTAAATTGATAGATGGAGGTTATAGTCCGTGAGACCGGGCATACATTTTTCATTGATTACCGCTCACTTGGAACTTCGTGACTTCATTGTGATGAGTCCGACAGCTTTCACATTTGACGAAATTCTTGATTTGGGGGCGTTTTTCAGCGAGAGCTAATTGAACATGTCAATTTCATGAAGTCTTGAAAATGTATTACCGTCATATTGATGTTTACACTAATCGAAAGATTTTTTGATTATAAAATGAAAAATAATATTGTCCGACATGAATATTGAGGGCCAGCGGTGAGTCCGACAAGCCGCACTTGTCAAAAGTACGTTGGTATGAAAACGGATTACCGCTAGTTTGAGACTTTGAGGACGTGTTCAATTATTTTTTTTCTAAGATTTGGTTATTTTATCCGACGAATTTTCGGGGGTGTTTTCTCAGTCCGACATTGAAAACATGTCAGGATTATAACAGCTCCTTCATCAATGACCGCTTGTCGGACCAAAACAGTCATAATTTGAAAACATATTATCTGTCCAAAAAACATATTGTCCGACAGAAATATTGGTTCTTATCGTCAGTCCGACAAGAAAACGCTCGCACATATATAACTCAGTTTTTGACGTATTGAATATCAAGAGATAAGTAATGGACGTTGTTTATAAGCTAGTAATGAATAATTCATAAACAAAATAATTGAAAAAAAGTAAAGTAGAAAATAGAAAAGAAATATATTATTATGTCGCTAAGTTGGAACGCTACTCACTTTAATCTTCCATCTCCGGGGGTTCTTAGTAGAATTAAATTGGTATTCGATAATCCATTCGAATCTAAAATTAGGATTAGTGGTTCCCATTCAAGATTTCAAAGTAACTTTCTCCCCCGACTATAGGAAGGGAAGAGAAATCTTTGAAATTTTTCTTCAGTCATTCTCCCATTCGGTGCATATTTCTTCAGATATACTTCAAATATGGCATATCTCACATTCTCCACATAGATTTCAACTAAGCCAAGTTTCACATCACCTCGTGTGCGCGGTACAATGTTTTCTCTTCACGTCGTAAAATTAAAATGGGACACCTGTATGTATTTTCAGCTTTCTACACTCGATCATATAAACTTCAAGTATGCCAAATATCAAATTTTTTCGTGCGTGCAATATGCTTGAAAACAAAGCTTCCTCTTCACATATTAAAATATACATTAAAATAGAACACCTGTATATAACTTTCGCTTTCTGCACATTTTCTCTATATAAATTTTGAGTATGCCAAATCTCACATTCCTCCGTGCATGCAATATGCTTAAAAAGAGGTCGAAAGTTTGCTCTTGACGTATTAATATATAAATATCACAGTTGAAGGTGAATTTGGATGATATTTGAGGTGATTATCACGGTATATTGACTTTATACCACACATTTGATTCCAAAATAATATTAATATATTGGTGGACAAGCTTTTTTTTTTATTATTTATTATCAATAATCATACTGACTTGATATGCATTTCATATATGTAAATGTCTATGAACGCAGCCGCATTCATACCGCATATTTTTGATTTTCTGAAGTATTGCCCCACTTAAATTATCGGACATGTATACAGTAATGTTCTAGACACTATTTGAATGGAAAATAAAAAACATAAAGATGAGGGGTCATTGATGAAGGAACTGTTATAATCCTGACACGTTTTCAGTGTCGGAATGAGAAAACGCACCTGAAAATTTGTCAGACAAAATGACCTTATTTTAGAGAAAAATAATTGAACACATCCTCGAAGTCTCAGACTAGCGGTCATCCGTTTTCATACCAAAGTACTTTTGACAAGTGCGGCTTGTCGGACTCACCGCTGACCCCCAATATTCATGTCGGACAATATTATTTTTCATTTTATAATCAAAAAATCTTTCGATTAGTGTAAACATCAATATGACGGTAATACATTTTCAAGACTTCATGAAATTGACATGTTCAATTAGCTCTCGCTGAAAAACGCCCCCAAATCAAGTGAGCGGTAATCAACGAAACATTTATGCTGTGTCTCACGGATTAATAGATCGGGGAAGTAAAAACTGCAGAAATTTCTGATCAAATATTCGAAAAAGTATTAGTGGAAATATTTAATGCTGAAAACTCTTAGCATAAGATTTATAGTATAATTAAACCCCTTTACAAATTACGACCAACTTTCGTGAAATATTTTAATACTCTATTCGTTGCAAAGAATTTCGTATAGCGGGGATAAAGTATCCATAACTGCTGTGTAGAAGAAAGGCTCTTTACAAGTATTTGCATATTTATAAATTCCAAGATAGATCTACCACATAAACGAAGATTTGCACACAGCAGGAGTTTGCTTTTAACGAGAGAGCTATCTTGGAAATTTTAATTAAGATAATGTTTTTATTTTGTACATTTCTACGTTCATATTGACAAAATAAGCAACACTCATATCATTAATGCACAAATAGTTGCATAATTTCTAATTACTGTTTTTTTTTTCGAATGAAAATGAATTAAGAATTCAGTAAAGTGACGTAGTAGCAGAAATTGCGCCGCCTTGAATCCTACTTTAATGGAATATAAGAACAGTTAATTTCCAGGATGCGGGCAAGGATAAGAACTATAGAATTCGGGATAAGTGGGCTGGTCAGACGCCGTGAAGTGGAAAATTTCAAACGATCCTTCAGTCATTTTTAACTCGGGTTGATTTAATTAATTTTGGGAAATTGTGTTCAGAATTTAATCAAATATATCTATAGCGTCATATAACACGACATAAACCACACTAAAAATACAGCAAAAAGAAAACTTTGAAAGCGTCAGGAATGCTGCAATATATCTTAATTCCATTTCACACAAAGCAAACGAAATAAAACCCAACAAAATTCCATAACGTTCCCTACAATTTTTCCCGGTGGAGGACAGGGAAGAAACGAGAAGCATGAGTTTGTATTTTTGTTTTGGGGAGAGTGAAAAAGAGGAAGAAGTTGCTGTACACTTTGTTTCCTGCTTTCACATTGAATTTATTTGGTCGCGAAAGTGTCATTACGTTGATCTGTGATGACAGAGATGTACTGGGGTCTTTTGAAACATACAGAGACGACGCTGGTTTCATAATAAAAATAGATTACTTAATTTTATTTCCAATAACTCCAGAGCGTTTTATTCATTATTTTATGATTATGATTTTGAGAGATATAAGCTTTCAAAGTGTGATAGATTTTCGTTGCACCATTTAGCCCTGTGTCCACCATTGGGATCTCGGGAACTATAGAAGATACAACCTCGGTTAAATGAGACTTTTTAGTATCCATTTTAGAGTAGAAACTATTTATCTTAATATCTAGCAAATCACACAAGGTATTGACTAGTGATTTTCGGTGTTATTATCAGAATGAATTAAACTTTTGTTTTATGATCAACTTAGGCCAGTACATTGAATCTGTAATTTTGGAGGTAATTGCATCCAATTTTTAGGAACTTTTTGATATAGCTTTGATAGAGATCAAATTTATGGTACAACACATGACCTCCCGCCTGTCAATAACCAAACAATAAAGACTAAAAGGTTCGTTTGATATAAAATTTATTTTCTTTGTGTTGGTACAACATGAGAAATTTTATAATTTCTGTATTTTGTGTTAATAAATTACAAATAATGCATTAATTTATGCTAGTACCTCTACGTTTATATATTCAAATAACATGAAACAATTGAAAATTATTATTATTTATATAATATTTACATATTAATGCTAAATATTTGTAATTTGTATTAAAAAAAAAACAATAAAAATGGAAAATGATTTCTATTGGAACTCTAATAATTACATTCATCCCGTTTTTGTATTTTATTTAATTATGATTTCAAAATTAATAAAATTATAATCAACAAATGTTCAAAATATCGTCCATTACTTCCCAACATTTATGTATTCATTTAATAAGATTCCTATTCGTGAGCATTAGTTTGCCTTCTTATATTTCGTAGCTCTTCAATATTTACTATTTCATTAACGTTTCCGGATTTTTTACAAGCCTCACAAAAATAAATAGATCTGGTGACCGCGATGGCCAAGATACTGCTCGATGGTTTCCAAAATTGTGGCTCAAATATTCACGCACTATTGGGCTCTTGTGCGATGGGGCACCATCTTGATAATACCATACATTTCTTCTTTCATGTTAAGTCAATTCGTCAAGTTCTTCTTCCAGTTGGTCGCGTAAAATTTGTAAGTAGTTCTCTGAGTTTGAATTTTCATCAAAAATAACTTTTTTCTCAAAATGCCACACCAAACGTTAAAACTAAATTTAATTTGAAGCCGTGATTCTCTAATTAGAAATCTATGTTCTTTACTCCAATAATCATAATTATGTCTATTGTAAATTTCGTTATTTGAAAACTTTATCTCGTCCGTCCACAGTACAGTATCATCTAAATTTTGATTGTTTTGTACTTTATTTCCAAACCAAATACGAAATTGGTATCTTTTGGCGTGATTAGTCGGTCGTACAGCCTGAAAAATGTGTGGTTTACACAAGGAATGTACTTGTTTTTCTTCAGTTCTTTGTATAGTACCTATACTTTTTGGTATTTCGAGTAAATCGGAAACTTTTCGAGGATACGTTGAAGGTTCAATTTCTACTGCCGGTAAAACATCTAATTCTGTATTTAAATTATTTTTTTGCACGATTAGGCGTTTTCATGTGTTTACCGGCCCTCTATTCGAGGTGGTATGTTGATTCTACCAGCAAACTGTGGTTACTATGGTTATGCTGACTTACCGCCCATGGGCAAAGGCGGTAGGTAAAAAATTGTGGATTTTCACAAATAAATATTCATTTTTCATCTTTATTTGTAATTGAGTATTCCCAATAAAATGTCAAACTTGACAGTTGACAGCGAATAAACAATCGTCAGTAGTAACTCAATTTGAAAAAGAGAATTCGGAACCAAATTTCGGATTTTCCAATCGTGCAAAAAAATTTGTGAGCATCACGGTCAACAAGTACGGTAAAAAAATAGTATTTCCTAAAAAAATAGTGTTAAAAAAATATGTTGGTAAATATGTTCGAGCTTTCTAAATAATTTCTTATTTGATTGCCGTTGATGTGGATAAGTATTTATTTTGTATACTATTTACAGGCACGTATAATATTTTTAAAATTTATACTATAAATTATAAACATCTGTTTTCTCTTCATTGGAATATTTAATTTTAATTTTTCTTATAAATAATATTGACTATTCCATTCGTAGTATTTATAACAAGGTTAACAATGCTAAATCGCCATAGAAACGGTGCATATCAGTGGGTATTTGGACGTGTACAAATACCATCAGGTATTACACTAGTGGTCAAAGTGAGTATTTTACTCAAAGATGTGGATACCTCCAATTTGTGCTTTCTTCGTATTTAATGGAATATTTTTCTAGATATCTTCATCAATTTTATCGTCTGATCTATCACCAAACCTTTCTGAACTAGATTCCATATCAAGACGCAATATATTTCTCTATTATTCGTCAAAGAAAATGCAAGAAATTCTAATTTCTCAGTTTGACAGAAGTTTGTTTACTCGTTCCTATGAAAATTACGTGAGTTGTTACTAGATTCATTAAAAACTAATTTGAAAAAATGGTTTGACTCCTGGAATAGTCCTCCATATACCATTTGTAGTTAAAGTATTATAGACTATTTTTGTGGTGTAATAACTCATGTTTATTGTGCTTGTGAATACCACTCGTGCTCCACACTCGTGGTATTCAAACGCAAGCACAATAAACATTCGTGATAGCACCACCAAAATAATCGATAATACTTCAACTACTTATGATATAATAAATGATTATTTTTATTGTTTCATATTATTTTAAAATATAGAAATTGTAAAGTTTCTAATGCTGTACTAACAAAAAAAAATAAATTTCATATCATTGAAATAAAAAAAAATATATATATAATATATGTAATTTTCTATTGTTATTTTCAGCTATTAGTTAAATTTTAAAAATTTCGAAAATGTACCCAAAAACAAAAAATATTTGCATTTGACATTGGTTGCATTCAGCAGAAGAAACACGATTAATAATCGTTTTTGAATGATTAGTAATCGGTGACGTAACGATGAGTAATTCTGCTGAATGCACATTCTTATAGGGAGTATGCGGCATCGAGGTTATTTTCATATTTTGTTTTTGTTTGGTTGGTTTTATTTAGGGAGAGAAATAAAAATTTTAATGAACAAATAGTCGATAATATAATTTATCAATAATATTGAAGGAGTTTAGAGAAGGAACACTCAAATTTTCATAAAGTTGTAAAAAAAACAAATATTTATTTTTAAAATTTATTAATATAATTTATCCTTTGCCTCTGCTAGAAATTGAAAACTAAGAGTGAAAATTTAGAATTGAAAATTATTACAATTAATATTCCTTTTTTCATAAATAGTGTTTTTACAATCATAAAGAGACTCAGTAGCCGCACGAGATTTTGAAAATAACAGCCGATGTGACAAATTGTAATCACAAATCGCTCTCTAAATGCGATGGATAAGATGGCGTCCGATTACTAATCGATGAGTTTTCATCGAACTTTCCTTAGCGCATTCAGCAGATGACTAGTCATCGATTACTAATCGATGTGCTCTGATTAATGCAGCCATTGGTTGGGTAATAATAATTTTTTTACTTGAAATTTTTTTTAGCGCATTTTTTAGCGCATTTTTCCGAAAAAAGCGCTATTATATTCACTTTGGCTGGCTGGCTGGCTGGCTGGCTGGCTGGCTGGCGTGACGCTGAGATCTCAGCAACTATACTATTTACAGACTTGAAACTGGTACTAAATAAAAGCTGCTGTTTCGTAGGCTTGCACAAATTGCTTTAATTCAAGCTCAGTGATTGTGGAAAATTGAATTATTCAATTACTTGTTTCAAGTGGAACAATGTCCATAGATATCTATGACATTAGGGATATGGCAACTAAAATTTATTAAAGTAGATAAAAATTTAGTTTCAACTTTCGCCGCGGGTGTCACTATTATTATGTACAGTTGTCAAATCTGTCCGGGATTCATTCAATGACTTGTTTGACGCGAATTTGAAGCTTATTAGAATGAATTATTATTATTGGATGAAAATTTGTTCACTTTTGGTGTATTTTTTTTATATAGCTTTGATGAAGATCAAATTATCATTTTAAGCTACAGCACTTGACCTCCTGTCAGTCAATAACTAAACAATGAAGATTAAAAGGTATTTTTGAGTTTGTACATGTATAAATTATGTACCTATTAAATAGTCAACTTGAAACTAGTACTAAATGGAAGCTGCTGTTTTGTAAGTTTGCCCAAACTGCTTGATTTCAAGCTCAGTAATTGTAAGAGATGGTAATTTGCGAAATCTCTGAAGTAACAAGCATTCATGAGCTGTCAAAAATGCGCTTCCATCATCTAGATGATTCCTCCATTTTTTGAAAAAAGCGCTATTATATTCACTTTGGCTGGCTGGCTGGCTGGCTGGCTGGCGTGACGCTGAGTTCTCAGCAACTATACTATTTACAGACTTGAAACTGGTACTAAATAAAAGCTGCTGTTTCGTAGGTTTGCACAAATTGCTTCAATTCAAGCTCAGTGATTGTGGAAGATTAAATTATTCGATTACTTGTTTCAAGTGAAACAATGCCCATAGATATATATGACATTAGGGATATGGCAGCTAAAATTGATTAAAGTAGATAAAAATTTAGTTACAACTTTGGCCGCTATTATTATGTACAGTTGTCAAATCTGTCCGGCATTCATTCAATGACTTGTTTGACGCGAATTTGAAGCTTATTGGAATGAATTATTATTATTGCATGAAAATTTGTTTATTTTTGGTGTATTTCTTTATATAGCTTTGATAAAGATCAAATTATCATTTTAAGATACAGCACTTGACCTTCCGTCAGTCAATAACTAAACAATGAAGATTAAAATGTATTTTTGAGTTTGTACATGCATAAATTATGTACCTATCAAATAGTCAACTTGAAACTAGTACTAAATGGAAGCTGCTGTTTCGTAAGTTTACCCAAACTGCTTGATTTGAAGCTCAGTAATTGTGAGAGATGGTAATTTGCGAAATCTCTGAAGTAACAAGCATTCATGAGCTGTCAAAAATGCGCTTTCATCATCTAGATGATTCTTCCATTTTTTCTGATTTGCGACAATTTTTTGTCCTTATCTAGTGACCTAGGGTAGTTTTTCAGAAAAACAAAATATTATCTGAGATCATCTCTTAAACGCACACAAAAAGTCTTATTTAACCAAGATCGTATCTCCTATAGTTCCCGAGATCCCAATGGTGGCACCTCGAAATGTGGATAGACTGTATAAACTTTTTATGAACGTTTGATCCAGTATTCTCTGATTATTCTTATTTTAAGAGACATGAGCCTCGAAAGTATTGCTTACTGGCTGAACTATTGATCAAAATACTTCTAAAATCACTATAAATTCAACCCAAATATCAATTTTTAATTTTCTTATAGAAACCGTGCTAGGTGCTGCCATTTCAATTGCGCGCCCAAACTTGATATTTAGGACCTGAATAAAAAAAAAATCCAAATACCCTTGATATTTTTGAAAAATAAGTTGGATACTTCAAATAATATTTTTCGTTTGGAGCCTTGGTTTACTGGCAAATCTATAAAAAACAAAAATACTATTACTAACCATTGGTGATCACAACTAATAGACGAAAACTTGTGTTTAAAACTGATTCGTTGAATTAAAATATTTAAACTTCCAATAGATATCCTCTACCCTATAAAGCTCATGTATAATACATGGATTAAGTTAGAATTACTCTATGTTCACCAACTGTCGATAAGAGCTGTTACATGGCGCCGAATCCTATAGAGCCACTTCATATTGCATATGTGTTTGTATTATAGTTCTGTATTCATGTTGACATATACGTCACTATCATCCTGATATTGGCAGGAGGATAATTGAAAGATTATTAATTAACGTCCAACCATTATTAATCAATCAAAAATAGATTTTAATTTAGTTTAGACGACAGAAGATGATGTAGTTGAAATCTTTGATTTGTAATGGGCGTAATAGGGGAGGGCATATTTCTATCATATCAGATCATATTTCACGGAATTAGTTAATTTTCAGTTGTGTATTAATGTCAATATTTTCCATAATATTCAATTACAAATTATTATCATAAACCATGTGAACCCAATAATCCTATTCAATTTATTGACAATATAATCCTGTATTATAAATTAATAAACCAGGTGGGGATGGGTTTATATTTATTCCCCTGGAAAATATTTGATTTGTTCGCCTGAGCTATTGAAGGTTTGTAATTATGTTAAATTTCTACTGGAAAATCGATAGACATAAAACAGTGTTTGCGATAAAGGCTTGAGAATTTGTTTCTCTTTAGTTATTTATCGATACGACAGTCATCTGTTAGGTTGCCGGACACTGCAAGACATTTATTGCCTCTCTGCTTTGTTATCATATAATAAAAATCAGTGCAGATAAAATGTTTGCTTTATTTATGACGTCGATAAACAGTTGAACGTATAGAGACAAGTGCTAGATGCTCGGTTGTTCAGCAGGCGCCAGTATTACTCCACTGTATCCAGGGTTGCAGCTAACAGACTGGAAGCAATTATTTTGATGTATAAAATAGTAGGTAAGAAATAAAGTTATTCATTTGTCATCGAAACTTATTTCTATCAATGATCTCGTGGGAATAAGTTGGCGCAGTCCTGCTGACGCCTTTGTTTCGGAACTAACTTTTGCTATCGCCCTGGGGATACCGCAGCCGCAGGAGCGCCTCTAGCGGGTCAGGCACTCAACTACGCAGAATTCGATCTCTCCTTAATCTGATCCACTTGATCTACGTGCAACGAGGAATTTTAACAGAGCCAACAAAATCAAGTTTGAGCATCACGAAGTGGATGCTAGTTTTTTTGTTGGTGGTTAATATAAAAATAAATGAATCCACAAGGAGAATATTCATATTTCACGTCGAAATGTTTTTCTCTCTCGCTTATCGTCTTCCATTGAAACGTCTATCAACTTCGTCGTCGGGTATCTCGTTAAAAGCTAAAGAAAACAGCTTTTGAAAGCTCGGCCATCATTTTTAATATGAGCTTTATTTAACGAAACACTTTACAGCCTTTTAACGCAGTCTGGAAGTAATTGTATTTCCTTTGAACGAGGAAGACAAAGATTGTTAGAAATACACAAGATTTTTGGTATAATAATATAGTTGTGTTGAGAGTTTTGGGGCGAATTTTTGTGCTTTATTTTCGGTCATTTCCGGAAACCAATTCAGCTTCCTTCCGGTCCGGAGGACTTCCAATATAACGGCCTATTGCAATTCAATACGAACCTTAAATCAATTTCAATTTTTATCCTTTAATAAATAAGATTTTTATATTTCGGGTCCAATAAAGATTTATTGGTCCATCTTGTAAGAGATTTTCCATGTTTTGAAGGCAGAATTATGCATTCTGATATGATTGATGCCACATAGAACAAATTTTTATGGTAATTATAAATACGAGGATATTTTCAATTAGTAAAATTACTTATACGCGATCACATCAAATTACAGTCATATTAGTTTAATTGTGGTCAGTGTTCGTTTGAATCTAAAAATTTTAAGAATCATCCTAATGATCAAAGCACATTTTTGGCAGTTTACGAATGTTTGTTAGTTCAGAGATTTCGTGAATTACTATCTCCCACAATCACTGAGTTCAAAATCAAGCAGTTTGGGTAAATCCACGAAACAGCAGCTTTTATTATTAAATACCAGTCTCAAGCCTGCAAGTGCTGTAGTTGCTGAGAACTCAGCGTCACGCCAGTCAGCCAAATTCATTAAATTCTCAAGTTTGAACGTTATTAAATTTAAACTTCCAACCACAGGGGTCTCAGGAAGAATTAACTTAGTATTCTACACTCTATTTGAATCTGAAATAAGAATAGTGGTTCCTATTCAAGATTTTAACGTGATTTCTTCACCACCCTTGTCCCTCGAGGTGTGAAAATTAGATGTCAGACATTTTTCCATTCGGTGTATATTTGTCGAGATATTCCAGCGAAAAATAATATCGTTTTCAGTGGTAAATTAAAATAAGATATCTGTATATAATTCTGGCTGCCTGCACTCCTTCTCTATATAAACTTTAAATATGTCAAATCTCACACTCCTTCGTGCGCGCAATAACTTCACGTATTATAGAGAACAACGGTTTATAAGAGGTTTCAGAGTCGAAATAGGAACACAAGTGGCGATGAATATTCAGGATGCCCTATAAGGGCAACTGCTCAAAAAAACTATTGGTCAAATTCATGATATGAGATTGGTAGTGCTGTAAACAGTTCAATGGAACGAGTATATAATTTGAGACAGCTGTCTTCAAGGTGGATCCCTTGATTGCTTATCATTGCCCAAAATAGCTATCCCAGACGTTGTTTTCTTACTGTGGGTACAACATGAGTACACCACTACAAGCCTGAGATGAAGTAACAGTCAAAACAATTGATTGCCAGCGGAGAGAGTGCACCAAAAACGTTTTTTCAAGATTGGGCGTTGCACGTTGATTTTACGATGCAAGCTGTGGTTACTAGGTTATGCAGACTTACCGCCCATGGGCAAAGGCGGTAAGTAAAAAATTGTAATTTTTACAAAAAATATTTATCTATTTGCCTTTATTTGTAATTGAATATTCACAATAAAATGTCAAACTTGACAGCTGACAGCGATTAAACAATCACCAGTAGTAACCCACTTTGAAAGAGAAAATTTGGATCCATATTTTGGGTAGATCTTCCAATCGCGTGAACTGTTCTTACTGACCTTGATAGTTAAATAACTATTTCTCAATCAAAGAAATTATGTTTCTTAGCATTCGCTAGGAAAAATCCTCGTCGATTATTTGAAAAAGGATACATGAGTGAGTCAACTTTTTGTTGTAACTTTGGACTAATTTGAGAAACAAAAAAAATATCATCTATAAAAAAAAATAAAGCAAGTGCGTGTGTGTCTGAAACCTACATAAATCTCTATTCTTCCACCTATCACCGCCAAATTTTGCATCAAAATTCTTTGTTAACTAGAGCTTTTCACTGCAACATTTTCATGTGGTTTTCATGCGTGGAACATGTATTGAAATTAAAGATCTGCTGTGGCCACCACAGTACTTCCCCAACAATGAGTTCATGGTCAGTTCCATTGCTATTTCAGAAATTTAGAGTGTCGCAACAATTAATTGCATATTTCAAAGTGAAACCTGTCATTGTCAAAGTGACAACTGCCTTTGTCAAAGTGAAATCTGTTATTGTGGAAGTAACAGACGGCGGTTATTTTTTAATCCTTACATAAAATAAGTATTTTTGAAAATTGGAGTCCTTTTCTAGATTTTTGGGATCTTCAATTCATTAGAACATACAGTTTCGATATTTGATCGCCGGAAGTGAAATTTGAAAATGGTAACGTGAATTCCACTACTTAATTATTTATTTTTGATATCTACAAAGCTTATCTCTCCGAGAGCTTAAGATTAATTCCAAACTAGACATTATTTCAATGATTTGTGAAAGAAACAATTTACAATCGTTTAAATATCCTCTTTGACACTTCTAATAGAATTATCTACATAAGAGCTTTAATTTGATACCAAACACAATAGAGCCAAATTAGTAATTTTGAAAAAACAATTGACGAACGTTTGCATGTGATGTCAAAATACGAGTGATGATAATTCTAACCCCACATTAAGATTCTCATTATTTCTTTTGCCTGGTTTTACACGATCTAATTTATTGATGAAGATATTCATGAATTAACCTTGAATTTCTTCGTGAATTTATTGTCAAGCAGAAAAATGTTGGTTCGTTTTTGCACATGAAGATTTCCATCATTTTATTGTGAAGAATTTAATAGTACCAACCTAAATATCAGTTGTCATTTTACTGCCGTCAATTTTTGTATTGTGTTTCTTGCAAGTTTCTGTAGACCATTTTATAATATGAAACCATATACCATTTTATAATAAGAAACCACGACAAGCTCAAGAACAGATACACTTTAAAATCAAACAAACTTAACCGCAAAAACGGTTGGAGGTAAACACAGACAATGCTAAATTCAAAGGTTGGCAACAACAAAATGTGAAGAAAAAATCCTAAAACACCCTAAAAAGTTGTCGAAAAAAAAACACGTTCTAATTCGTCAATAAATTCATGAATTTCTTCATGAAGAAAGAATTCACGAAGTGTCTCGTATTACACGATATAATAATTTCAAAATAAAACTTCGTGAATTTATTGATAAAGAAATCAAATCGTATAAAACAGACATTTGGTTCGGAAAAATGTAACGCATTTTATGATAATTTAAATTTTGATTATAACAAATGAACCGCAAATAATTTTAGATAATGTTTCAAGTGAATGTTGTGCCAAAGGATTAGTTTTAGCATTTCATATTTTATGATAGATACTACCGTTCATAAAATAGACACAAAAACCTAAAAAGTTCCAGCAATAATGTTTTGGTATCACAGGTTGAAAAAATCTTATCTACGAGCTTGAACCTAGCTTTTTGATGAATAGTATATTATACTACAAGGACCGAATGGCTGTTATTTTTGTCCAGGATAAATTTGGCTGCATTCGGTGAAGACGAGGGCAAATCCCGAGGCAGAGGTGAGGTTGATGTACGAGGCGAAGGCGAGGGCGAAGCACGAGGCGAAGACGAGGGCAAAATCCAAGGCGAAGCTTCGAGCAGCCAAATTTGTCCGTGATAATAATGACAGTCGTTCAGTGTCCGTGTTGCATACGATACTTTTTGTAACAAGTGCACCGAAATACCCCCATTACTAAGCTTTTTAAATAAATTTGGATGTATTGAAACTATCTTATCGATTTGACAAACAGAATTTTGCAAATGCAATCACATTGCAGTTAACTAATACAATGAAATATAACTTACATGATTTATTTTATTGATTGATATTTCTTACATTTTTTGTGCTATCCCGTTCACAATAAATACACACACTATAACGAACACATTCTATAATACAAATTTCTTTCAAATATCAATTTGACATATATCAATGAAATAAAAAAATCCAATGCATCCATGATCCATGATCTACAATTTCATTTTTACCCAGCGGACAAAAATATCCATTAATTCCCTGTCAACTGAGAATTAATGGATATTGTTACCATGGTTTGGAATTGAAAACTTTCGAAGCAGAAGTCAGCTCAGTAATAGGGTACTTTCGGTGCACATGCTATAAAAAAACTTTAATATAAAATTTCTGTCGAAAATCCGTACGAGTTTTCGAGTTATCGTGCTGCCAGACCGATTTTCTTTAAAATTATGTTTTCGGGTTCAGCAGGGTCTGAAACGTGAAGATTCATCAAAATCTCGGACTGTCAAAAAATCACGATTAGAATACTTTCCCTATTATATTATAGGGGAAGTGAAAATGATACTCAAAGAAAAATTTTAACTTTTTGTAAACAACAAGACCAATCGTAGAGGCCAAATATTTTCCAGACAAAATTAAAATGTCACTGTGAGTACAAATAATGACCTCGCTCTCAGATTCGCGATTGGTCTTGTTGTTCACAAAAAGTATTGAAATTACTTCCTGAGTATCATCTATAAAAATAAGGACTCAGACTATAAGTAAGATTACGTTATGTTAAGCGAGCTTTAAAGCGTCTAGCAGAAATTACTGCCGATGGGAAGTGTCTGGCAGTGTTGATCATCAATTAATAACAATATTCTCTAAATCTTACATAAAAATCAGTATTCAGACTTTAAGAAAAATGAATAATGTTTCAACATATTTCTAGCACCTAAACTGGCCGTCGGCTTAAGCTAGTAAGTATGCATATGATCAAAGTAGATACAACACTACTTTATTCCACACATTTTGTGTAACGTCTGGCGGGCTTGGGATCTTGTTTTTTACATACATTTTACTAACATTGTGTTCTTGGTTGCTTATATTGTATTTTGTATGTAATTTATTATGCTTGTCTGTGTTTGTCATTTATTATTATTTGAAAGACAGTGCAAAGACCAAGGCACATGACCTAAAATTTTGAAATTATGACACTGTATTCTTATAATAACTTTCTTAGAGAGCCAATAATAAAGAATTTTTTGAAATTCTATTTCTAAAGGTGACACTCCAATACATTTGTTTTGAAAATCGCATTCTGTGCGAATATCATTAGATTTTTATGAGAAAGTTAATTTGATTGGTTAACCCTAAAATAAAAAAGCTAAAAATATTTATACCACAGGACTACCAGTTGCTTCAGTGCTGCAATGAATTTTTATTGCTTTTTTTCATTGACTTTAGAAAGTTACCGCGGGTGGAGCTCGCGTTTTTTATAAGAAAAAGTCAATTGGATTGATTGATCCTAAAATAAAACAACAGAAAATATCGAAAACACAGGGCTATCGCAGGCGGTGTCCGCGGTAAGCCTGGGTGCTGCAGTGATTTGTTATATAGTTTTTCATTGATTTCAAAAAATACGGGTGACAGTTAGCTCAATGTAGAAAGATAGATGTAATTGCGACAACAAATGCCTAAAAGAAGACTACTTTCATATGTTTATGCAAAGTTATGAAAGATATGAATTTTGTATCAGGAGAAAGTTTTTAATCTGCAGTTTGTTGGCAGAGTTCCATGAAAATTAAGTAATTTAATAGAGTTCAGAATGTTTGACGTCTTATTCTGTAATACTAGAGCGTTTGTATCCTGCTGAAACTGTGTAAAATAATTCATGATATGAAATGCAGATATAATTTTCTCCACACCTTGAACTCAGTAATTCCTATTCTAGTTACTATAGTTACAATTCCGTAGGGAAATTTGGCCAGCATTCCCTAACTCACATATTAATTAAACATATGTTGCTCTATTACCAACAAACTGATTCTCATTGATTTCTTAAATGTACTCGAAGTGACCCTCCAACACAAAAACCCTTCCATGCTATCTCTATGGCTACAGCGACGCCAAAAGCACTATCGCGATATCTTTATGTAGCCTTCGTCTTCTGGATGGCGGAGTTATCGTCCTGTCAACGGTTTTCACTGAACTGTCTTTGGCATCACTTTATTTGGCCTACTCTGCGATGAACGAGCAACGATTTAGTCGCAACTGTTCTTTGTTGAAATAAACGTGGGGTTTTTAGTGATTTAGGGTTAGTTAAGGTCTCTACGTACTTCAGTTTTTTCTTTATTCGACTGAGCATAAATTTTGTGCGTGACGAAATGAAATAGAAACCTTTCATTTATATTCACTGCAGAGCTTTCTGACTCACTGGTTACGAAAGCCCATTTTTTTCCGAGCTTCAAATAAATCCGACTTTTCTAAATTAGTATCATAACCGGATGATAATTGTTCTTTTAAGAATATGTGACGTATTCTCGTAAAACTTCCCTTGGGACGAATAATGCTCCCCTTCCAATTCTTCTAGGTCTCTTCCACGAAGAATTGATCCATTCATTAGAATTCTCGTTCCAGTCTCTTTGTTCTCCTTCTTGGAGTATTTACAGACGCCGTAATATCCTGTTCTAGATCGCATTGGTCCCATTATTCTTTTGTCATCACCTACTAAGAGTAAGAGGCGTAAAGCTGAGAGAAACTCATAAAATTGTGTTGCTTCGGAAACTGGAATAAGGAATACATCATTTCGAAGTTAGATTATTATTAAAGACACAGAAAGGTCAAAATATTCGGTGCGAACGGAAAAAACGCCTGGCAAAGCGGAAAATAAAACAAACGCAAGCAATCTATTGTAAAATTGGCGCGAAATAAGACCGGAATACCAAATCAACGCTACAATAAAAATACGAACAAACGAACCGGAAAAAAAAACCTCTGAAATATAAACACCCTGTGAGAGGCGACGATACGAATAAAATATCAAACTGTAGAAAGAATTCTCAGTAAATATAGAGACTTTTTGCTCCATTCATTAGCTAAATAAGCGTTGATTTAAAGAAAATTACGTGAAAACTTCTCTTTTTGTAATATAAAACCTAATTTAAAAATCCTCGCGAGAAAAGCAACAAAAGTTATATTTACAGTTAAGACCATTACAGACGCAGAAGTTGAAAATAATAATAAAATTTTCCGGCTGCATTTTTCCAGCACTTTAGCGCTTTTTTCCGGTGTTTGATTGAGGAAAAAGGAAAAACAAGAATTCTTTAACTGTTCGGATTCCTTTGAGTGGGTCTCATTCGTTAAGTCACAGTAGAAAACAATTATTCGTAGATTGTTTTATTCCAACAGAACTGAAGCACAATTTTAACCAGAACTTTCAAACTGCAAATTGCGTATCATATAAAAGTGGGATAACTTTTCGCATTTTAGAACGTTCAGCTTCAAAGTGTTATAATTACCAACTATGGGAGTGGGAAGCTTGTACGTTTCAACCAACTCGGCAAAATAAGCATTCGATTCGCAATCACATCATCGTGAGAGGGCTGTCATTTTAGTTTTGCATACAAACAAAAAAATCACCCTCCATATTTAGTTATGCTAAATCTGAAGTTTCAGTACGATACCTTTAATATTTTAGCTGTAGCGTATTTTCAAAGTTTTATAGTCATCAGAAATTTGGAATGGAATCGAAAAAATGTTCGTACAATATTTTTTTTCGATAGTTGGAAAAAATACTTCAACAAGAATGCCTTACCGAATTGGGTTCTGTTTTCGGTAATGAAGTAACACATCAGTCGACAGTTTCTTGGTGGTATGGAAAATTCAAACGTGGACGAATATGTCTTAGCGACGAGCCAAGGACAGGTCCCCCAAATATGGAAATCATTCAGGAAAACGTCATTAACAAACATCGCGAGATTGAGGCATCATTAGGGCTTTCAAAGATCTCAATTTAGAAAAATTTGCACAAAGAATTGTGTGTAAAAATATTAGTTTCCTATTAAATAACTCATCTTTTGAACGAAGAACAGAAAGAAGCTAGGGTCAATTGGTGTCAAAAAAGTCTAAGCCGATTGAATGCAGGAAATTATTAAGACGTGTACAGCATCGTGTTCGTGGATTTACTCATATGATCTGTGACGAAGCTCAAAACTTCCTGCCGGGGAGAAACGTAATTTTGATTATTCAAAATATATGTTAATCAAATTCCCTCAAAGAATCAATTTATATTTACTAACCTATTTGGATTTCAAATAAAAGGATAATAGAGATAATAACACAAAATAGTCGAATTTAAATAATTAAAATAACGCTACTAAGTCACACCTAACAAAGTCAGAGCATTATTATTCAAATTAATTTATAAAACTGTTTAAATTAACAAAAATCAGTAAAGAATCATTTTAACAATGAGTATAAACGATTTCATAAATACTGTCACAAATTTTATTGTGGGTAATTTATTAAAACGGGTTACAGTGTGAATAATTATTTTACAAACTCGTATGATCACAATATAGCTCACAGTTACATTTACTGAATGACTCCCTCTCTCCTAGCTCACGCTCTTTATATACTTAATCCAACAATGGGCCAACATTCGAATGCCTAACAGTTGATGCCTGACAACCACCGAACATCTAGTAACCATAGGCTGTCAATCACGTCCGACAATTGAACATCGACTTGATCAATACTAACTAGGATTACAGTTACAATAAATTATTGGCTGAAAAGCGAATTCCAATAGATAATAATGTGAACCAATTACTTAAAATATTTCACATTTGTGACAATATGGAGAGAGTAGTAACAAAACAGAGCCAGTGATGGCAGCACTTGGCCACTTCCACGAAGGAAATCCTTTTTAATTAAGGAAGGAATAAATAAGGAACTAAATTGTTCTCAAAACAAATATGATTTCGCATACCACAAGTCGATCACGTGAATAATAAGAGACCCAAAACCAACTATAATCTTCAGACTTCTGCCTACTTTTAGCCATATTTTCATTTGAATGACATCTGTCCAGTGAAAACTAAAATCAAGATATGATGTCTGAGGTCTGAGGACTGATATCGGATGCTTTAGATTTGAGGACTGATATCTGAGATCTGAGATTTGAGGACTGATGTCTGAGGTCTGAAGGCCAGAGTCCGAAGTTCTTTCAATGAGAATTGACCAAATGACTCAGACCAAAACAGGTTTTTTTAAAATTGCCTCGAATATCTACGTTTGAGTCGATCCAGCACTGAAATACCAAGCAAGGGTACCCAGGAGGAAATGCACTAGCTTGTCTGGCCTTTTCGGGGCTGGTTCACACTTTGAAAAAGAAAGTAGAGCGCTAAATTTGAATCCGTTTTTCCGCCAGATGAGCCACGGCCGTTTACGATACATTGTAAGGAGTTCCGCAAACATCCTCACGGTGTTCACCAGGGAACTATCTTGATTTGTATGATTTTTGTAGTTTCACGTTTTAGAGAATGATCCCAGGTCCGCCAGACGTTACTTATTTTCTTAGAAACGAAATGTGTGGAATAGAGTAGTGTTAGTATGTACTTTGATCACACGCATACTTGCTAGTTTGTGCCGATGGCCAATTTACAGGTACGAGGTGCTAGAGGTACGTTAAAACATTCCTCACATTTCTTAAAGTCTGAGTGCTGATTTTTATGTATATTTTAGAGAATATTGTTAAAAACTGATAATCAACACTGCTAGACACTTTCCATCGGTGGTTATTTTTGCTAGACTCTTTGAAGCTCGCAAAGAATAACGTAATCTTACTTATAGTCTTACTCCTAATTTTTATATATGATACTCAGGGAACAATTCCAATAATTTTTGTGAATAGTCAGAACAATCATAGGGACTAAATATCCCCCAGGCTTCATTAAAATATTGTTGTGAGTATAAGGGCGAGGTCATTATTTGTACGCTTGATAGTAAGCGAAGTATCTATGAGCATCCAACTCATCCTTGGTTTGCCTGTTTACAAAAACTTTTGAAATTGCTCCTTGAATATCATATATAAAAATTATGACTCAGATTATAAGTAAGATTACGTTATTTCTTTGGGAGCTTTAAAGCGTGTAGCAGAAATTACTACCAATGGGAAGTGTCTGGTAGTGCTGATTATCAATTTTTAGCAATATTGTCTAAGACGTACATGAAAATCAGCACTCAGACTTTAAGAAAAATGAGTAATGTTTGAACGTACTTCTAGCATCTCATATCTATAAATTGGCCGTCGGCACAAACTAGCAAATATGCTTATGATTGAAGTATTGACTAACACCACTCTAATCTACATATTTTGTTTCTCAGAAAATAAGTAACATCTGGCGGGTCTAGAATTCAGATATTCCAAATTTATTTAATTTTGAACCATGTTATGTATCAGCTCTAGACTAATTCATTAATTCTGTCCTGATCAACATCCTGAGCCTTGCAAAAACCAAGCCCAAGTAATTAAAAATTAATTAAATTATTAAATTAATAGAATAATAGTGAAGCGGCGAAAATAGCTCACTTGAGGATTCGTCCAATTGCACCCGAGAAAAACCCTAAGTAACTAGGATAATACAGAGTGATCAATAATGACTGACTGTCACGTGATTTGCAAAAGTTCGCATTATGATCAAATCTATCTTCACGGCGTAAAGTTAGTATAAATTTATTTATTTTGGCAACTACATTACCGATATTTCTAGGATACTGTGGCATATATTTTGTATATTTTATAGAGATTTGAAACATATTTATCCATAATCTGATTTAAAATAAGAAAAAAGCAATAAATAATTGTATTATCGAGAATTATTCATCATTCTTTCAAATTGTTAGATTAGAATGGTGTTTTCAAAGGAACTGTCATCTGTTGCTTGAAGTTGGCTATTTCAAGCAGGCGGCAAAGAAAAATCAGAACAAGGCGGTTACAGTCAATCATTTTTGATCACTCTGTATAATATTAACCTTGTCAATAAAATAATTAATTAAATTGTGAAGTACGTCAAAGTAAAATAAACTGAATAATATTTACCCCATTTCTACGAGTTTTATTTCGGGGAAATATTATATTTCAGTTGCATTGAAGAATCAGCACATGATTCCAAACCCAGGTACAGAATAAGTACAGACTTTGTTCAAATAAATATTGTACTAGCAGTAGCATTGAAATAGAAGAGCTGGCATCTGTCGCGGGGTGCCCAAAGGTTCCTAGTGTGATCTTAATCTAAAATCAAATGTTTCACCGCTAGAAAATGTAATAATAATAAAAATCTGACGTGAACATCACGTGAGTTACTTGTTCATCATTGGATATATATATATATATATATATATATATATATATATATATATATATATATATATATATATATATATATATATATATATATATATATATATATATATATATATATATATATATATAATACGATGTGATTTTGTGTTTGATCATATATATCATTGGATATATATAATCAAACACAAAATCTCATCGTTCCACAGTTAATCATTTTGGATTTACCCAAGAGATTCTAAAAATCTGTCAAGTAAAATGCGCTTTCAGCCAAGTCGGTTGCTATGGAAACAGTAGGTCATCATTCTCATGCTACAACATTCCTAAATACTGATTTCCAAAATTCTACGGCTACCAACAGATCTGAATTTATGCGCAAAATTGAAAAATTAATTCCTACTGAAGTGCACTTCCGGTTTAGTCTATTGTTATGAAAATAGTAGGCAATCATTCAGATGCTACAGCAGACTGAAATACCAAATTTCAATATTCTGCACCTGATCGTTTCGAATTTATGCGAAAAATTCCATAAGACTGTCAAGTAAAGTGCACTTCCGGCTCGGTGGATCTCAATAAAAATAGGATATGAGCATCTAGACGGTATTATCGTCCTAATTACTGAATTCTTACAATCTAAGTTCAATCGTTCTGGATTTATGCGGAAAATTCAAAAAATGTTTCGAATAAAGTGCTCTTCCGGCTTAATCGATAGCAATCATAATGCAAGGTGCACAACTAGATATTATAAAAGTACCTAATACAAAATTTAAATATTCTACGACTGATTGTTTAGAATTTATGCGGAAAATTCAAAAAGTCTGTCATACAAAGTGCACTTCCGGCTCAGCCGATTGTTACAAAAGTAGAAGACGAGCATTTTGATGCTACAGCAATTTCAAATGCTAAATTCCAGTATCCTATGGCTGATCATTCTGAATTTATGCGGAAAATTAAAAAAAAAGTTTTAAGTAAAGTGCACTTCCGGTTTAGCCGATCGCAATCATAATGCAAGATGTACAATAAGATGTTATAGAAGTTCTTTATACGAAATTTCAATGTGCTATGGCGAATCATTCTATATTTATGCGAAAAATTCAAAAAAAGTTTCAAGTAAAATGCACTTCTGGCTTGGCCGATTCATACAAAAATAGCAGATAACCATTCTGATACAACATCAAGTTCAAATACTAAATTTCAACATGTTACGGTTGATCATTCTGGATTTATTAGAAAAATTCGAAAAAAGTTTCAAGTAAAGTGCACTTCCGGTACAGACGATTGGAACTATGATGCGAGGTGCACAACTAGACCCTACACCAGTCTTAAATACAAAATTTCAGCATTATACGTTCAACCAGTTTTGAGATTTGCGAGTTACGCTCGAACGCACGCACGCTCATGCCGACATCAAGCCAAAAATGGCCAAAATGGATTCAGGGATGCTCGCAACGGATATTTCCATCAAAATCTCGATAGGTGAATTTTGTCGGTTTCACAATACTTACTTTTTACTTTGTACAAGTAAGTAAAAATTAGTCATCTGTGTGGGTAAATTCGACAAAAGTCATCCGTTCTCGAAGTGTGTCCAAAAAGATGGTCCAGACATTTGTGTCAAACACAGGTCATATAGTAACAATTCCTCTGCAAGATCGAAGAACTATTACTGCTGATTGGTGCAGAACTTTTTGTTCGCCGGAAATAATTGCTGAGCTTCAAAAACCAACCCTTAACGACAAATCATCCTCCACCAAGACAATGCAAGTTTGCACACAGCTCGCAAGACTATTGAATTTTTAGAGCAGTAAAACATCGAATACAGTCCAAACGATTTTTTACATTTTCCAAAAATCAAAAAAGAACTGCGTGGTTCAAAGTTTCAGTCGCCGGAAAAAGCATTCGACGCTTTCATAAATGCAATTTTGTCAGTACCAGCAAACGAGTGGAGTAACTGCTTTCAAAGTTGGTACAATAGCCATTAAAATCTATATCTTTTTTTTCCCATTTCCATATCCAAAACTAAAAAGACAAGCCTCGTATGCATATCGAGAAACAGCGCTAAATATTGCGACCACAACTCCGGAAGATTGAGCTGATGCATTGTCGTAATGGGGAAGATTTTTTCTTGCAACTGGATTCCTCCTTTCCCTAACTGATTGGTTGGTATGCAATTTATTGTAATAATGAGAATATATTCCTATGAAAGACAGTTTTTCACCAATAAGTGGGACATAACAAGTACAAATAGAACAAAAAAGCAAACTTCATGATATTTCCCTTTATATGTACGTGTCTTCAATAATAAAATTCCAATATGCATATTGATGAATAGAATACAGGACTGTATTATCATTTTTCATTACTATAAATAATTAGTACAAAAGCAAAATTAGTTAATGGTAATCATTTGAAATACATTTACAAAGTCTGTTAAGCTTTATGAAAAAATTTCCATTTACTTTGTAGTTCATTTCAGGTGTACAAACAACTGTTTGTTGTAGGGAATTTTATTTTCTGTGTGCATTTAGTTTATGTCCCAACATAATACACATGTGTCGCTTTGCATATGACGCTCTAAAATGAAACTATTTTATTAGATTTGTCTGCATTTACTATACAGATATTTATGCATCTCTTTTCAAAAGAATATTTCACATTTCGCAATTTTGACTATTAATTTGTTTTGTTCTGTAATCATTGGTACTCCCCAAGAGAATTTAATAAACCCTAAACATCTCTTTTCATTATGTCCTACCCTGAATTTCGAATCTCTCAACTGTGACAGAGGAAAATGTAGAAAGTGACAAAGTAGTTTGGGGTCGACAGGACATGTCACTGTCGTTGGAAAATCCTCCATAGATTACGACTAAATCAAGTGACAAATGGAAAATACGAAATTGAGAATGCTAACCGGAAC
Source organism: Dromius quadrimaculatus (assembly GCA_963989225.1). NCBI lineage: Eukaryota > Metazoa > Arthropoda > Insecta > Coleoptera > Carabidae > Dromius > Dromius quadrimaculatus. The sequence goes on from OZ022329.1 coordinate 9,586,770, forward strand.
CTCTAACCACTTTTAAGGGTAATAACAATCCTACACAGGGGCACATGTGCATCCCAGAGGCGTACCAAAAGAATTCACTCAATTTCAAAACTGAAAAGCATCAAATTAAAAATAAATTGGAGTGAGCAAACAGTCGCAATTCGCAGTATTGAAAGAAAAGTTATTGGAAAATATAATTGTATGCATTGAAGACTCAGCCGCTGTACAAATACTCTTTTAGTATCGGAAATACGAATTTTCATTCAACCAAAACAGGTCAAATTTCTTTTATTATCGTCGATTGGATCGTTAAACTAATAAATGATGTTATTACCTTTTATGTTCCTGCTATCTGAAATAAAACTGAAGCTTATTACAACATAAAAGAAAAATTGTTGCTTTAAGATTTAATTTCCGGTTCCTGTTTTGTCCTATTCTGAAATCTTACTCTCAAATTGGACTCAAAAGACAATTTCTGCTACGCCTGTTGGTTATTTCAGGACAGATTGAACGACCGTAGCGCCAGCGTCTACATCTACACCGTGGCTGCATTGCGAGCTACATTATATAACATAGTGCAATCTGCTTATAGAACACTTCCGCTCAAAACGAAACGGAAGTTACATGAATTGGAAACGACCTACATGGCACGAGATTCAATATTTTATTTTGCAAGTGCCTGCTTTATTTATCCTCAAAAAGAATGTGATTAATAAAGTAGAAATATGTCACTTAAGTTAAACAACCTGTAGTGTATTGTGACGTCAATCACTGCCTGATTTTTCCAAAGGATCACGTCGACATGTTCTGCTAACAATTCCCATTGGTTAATATAACGGACGGACATCGAACGTCCATCAATTAAGATCATAATTCACATGTCAACCTTGTCTACGCGTTGGCCCAATATACGAGAATCTGACTATTAATTACATCAGGGATGAAATATCAGTTTTATTTGATGCTTAGTAAACATTATGGAGAATCTGAATCCTTGATTAGAATAGTTTACATGAGCATTAAAAATTAAAATATTTCAGGCGTCGTTTTGTCTCTGTGCAATACGCCATGTCAGTAGCATTGTGTGCGGCGCGAGCGCCGTCCTGGTGGCGACACTTGGCATCTATTTACTAATATATTTAAAATCGTGACAATCAACAGATTTTGACGTACTCACGTAATTTGCAGAACTAGCACTCAGAATTAGCAGAAAGTTTGTTACAATGACAGAAGTACCTTGATGCAGGTCTCAAGAAGTTGATTTACCTATATTTAGATCCAAAAGTTTGAGCAAAGGGAAAAAATTGGTACAAAGTTTTCATGTCAGCGACGAAGAAGAAATTAAAAATAACGAAGAATATAGTGAAATTACGGGAGTTACTTTGTGCGGAACGCCTGGCACATTTAATTATAGAACAAATCTGAATTTGTATAATTTATTGGTCGAGATATGTGTAAATTATTATAAGTGTAAACATAGTTTTCTACTTGACATGATAATACGTACGTTCGGGTGTACTTCTTGTATGTTCTGTTTGATTATTATCTGAATATTGAATCGATAAATAATATTAATTTTTTTCGTGATTTTAGATAACTTCATTTGATATTTACGAGTTATTCTTATAAATTGAAAATAATCTGTGTGACTATCATAAAAACTTCTTGATTTGGTGTATTTTGAATTCTTCATTAGGGAATCAGCATCATTCATGCCTGATGATTTGATATTTGCTTACCAGATACGAGTTATCCAAAAACATAATTCATTTAAATAAGTAAAAATTCATTAATAAGGATTCATTCATGATATTTTGTCTTCAATCTATGATCAATGATAATATTGTTGAAATATTATTTTAATAATTCAATATTGGTACTGTACAAACATTATACAATTTAAAAAACACCAACTGCTTATTTCTAAAGTTCGCTAATATAATAATAAGTCTGTTTTTTACATGATTGCTGTAAAAATTTATTAATACAGGTAAATTTAGGTCGAAAAATTGTTAAAATTAGTTGCAACTGCAAACATACAGCTGCAATTTGCATATAAATTAACACAGAAGGTATCTGCTTCAAGACTGATCAGTCAATGATTTGGAATCGTCCAGCACAGTTGAATGAATCTCATAAGAGTGCAAGGATTGATAGTATGTACTATTGCATAAAAGCAAACTGAAAAGATAACTTTTTCATAGTTTCTTACGCCCATTCGCGATTCGGAATGAATGAAATTTCAGTTCACCATTGCGCAGTTGTGTGTACGAACACTCAGACACACAATAAATTAAACCTTGTCCCGATGATCTCCACTTTTTCAAAGAATTTTCCATATTTATTTGCCTCAAAAACTCAGTTTGGCTTTATGTTCTTTTATATTTGTTTTGACAGCTCTAGTCAATATTAGTACAGAGCTTATAACTTCTACCGCATGGAGTCGCGTCCGTCGCTACTGACATAGCGTATGAAATAAGATCACCATATCACTTAACTGTGATTAGAGAACAGTCCAAACAATGATTTGCAGCGAAAAGAATTCCACAAAATAAAAAATCTGCTGGGGCCACTGCAGTACTCCTTCGACTATAAATTATATGACTAATTTCATTGCTGTTTCATAAATTTAGAGTATCGTATCAATTGTATATTTCAAAGTGACAGCTGTCATTGTCAAAGTGATAGATGTAATTACTATTTTATTTTGTAATGGCTATAAGTTTCACGTCAAGCTGCTTTAGTTCAGTGTTTTTTAACATTATTGAATATGCGACCCTTTTACAAGTAAAAAAATCTGGCTACCCTCTGGACCGTAAAAAACAATGTCAGTGATTTTAAAGACGACGTATATGTTGTGAATTCTATTAGAGATAAAGCCTTGAAAACTTGACTGTTCAGAATTATTTACAAAAACATGAGTACGTTCCATCAAAATCTCCCTAATCGTACAGAGGTCTGGTGGCTATCCAAAGTAAAGGTATACACGAATTCTGCTAAATCTGAATACACAAATGATTTACCCTGTTTTGCTATTAAAATTAGCATTACTCGCTGATTCAAACCACCTAAATATTTTAACCAAGACTCTTCAAGGGCGAGAAAATAACATTCTAGTAGCCAATAAAATCAAATTAATTCTCACAAAACTTTACAAAAATATATGTATGAAAATGAATCCTTTCCTTGCATTCAGAAGATCTTCGAAGAAATTATAACGAACCAATCGTTGGTACATTTTTTGTATAATACAGAGCTTGCATAATTTGGAAGTTACTTTCTAGAAATGAACACTGAAGCTAAAAATGGGCTTGTTTGGATACGTCAGTACAACTGGCTGATCTAACCATGAAGATCTAAGAGACTCTTATAGATTTTGTTGCTGATGGCAGAATGGAATTCAGTTTGCAGAAGAATGACGTCTTTTGGATGAAGAAATTGAAGAATCATCTTGATGATCAAAACGTATTTTTTGCAGTTCATGAATGTTTTTTAGTTCAGAGATTTCGCAAATTAATATCTTTCACAAACACTGAGCTTAAAGTCAAGCAGTTTGAGCAAATCTACAAAACAGCAGCTTTCATTTAGTACCAGTTTCCACTAAGCTCTGACTATTTTATACATAACTTGTGCACGGAAGAACTCAAAAGAATCTTTCAGTCTTTATTGTTTGGATATTGACTGACGGGAGGTCATGTGCTGTACCATAAAGTAATAATTTGATCTTTGTCAAAGTTATATGAAAAAATCTTTAAAAATTTGATGCAATTACCTCAAAAGCTACAGATTTAAGAAAATAACTAACGAGTGGTCATGCACTATCTTAAAATGATCATAAAAACAAAAGTTTAATTCATTCTGATTCTAACATCAAAAACCGCCAGTCAGTATCTTGTGTAACTCGCGAGATATTGATATTGATATAAATAGCTTTTATCCTAAAATGCAGTGGCGGGATTTGGCAGGGGCAAGAGTGGGCAGTTGCCCCCCCTAAATCTGGTGCCTACGATCACAAACGCTCATGTCACATGCGCTCAAATATTCAATTAAATTAAATTGTATAAAAGTCGTAATGTTTATTATAAATAGTTTGTGTACTAGAATATTTTCGTCTTTCTGTATTTTTCTGCTTCAAATATTTTCGTTTTTCTACATTTTTTTGCTACCTGAGCTGCTACCCTCACCTAACATGAACTTTTTTCACAGCTATTTCTTTTAAGGCTATTTTTTATAATGCTTATTCACATTCGCTCTGAGTGTTTCATCTGGTCAACGTATTTTAGCAATTTTGAGCCCCTTCTACCTTCCTCTTATTAGAGTTTTCTCAATTTTTATATACAAGCCCATTTTCGAGAACAACACCATATTTCAAAGGTTTTTAAGCTAAATAATGCTCAGATTTAATGTGAATCGTTACTAATTGATGTTTTCATACAGGGTAATAGAGTAGCGAGACACTTTTTCCACTCCTTTTTTACTACTCCAATTTTTCCACTGGATGAATTTTACACTGTACCTTTATTTTTTCTACTGAATAAAATTTTCACTATATATTCCTTCTACTAAATATATTTTCCATTATATTTTTACCACTGACTTATGTACAAGCTTTGATTATATTTGCGAAATTCTGCGTCGAGCCTGGTCAGAGCAGGAAAAGCCTGCCCGTTAGTTAGGTGCAAAACACCACCACTTGAAAACACGAGACATTATTCTAGTGCCACTGATACGGTGCGCATATTGCATTACACAATATCTCATATGGGACATGCTATCATTCAAGATTCCACACCGGAGTTGATCAGAGCGGCTGAAGCTCGCCCGTTAGTTGAGTGCAAAGCACCGCCGGTTGAGAACAAAAATCACTGTTTTAGTTCCACTAATATAGGGCGCCTATTGTATTACAAAATTATTTTCTCCTCGGAATTTCGATATCATCGTTCGACAGTTTGAGAGGTGAAAATTTATTATTGATTTTTCAAAGAATAATGGAGAAATAATTAGTAGAAAAAAAATCCAGTTGAAAAACTGGAATGAAAAAAGTGTCGTATATTCATAAAGTCAAAAAATCATTTGATAGGTTCCATGAAATTTTTTTGAAAATTTACACCTTCACATTTCAAAATAATTAAGAATAAATAAAAGGTATAGGATAAATAATCTGCATTTTATCAATTAAATGACTTAAACCTCCTTTCCCTACACCCTAGGAATCTTGGATATGAGCCTGGCTTCTAAAATTGATATGAAGTTTCAAATGTTGCCTTCCCAATAATATTGTTGAAATCCCGCCACTGCTAAAATGGGTACTAACCCATATCAGTTCGAAATTTAAGATTTAAGATTCAATTACTGACATGTTGCTTATTCTGTGCAGCAATTTTCAGATTTAAATTATGTATATGAATTTTTTACCTTAAACTGGGTATATGAATAAGAAAAATCTAGCAGTTTGTGCAAACCTAGGAAACAGCAGATTTAATATCAGTTTCAAGTGCTGTAGTTGCTGAGATTTCAGCGTCACGCCAGCCAGTCAAACAGCCAAAGTGAATCTAGTAATTTATTTTTGCAAAAATGCGCAAAAAAAAGATATCCAGAGCTCGCAAGGAAAGCTTGAAATTATAAGTGCCATTTGCAACTTTCTACCTACATGAACTAACGTTCTCTTTTATGATGAACATTAAAAATAAGAAGATAAAATAGGCTCCAACTGAAAAATTATTTGATAGTTTACATCTCAAAAATAGGGCCACGATTTCACAAACTATTGAAAAATGATATAGCACAGCCTTCTCACTGAAATTGTTGTATTATTATAAAGTGTAGAATCTACAACCTTTGCTTTTTAGTTTTACCCATAATGCGACCGTGACCTCCCGAATCCCCCTTGAGGATTGCGACCAACAGGTTGAAAAACACTGCTTTAGTAATTAGTTAATACCAAACTTGGCATAATCTGGTTATTATGTAAAAAAATTCAACACTCAAAAATTTATTTTACATTTCTCCACAAGAACTTTAAATTGATTCCACACTAGACATCATTTGAATAAATTGTAAAAAACAATTGACAATCGTTTAAATATTATTTTTGACACTTTTATTAGAATTATTTCCGCAGAAGCTTTAGTTTGATATCAAACACAATAGAATTAAATTACTTATCTTTAAAAAAATAATTGACGAAAGTTTGCATGTGATGTCCAAATATGAGTAATAATAATTCTAATTTCACAATATGATTCTCATTATTTCTTTGCTTCAGAAAAATATACCGAATTTTATGATAATTCAAATATGGATAATAACAAATGAACCACTGATAATTTTGAAAGATTTTTCAGATAAATCTTGTGCCAAATCATTCAAGGAACAATTTCAGCAATATAAAATAAACACAAGAAACTAAAAAGATGCATCAATGAAATTTTGGCACCACTGGTTGGGAAAAGTTTATTTACGAACCTAAAACTAGCTTTTTAATGAAAAGCTTGAATATAAAATTTCAGTCGAAAATTCGTATGCGTTCTTGAGCTATCGTGCCTTTGAACGTATTTTTTTTCAAATCATGTTTTTGGGTTTAGTAGGGTCTAAATCGCGAAAATTCATCAACATTTCAAACTGTCAAAAAATTACCATTATAATTCGTCGTTGAAAAGGCATAAAGGCGTATCTCATTTCTTATAAGTTCGCAATAGAGTAGTATAAAGGGAACTAGGGCTCTTATTTTCTCGATATGTTCAACACGTTTGAATATAATGTACTTCACTTATAAAAACGGAGTCTGATTGAGATACGCCAGTTAATCACAACACGGAGAATACATGCATCTATTTGAAGGCGTATCTAACTCATTTCGGCCAAATTTTGAGATACGCCTTTACGTTCTGTCAACGGCGAATTATACAGGGTGTAACAGAAATAAGTACATTCATTCGAACCAGTAATAGAACTCGTCAAGTATAATAATTATTCTTAATAACTTCTTGTTCAAACCCTCTGGATGTCGGGTGGAATTTAAAAAAATTCACCGCGCGCTTATAGTTCGAACTAAATGTTTGTCATATGTTGAAAGAATGACAGCTATCAATAAAATGAGTATTGTGTATCTTTGAACCATCGTAGTCATGTCAATCATTCATTTGAAACTAAAATAATATTTGTATTTTGGCTATACATTGAGATCTTGGCTTACCAGGGTGATTCTATATTTGCATATGTTGTAAGAAAGATTAAATTTATCTCTGACAACAACAATTTGGTCTATTAGTCATATTTATTTCTCACTGTCAAGTAAATTGATTTCTATTTAGAGATTTTAGGCATTTTTTCAGATAGTACATTTCTTAAAAATTAGGTTGTCTACACAAGTTCATGGCACTTTCATAGAGAACAGCTGATTTAAACAGTCTGAAAACAGTCAAAATATGTGCTGCCATCTATGAGCGGCGTATAAACTAATTATTATTATTAAATATTATGAGAAAATTATTCAACGATTTATTTAAAGAAAACGGCGAAATATTAAATAGGTTTAATTCTGAAATAATGAATTGAGTGAATAATTTAATTGAAAATATTGCTACAATTCTAAAAGCTTCTATTCTTATAGAACTGGAAACATAACCTACAAATGTAATCAAACTAAATTTGTTTAGTGATTTAAAAGTGTTCTGAAATATTAGATGCAATATTACGTACGTTTTATTTGATCAGCATATAAATTTGCGGGGCACACATTATCAAAACGACCCTCTTTTACGTTTCAAATAAACAATTAATTCTAAATACCTCATAGTATTTTTATCATTACGTATGAATAGACAAGATTTTGATATAGAATATATCAACATAGCTAGAATAATTTAATTTTTGATGAAAAATGACAATTCAAAAAGCTTTCTAAATAAATCCGCTGAGTTAATCCTAAACTGTCTGCGAAATCGCTATTAGCAAAAATAAACATTTTCACAGGTTCAAACTTAAACAAAATTCAATAGGAGGAACTGGCAACTCACATGTGTCAAAATAAATTGTTACATTTCAACTGAAAAATTCGAAAAAAGTTATTAAGAAATATTGTTTCTCTTTACGAGTTCTATTATTGGTTAAATTTAATGTATTAATATCTGCTACACTCGTATATAGTTCGGGACAATTAAAATGGCTATAATTGCAGAAACAAATGTCTATTTTGCGATGTTAAAAAGTTTATGTCAAAAAGGTTTGCTGTTGGGTGAAATAATGTATGTATATTCTATTGTCAGTCAAAGGATGTCCCCTCCGCATTTCCATCAGATATCAAGCTACGAATTACTAATACGTTAGTTAGTTACCTTTGTGTGTGTATTCCGATAAATCCATGAATTATTAATCAATCAATTTGCTTTGCACACAACTACTGAAGAGGAAAAATTTATACCGGAAATGTAGGCACATGATTCCTGTTATTGAAATCAATAAATAGAAATGAGGGAGCATTTTTTGTTGAGGAATCGATTTCATCTTTCTAGACGCACTTCTCGGAATATAATTTACTTTGAGAGCAATTCTGTGTAGTACAGGAAAATATTTGTCAATTTTTTTAACAAAAAGTCCATTTCACGGTCAGACGAAAGGGGGACTAAAAAGCCTGTGTATAGCGTCCTTCATCCCTGTCAGCTTTGAAGTGGGATAGTTGCACATCGCAAACATACTTCCAATAAAAAGTTTATTAGAATTCTTAGCTAAAGCATGCTGAACGGAGCGTGCAAAAGCAACAAAAAGTACTGTACCTTAAAATCGGGATCAGTCGTCATTCTTTTAAACGATCCAACAATGTACAGCGTTCCTGTTCCTGTGTCGACCATTTTCGCTTGAGTAGTGTATCTGGAAAAAAGACAATGTTAACTTTTTATTGCAGTTTTTAACCAAGTGCAATAAAACTAGGATTAAAAAAGTAACTCGTTCGTCTTTTTCTTCAGTCGGGAAGTTGTAAATCTTTTATTTGTTGGAATTTTACAGTTAATGGAGTTTAATTTTGACCTAATTGAAGCTGAGCAACCATCCTAGATTATTAAATAATACATTTTATGGTATTTTGATATAGGAGTGATATAAATAGTTAAATTTACTTTGTGCTTTTGTGCAATTTGATTGTTCAAGTAATTTGCAACGATTTCAAGCTCACAAGACTCGCAATTAAACTTTTTACTGTAACATAAAACTGACACAGCAATTATAAAATTATTTTCCTCCAGTAGTTGAGGACGAAAGGAAGAGAGTTTAGAAACTCAATTATTTCATTTTGTATTTGCTATTCTCAGCTGCAGCGCTAAGCTCTGATGACATTATTAAAGTCCTGTAAGCCTCCTGCCACAAGGACTAAACTTGTTTAAATATTAAGCCCTCTTGTGGCTCATCTTGTAATTTTTAATAAGATTTTTAACTTAATTGAAAAAGACAGATAAGGAAATTAATTCAGAGAGGATCCTGGACACTATTATCCACCCCCTTCTGACTGATCTCAACAATAACCCTTCATCCGAGATTGTTATGGATTCCTCCAAAGGTTTAATTTGTATAAAATTACCATACAACCCTTGATATATCCACCCTACTTCCCAATTTCTGTGATGGGGGATGACGAAAGGGGAGGTAAACGTCAACTTCGATTTCCGGGCGTTGCGCGGTTTCCGGCTATTATATTTCCACTCAAATAAGCACACTTATTAATATGCATGCTTTCTCCCGTCCTCGATTTAAAAAGGCGATGTTGGATTAACATTTAAAATCTCTACCCCTCCTGATTACTTTTTAATCTGTGTTTATTAACTAAATAACAAATTTTTATTTTATGAAATTGGGTTGATGTTTCACAATGAAAAATAGCTTATTAAAAAAACAATTTCACAATTCATCTTGAAAGCAAAACCTGTCAGCTGTCAAAAACATTTCATTGAACTCAATAAGTCAAAAGTTGGAAACAAAGCAAACACGAATGAAAAATACAAAAGATGAGATAAATGTAAAATATATTAAAAAAAGTATAAAGTGGAAATAATGTTATGGAGAAATGTGATCCTGTGTGCTTTGGAGTTGAGTCCTTGATGTTTATGAAAATGTGGCGGAAATTTCGCATATATGTAGACATAAATGTGAGTTTTGTATCTTGAGTTTCCCACAATTCGCAACCAAACTTTGTTCCAATTGTTGATCCCATCCGAATAATAGGATTTATTCAACTCTGTCAAAAAGACATTCTTTTCCACAATCACATACTCGTTCCAGAGGAGCGTGCAAAAGCCTTCTTTGGTGCAGACTTTTCGCTAGTAGTCCATTGAACTTCAATGAAACAACTAATCAACTGTGAGTTATGAACGTGCCCCACGTTAATTCTTTCATATTGAGGAATAAATAATAATCCGAGGAAATCAAATGTAAGCAATGAGAGAAATACGGAACGATATAGAATCCTAAATCCAATAATTGTCCGTTCACAACTCCAAAGGAGTAAGTAAAAAGGACTTTTTGTGGGCCAATTCTCTTTTCTACATAGTCGACAAAGATTATATCTTGCGAATCCTAAAAAAAGACGCTAAAACTTTTTTCGCTCTCTTTGATGCAAACTCTCTTCTACCAGTCCATTGTTTGGACTGTATTTTGGTCTTAGATGTGACGAAACGACTCTTAAAGAACTACAAACTATCCTTAATTAATTATGAGTAATTGGAAGTCCTCAAAAGTTTATTTTAGAGCATTTTTCATTGCAATTTTCAATTTCTTCTTAATATCAACAATTGCACTGATTTTAGTTTTATGAATGAAAGTTGTGGGAAGTAAGGGCCTGAGAGAGTGATTTTTGGCACAAAACTGACTGCTATGGCAATCACAGTGTACTTCCCCAACCATAAATTCCATATCCAGTTTTATCGCTGTTTTATAAATGTGGAGAGTCGAATTAATTGCATATTTCAAAATGACAGCTATCACTGTCAAAGTGACAGCTGTCATTGTCAAAGTGACAGCTTGACTAAACTAAACTTAAACCTAGTTTTTTAATAACAAAATTGAATATAAATACTAAAAATAGTCTTCAATCTTGAATGTAAACGCTGATTTATAAAATACTCAGCACAGCAATAGCACAATAATTTCAAACAAAATTAAATTTTTTTGATCAAATTTTAGAAGCTAACTGGATTAGTGAATGTAAGTTGTGGAAATAAGACAATTTAGTCAATTATCTATTTTTTTTCGTTTCTAACACTACAGCTTTGGCTACACCTAAGTCATGTACAGGAGCGAAAAAAAATATTTAGTTCTAAATTTATATATGTATTTTGAAGGTTAAATACCACATAATAGCGAAAAGAAGTAGTTTTAATTTGTCAAATTACCACACCTGACTTCTTTAAAGGATGCTGACCAAATAACTTCTTCGCTCCTGAAAATGGCTAAGGTGTAACCGAAACTGTAGAGTCAGAAAAGAAAAAATTATATAATTGACTCATTTCTCTTATTTTCTCTACTTACATTTGATTTTTTGTTTTTGATTTGCTTGCACATAGAGGCTACTCAATATGTTCAAATTTATTAATATTTTTTCATAATTTAATTCGTATTAATCGTATAAGATAATCGGCGATCACGATTAATCGGAAAAAGAGGAAAATCGGCGATTACGATTAATCGGAAAAGGAGGAAAATCTGCAATTACGATTAATCTTAATCGTAATGGTTTCATCACTAGTATATATGGGTCAAAAAAGTAAAAATTAAAACTGTATTCCGTTCTATATAACAATAGTTATTGATTGAAAAAAATCACAATTAAATTGTCGTTATCATTCTAGAGTTTTTTAAATTTTCTGACAAGTATGCCTCATGTCAAATTCATTCTAATTAATATAGACAGTTTGGAGACAGTACGCATAGTAACATTTATAGGGACTTGAATATTACATGTTGGTGCAAAAAATATGTTGTACAAATTTATACAAGTAGGATGTAGAAACGATGCTTTAAATCAAATGCAATTGATGATCATTAATTTTTCTAATTCATTATTAATAATAATAGTTGAATTTTGTTCTACTGTTATTATTATTTATATGTCAAAAACTGACATTGAGTTGAAGAAACTGACTTGGCCCTGTCTCTTAGTTTTAGAAGACTATCTTCAACGATAACGATATTAAATCACTCCTCCAATTGTGCGCTAGGTGGTATATGTACCAAGAATCTCTAAAATGACGTCAAGATACCGTCTACAATTTAGAGTTGAACTCAAGATCAAGGATGATTCATTTTAAGTACAAAATGCATTTAAATGAAGCTACAAGATTTTCTAAAAATTTACTAAAGAGAATAATAATAGTATTATAAAAATAATTATTAGAAACAAACAACAATAATTTATCTTTTGGTTATAAGCCGAATCACCGAAAGAGAAAAATTTATAAAAGTTACTACTTTTTTCTTTGGTTGTACGCTGCTTACTGTTGAGTGTTAAAGAAAAATCCGCTGTGCCTACACAGTATTTCCCCGATCATAAATTTCATGGCCAGTCCCATTGCTGTTTCAGAAATTTAGAGTATCGCATCAATTAATTGCATATTTCAAAGTGTAAGCTCTGTCATTGTCAAAGTTTTTCGGGTTCAGTAGAGTCTAAAATGTGACGACTCATCAAAATCTCGAACTGTCAAAAAATCACGATTACAATACTTCCCCTATTATATTATAGATCGGGGAAGTAAAAATCAACGATTGTTCGAAGGATCTATAAAATTGAATCAAGAGATTTATGGTAAATTTACAAAAAATGAGGAGCAACTGCAATTTGTACTTAAAACCTTGTAATAATAAAAATTATGGTTTCAAAAAACTAAGAAACACACTTCAATGGTAGACCTAACTAAAAAGTAAAAAATATTTTTTATTATAAGAATGAAGTAATGACCGAGAAAATTGATGTTATTGTGAAAAAAGCGTTTTAGTTCGGTCTATCATTAAAGCGTGTTTCTCAGTTTTTTGAAATTATAATTTATTTTTGATTTTTTAGTTTGATCTGCTACAGAACATTTATTTAGTATTAGTTAACCGAGCTCGCTTCGCTCACACAGAAGCTTACAGTTACCCGAGCTACCTTACTTGGATGTGGTAGATGTTTATCAGGCTCCCTCTCCGAAAGCGAATCGTTAATCCTGATGATCCTAATCAGGATAATGAGACAAACTTGATAAATTATTGTATTGTCATCGGTTCTTAAGAAGTATGCAAAGTTTCAATTAAATCTGACGTTTTGAAGATTCCGTTACATAGATACAGGTGAAGCTAATATAAGCGTGTTAAAATGCATATACCACACCGTCGAATACCCACTACGGAGAATTTATCCCCCACTATTGCTTTATGTGAGTGTCCGTTGAGAAATGATTGTAACTGGCACTTAGATAAACATTGGGCTTGGCACATTAAGCTTAGTCAGAGCGGACGAAGCCCGCTTGTGAGTTGGGTGCGAAGCACCGCCGGTTGAAAACAAAAATCACTGTTTGTAAACAGTGAGCATAGTATGTCCAGTTTTTAAGTACTATTTCGCGCACGTTTTTCCGGGCGATAAATGGCTCTTTGGCTTTTGAGTGCGTCAAGTATAAATTGCGTGCGACAAGTAAACTTGTCACACGCAAACCATTTGCCACCCGGAAAAATAAGCGCAAAAAAGTACTTATCCCGCATTCGTAATAAAAAATAGTATCTACAACTCGTGCGGTGTTGTCAATTGCTCATTTAAGCGAATGAGATATTCTCTATCGATGTTTTCAAAATAGAAAATTTATTATTTTTTAACATAATGAACCCAAATAGAAAAAATTGTATAAGATATACGTGTCATAAGATATTTTAGGTCACTTGTTTCATTAGAAAACTCGCAACGCGTGCCCTAAAATCATGTCTTATGAAACTTATATCTTAATATACTAATATTCAACCGTCATGAAGCACGATTTATTATGAATCTTCAGGGCTCAGATTATGAAAATTTAATTTTTTCGACATTCTTGAGCAGCTTAGGGATTGTAGCCATGAAATTGGAAAAAAAGTTTATTTTATGTTCTAAAATATACTGAAGAGGCTACTATTATCCCCCTGGATCGTTTCAGGGCCACCTAAGGGGCAGTATCACCCACTCTGGGAGTCATTGATTTAAATGATCGCTACACTTGGAGTTATAATATGGTTGAAATTGATTATGACTACGTACAAGAGATGCTACTAACTAAAAAAACTCGTAATCTTGTTACAAATACAATTGAACAGTCTTGGGAATAAAAATTCATGATAGTATAAACAATTCCGAGAAGTAGAAAAGTTTTTCAGCTACTTGAAGCTTCTTCTCAGAAGGTAATATGAATTTTAAATTGTAATACATCTTCCTTTGAAATACTCGCGAATCCAAAAGGGATTTCAATGCAAAAACAGATATAAACTTTAAATAATTCTCCCATTATTCCATGCGTCATGAAAATATATCAAAAACTTTTATCTCATCGAGGTTCTGACTGTTTCTAGTTATCCAAGATTTATCGTTTTTAAATTTCGTATTGTGGAAACATATTTTAAAGTTTGTGGAGGACGGCACAAGAAAATCAACACATTGATTCCTAACAGAGGATGCTGTATAAATGCGTTACTATTAGATTTAAAGTTTTGCATTTTTAAAGTTAGCACTCAAAAGTACAATGGATTTATATCCTCCGCTGAGAGAGATATCTTTATCAGATTCAGGATACTTGCTTTTTATACATGTTTTATATGGTAATCCAGCGTAAATATTCTTCCAACTTAGCTGATACTGAATACAGGACGACCTGAATACATATAAATGGTTTTTTTGGGTGTTATAAGTATCGAAATTGTTGGAAGGTATGCCCTAAAACTTAGCCTCAACGAAGATATTTCATTCTAACATGATGGCTCCATCCCTTTTAGTCCCTTTGGTCGCCTACAGCAATTTCTATCCCAAAAGAACTTTAAACTCTCCCTAACATAAATAAATAAAGTAGATCCTTAAGTCATACACACAACCATTGAATTGTTTTAGGATCCCATTGAAGGCAATTTTAAATGCAGGTTTTCCAGTATTGGAAAATAAAACCGGGGTATTGATTTTCGATTAGCAGATAAGATTGTGCAAATAAAACAGAGATTGCAGGGGTATAATCAAGGATTTACAATGCAGATTTGGGTCGTTCCTAAAATTCCCTATTGATGGAACTGTTTTGAAATATTGGTGACCTCGATTCTTTGGTGAATTGAGTGAAGTTAAGACAACAATGTAGGTGTGTAATCCTAGGGAGGTGCGGCGATAAGAAGAAGCATCACTTTCGCTGCTTTGAAAGCTGCAAAAGCGCTTATCGGCGACTGTGTAGCGACAACATGTCTAAAATTACATGGTAATCTTATACGAAGGCGTCGGATTTGTTTTGTCTCGTTCAGTTGCACAACCCTCTTTACCCCACAATCTTCTTGTCGTCTTTTCCCCTAGATCCCACCCCAGGAGGAAGAAATGCATAGTAAAAGCGTTTTGTTTGCACTAAACAAGACGGAGATGTAATTGTTATGTACTTAAGTTTCGTCTTTTTTTAGAATTTACAATTGGAAAACTTGAAAGTGAGCTACACTGTAGATAATAACAGTGAAACTATCAAATATTCATATTTTATACCCTTCATATAAAAACAATTTGAATACAGTTGTTACATTGGCAGCAGCTGTGTCGCCGACTGTCAGACGTTTCATAGATTGAATATGTTTTATTTAAGCTATTATTCCTTTTATCTCCTGAATTCAGTCTGGCTCCATGCACGTCTATTGAAAAATCATTGCCAAGAGTTTACATATTCATGAGATCCAATTTTATTGTTCTTGAATTGTCGAAACATTGATCTTCAAATTACAATGTGCTATTAGTCGAGGAGCCAGCAGCAACTTATGTTCCCTGATCGGAATTACGACCAAATTGTTTGTGAATCAATCGGAAATATTGTGGTCAATAGGATACCAGACTTTATAAATCCTGAATTCTGCCCAGTGTCCAAAAAAGACCACTTCCGATAGATTTCTTCGAAGTCAACTTCCCTGATAGAACTTACGATTGAAATTAGTACCCATCGATTCAGAAGATTGAGTACGGTAAGATAGAAGCCACCTCAAAGTGTAACTAATTATTTTAATCGATTCCCCAATCGGTTTTTTTTTAATTGAAGCTAGAATCTCTCTGAATACAGAAAAATCGGGGTTGTCGTATCCTGTACTGTCCAAGACGGCGGAAGCCACCCTCAAGATCAACCGATTTTAGGTCCCAATTTCGAACTGTACTTCCCTCATTGAACACACGATTTCTTTCTTAATTGTAGATCAAACCTTCCTGCCCACAAAAAAATCGCAGTACCGCTTCCCATTAGTTTGGCAGCCACCCCTAAAGTCACCCGATTTTCAGGTCCTAATTTCAAACGCATGTATACTTCCCTCATCGGACATACGATTTTTTTATAAATTGTAGCTCGAACACCTTCCTAATCATAAAAAAAAGTTTGCTCACAAAACATTATAAGTTAAAATTGAGGGCATAATTTGCTGGCAGAACATTTTGCAATCAAAGCTATAGTGACAGTCACGCTTTTTTACTTCCTTGACCTATATAATATTGCAATGTTTATTGCTTGAAGAATTATAGTTCGTAATTAAATAAAAGTCACTATTTAATAATTTAAAATGAAATAAAAGCTTTATTCTTCTGATGTCACTAACAACACTATATTATTTAATTATCACTAAGTACTAACTTAAACAAAGTCGCAGATATTCATATTTAACTATTTATATACACTGATCACTTCACTTCTTCATATTCACTGCTCTAGCGTCACTATTACACTACTTTATATCTCAAGTCTTTAGTTTGCCTTTATATAGAAATATACATTTCTCGAATGTTCTACTTCTGGAATTTTCTACTTCTGGAATATTGCTAGAGGCTTCCATCGGAAGGGAGGATGTGATGCGACGTGGCGCGACGTAACGAGGACGAAAAGCTCCACCCATACAAGGTCGTCTTTACGAGCTTCCCCACTCTCGCACGTTACAATATGGACAGTATTTTAATCGTGATGAATTTTCACGTTTTAGACCCTGTCTATGTGAAAGCGCAATAACTTGAGAGCATGTACGAAATCAGTGGTACCAAAATTTTATTGATGGAGCCTTTTAGTTTTTGAGTTTATTTTATGAATGGTAGTATTTATTATAAAATATAAAATAACTGGAATTGATCCTTGAATAATTTGGAACAACATTTAAATTATTAGCGGTCCATTTGTCATTATTAAAATTTGAATTATTGTAAAATCCTTACTAATATTATAAATGCGAAAGTCACTCTGTCTGTCTTTCTGTTACGCTTTTACGCCTAAACAACCCTACCGTTTTTGATGAAATTTGATGCAAAGATAAACTATAGCTTGGGAAAGGACATAGGCTACCTTTTATTGCGAGGGGGTTAAAATAGGGGATGATAGTATGTATGGAGCTTCGTCATTTTCGAGGATAAAACCATGAAATTTTGTATTCAGGCATCAGGCACTTGATAATAAGTGAACAAACATTTCTCTCAGCGTTTTTGTGATTTCGACCTACATGGGGATGAAATAGGAGATTAAAGTTCGCATTGAAATCCAAGCGCCTGCGCTGCACGGCCTGGTGGGAGAAATATAACTGAATGTGGCTACCCGAACGGCCAGTCACGTTAGGGCAGGCGAGAGCGAATATTAAAAATGAATGAGTTGTTTCGTAATCCATAGTTCTTCTAACTTTTTACTTTGATTAAATTTATAAGTAAAATGAATTTTAAATAGTTATAGCGGTTAATATGATATTATAAATGCGAAAGTCATTCTGTCTGTCCATCTGTTACGTTTTCATGCCTGAACCACTCAACCGTTTTTGATGAAATTTGGTACAGAGATAGACTGGAGCTTGAAAAAAGACATAAGTCACCTTTTATTGCGAGGAGTTGAAATGAGGGATGACGGTATGTATGGAGCTTCGTTATTTTCGAAGATAAAACCATGAGATTCTGTATTCAGGCATCAGGCACTTGATAATAAGTAAACAAACATTTCTTTCAGCGATTTTGTGATTTCGACCTACATGGAGATGAAATAGGAGATGGAAGTTAGTATTGGAATCTAAGTGCCTGCGCAAACAGTGTGTATGTTTATTATTTGCAAAATAAGTATCCTAAAAAATTGAAAATGCTGCCCAAAATAACTATTCCCCGCGAACGAAGTCGCGGCAAAAGCTAGTTAGTTATATTTTTCTTGAGCAAAGATATAATGAGAAATTAGAATTATTAGTACCCATATTTGGATATCAAACGTTCGTCAATATTTTCAAAATAAGTAATTTGGTTTTATCGCGTTTCGCATCAAATCAATAATTCTAGTAGAAGTGTCAAAAAGAATATTTCAACGATTGTCAATTAACAAGTTTTTTAAATGATGTCTAGTTTGGTATCAATTTAAAACCTTTGGAGAGATAAGCTTAGTAGAAATATATAATAAATAATCAGTGGAATCTAGTTTCATCAAGACAAGATCTCTTCTTTTGATGATCATTTTCTGTCTTATCTTGATTTCCAAGATAAAAAAATAAAAATTTCTTGTCTTGCCCATTTTTTGTCTTGTTTCAAGAATTCTTGATCTTGACATTTTGGAGGAATTCCCTTTTACTATCGCTTTATCCAATCCGAACACTCAGTTAAGCGTTTACCCTCCCTGTTAAGTAGGTTTTGAATCCATTCACGCAATGTTTTATAAGATTGCCACCAATAAAAATAAATAGAGAATCTGTCATTATCATGTTTCAATCAGTATTTGCAATTATTATTTATTTATTATTATGAAATAGCAATGGTACTAAGAGTTAACAGCTTTCTTAGAGTATTGAGGAATCTACCAATATATTTCTATTCTACATGAACGATTCATTCACCGGAAACTGAAGACTTATGCTTTCGATATGTATGAAATATTTGCTTTGAAAATCATAGTCACAGATACGTTTTACTTTCTCGAGCTATATGTAATAGGAAAAGTATTGATATCGTGATTTTTTTACAGTTCGAGATTCTGATGAATTGCCACAGTTTAGACCCTACTGAACCCAAAAAACATAGGCTCAAATGAAATCGGTCGGCCTGTCTGTCTGAAAATATAATCATTTTATATTTGAATTTTTTATTAAAAAGCTAGTTTTAAATTTGTAAATGAGCCCTTTTAACAATGACAGCGGTCACTCTGAAAATGACACTGTCACTTTGATAATGACGCTGTCACTTTGATAATGACAACTGTCAGTTGGACAATGACAAATGTCCCTCTGAAAGTTGGTGTGACACTCTAAATTCATGAAATAGTGATGAAACTGGCCATGAAATTTATTGTTCGGAAAAAAACTATGATGGCCACAGCAGATTTCAATATTTCAATAATAGATTAATAAATATGCAGATTTGAAAAATTATTGTCAAGATAGGTATCAAGATTGTTTGACAAGAAGTCTTAAATCTTGATGACACTCTTATGTCTTGTCTTGGGAAATAAAAAATACTTCTTGTTTTGGTCTTGTCTTGATTTCAGGACAAGATCAATATTATTTCATGATCCTTGTGAAAAACTAGTGGAATCCAAGTTACCATATTTAAATTAGACTTCCGGCGATAAAATGTCAAAACTGTAGGTTTCAATGAATTGGAGACTCCGAAAATATATAAGAAACGACTCTTCATTTCAAAAAATTCTTATTTTATGTAAGGACAAAATATAACCGCCATCTGTCACTTTAAGAATGACAGCTGACACTTTGAAATATGCAATCAATTGATGCGACATTCGAAATTTATGAGACAGCGGTGAAACCGGCCATGAAATTTATGGTCGAGGAAGTACTGTGTGGCCACAGCAGATTTTTATGATAAAAAAAAACGTACTTTAGATGAGGAAAGTACAGCTGCGCGAAAATTTGGGACCTAAAAATCGGATAACTTCAAGAGGGGGCTACCGTTCTCCCGGACAGGGCAGAAAACTGCACTCCGATTTTTTCGTATTCAGAAAGGTTCAAGCTTCAATTGAAAAATGAGAGAGGTACAATTAGGGGTGACAGGTAGAGAGACGATATCCTGATTCTTTCCTGTTCAGGACCATCAATTTCATAGCCAGTTTCATCGCTGTTTCCATAAACATAGAGTGTCGCTTCAATTAGCCTTTTTTCCTCGGGAGATTTAAAAAAAGATTCACCAGAGTATCACCGATGTTTTGATTTCCCTATTGCCAGTAATGACAAAAGTACTTTATTAAAATAGAATTAACGGAAGACGATGTACTTAGAGAAAAAATTGTTACGTTGCCTTACATAGCTGATATAATGGCTAAAATTGGAAACCTTACACATAAATATGACATTAAAACCACTATGCTTTCAGCTTAAAAATTCGAATTTTTATTGATAATGTTGAAGACAGATTTCTTCTACAGTATCCAGGTATTTACAAGATTCCGTGTCAGTGTGGCAAAGTATATTGTAACGAATTCAAGTCTATAAATTAGTCATTTCGGCTTTACTGGTGCTTAGAATTATTGTGGAAATATTTTACATCAAGAAATAGAAGCGAATATATTTGTTTTCTAGAAAATTGCTGGTACATTCTAGCAATTTCTAGAAAACCCTGGATATTTGCGGGAAAAAAGGAGTAGGGAGAGATCCACTGTATATATATGTGACTGACTCAACGAGGAGATTATTGATTTTGGCTCAGATACCTTATAATATGAACTGCTAGTGGTTGAAATAAATTGTGTTATTTAGAATAAATCAATATTGACATAAATAATCAAAGTTAAGTTATAGTGTAGTGTAATAATCTTTAGTATAAATTAGAATTATTTATTATAAATAGTGTTAGTTATCTAATTTATTCTTTTAATAAATCATAAAAATAAATAGTAGTTTGAGTGAGTAAAAAGTCTTAGGAATTCAGTCAATATTTATGTTTTAATTTCTTTCCTACTTTACAGTTTCGGCTGTACCTCAGCCATCTTCAGCCGAAACTGTAAAGTAGGAAAGAAATTAAAACATAAATATTGACTGAATTCCCAAGACATTTTACTTACTCAAATTCACTCATCTAGTCAGCTTCATCAATTTTATCTAATAAATAGTAGTATTTAGTAACTTTTGCTCCCTAAATTAAAATAAATAACGTTATAATATATTGGACAGACTCAAAGGACTGCAGAAACGTTATAGAAAACGTATTCTCGTCATATAAAATTGAATCACGTGGAAAAGTCTGCGGTTGCTGGACATGCCATTCAAGACTTACATGGTATTGAGTTCGAGAATACTAAGTTTGTGGCAAAAGTAAATAATTGGTTCAAGAGACTAATAAGAAAAGCAGTAGAAATAAAAAAATCACCGAATGATATGAATTTGAATCCTGGGTATGAGCTTAATCGATCAACCGCTGCATGTGCCAGAAAGCTTAATTGTTGCCAAGTTAATTTGAATCCCAACTTAGATAGGTAATAAGAGTGAATACAGATCCAGAGAAGCCGTTAAATATTTCATGACCTAGCTGATATTCGAACTCACGACTTCTGCGTCCAGAGGCTAGCACTCTACCACTAGGCACTAGGCACTCTTTATTGTCAGAACGTTTTGTTTCTAATTATTTTTATACATAACTTTTCTTAATAAAATATATTTATTAAATATAAAATTTTGGTCAAGAAAAATCATGATCACAATACTTCTTCAATTATAATTATAAAAGAAAGTAGAAATTCGTAAGTTTTTTCTTAGAATACTTGACCTTCTCTATCGATTGGTACTTGTTTCAAACGTAACTCCTATCAGGAAACATGGTCCTGAAAAAAATTACTGGAAGTGGACTTTTTTGCGACTCTTTTGATAGAGACCAGGATTTATAAAGTCTGGCACCCTAGGGACCACTATATTCCCGATCGATTCGTATACAATTTGACCGTAAGTTCGATCAGGGAACATGAGGTGGACTATATTATCATTTATATGATTTTAACAAAATTACGTGAACTATTGGGGTATACCAACAGCAACTAATTCTTTCATTTACCAGGAGTAATTTGCAATGTAGCTTCGCCATCAAAAACAATCACTATCTGTGTGTAAACATGCTTACTTGATGCTTCTCCCTTCAATATTGCTATTTCCAATTTTGAAGGCAATTCCCCGTTCCATTCAACATATTTTAGATGAGTTCCGTGCGCAAGGAAAGATGTATTTCATCCTCCATCCAGCAATTTGTTTTTATTTTGTTATTCTAGGTAATATAGAAATGGTCCGACTCTGCGGAATAGCTTTTAAACTTAGTTTCTGAAACTTTTGTTGTTAATTCAGCCTTTATTTATTCCTGCAATCTCTTAAATGATTTTTTTGTTGGAAATCTTTTAGCTGGAATTATTGTAATGTATGGCAGTCGCATTCATTTGTTTCCGTCATATCCAAATCCTCCTGATACGTTCAAAGCAGTCTTTTGTGATATTTGCATGCACCAGTTTCCTTGAAGATATTTGTTTTTGTCTCCCGTAAAAGATATGAAGCTGTTCTAAAATGATTTTCCAGCCATTTGGTTTTAAATCAGGAATATAGTCATGTGATGTATGGTACGATTTTTCAATATTGTAAAGCTGGGCGCTTTGCATATTTATGACAGTTTGAAAACTAAACGTACATGGCGCTTCCTTCACGCATGATTTATTTAAATTGCGTTTATTCATCAATTTATTTGTCAATTCCAATTATATACAAATATTTTGTTATTGACGGTAGGAAACAGTTCACAAATCAAAAGTTAGAAGTATTACAGGATGATAGAAGGCTGGAAATAGTAGAAACATCAAAGATAAATGATTGAGTTCACTTTAAACACCTGAAGGATTTTCTCGTGCCGCAATGTAGAAACCCACAGCATACTGAAAAGAATTCAAATAAAATATTCAACTTTGCTTAGTGTTCTTGTTATAAAACAATTCAATTACAAAGTTGTAACATTCACTAAAGTTAAACTAAACTATGACAAGAGCATCAAAGGACATTCTTGTAATATGTCCTGCCCCAATTTCCTTGCTTTAAGGTCTAGTAAGCCTAATCAAGCCCCATAGTGTACAACAAACAGCGGAGGCGCCTGCATCCTTATTTATCATACGGGGGTCGCTGTAAACTCGGGGTTAATTAATTGTAACTGTAATGAGTCTTTCAGACATAAATTAGGACATGTTTACGTTCATTAAATGATAATTATGGATTTAATTGACGTATCAGAGACGGCCAATGATTTATAACCAGACGCGCTTATTATGATGCACTTCAATAAATCGCAACCAGTCTAACAATTTTGTTCTGCAGTTTGCGACGCATCAAAATATCAAGCAATTACATTTAGAACAATAACAGTGAAGTTTATCGTGTGATACGACTGCTGAAGCAATTTAGCTAAACAAACCAGTTAGCAGTTAGATGACAATAAATAAAACTAGTTACATGCCCAGTTAGTAGAACAAGCTATACACGAGCTTAACTTTAATTACAATCCACGATGCACCACGGCATTATTTTTATATCCAACTCATTTCTTTTTCGTATTCAAAGACATCAATAAAAGTGAGAGCTTGCAAATTACGTACACAATACAGCACTTTGGCGCATGCAAGTGCGAAAAAGCTTTATGTATTCATTATGCTTTCCACGGTCATTTCTTCTGACTTCCGGGACAATAGCCAAAAAGCCGAGACGGTGGCTCCCTTCGCCCCAAATGTACTTACTTATTATGGACAACATTTGCATGTCAAACGTGATTTGCTGAGCTACATCAATGGAGAGCAAAGTAAATTATACCGGGCGAAATGAACAAGAGGAATTTGCCTTCAAATGAGGATGATATTGCAACAATAATTTTTGACATAATATTTACTCACTCCTGTACTGCAAGCAAAAAAGAGCAGTACATCTACTAGTCCGTGAGACAAGGCGTAAATTTTTCTTTGATTACCGCTCACTTGAAACTTCGTGAAGACTTCATTGTGATGAGTCCGACAGCTTTTACATTTGACGAAATTCTTGACTTGGGGCGTTTTTCAGCAAGGGCTAATTGAGCATGTCAATTTCATGAAGCCTTATAAATGTATTACCGTCATATTGATGTTTACACTGATCGAAAGATTTTTTGATTATAAAATGAAAAATAATATTGTCCGACATGAATATTGGGGGCTAGCGGTGAGTCCGACAAGCCGCACTTGTCACAAGTACGTTGGTATGAAAACGGATTACCGCTAGTCTGAGACTTTGAGGACGTGTCCAATTATTTTTTTCTAAAATTTGGTCAATTTGTCCGACAAATTTTCGGGGGCGTTTTCTCAGTCCGACACTAAAAACGTGTCAGGATTATAATAGCTTCACTATCAATGACCGCTTGTCGTACCAAAACAGTCATAATTTGAAAACATATTATCTGTCCAAAAAACATATTGTCCGACAGAAATATTGGTTCTTATCGGCAGTTCGACAAGAAAACGCTCGCACATATATAATTCAGTTTTTGACGTATTTAATATCAAGAGATAAATAATGGACGTTGTTTATAAGCTAGTGATGAATAATTAATTAACAAAATAATTGAAAAAAAGTAAACTAGAAAATAGGAAAAGAAATATATTATTATGTCACTAAGTTAGAACGTTACTCACTTTAATCTTCCATCCCCGGGGGTTCCAAGTAGAATTAATTTGGTATTCGATGCTTCATCCGAATCCAAAATTAGGATTAGTGGTTCCCATTCGAGATTTTAAAGTGACTTTCTCCCCCGACTATAGGAAGAGAAGCGAAATCTTTGAAATTTTTCATCAACCATTTTCCCATTCGGTGCATATTTCTCCAGATATACTTCAAATATGCCATATCTCACATTCTCCACACAGACTTCAACTAAGCCAAGTTTCACATCACCTCGTGTGCGCGGTACAAAGTTTATTCTCCACGTCGTAAAATTAAAATGGGACACCTGTATATACTTTCAGCTTTTTGCACTCGATCATAAAAACTTCAAGTATGCCAAATATCAAATTTTGTCGTGCGTGCAACATACTTGAAAAGGGGTACAAAGCTTCTTCTTCACGTATTAATATATAGATTAAAATGGAACACCTGTATATAATTTTCGCTTTCTGCACATCTTCTCCGTATAAATTTTGAGTATGCCAAATCTCACACTTCTTCGTGCATGCAATATGCTTGAAAAGAGGTCGAAAGTTTGCTCTTGACGTATTAATATATAGATTTCACAGTTGAAGGTGAATTTGAATGATATTTGAGATGATTATCACAGTATACTGTCTTCATATCACACATTTGATTCCAAAATAATATCAATATATTGGTGCACAAGCCTTCTTTAAATATTTATAATTAATAATCATACTGACTTGATATGCATTTCATATATGTATATGCCTATGGACGCAGCCGCATTCGTACCACATATTTTTGCTTTTTCTGAAGTATTGCCCCACTTAAATTGTCGAATCTGTATACAGTAATATTCTAGACACTATTTGAATGGAGAATAAAAAACATAGGTATGAGCGGTCATTGATGAAGGAACTGTTATAATCTTGACACGTTTTCAGTGTCGGACTGAGAAAACGCCCCCGAAAATTTGTCGGACAAATTGACCAAATTTTAGAGAAAAAATAATTGAACACGTCCTCAAAGTCTCAGACTAGCGGTAATCCGTTTTCATACCAACGTACTTGTGACAAGTGCGGCTTGTCGGACTCACCGCTGACCCCAATATTCATGTCGGACAATATTATTTTTCATTTTATAATCAAAAAATCTTTCGATTAGTGTTAACATCAATATGACGGTAATACGTTTTTAAGGCTTCATGAAATTGACATGTTCAATTAGCCCTCGCTGTAAAACGCCCCCAAATCAAGAATTTCGTCAAATGTAAAAGCTATCGGGCTCATCACAATGAAGTCACTCACGAAGTTTCAAGTGAGCGGTAATCAAAGAAAATGTATGCCCTGTCTCACGGACTATACCATGAAGGCGGTTATGCAAATAACACAACTGGAAACTTCATGCACTCGTTATACTTTTAATTGATAGTTCTGATCATAACAAACAGATTTAATGGGTAAAACATTAATTTTATTTGTTTTGATTATAAAGAGCAACCAATTGATGCTCCACAATTTTTTATGAGAGAGTGAGTAATTCGAATCTGTAATTAATTCATCTAAATCAACATTTGAATTAATGTGCATTTAGGCACTTTTAGAATTTATTACAGTTGATTCATTTGACATGATTATGTTAATAACCACGAATTTCAAATGAATTATGTTACTGTAAATCAAAATATCCCAGATACATTTCGAATTAAATTCACTATCGCTAATTGGTTTAATTAGATTTTTGGATGATTTAATAACTCTCCCTAGATTCCAATTAGTAAATATGATTCAAATAAGCATATATACAAAAATACAAATATTTGAAGTTTGTACGTGAGGTTATGTCACTTGTTGCAAGCTAATTTCTCTATTTTAATTTCAGCTGGCAATATTTTTCAATTCAGTGCACAATTTGCGCTAGAACGCACTAAATTATATGCAATGCACGTTTTATACTAAAGAGATGGACAAAACGAAAATAAATGGGATTTGCACAGCAAAAATATTTCATTTTTTGCAGCCAGATTTTTAAGTGTATATTTCTATTCCAAAGTAAATATTATGAATTGTAGCACGAATTTTTGATAAAAATCTATTTGGAACTGCTTTAAAATTAATTAATTATAGTATCAAGGATAACTCTAAAGATATTGGAATATTTCAATGTGTCCGCAACCAGTACTACAGAACTGTTGGCCTGGTAACCTTCCAGAAGAACTTATTCTGCCAGTTTTTAAAACAGTTTGACTTTTTTTGAGCTATCTATTATTTTTAGAAATAAATTACAAGCTGGAACGTATTCTTCTTGAAAAAATAATTTTATGGCCAGTTTTATTGCTGTTTCATAAGTTTAGAGTGTCGTATCAATTAATTACATATTTCAAAGTAACAGCTGTCATTGTCAAAGTGACAGATGGCGGTCATATGAAATCATTATTTTATTTTACAATGGCCATAACTTGGCATAATCTGATTAAGCTGTGAAAAACAATTAACAATCGAAATAGAGGGAAGCTTATTGCACGGGACGAAGTCGAGGGCAATACTCAACTAAGGGAATAGACACTAAAGCCCTGTGTTATTTACGCTATTTTTCGCATTACCGTATTATATTGAATCACAATAGTCTAAAAGCAGATTATTCAATCGTATAATTTTGACAAATACAAACTTGATACAAAAAAGTTGAGTGAATTCATTATAGTGTGACGAAGCTAGTTTCTCTCGTTCGTCCCTAAAAAGTGTGCATTTCCAGAAACCCGAGCATTTATAATATTTCTGTGGTAACGTGCGAGAGTGTGGATGTTCGTAAACGTGGGGTAGGCATGGGCCTGAACTTATCTCGGCGGGGCCTTTCATCCTCGTTGTATCGCGCCGCACCGCACCACATCACCACGCCCGATGGAAGCCTCCAGCAAATATTCCCGAAATGTGGTAGAACATTCGAGAAATGGACATTTCTATACATAAAGGCAACCAAACGATTTGAGGGGAATAGTGTGATGGTGAATCTAGAGCAGTGAATATCAAACAGTGAAGTGATCAGTGTAAATAAATAGTTAAAGATAAATATCCGCGGCTTTGTTAAGGATAGTAGTGAGTGATAAATAAATTATATAGTATTGTTTAGTAATATCCAAAGAATAAAACTTTAATTTCATTTTGATCTGATTATAAACTATTTCCTTTCGAGCAATAAACATAACACTGTGAATCATTTCTGATGCTCGCGCTGTAGTCATAACCTACAAACAATAATGGGTTGAAACAATTACTGGAAGAAAATAAACTTACTTTCGTGATATACTTCACTGAGTGTTAATTACGTATTAGAATAACTATTAATGCCATAATTATGTGTTCTAAATGAGTTACAGTTGTAATTGTTGAACATCTATCAAATTTCATACCTCTCATATTATATAGAGGTGCAACTGCGCTATACTTTTGTAATAAGAAATGGCGCTGGTAACATTTGTTGGTGCTATATATATATATATATATATATATATATATATATATATATATATATATATATATATATATATATATATATATATATATATATATATATATATATATATATATATATATATATATATATATATATATATATATATATATATATATATCTATATATATATATATATATATATATATATATATATATATATATATATATATATATATATATATATTCAATTGGTAGGCTTGAATTTTAAATTTCAATTCAAGAGTTGCAATAATACTTCAGGTATGCACTCTTCACTTTTCTGAGTCTATGATGCTAGATGATGGAAGCACCTCTTTGTGAGCGCTATATTATCTAATTAATTACA
Source organism: Dromius quadrimaculatus (assembly GCA_963989225.1). Classification (NCBI taxonomy): domain Eukaryota; kingdom Metazoa; phylum Arthropoda; class Insecta; order Coleoptera; family Carabidae; genus Dromius; species Dromius quadrimaculatus. The sequence continues at coordinate 9,615,406 of OZ022329.1, forward strand.
AACGCTTGGTAGGTGTTCAAAACGAGACTAAAATTTCATGAGATTTGTGTTTCATGAGAAATTTATCTCAGATTTTTTTCCATAGATAATATGAAATATTTCTGTGAAACATTCGAGCTAAGAAATTTTTCTCTCTAGACAAGGTGTCTCTGAATGCACTGTTTCGCAGTACAATGTTCTACAATTAGGAGGAAATAAAAATTTGTACTGTGGATTGATTTTATAAGATTTCAATCAAAAGTGCCAGAAGAAAGACTGCAGTTTGTTATCATTACCTTGCCATTGAGTCCCGTACAGAAACGAAAAGGTCTCACAGATATTAGGTTAAAGATGGGATTAAAAAGAGAGAAAACAACAATATAATAAAAACATTACTACAGAACTAAAACAGGAAGATCACTATGTATTGTCATGGCTCTTGTTCAGTTTCTTTTCAAATCTTTTTTAGCGCATTTTTTGGAAAAAAGCGCTATTATATTCACTTTGGCTGTCTGGCTGGCTGGCTGGCTGGCTGGCGTGACGCTGTATTCTCAGCAACTATACTATTTACAGACTTGAAACTGGTACTAAATAAAAGCTGCTGTTTCGTAGGTTTGCACAAATTGCTCTAATTCAAGCTCAGTGATTGTGGAAGATTAAATTATTCAATTACTTGTTTCAAGTGAAACAATGCCCATAGATATATATGACATTAAAGATATGGCAACCAAAATTTATTAAAGTAGATAAAACTTTAGTTACAACTTTCGCCGCGGGTGTCACTATTATTATGTACAGTTGTCAAATCTGTCCGTGACTCATTCAATGACTTATTAGAATGAATTATTATTATTGGATGAAAATTTGTTTACTTTTGGTGTATTTTTCTCATATTGCTTTGATAAAGATCAAATTATCATTTTAAGGTACAGCACTTGACCTCCCGTCAGCCAATAACTAAACAATGAAGATTAAAAGGTATTTTTGAGTTTGTACATGCATAAATTATGTACCTATCAAATAGTCAACTTGAAACTAGTACTAAATGGAAGCTGCTGTTTCGTAAGTTTGCTCAAACTGCTTGATTTCAAGCTCAGTAATTGTGAGAGATTGTAATTTGCGAAATCTCTGAAGTGACAAGCATTTATGAGCTGTCAAAAATGCGCTTTCATCATCAAGATGATTCTTCCATTTTCTTACTTATAACCAAAAAAACAAATGATCTCATGACACAACAGCAAAACTCACATGCAGCGAGTGGAATAAATGTATCATGCGAGATTCTCAATATATCATGTATACACGTTGAAACCTGTTCCAGAAATAAAACTCTCATTACACATTGGTTCACGAGATTATCTCTAATATATCTCGTATCTCAGACCTGTTTCCACAATGAAGTTGAAGTTTTCCTCGGATTTTTATCTCATGAGACAAAAATCTCATGGGATATTCTCATTGTGGATTCGTAGATGAAATTAGATTTTTCAGATTAATCTTTCTTCTTTCAAATGTGGACTGGTTGTATACCAAAAATAATTAAATTCATTACACCGCCATCTCTCTTAAAACCGATTTCTGTAATTAAATAATCGTCTTGATAGTCAATATGTTGTAATTAATGTTTTGTTTATGTTTTATTCCTTTTTATTCAATTTAAATTAAATCATAAATTTAATTCCGTAGTTTTATTTCGGGAAAAATATTTCTACCTTTCAGCACCGGACTAGGGCGCGTAGGCAGAACGCGGTTTTAAATTCAGGTCTGAGTCTATCTTATATATAACCATGAATTTGAACTTAAGTCCCTGAAATGAGCAATTCGTTTTTTACTCCCGAGAGTGCGGAAAAATCATTTTAGATTTTTACTAGCTTCTAAGCTTATCTCCCCGAGAGCTTCAAATTGATACCAATCTAGACATTATTTGAATAGTTTGTAAAAAAAACAATTGACAATCGTTTAAACATCATTTTTGACACTTTACTAGAATTATTTCCGCAAAAACTCTAATTTAATATCAAACACGATAGAATTAAATTATTCATCCAGAAAAAAATACAATTGACGAACATTTGCATTTGATGTCCAAGTATGAGTAATAATAATTTCAATTTCACATTATAATTTTTATTATTTCTTTTCTTCGTAATTTCAATTATAGCAAATTAACTGCTAATAGATCAACATTTTTTAAAATGGTTTTGTGGGCTTAGTATGGTCCAAATTGTAAAGATTCATCATAATCTCGAGTCGTCAAAAAATCACAATACTTCCCTTATTATATTAGGTCGGGAAAGTGTAAATTTAAGTTTTGAGAAAGGTGAAGCGCTGAAAAGGAACTATTATCTAAATTGGTGCTGATTTTCATGCGTCTGCAACCTGCACAACAAGATTGCTAAGCTGGTAAGCAAGTTTCAATTTGGGATAACATTCAAAATAATAAGAGTTTTGAGGGAAGCTGAAAACTGTTACTTTACATGTAAATGTACAAGAAGGGAAAAATTCAATTTAACAACTTATTTATAATGAAAAAAGTATTTTGGGAGGAATATACGAATGTCTGTCTTGTCATATTTCACACAAAAATTCGTCTCGAATATTTCCCGTTATACTATTGGGAGAAATAACATCATTCGAAACGAATACAAGTTGTTTTATTTGTTTTTCGCTATTTCATCTGCAAGACAACGAACATATCTTCTCTTTTTAGCTCTGGAAGACGAAGCAAGAATCCTTTTACTGTTCCACGTTTTATTTATATTTTGATCAAGAATCCAGGGCTTGTTTCATGTTATTTTCAAAATAAACTAAGCATATTTCATGAAGAAATATTACCAAAAACACAGTTTCAGGAGTCTGAAGTATCACAATACAATTAAATTTGAAAGCACAATTGGTACAGCCTTTGAGGCAGCAAATTAATTATATCCTTGTTGAAACTAACATTTAATTAATTTAATATTAAATTTTCGTTCCTTCATGGTTTTCAACACACTTATTCCACTTTGCAGTAGTACGTTGTAATTTCTCGTTATGTAAAAATGCTTTTGTATGTATTTCATGCGAAATATACATATTAACCTTTTCAAAAGCTCAAAAATATGTTGATTCCCGAGTGTGAAGCTACTAATATACTAATTGCAGGGGAAAATAAATGTTAGTACTTCCAAGAAAGTATAATACCTCCTTGAATCTTCCTTCACGAAGAACTATAATAAAGTATGCTTAGTTGAGTTGCAAAATTACGTTTTCATATGAGGCTGTGGATTTGAGGATTACAAGAGCTTGCGAGATAATGTCACCGCATATCTAGCTCTCCTAGTTCGTGGTTATATAAAACTGAGCAAACGGGTCTCTACATGCATTATTGCACACTAAAATGCACGCCATATACTAAAGAGGATTTCACTGTGACATTAAGTTAGATGTCACACATGTCAAATTACGCCAAAGCAGAAAATAAGTTTTTAATCACAATTTTGTTGAAGATATTCAAATGTATTCCAATTTAGTTTTGCAATTGCAATAACGTGTGATGAATATATGTACATGCAAATTAATTACAACTGATTTAATCAAAGTTGTGTAATATAACCAGAACAGCAAACAGAACGGAACGGCAACCATCTCAAACTTTATAATTCAAATTGATACATAACAGCATTGTTATCTATATCAGAATCAGAGGTCCACTAACAAAGTTATCCCTTCTAATTTAAGTTGCTCTCTGCTGTTTCATTGTTCTAACATTGCTGGATTTACATCAGTAAATATCAACAAATTCATGAGCGCTCCTTACGAAATCCCTAGCTAATACCTTTTCAATTTGACAATTCTTAAACAAACCTCAACTCAAACAACTTCTCAATTAGGATCTAATTTTCAGTGAGAAGTTTTCCAAATTTGGATGAATACAAAGAAAAAATCTTCAGTGCTAAGTTCAATTTAGCACCATCACTAAGTTTCATCTTTTATACTTAAAATCTTTGATTATTATTTTATTTTGTATTTCTGCCATCTATGAAGGCTACCAACATATCAGATCTTCCTTCCCCCAACTCTCGGAAGGAAAAAGAAATCATTAAGTTGTTTCTTCAACCATTTTCCCATTCGGTGCATATTTTTTGATTTATTTCAGTAAAAAATATTATCATTTTCAGCGGTAAATTAAAATTGAACACCCTGTATATAATTGAAGCTTTTTGCACTTCTTCTCCACATAAACTTCAAGTATGTCAAATCTCACATTTCTTCATGCGCATGGTACAAAGTTTTCTCTCCACGAAATATTGAAATAGGACACCTGTATATAATTTTAGCTCCCAGCACTTTTTCTCCACATGAACTTCAAGTATGCCATATCTCACATTCCTTCGTGCGCGTTACAAAATTCTCTTCACATAGAATTAAAATAGGATACCTGTATATACTTTTAGCTTTCTGCACTCCTTCTCCATATAAACTTCAGGTATGCCAAATCTCACATTTCTTTATGCGCGCAATACAAAGTTTTATCTTCACGTAAAATTAAAATTGGACACTGTAAATAATTTTGGCTTTCTGCACTTCCTTCTCCACTCAGACTGCAAGTATGCCAAGTATCACAATATTTCGTGTTCGTGCGCGCGGTACTAAGTTTTCTCTTTACGTAAAATTGAAATAGGATCCTATATATGCTTTTGCGTTTCTGCGCTCTCCCATATAAACTTCAAGTATGCCAAATGTCACACTCAATCATACGCGCAGTACAAATTCTCCTCCTCGCATAAAATTAAAATTGGATATCTGTACTGTATACAGTTTTGGCTTTCTGCACTTCCTTCTCCACACAGATTTCAAGTAAGCCAAGTTTTACATTACCTCGTGAGCGCAGTACAAAGTATTCTCTTTACGTCATGAAATTAAAATGGAGCACCTTGTATATACTTCCAGCTTTCTGATGCATTCTTTCATATAAACTTCAAGTATAACAAATCTCACATTCTTTCGTGAGTGCAATACGCCTAAAAAGGGGTACAAAGCTTTCTCTTCACGTATTAATATATAGATTAAAATGGGACACCCTGTGTATAATTTCTGCACATCTTCTCCACATAAAATTTGAGTATGTCAAATCTCACATACCTACGTACATGCAATATGCTCAAAAATGGGTCGAAAGTTTGCTCTTGACGTATTAATTTTAATATACAGGATGGTGACTCGAAAGACGCACCATAGCGTTTTCAATGCTATTTTTGAAACGTTCAATTATTGGCCTCCCTAATTATTTTACATCAAAAAAGTTGAATAGTTTACTGTAGAGGAAAAATTTCTGCATTTTTTGACACTAATATTTTTGATTTTAATCAATCAGGAATCAGTAAAATTACGGAAACGTTTATTGATAATTTCCTTAAAATCAGCAGTGCCATGAAATAACAAAATAAAACTATAGGCTATGTGCAAGGGGGCGGAGTTTGAACAAATATCGATGCGAGCGCTCATTGTGAGCACCATTGTAACCATTGAACTCCATTTCTCAGAATACGTCAATGAGCTGTCATTGAGTATTGTAGTTTAAAAGTGAGAATAATTGCATATAGAACATGGGAAAACGTTTGTTCTGTTTCAGGCTGTTGTTTTAAGGATAATTCAAGTGAAATATAGTTTCATAGATTTCATGTACCCAGTTATAACATGAAAAAACGAGTGAAGTGAATCAAAGCGGTAAATAGAGTATTGTCTGTCTTTCATTATTATTATCTATATAACAAATATGTTTGTAATTCAGTTGTGAAATTAGAAATATTCATTATCGATTTGGGATTCATGGATTTACCTCTATCTCTAATTTGTAAGATGTTTCAGTGATAGAAGTTTGTCAGATGCACTTCGCAATAATTTTGTTGTTAATATTGTCAGCAACATATTCTTCAACATGCTTAATATGGCAAAACTAATTTCACGCTTCTCTTCAATGCTTCTTCGGTAAAAGGGATACAGTGTTTGATAAATACAAACCCGATCTGCAAGCTCACCGGCGTCATAATTTGAGGTTATCCTGTCAATTTGGACGAATTAAGACGTTTTCTCTATAATAGGTACGTTGTCATTGAAGAAAAAAATACTCAAAATACATAATTTCAACGTACCTTTTATGCTATGTAAGTTATATTATACGCACACAGCCGAATTAAATAATATTAATACATTTAAAAAATTATAGGTATGAAACAATGATGAAATGGAGTTCAATCGTTCTCCATCGCCCGCTAGAGGCGCTAGTAGACTTCATGCACGTAGCCTATAGAGAAAACTGATATTTGTCGAGCACTATTTCGACTATAAAACCATTCCACCATATCTAGTTTTTCTTATAAATTATATATTTTAATTCAAGACACTTGATATAAAACGCTGATGACAGCAGATGACAGATATAAGCAGTAACTTTGAATGGATACATTTGTTTTTTATTTAATGGTATTGTTGAATTTAAGAAAATTGTCAATGAACATTTCTATGATTTTACTGGTTCCTAGTAGAGTAAAATTAAAAATATTAGTATCAGAAAATGCAGAAATATTTTCTCTACAATAAACTAATTAACTTTTTTGATGTAAAATAATTAGGAAAGCCAATAATTGAACATTCCAAAAATAGCTTTGAAAACGCTATGGTGCGTCCTTCGAGTCACCACCCTGTATACATATATAGATTAGTTGGCACTTAACAAAACTGTTTTCAAATTTCTATGCTCACAGGGGCTGAATCGCTTTCAAATTGATAAAAAAAAATGTTTGAAAATTTGAGCTCTTCATATCAACTCTAAGATAGTTGGCTTTCCCACCAAAGTTTCTTAAGAAAATAGGAGGCGAAAAACTTCTTTTCATAATACCTGCATTGAAACAACGCGTTTTAACGCCTGTTTTGTCAGTCGAAACAAGACAATTTCAGACAAATGCAAATATAACCCTAGAGGAGAAACAAGCTTGTTTCTGCCCGCTGAATTTGTTTCTCACATCGTTTTATCCCTGGAAGAGTCGCATTTGTTCATCGTCAATCTCTAAATGAAAATCATATAACCTTAGTAAATTTGACAGTTGTTGTGTTGGTAACTGTAAATTAAATTGCAAAGAGGATTAGTTTCAAGAAAAAAAAGTATTGATACGATAACTTTAAGTACATCACAATATCTTATTGATAAAACACAAGCAGCTACTCTCAACTTGTTACCTGCAAAATCAAAATAAAAATATTTACTTTGTTATATCAAATTTGTAATATGGAAAGTTTCAATGCAGGTATTATGAAAAATACAGTGTGTGGCACGGGGCAAAACACGATTTCAGCCGAGGGTGATGCCAGCCCTCGCTTCGCTCGGGCAAGCAACTCTCACCCTCAGCTGAAATCGTCTTTTTTCGTCCCTAGCCACACAATATACTATTACTTTGTTATGACAAATTTGTAATATGGAAAGTTGCAATGCAGGTATAATGAAAAATAGTAAAAATACAGTGTGTGGCTAGGGACGAAACAAGACGATTTCAGCAGAGGGTGAATGATGCTTGCCCGAACGAAGCGACTATTTTGCTCTTCAAAATTTCATTAGTTGGTAAAAAATAAATCTACAATAATGAAGAATAGATATTCTTGTTGATAATTTAACGCTCTACAAAAAAGTTTCATTTACGATAAATAGATTTTTTTTTTCTGTATCATTTTTTCTGAAGAAGACTTTCGGATAAGAAGTCGAAACGTCAAAATAAAAATAAATATACAGGATTAAAACCAAATAAATCTATTTATTTTAATATAATTCTGAAAGCATGTATATAGATCATTAAGTTTCATATGATTTTACGCTAAGTCTACTGGTGAAAAAGTTATTCGAGGTCAAAATTTAATTCAAATAGATTATTATCAATATCATTAAATATATTCACAAAATAAATTGTTGTGTGATGAGATACATCAAATATTGCTTGTAGGTTATTTGTAATTATCAACAAATCATATACTTACATGAATTAATCTCAAATACAATAGCCTAAAGAAATATCAAAATATGTAATGTATTCCATTATACCACTGTTTATTTTGTACAGAGCACAGAGCTTCTACAGGATGACTTCCACCGTGACACGCCGGTTGAACGGTTAGCAAACGCAACTGAGTCATATGGCGCCAAGGACGTATGGTTGAATTTCTGGAAACCCAGCAGAAATTTCTCGAAACTTCGAGAAACTCTAGACGGAGATATATAAACTAGGTCAAGCCCGAGGTCGAGCCAACTATTATTATTGGTAGTTTGGATACGGAATGGATGAGATTGAAAATAAATAGGTGAACTAGTAGAAATAAATAAGAAACAGTGGCAATAAATAGCAGACAGTGTTACTGTGTAAATAAGAGTAGGGTTAGTGTCTAGTTAAGCGTCGATTATGAGTAGATGAAAAAATTTCAACTGAAGTGCAATTCTAGTTTAGTCAAATGTTATGAGAATAGTAGGCAATCATTCAGATGCTACAGCAGACTGAAATACTAAATTTCAATACTCAACAGCTGATCGTTTCGAATTTATGAGAGGAATTCTAAAAGACTGTCAAGTAAAGTGCACTTTCGGCTTAATCGATCTCAATGAAAATAGGATATAGCATTTAGATGGTACATCATCTTAAATACTGAATACCAATACTCTACGTTCAACCGTTTTAGATTTATGCGGAAAACTCAAAAAATATTTCGAGTAGTAAAGTGCACTTTCGATACAGACGATTGCAATTAAAATGCGAGGTGCACAACTAGTTGTTACAGAAATGCCTTATACGGAATTTCAATATTCTACGACTGATTGTTTTGAATTTATGAGGAAAATTCGAAAAGTCTGTTATATAAAATGCACTTCCGGCTTAGCCGATTGGTACGAAAATATAAGATGACCATTTGAATGCTACAGCTTTTTCAAATACTGAATGTCAGTATCCTACGGCTAATCATTCTGGATTTAAGCGGAAAATTCGAAAAAAGTTACAAGTAAAATGCACTTCCGGTGCAGATGATTGCAACCATAATGCGAGATGCACATCAAGACCCTATATCACTCTTAAATACAAAATTTTAGCATTATACGCACATATGTACCGACATCAAGCCGAAAATAGTCAAAATGTAGCTCAAAACGGACAGATTCATCAAAATCTTGATATAAGAATTTTGTCGGTTTCACAATACCCTCTTGTACTTTGCACAAGTAAGTAAAAAAGTATCACAATAACTGTGAAATAAATGTCAAGTTGTGCAACATTTGAATTATAGAAAATAAGAATTGTGAATATCAATTTGTCCTACAAAAATTCAAATCTAAGAATCGGTTTTGATACTATCATCTTAGATCGGGGAGCAACTGTAGACACATAAGAAACTTCAGCAGGAAAGCGGAATTCGAGCCCTTGGGAGCATAGAAATATGAGAACACATACCTGATTTCCAATAACACCAATTGAGCAGGCGTAAAATTACCATAAATGAATCAAATTTAAAAACAATTGAACAACAAATACAAATTTTATAATACCAAATCTCAAATGGTTAAAATTATAAAAAATTACAAGAAGTATCCTTTTCCTTTAAATATTTTTTTGGAATTTTCGACTTCAAACAGTTTGAGTTAGACTTGAGGTTAGATAGTTCTATGGGAGTAAATGGGAGTATGTTTTAACATATAAACCAAATTTAACGATAAATCGATCAATAAAGTTTTTGTGGCTATCTTATACCTTCAATAAAAAAAATATATAATTTTTGTACGGCCATAACTTTAGATTACAGGTGGGAATCAGTTTTATTCTATTGTATTTATTTGAGTAAAGACCTAACAATTTAATATATCAAATTTCAGTTCAATACTCACAAAATAGGATATATTGATGAATTTATTTTATATTTTTAATTCACTGTTTACATCGTTATAACATAGTAAAAAATATCAATTATGTTTAAAAGTGCTGTAATCAAGATTAAAAAAATATTTAAAATTGAGAATAATTTTGAGCTGTCTAAACGCCGCCATTTTCGCGCGCTCTATGGATGACGTCAAATAACATGTCCAGTGACATTACAGTCTATTGTTTACTACAGCTGTTTTCGTTCTCAACTTATTTTAGTATTAAAAAAGGTCAAAAGTCAGTTTATAAGTATTGCATTGTGCCTGAATGCAAAATACTATCAGAAATGTACCTGATAAAGTCTTTTTTCCAATCCAGACAGGTTTTAAAATACGTAAGAAATGATGTAAGGTTATCAGAAGAGATGAAGTATCATAATAACTTTGACAGATCATGAATAATATTATATGTGATAAGTTTTAGCAATAAAATACAGTGTATGTATGCGGCTTCGTTTAACATTTGCTCGTTTCAAAATAAACAAAAATTATAGGTTATGTTCACTGCTCATCATATTTCGGATTGTATTTATTAAAATAGCGTACATAATGTGTTATTATTGAATAATTACTTTGCAGTGTTCACTCTTTTTATTTCAGCGGACGTAAAATTTAGATTTGAAAGAAAATAAGACGACATAAGGAATGGATCTATTCTTGACAGATTATCCGATTGTGCTTTTACAAAACCACTGTCTTAAATGATTTATAATCTCACTAGGATGCTAAAATTACACTTAAACAATAAATGAATTCACAACACACACGTTATTACTATGTTTTCTAATCAAAAGCCTGCAATGCCATACAAATGTAAGCAGTGCGTACTTGTTGGCATAGTATCTGACACATTTCGCTTTAACCAATGGTGTTACGTTTTAGAACTTTGAATTTATCTCGCTAAATTTGCACTTTAATTTATTAATTTTAAGCAATTGAAAAAATATTTATTACCAAAATGATGGTTTAGTACAAATTTCCGGCCAATAAAAATTCGGAATAAAAATATTGGAACCAAATTTAAATTTCATCCATATTCCTTATTGCGCCATTTATGAACAAAATGGTAAAATAAGCTTCTAATTTTTTTTGAAAAATTTAAAATTAGGATAAATATTATTTTATTATCTTTTAATATTACTGATTCCGAGTATTCAAACCAATTTTTGATATCTCTTCAGATTTCCGAGAAAATTGCGTTCAAAAACATCTTACGAGTAAGTGAAATATGTTGAATCAATATTCTCGTTAATTAACTCTTCCAACAAAGATTAGATGAGCGAAATCTGAAATAGGTACCCATTTTCTCATAACGTTCGAATTACACTATCATAGAACATTGTTTACATAGTAATGTTATGAATAAAATATAACTTCATCAAGTTCTGCCAATATTAGCGAAATTTTGCTTGGGGTGTATTAAAAAATGCATGTAGCGAAAATTAAGATTAATATTTCAAATAATTCAAGAGAAACTTAGTTTGCTGTGGAAATGTTCCTTTATTCAATTTTAGTAATATGTATGTTGGCAGCAGTGTAGACTATTATCCCCAAAATGAATTTTTCCGGAAGTTTTCGTAAACATTTGCCACAAATCACCAGCGTTTCCTCTTAACCGCAAGCCTTGCATACCAAATTTTAGCAACAAACTTGTTCTTCACATACAGCAAGTAATTACAGCCCGTATTTCAAGTTAGTAGCACTCGAAAGTATCGAGCAAGTAGTTAATTAGTCTTCAGGTGCCTGGGTAATTGCGGGAGAAAAGGACACGTCTTTCATTAAGGACAAATGTCCGAAACTTGCGAATTATGAACAGATTTATTAAATATGCATGTATCTTGAAGATTTGTTGCTTGAATTATGAACTTAATAAAGAATACATCTCAAACGAAAGGCGTAACAATCTCCAATAAATTTCCTCCCAAAATTCCAAAAACTTCCATAAAGAGAAAATTTATGGAAGATGTTTTGTTGTTCCAACATTTTTCGTTACGGTTCTACTGGTAGTTCATTACAAGTTGGGGAAATTATTGTCCATAAAATAGATGCCTAAAGTTTGCTCATATTTTTGTTATCGATAGCTTCTTGGATCGAGACTGAGGTTTTTAAGATAGTTTATGAGAAAGGGGCGAGGATTGTATGTTTAAAAAAGCCTAGGGATTTTACAGAACATAAAATAAATATTATTCAATAAATTTTAAACAAGAATACTCCGTTAAATAAATAATTAAGTCTTATAGAGAGCAGTATTTTTAAAAGCTTCCTTCCAGAATTAGATTTGAATTTTTAATCAGAGCATTATAAAGCGTTGTTTGAAAATGGTGCACACAATCCGAAATCAATAAATGACGCTATAAAAATTAATTCCTTTTGTAAATTGGACCCATTATTCTTAAATTGGGGTAACAATCGTTGACCAAACATTAAATGTCATTTAAATCGAAACTGAACGACGCTCCGGGTGTTTCTGTCCAATTTATTGCCTCATTCTCGATTTATTGATTCAAATTCGGATTTCTCCAGGAATTAATAATTAATTATTTGCATCAAGTTTTAAAATGACTAAAGAGTTTCGTAGTAATGTTATAAATTGGATAATCCTACAATTGCAGTAAAGTTCTAAGCGGTATTATAATGACATTTCAAATGTTAATACCATAAGCTACAACGATGTTACAATTGCAGCAACTTTGCAGCTTAGAGTGGGTATCATTGCGAATATTATAGTGGATTTGACTTAAAATAATTGTTTGAAAATGTATTATTAATCAAATAGGAGTTTAAAATCGTTGGTTCAGCCAATAGCGCACATAATTGTTTATGAAAATTTGATTATTCAACAAATCATAATGAAAATTAATAGGGTTCTATTATGATAGTTACCCAATTGATAAAATGAAAATCACCAAAATCGGTTCATAATTGCGGCCTGTAGCTTGTCCCATACGTACAGTAGTCCAGTCAACAAGTTAAAAAACGTGTTAATTCTTGCTACTGCGAATTAAAATACGTCCGATGGCTCGTTGAACATTATGAGGAAATTTCAAACCTGCACATAAACAATTGCAAAAGTTATAAGCAATTGAAGATTCCAAAGAAAAGGGTTCTATTTTTTTCTAAATTACTCGAAAAATATTGGTGTTGGAGAAATTTTACAAATATATTATTACAGAGGAGGAAATTTCCAAGATTATTTTTACCATCCAAATTTCGACCAATAGAATCGCACCATTCGACGTCACGTGGTACAACCTACACAGTTTTCAAGTGGAAATTTTGTCTGTTGGTTATATATACAAAACAAAGAATATTCAGCCGCGTTGATTCAGCATCTGTCAAACTGACAGACAGATTGAATGTGAAAATGAGCAAATTCAGAGTAGAGTCTCTGGAATATATTGATGAATTTGGATGGGAAAAATAATCTTCTGAATACCATTCGTGATTAAATTTAACCTGGCAAAATTTTTAGATTGTTACGAGAGCTTGCTACCAATTTATTTCGTGATATTGATCAAAAATCACTCGCTTGGCAGCTCGTGATTTTTCTGTCAATATCACTCAATAAATTGTTAAGCAACAAGCTCTCGTAACAATCTAAAAATTTTTCCGGTAAAATTTAACCACTTATGATATTATATATGAAAAAATATTGACTCCCGGAACTTGGCCTTCATTGGTCATACTTTTTATTTGGTGTTGAAAATAGGGTTTCGCGCGGTGCCGTAATGCTGCCTCGAAACCGACCGCTAATCACAAATACTATTTTTACATGTATTAAATATCAATTTAAAAATTTGAAAAATTTACTGAGTCATATAGACATTTGAAAGAGAACAATACCGTTGAAAAAAAATTTTTGGTGTATTTATTACTGAATGAAGCTATTTTTTTAAACTCTCATTCACATTTTTGTATGATATGTATTTGTTAATATTATATCTAGAATTATTTCGCTTCGTTTAGATCTTTTGGCAACTACTAAATGAAATTATCAGCATGTGGTATATTCAATTGTTATTATCCATTATTTATGAGTAATTTGAGCAACAATAGTTATTTATAGAACAAGTGAATTAAACCACTGTTTATTTGCGAGAAGAAAGTTCAAAATCACGAGCGCGTTTAGCGCGAGTGGTTTAATTCTTCCAGCAAATAAAAAGGTTTAATTCACGTGTTTGTATACAAAATTTTATTAAATTTTGCGTAAATTTCTGGAACATGAAACTGAGGAACAAAATTCAAGAAAATTAAATTGCAGTTGCAAGGGAGCTTCGTTGATATCGCGACGAGTTTTTGTTTTTTAAACATTCGGGAATGTGACTGTCAGCAAACTGTTGTGAATTTTGAATTGGAGCGTTAAAATTATGAAAAGTATTGTCTGAAATGATGGAAGAAAGTGATCAAAACAATGTTCTTGTCCCCAATACCATTTTGAACGAAGCAATCGCAGCAGTTGGCAAAATTATTCCTCAGAAATCGAAATCTATTTATGAAAAGGAATACCAATAGTGATTTAAATTTTTTTTTATTATTCATGCGGGACAAGTACTACTTTGCGCACATTTTTCCGGGCGGTAAATAGCTCTTTGCTTTTTGAGTGCGCTAAATTTATTTGTCGCACGCAAGCCATTTACCGCCCGGGAAAACAAACGCAAAATAATACTCAGCCCACATTCGTAATAAAAGATAGTATCTGCAACTCATGCGGTGTTGTCAATTGCCCACTTGCTCACTTCGTTCGGTCGCCCAACTTCGCCCTCGTGGGCAATCGACAACTTATCGCACTTGTTATACAATATACTATTAAATCACTAAAAACTCAATTAATAATGTAGCTTTGAAACGTCAAAATTGAATAGAATAATTAAAAACGGCAAATAAAGGGTTATAATTTTTTTAAAATAAAATTTGATTTTTGATAGTAAACAGATATAACATAATCATTGGTTTTTACTTTCTTCAGCTGTTTGCTTAAAAATTCATTACTCAACAATAGCTTCATTCAACAGAAAATACACCAAAAAAAATTTTTTTACGGTATTTCTTTCTTCCAAGATGTAACAAGCAAAACTGGGGTAGCGACTCCACCCATTCAAACATAAATTGACCCCACGTTGACGTTGGGCGACAATTTGTAACAATTTTTAAAGGCTAACGGAACAAAATGAACTAACTTTAAATTTTCCACAAACTTTACCTTTAAAACGGCCTAGCTCAGTTTTATAAAAAAAAATATCTGACGTGACTTACTTGTACATCATTTGATATGTACACAAATTTATTCAATAAAGTTTTCTGTTACTTCAGATTATATTGAATATAATTTCAATAATATCTTGACATGTACAATGTCAAACAAAATCAAAAAATTGACAACAGATTATCATTGCCTACTTTATCATTTCAATTAAACTGATTGTTTTATACGGCAAATTCTGAATGTCTGTTATACATATAAACTGCACTTCCGGTTCAGCCGATTGATACAAAAATAGTAGATAACTATTTTGATGTTACAACAAGTTCAAACACTAAGTTACAATATGCTATGGCTAATCATTCTGGATTTATGCGGTATATTCGAAAAAAGTTTCAAGTAAAGTGCACTTCTGGCTTGGTCGATTCATACAAAAATAGCAGATAACCATTCTGGAACAACACCAAGTTCAAATCCTTGATTTCAACATCATACGCTTAATCATTTTTGATTTATTAGGAAAAATTCGAAAGAAGTTTTAAATAAAGTGCACTTCCGGTACAAAATTTCAACATTATACGTTCAACCAATTTTGAGATTTGCGAGTTACGCACGAATGAACGAACGAACGAACGCACGAACATAAGTACCGACATCAATCCGAAAATAATCAAAATGGATTTAGGGATGCTCAAAACGGATATTTCCATGAAAATCTCGATAGGTGAATTTTGTCGGTTTCACAATACTGCCTTGTACTTGGTACAAGTGAGTAAAAAATATAAATAATCCCAGGGGCGGACTGGTCAGTTGCCAGGTTAGCTTTCAAAAAATATAAACTTTACTTAGACAAATATACCGGACGTTGCGTAAAATGAATTTTAAGTTAAACAAAAAAACTAGGGCGTCACGCAATGGTTAATTTTTCCGTCCCCAGGCAAACAGCTGCGAAAGTACCTGTCAAAAAAAGAGATGATAGGATGGACGAGTAGAATATTGGGATTGAAGGACAATTAGATCTGTTTGCGTTGATCGAGATGCCGCAGAACATAAAACAGAACAATATCTCACTAGCTGTAAAAAAAAAATCACTTTCTAAAAATTAGAGTGATAAGTACCTTTTATAAAATAAATTTAGAATCTTTTCTCAAGTAGTAAATATTTAATGAAGTTATCAAAATGACGACAAAGTGAATTTAAATCTGATAAAATGGTAGAACAAAATGGCGGCGACTTGCTACCCTAACGCTGACTTCAACAAGTCTCAACTAAGTTAATATCTGCACAGATACGTTCATAAACGTACCCCGAAGAAAAGTACAAAAAACTGAAAATCAAGCCCGAGATCGATCGATCTAGTTCACATTCGGACACAGCGTTTATAAAGCAAAAAGCCTAAAGAAAAAAAAAAACAAGGCGACCACGAGTGCCTACCGCACCAAGAAGTTATACAAAAAAGAATGAACAAAAATCGTGGTGAAGCCACGAGATGCCTATTAGGCAAATAATACCAACAAAAGTCTAAACATAAAAAAAAGCAAAGCTGAACCACTTAACTGGCGACGTCGCTGGAGACTTTAATTGATCCGCCTGCTTGGCATCTGGATCTTGGCCTTCAGGTCTAATTGGACTGGATTCCAGGTGGTCAAAAAATCCGGGGTGGAAGTCAGGCACTTCCACAGTATTGTGAAGTTCGGACAACGTTGAATCGCGGATGGTAGCAATAAAGAATGGAACGACCAATAACAATTTTAAGTAATCCCTAATACGTGGGCTGCCCCGCCGAATATAACAAATGGCCAAACTGCCCCAAAATATTCAGCCGAAGCACAGCTTATTCCAAAAGAATCCCCAAACTTGGGCTTGCACACGCAAAAAAAATACTTTGGAACAAACTACAAAATTGTAGTGGTAAAAAAGGAGCAATAAATGTACCGTTTATCCTAAACGAGGACTTAAAGCTGACTAATTACACAAGTCAAATCAAATCTGGCAATTTAATTGGCAATAAACCGTTTTTCATTAGCTCAAAAAAAAAACCTAGCGGATGCCCAAGTAGCTAATTTCCAAAAAATCTCAGTAACGTCACTGACTACAGCACGCGCATTACAACCAGTGACAACTGTGGTCAAAAATAAAACTAAGAATTAATTGATGAAAAAAAACAATAAACATGCTATTAATACAACCAAAAAAAAAATCTGTTTGTAAAATTCTTGTAACACCAATAGTTTTCGGGTAATTTTCAAAAAAGTGGATCCTTTTTCTTTGGAATCTTTAATTGTTTTTAGCTTTTGCAATTGTTGAAGTGCGGATTTGAAATTTTTGTACATTATTCTAGACGTCAGAACGAGTTCAACAAGCTATCGCACGTATTTTAATTCGCAGTAACAAGAATCAATACATTTTTTAACTTGTTGACTAGACTACAGAATAAAATATGGAGATGCATGTTGGGAAAAACTTATTTTGTTGCCACTTTTAGTGAAAATAATCAGACGTATTTTAGGTAAAGAAGTGATATAAGGATTCGTTCGACAAATCGATCGCCCACAAATCAAGTTAAGGACATCCTTTCCCTAACTTCACCACTATTACTTTTATCCACTTTTAAACAACTCCAATCCTAAATTCCCTGAAACTTTTCTTTGTTCACCCTTCTATCTATTTCTTTGTTCCTGCTGCCAGAAAAAATCTTACCTTCTCGTTCCTGCGACTTCGACAACTTTGCACCTGCTGCGGCTCCACCAGAAAGGAGTAAGAGTCCAGTAAGACGAGGATGCGCTCCGGGCCCAGCCTTCCTCCGGGAATAGCAGCACCTGCAACCGCAAAGCACAATTAGAGGATGGTTAACCTTAAAGTAATGTAAACGAAGCGTTATGAGCAGAAAGACGCCTACGAGAATAGAAGCAATTCTGAGGGGGAGTTTTATTTGTGTGGTTGCGGGGGATTATAGGGTGGTTAGTTTTTGTTGTTATTATGAGGGAATTTATTGCAGTTGGTTATTGCGTGACGAGAAATACTTATTGCATGTTATATTCCTAACAACCGCAAACTTGTGTTCCTTTTTTTTTAAATGTAAGGATGGATGTAGTCGACAACTAGTTGTAAAATGAACCCAGCTAACGCCCGGACTACTGTAACCACACTTTTGTGGTTACAACCCTCAAACCATATAGTAACCATCTTCATCTAGTAGTTTAAATCCTCGTCAGAGCTTTCGCCACCTCAGACTCGAACTCACGGACATCACGTTCCACTTAAGTAAAGGGAAAACCTAATAATGGAGCACAGGGCTGCCCTTGCCCCTTTGACCCTTGGCCCTTGTGCTGTAGTCGTCGCGACGCACATATTGATGAAGTGAGTAACACAAGACTGAATTTACAAAAAGAAAACCTATTTCAGGACAGTTCTTACTTATCTAAATGAACCTAAATCTTCTAAGATCATTTAAATGTAACATTATATACGACATTATAACACCATTCTGTAGAGCAAGACGATCCAAGTAATTAAATTCTGTAATAAATGAACCCGATGCTTCTCTGTTGCCAGGTAACCGTCGACGAGTAATCCAACATTGATAAATTGATAAACATGAGACTATTGTATGTAGGAAACATTGGTGTTATGTTCTGTGGTTCAGATACTTATATGTGATTAATTAATATCAAATTCAAAATCCTCCCACGCTAGTTCTGTGAATATTTTTTTAATAATGTCACCAGCAGGAACAGCTCGACGTGTTGGAATGCTCATACCTCTCACGAGATTTCAGCTCAAGTTCGCACCTCCTCTGTTGGTGGTGACATCTATGAACAGCATGAAAAGCAGGAGATACGCAGGGAAACGTGTCTACTTTATGTATTTCACTAACTTTCAAAGCTGTGTCTATTTTGAAGCTAAATGAATGTCGTGTAGGGACAGCACGAGGCATTAAAAGTGTTGAAAAATGAAATGTAGAGTTCAGCAAAATCAGGACCAGAATATAATAAAGATATAAAAATTGGTGCAGTCTTTGAGCTTCCTTAACAAGAGGAAGTGGTTCGTAGTCACCTGGCATCATCGATACATAAGATTGATGGAGTAGACGTCAAATTCGTCGCGTAATGAACCAAAAACAGTTGATAAGATCGATCGGTTTTGGGGCGGTCACACTTTACACACACACGCATTGCTTGCGACACACGACAAGAGACAGGACAGTTGAACAGCGCCTGTGAGCGACATAAGCAGTCGGCTGTGAAAAAGGACTGCGTTAAGGACACAACTGACGCCACAATATCGATATTCATTCATTCATTTATCAAGGTTATTCCAAAAAAATATTTCGCCGCAATTAAACTCATAATTCATTTAAACACGGCGGAAATAATTTCGAAATCTTTAGAAACCCGATTTCACTCTGAAGTAAGCAGGCTCAATGAGAAAAGGCATGAGGAAATGAAGCCCAGGATTCAATCAAGAGCGAGAAGCACAAGCGGAAGTGATGTGACGTAATTCCTGCTATAATGAGCGTGGATTCCGCACGTTCAATGTCAAAGACAAATACCGGTGCCATTATCAAAGCCCCCTAAACTTTGATGGCCAAAGTTTAGAGCGTTGTAATGCGAAATAATTAGAATTGAAGATTCGAGTATAAATAAGTTATCACTTTGAAACTCTTTCAAAACTTCAAAGCATATTCCAGATTAGATATTAAAAATTTCAAATCAAAGGCGACTTGATGTCATAAAGACTTTGAGCCAAGTTAAATTAGATCCCATACTTCACAGGAGTATATAACTTTATTAAGAAGAAACGCGAAAGATAAAGTTAGTCTTGTAGGTGTCGCGAGAGTCGCCATGTTGTTCTTAATCACTTCCGACTGTCATTGTTAGTGGTGACAGTAAGCGATATATCAAAGAAGCTACTTCTTTGCGATTGTGCCTTCATTTGAAAGGTTTTCGGTATTTCGATCCGATAAAAAAATCACTGTGGCCTCAAATTGATACCAAACATCATTTAAATAACTTATAAAAACAATTGACAATCGTTTAGATATAATTTTTGACACTTTTACTAGAATTATTCCCGCAGGAGCTTTAATTTGATACCAAACACGATAGAACCAAATTACTTATTTTTTAAAAACAATTGACGAAAGTTTGCTGGTCATGTCTAAATATGAGTGATAATAATTCTTATTTCAAATTATGATTATCATTACGTCCTTTCTTCAAACAGATTGAACGAATTTTATTATGATTTTTCAAAAAACCACGAACCCAGTACCTTATACAGGATGTAACAAAAATAAGTACAATAATTTTAACCAGTAACAGAACTCGTCCAGTGTAATAATATTTCTCAATAATGTAACGAACAGGACCATTACATGGTAGATTTCCGGTTAAACAGATGATATACGCATTAGCATCAAGGAAATGGTGACGTCATTCCGAGTAGAGATTTCCCGAAAATTCGAGGGCCGTAGCCGACGTGCCATACTCAATGTTAATAAACAGTGATTTTTGTTTTCAACCAGCGGTGCCTCATACCCAACAAACGGGCGGGCTGCGCTCGCTTGGTACAAAGTCGACGTGCCATGCTCAATGTTTATGAACAGTGGTTTTTGTCACTTCAAAATTGTCCGGGCATTATAAATAATGCCTATTTATTTACATTGCCCGTAATAGATATATGAACCGAGAACTGAGGGAAGAATGGGAGTAAAAGTAGGAGCACGTAGAAGTAATAGTGATTAGTAGGTAAATTACTGAGCGCGCAAAAGTGAACTAGACGAAGTGAACAAGTGGAAATTAATGAAAAGAGGGAAAAATAAATAGTGAAACAGTTGGAAATAAATAAGAAGCCGTGGCAATAAATGGATGATAGTGTTGTTATTTAAATAATAAAATAAGTGTAGTGTTTTTCTAGCTTTCGAGTTAAAATTCATTGCAGTTTTGTCAAAAAATTTACTGTGCACCCATGGATGATTCTGAATGATTGAAATTTGCTAACAAAAAGACAGCTGCCAATAAAAATGAATAATTTGTAACTTTGAACGGTCATAAGTAAGGTTTTGTAAATTTTTGTGGGACTACGCCCTAATGAGTAAGCATTCAGCTATAATGTCTTTGTGTTTCAATAATGCTTTTTAACTACTGTGATGAAATGATCCTGCCTTGTCACTAATTCATTTGAAACTGGAAGGGTATTAGAATTCTGGCAATACATAGATATCTTTGCTCACAGTTCACTGTCTGAACTATGCTCATTTCTGTATGTGAGCAATTTAGGCTAGATTTGCCGTCAACTATCAATTCCCTAATAGTCCAAGATCTCAGGCCCGCCAGACGTTACTTATTTTCTGAGAAACAAAATGTGTGGAATAGAGTAGTGCTAGTATGTACTTGGATCATACGCATATTCGCTAGTTTGTGCCGACGGTACGTTAAAACATTAGTAACTATTCTTAACGTCTGAGTACTGATTTTTATGTATGTTCTAGAGAATATTGTTAGAAATCAATAATCAGCACTGCCAGACACTACCCATCGGCGGTAATTTTTGCTAGGCCTTTTGAAGCTCGCAAAAAAATAGCTTCATCTTACTTATAGTCTGAGTCCTAATTTTTATATATGATACTCAGGAAACAATTTGAATACTTTTTGTAAAGAGCCAGACCAATCGTAGAGGCCAAACATCCTCCAGACAATATTAAACTATCGCTGTGAGTTTGAGTGCGTGGTCATTATTTGTACGCTTGATAGTAAGCGAAATATCTATGAGCATCCAATTCCTCTTTTTTTTTTACTCACGGTCTAATCTAGTCTACTATGTGTGTGTGTTCAGCATATAGCAGCGTGGTCAGTTCTCAACAGTAGCTTCCTGCCATACAAATATTTGTAGAAATGCTCGATGGACTTCACTACTGCTAGTAATTCCCGTCGTGTGACACAGTAGTTTCCTTCTGGCTTCGAAAAAACCTTACTGAAGTATCCGATGACTCTTTCTTGATCCTCCTGCAATTGGGACAGGATTCCCCCAATACCGACGTCGCTGGCATCTGTGTCCAAAATAAAACGTCCGTCCGTCTTCGGATAACTCAGGATCGGTGCTTGGACTAGGAATAGTTTCAGTCGCTTGAAGGCGACCTGACAGTCTTCATGCCAACTGTATCTCAGACTATTTTCCGTCAGTATGGTCAGTGGTTTGGGAATATAGGCGAATCCATAGACAAATCTGTAATAGATACAAAGCTTGAGAAAACTACGCAGCTGATGTTTATCCGCAGGTTCCGGCCATTCTTGAATTGTCTTAATCTTCTCTACATCAACTGCTACGCCTTCTTCGGAGACCACATATCTCAAATAGTTCACCCATTTTTGGAATAAGTGGCATTTCTTTGGAGTGAGTTTCAAACCAGCTTTCTTTAAATGCTCAAATACCTGCTCCAGATACTTCAAATGGCCTTCAAATGATTTTTCCATCACAATTATATCGTCCAGATATATCAAGCAAGTTTTTCACAATAATCCTTTTAGTACGGTCTCCATAAGTCGCTCAAAGGTAGCAGGAGCATTACATAGGCCAAATGGCGTGACTATAAATTGCCACAATCCACTGTCAAAGGTAAATGCAGTTTTCTGTCGGTCGTTCTCGTCCATCGCTACTTGCCAATATTTACTCTTGAGATCTAGGGTCGAGAAGATCTTTGTCATTGCCAGGGTAACCAAGGTGTCATCAATCCTGGGTAGAGGATAACTGTTCTTGGTGACGTTATTCAGCTGGCGATAGTTTACTGGTTTTATTTTAAACACCTCTTTGAATCGGCGTATCAGATCTTCAGCTTCTGCGTGTTGCTGATCATTTAATTGTTGACCCTTGAATAGTAATGAGGTCGTGATTTTTTCGAAAGTTTGTCACAGTTAGGTTCTATCTTTGTGTCTATGCGTACCATATCAGCTTCGCCTCTCGCTGGGACGTTGGTATCGGTTCTTTAGCTGTGTGTGATATACTTCCTTCAAGTGTACATGGCCGTATCGCAGCTCCAGTCGCTTGACCAATTTCTTATAAATATTGTCTTCCTTTGGTGGCATAGTCTGTAAAATATTTACTGCATCTCCTCGGAGAGCAATCATTAGCGCTGAAACTTCTTCAGTATCATTCCAGCTATTAAAATGTCTATGGTAATTAATCCAGGATGTTTGACCATCAAAGGTTCAAGGTTTGACACATATTTTTGTTATGGAGTCGGAATTTGATGTAGATAATTCAATTATCTCAGCTTTTGAAGTTTTCTCTGGAGATGGAACACCAAATTTATACTTTTCTTCAAAAATCTTAATTTTCTCATTTAATTCTTCTTTTAGCATTCTACAATTATCTTCAAATACTTCCTCCCATACCTTCGAATTTTCTCTGAATTCTTTCAGTTACTGTTCAACTTTCCTTGTATTTTCCTCCATTTTTCCATGTAGTTCTTCTCTTAGGTTTCTGAAACTTTCTTCCAATTTTTCTATTTTTTCATTTAATTTTGTTTCTAAATCTTCTTTCAAACTTGTAGAATTTTCTTGTAATTTTGTTTCTGAATCTTCTCTTAAACTTGTACTTTTGTCTTTGAGTTAACAACCGAATGTTAAAAATGTTCATTAGGAGTTTTATTGTATTTGTATTCCATCGTATTGGAATTATCTCTATAATAAAGCGTTGACATATTACTTAATTATTATTGAAAACTTCCATTATACCATTAGCAACATGAGTTCAATGAAATTACGTTATAAAACCATCTAATCATCACGCTCACTCTCATACTCACAGCGATATTTTAATTTCGCCTGGAGGATGTTTGGTCCCTACGATTAGTCTGGCTCTCTACAAAAAGTATTGAAATTGTTCCCTGAGTATCATATATAAAAATTAGGACTCAGACTATAAGTAAGATGAAGTTATTTTTTTGCGAGCTTCAAAGGATCTAGCAAAAATTACCGCCGATGGGCAGTGTCTGGCAGTGTCGATTATTGATTTTTAACAATATTCTCTAGAACATACATAAAATCAGCACTCAGAATTTAAGGAAAGTTACTAATGTTTTAACGTACCTCTAGCACCTCGTATCTGTAAATTGGCCGTCGGCACAAACTAGCGAATATGCGTATGATCAAAGTACATACTAGCACTACTCTATTCCACACATTTTGTTTCTCAGAAAATAAGTAACGTCTGGCTGGCCTGGGATCTTGCTCTATAAGTAATAGTCTTATTCATACCTCAATGTCATCCGAATTAATTTTATGTACACGTATAAGAAAATATCTCACATGATGAAAGTTATTGAACTCACAGCTGGAAACGCTATATGAATAATTAACAGTCAGGCTAACAGTCAAGAAATGGCGATACCAGCGCTAAAATTTTGAAAGTGGCACTGAAACAGTGCTTTTTTGAGCAAAGATTGCTAGGTAGTTCCCGAGCTGCGCAATGTGCACCTGAGTTCAAATGAAGTGATCATTGAGAGCTACTGCTTAAAACAGTACGGCATGCGCATAAGTTGTGCGCAAACACCCAAGAAGAGTGTCGAAATGAATATTTTTCTCTACAAAGATGAGACTAATAGCGGAAAAAGATCATCGGATTTGTAAATCACACATAATAAAAGAAGATGAAATCCTGCAGAGGAGCGACAAAGATAAGAAATAAAATAAAATTCAATGAATCAATGTAACTAACAAAGATAGTATACGTCAACTGAATTATAATGGCTACCGTTATTATCAGGAGGCGTCTACAGAATGAATGAGTCACTCTTTCTTATATCTGTGTGTTGCTGCGAATGATTATAGCTGTATTTTCAAGTCGTTCCCGTAAAACTTGTATAGCATTGTTCATGAAATATTTTTGAAACTTAGCAAGCGTTGACTTCACAATATTGTTTCGGACAGTTTTGTCTCAATAAGCAGCAATAATAGGGCCAAAGACGTTTCTTTGTATGGTTGTATGGTAAATGTAAATTAGAGAAACATTCTTGCCTTCAATTGAAACGGTGGCTGAAGTGCCACGGACGGAAAATAAGTGGTAAAAAGAAGAATTAGTGAAGAGATTAGTATTATTTTCAGTATTCGTCATTCTTGTATTATGTATATCCTCGAAGTTATCTCATTATTAATTTTGTCATCAATTATTACAAATTAAAATATATGACAGCTCTGTGATAGTATTTATCGCAAATGTGTGCATAATAATAGAAAATATCCTAATTTTCAATTCATTTATTGATATTCAGTTGGGTTCAGCTTATATGGGCCCAATGCCACCATAAAAATCAAGAGAAGAAATATATGTATCCTTTGTTACATGATCCAGA
The DNA here is from genome assembly GCA_963989225.1 of Dromius quadrimaculatus. Taxonomy (NCBI): domain Eukaryota; kingdom Metazoa; phylum Arthropoda; class Insecta; order Coleoptera; family Carabidae; genus Dromius; species Dromius quadrimaculatus. Next base: position 9,640,864 of record OZ022329.1, read on the forward strand.
GTTTGAAATCTTCACGTCGATATGATTTCATCCATGAATCTCATTTTACACGCTCAGAACAATTGTTTATGTGTACTTCACAAGAAATTTGTGCTTTCTTCTGTCGATATGTGAAGTAAATAGTACATACTACCTTCTCGTAACGATTTTGAACGACTGTCACTTTGACATATTCTAAAACAACACCGTTTTGCAGCTCCTTTCCTGCCTTTTCGATTTCCTATAATTAACTCAGCTCAGCTACAACCTTTTATAAAACCAATTATCCCTTTATATTAATAAACCACTTGTATTCAACATTGGAAATACACTTTAACAATATTGCTTCACGTTAACTGTACGAAACTGTCCGAAACAATATAGTGGAGTCAACGCATGCTAAGTTTCGAAAATATTTCATGAACAATGCTATTAGAATCTGAATATAGCAAGTTCTTCATGTATCTCCACAAAAAAAAGTTACACGAATTTGAATCTGGCGACCTGGTAAGCCAAGCAATAAGATCATTTACGTTCTATCCATCGTACAGAAAAATTTTCATTCAATCAATTTCGTGTATTGCTACAACGTGCAAGAGCAACATTTTCATGAGCTTCATCGCAATAGTCCGGAAGACCGGCAGCTACACTTAAAATTATTTGATTTTCAGGTTTCAATTTCGAACGCAGCTGTCTTTTTCTCATTGAATAAACGATTATTTTTTCAAATTGTAGCTGGAGCCTTCCTGAACAAGAGAATACCAAAATTCTGCCTCCCACTTTGTCCGGAATGGCGGCAGCCAATCTTAAAGTCTATACTATTTTTTGGTCCCAATTTCGAATTCAGCTGTACTTCTCTCATCGAATGCACAATTATTCTCTATAAATTTTAGCTCAGGCCTTCCTGAACACGAAAAAACCGAAGTGCTGCCTCTCACTCTGTCTAGAAGGGCGGCAGTCACTTCTAAGTTTAACGCATTTTCGTACTCGACTTCTCTCATTGAACTTACAATTCTTTCAATTTGAAGCTTAAACCTCCTTGAAAACGGAAAAACTGACATTCAATGAGAGAAGTATAGTTACGTACCTAAGAATCGGATAAAGTTCAAGAGTGGCTGCCGCTCTCCCGGACAGGGTGAGAGGCAGCACTTCGATATTCTCGTGTTTAAAATTAGAAAAAATAATTGAATATTCGATGAGAAAAGTACAGCCGCGCTCGAAATTGGGATCTGAAAATCTAATTATTTTAATGTGATTGCCGCCCTCCTGGACAGGTAGAGAAGCGGTATCTTGGTTTTCTTGTGGTCAGGTAGGTTCGAGCTCCAATTTAAAAAAATAATTATCAAAAGTTCGATCAGGGAGCTTCAATGCGAAAATGGGTTACACTTAGGGGCGGCTACCGCCGTCCTAGACGGGACAGAGGGTGGCACCCTGGTTTTTTCTTAAAGTACTTGATCTTCGCTATCGATTGGTGCTACTTGTAATCGTAAGCTCTATCAGGAAAGTTCCGTCGAAAAACTTGACTAGAATCAGTCTTTTTTGACACTTCGGACAGGACCCTACATTTATAAAGCCAGACATCCTATTGGCCACTAAATAAACGATCGATTTATATGCAATTTGACCATAATTCCGAGCAGGGACCATTAATTTATTGAGGGGTAAAAATGGTGAAAAAATTGAGATTTCTGAAAAAAGTTATTCCGAAATATTATTGCTTTCGATGAGTTCTAATACTATATAGAGACGATGGAAGTGCCAAAGGGACCAAAATAACTTCGTAAACAGAATCACGTTTATTCAAAGATACAGGACGTTTCGGCGCCGCAACGGTCATGCTTTTATGGCCGTTTTGACAAGCTTGGCACATGGTGCCCTAAATTATTAAGTTTTTTTTTATTTTTGCCTCTGAAATTCTAAATTCAATATGGTTTTTTCTACAACGTAGTCATTTATTTCATAATGTAATTAAATTTTAAGTTAATGTTTTTCAAGCTGATGATGGCTGGCTGTTGCTGCGCCGAAATGTCCTGTGTCTTTGAATAAACGTAATTATGTTTACGAAGTTATTTTGCCACTTCATCGTCCCTATATCAATTTATTTGGATTATTACTTATGAAGATAAAAAAGTTCTATTGATGGTTGAATCTGATGTACTTATTTCTGTTACACCCAGGGAAGTAGAAAACCATTTAAACTGAACTCATATTTATTGCAGACATTTTTATTTTTGCGGGAAATTGACTTTAAGTGATATAAAACTATTGATAAAATATATGCTACACATACTTCAGTACCTCGATGTATTGACTGGACTAAATGTAGGTCTTATCAATGTGATAAAGCGTAGCGTAAGGAGTTCGAATGTTATCTTTTATGTAATGTGCTGTCAAGGAATTGAGGAAGGATTATATATGGTTGGTTGCTGGATGCTTGCCAGAATGGTAAAAATTTTTCCAAATATGTGCCATTACTTCACAGAGGATGGACTAATTCCCGAGGGAAATTTACTCTTCCACACATTAAACCCCAAAAATTGAAGAAGCTAAAATTATTTCAGACTTTCTTGTAATCAATACGCAATATTTTATGATTATGAGTCCGATAAGACTGTGATTATTTGTAAGATCATTAGAACGTAGTTAACAGACACATTAGCTGTGTAAATGATGAAGGGTTGTGCGCACAGTCTAACAGCCAGATTGATCGAATTAATCCGGGACAAAGTATTGAGATTGGATTAATATACGTAAAGACAATGAAGAGTGCTGATTAAAGATTTATTTCACATAGACGGAAATTACCATTCTGAAATACTGATCTTAAAGTTTGTCTGTCTCGGGGTGAAGAGGGCAGCAAGCAAAGAGTCCTTTAATTATTGATGTCCGAGCAAAGTTAAGGAAGGACTTAGAGTAGTGTTTGTAACAAAGTTTGCCAATAAAGCGAGACGACGGGTCAACGAAGTCCTGGATTCGGGCGCACCTTTCCAGGTGCCGACACAAGAGGGGATATAAGGGATCTTCTCTGGATTTACAACGCTCTACTGCCTGAATAGTCGATATTGGAATCGCAATAAAGGAATTTTAAAGAATAAACTACTAAAGTTTATTTTATTTCAAGCATGAAGTTTTGGAGTTTTTCCTGTCAATAAAAAAGGTTGAAGAGTTCTGCTCTCGTTCAGCACATCATTCAAACTTTTTGCAGCAGCAAAGTATTAATTAAGGCGTTCATTATTATTGCATTATAATTTTTTCTTTCTAAGTGGGGCAAGTAAGGCTCCAGGCCTCTCAGTTTAATAAGAAAGGGTTTCGTTCATAATTTTGCAGGATAATCCTTTTTTACGTCCAAATATTCGCAGCGACACTCGACCTGAATTTAATTAAAAAAGCGGAATTCACTTGAATTCCTCATTAAGAGTTTCTCGTTATTATTTTATGAGCACTTAAAAGAATATTAACTTATTATTTTCGTTACAATTTCTCGACATACAAGCAAAATTTTCCACAAGCATTCATTTTCTCGCTCTCAGAAAACTTATCCCGGATATTGCAAGAGCTTTACACGATTCTATCACTGAATATAAACAACCAAGCTAGCGCTAAATGAAAATAATCTTGGAAATCGATACCAAGTTTGAAACAAGCAGTGAACTTTGTTGTTTATTTGTTTGTTTGTTGTTTGACTGATAGAACGTGGTTTTACGTTATTGGCTTCATTTTGTTTGATATTTTTCCGCGTGTTTCTTTACCAAATTAACGTCAAATACGACCAGTTCATGATGTATTTCCGGCTAAACCATATAACCTGGAGTTCACTTTATGATTGTTCCACTTTACAATCTTCGGTTTGTTTCGTAATTCCTCGGATTGCCATAAATTTCCCTCTTGGATGCAAAGTGCCGAATTATTCATTTTTTCTGGTTCCTTCTGTTTCTCGCATTGGCTAGAATAATGTGAGCAGAACTTTTAAACATTAAAGTTATTTATGGTTTCGAAATGAATCTAGCGTTGTGAAGTTTCGAGATAAATTCGAATAGCAAAAGAAGTTGCACTCGTTGAATACGATCATTTTATGGAATACGACAGAGTGTTTGTGTCGCACAGGTAGAAGATAAATTGCTCTTTTCGACAGTCAGAAACCAACGAAAAGTAAAATACTTTTTGGTGATACATTTGTAATTCAAATTGTTTTAAAATTAATTAAAGGTATAATTCCAAATGAAGCTGACAAGAGGAGATGGTTCTGACTTGAGTTTGAATTGTTTCAGGGCTGAGGGTTCAAATAAATGAAGGGTTAACGACAGTTCCAGACAAGGTTGTTTTGATTAGTGCTCTGTTTCTGACACTGTCGAGAATGTTGGGAACTTACAACTTTAAGAGCTATACGTGAGAGATAATTCAACATCAAAAGTTCAGAGAGGTATTCGTAACATAATAACTGTCTAATAATTTACAATCCGCAAATCCGGCCACAAACTCATATCAATTATTCATCCAATTCATCAGCAGCGACCGTCCATCGAAGCACAATGTTTTAGAGTTATTCATTAAATTGAGCTTTGTGCAATACACGAACGATCGACGTAATTTCAATACGGCAGACTAGTTACAGATTTCAGAACGGGGCAAGGGGTTGAGGGTAGTTTCAGCTCGGATTGCAGGATTAAAGCCGATGAGAAAATTGCTATTTGCGATTGCAATAAAATGACTATTGCCGATTAACCAAATTGTGTTCATTAGATATACTACCATACTATTTGATATGTATAATATGTAAATTTTTTCCACTGAGTGCACACCTGTACGAGTTTCATGAATATTCTCTCAAAAAAATAATTAGTATTCTTTTGATTTGAAATTCCGCGCGCTCGTACGCATTTATTTGTCCATTTTCCGCCGACTTCCGGTTGATTAGGTGTGCTTCGATGCGTGAAATGATGTTCGGTTGTAGAGGAAGAAGAGGTAAGCGAAAACGGAACCGCTGCCACCAAAATGCGAGAATGTAACCCCTGCGATTTGAATGACTTTAATGATTTTCTATTTTGATTCCTTCATCCCCAGAATACTGTCGACATTACCAACTCGTATTCAAATAGTAAAAACCCCCGGAGGAACAAAACAAACAACAAAATATCGAAGGGGTCACGTCCCAAGATCGCAGTTAAGCAAGATTTCGCACAAGTGTCAGCGTTTTAGTTTACGATACAAATCTAAATTATTAACATGGGAATCTATTTGAATACGAAGGCTCACTTTTTAGTTCTGCATACAGAAACAGAAAAAAACAGTAGATACATTTTAATTATTGTTTTTCAAAATATTTTCCACGAACGTTATTGTATTTTGCATTCGCTCGAACCCACTTCCGAAGTTATTCCACTCATTTACTGGTACTGGAAAAATTGCATTTATGAAGACGTCGACTGCTTCTGCAGGCGATTGAAACCTTTGACCACGCAGTCCGTTTTTGATTTTCGGAAAAGAAAAAATCGTTGGGACTCAGGTCCAGACTATAAGAAGGATGATCTAACAGTGTACGATCGGCAGTAAAAGTTATTCGATCTTGCAGAGGAGTTGTTGCTATATGGTCTGCTTTTGTGACGACCATCTTACGTCACAACATTTAAAAAATACAATTTAAAACCAGTGTTTATACGAATTAAAAAAAAAAAAAATACGTGTGCTTCCATACGCCAACAGACAGGAAATATCAAAGCATCTAGTGTCCATAAGGACGCTACAAGATAATGAAGAAAAAGAAATCCAGAAGAAGAGAAAACACTAACTCAAAGGCTCGATAAATATGAAATCAAAGGTAATCTGTTAAGTAGTTTTTGGCCCACATGTCCTATATCAAATATTTAACTTGACTAATTGATCTAAAAGTACTAACTAATACTATTTTACATATATTCATGTATATGTGCAACGCTTGCTCGGTGTATTTGACCTTATGACGACTCTGTGGGGGTGTTAGACCCTTCGGATGGGTCTGGCTTCTTAAACCTTGACTTAAAATTGTTATTTGAACATAATATATAAATCACAGACTTTATACTTTAACAGAGTAAATCAGATTATTGCATATCTTTATTACCTGGTACCGTCACCGTTAGTCAAGATTCGTAACCCCCGAACGTTCTAACCTATAGGAGTGAAAATATAGGTATATTTTGCGGTTGAGTTTCTGTTACAATGAGGCTGAGGAGCCGTATTAGTTGTGGTATGATAGTCGTCAAATGAGTGATTTAAATATGAATTCTGGATCAGAATAGCATCCAGCCTTTTTAGCGATGCGAGTCCTAAAGTAGAGTGACATATATATTAACGATATGGTTCTCCAAGCCGAGGATCAGATTCATTTTTATTTTCGTCGTATGTTTCGTTTATAGAGAGCAATGTATGTATCTGCCAGAGTTGATCAGCTTCTAATACCAGTGCAAGATGACTTGTTGTTCCGATGTTCTAATTACTCTTGTAACAAGAAAGAGAACATTACTATCCACTTCTTCTTCAATAGTAAATTGGATGTGTATTTACACTGCTAAATATAAGTATTTGGAGGTTTCTCTTTTTAATCAAATGGAACCGCACAGATAATACCGTTGACGTCTTTGTAGATGAAGGTCATTTCGAAGAGCAGTTGAGGTAAAATCTAGTCCACACTTTCCATATGGCAACCAAAGATTTGTTTATAAATTTGGTTATCTTCTTATATAATAAAAATTGAACGCTGTTCGTTAGTCTCGCTAAAACTCAAAAACGGCTAGACCGATTTGAATAGTTTCTTATTTATTCTGTTCGCTTTAATATAGTGGTGGTTCAAATGAAAAATGATCAACATACATAAAGTAGAGCACGAGCTGTATTTGTTTATTCGCGCATCGTTCATCCAATTCTATAGTTGTTAGTGACACTATCGTGAAAGTTTTTACTATAGTATCGTCAACATACAATAAGCACGAGCCGTATTTGTTCGTTCGTCTGATTGAGTTAAAACTTATTATTGTTGTTGGCACATTTGTGAAGGCTCTTATTGTAGTGTCGCCAACGTGACGCACGAGCCGTATTTGTCTGTTCACACATGTCCATCCGATTGAGCTGGAATTTTATGTAGTTGTTGTTGGCACTTGCATGAAGGTTCTGACATAGTATTACGCCGGTATTTGTCCGTTCGAGTATCGTTCAGCCGATTAAATTGAAATTTTTATAGTTTCTGCTGGCACTTGCGTGGGGACTGATGATTCAATAATTTAATCCAAGGTATGAAAAAATGACCAACCAAATTCCTTACATTGCCTGCGGTGCAATATAATATTTTATTTCCCGTAATTCATTTAATTAAATTCTGATGATGCTATCCATACATAGATTTAACGATTTACACACTTATCAAGAAATATTGACAGTTTAGGTCATATTTTAATTGTGTTACTCAAGCAAGAAATTTGATATTATTCTTAATTATCATCTTATACTATTGAACTATGCTTTAAAGATTCGTACAAATTGTTGGATATTATTAAATGTCCATCCGTGCGAAGCCGACACGGGCTGCTAATTATAAATAAATGTGTTATTATTAAAAATAAACTTAATAATAACAAGAAACTTCTGTGATTGGTTAGAGTTTCAGCTTCTTCAGAAATATATTTTCCATTTTTTAATTATTTTAATATTGTATTGCTCTGACTTTGGATTCATACATTTTTCATCATTTAACGCTGACAAACAAAGAGTATTGTATTTGGTGTAGTCAAGGACTACTGTCACAATCTCTTTATCTGAATTTTCATTATATCTTTGTTATCTTTAACAAACCTCCTAGCTTCCAGAAACAATATATTAGCATTACAATCATTTGTCATTGGTTTTTAAAAGCAATTCGTCGAAACATTAGTTATTTGAGCTCTTATAATATTTTAGTTGTATTAACATAATTTAATTGCTAGTTCTAGCTCTCCTAGTAGATCTTTAACTTCAATGTCTCTGTTAGAAGGAATAATAGTGTCACAAATATGAAATATTTGTAGTAACTAGGTCACATAATTATTTATTTGAATTCGCGGTAACTGTAATCCTAGTTAGTACTGACAAGGTCGATATTCAATTGTCGGACATGATTGACAGCCTATGGTCACTAGATGTTTGGTGGTTGCCAGGCAGCAATTGTTAAACAATTGAATGATGGCCCATTGTCGGCTTAGGTATATAAGAGCGTTAGCTAGGAGAGGAATTCAATCAGTCAGTGAGTTATTCAGTGATTAGGTACGAGTAACAGTGATATTGTGAACATACGAGTTGTAAGAATAAATATTGGCACTGTAACCTGTGATAATAAATTACTCACATTGAAATTTGTGACAATATTAAATTTATTATCTAAAGCCAGCATTATTTCTATATTTTTGGAAAAGTGGTTTTTAGAGTTGCCTGCGTTGAATCGGCCTAGAGTTTTTTCACACCAGTTGTCCCTAGCTTCTTTCTGTTCTTCGGTCAACAGATGAGGTATCCAACGGGAAACTATTTTTTACACACAATTCTGCATGCAAAATCTTTGGAATTCCTAATGATGCCTAAATCTCACGATATGTCACATGACGATCTTGGTTGGTGAGCTTGTGCACGACATTGACGTTTTCCGAGTGACAGCCGTTTTTGGGGAACCTGTCTTTGGCTCGTCGCTAAGACTTATTCGTCCATGTTTGAATTCTTCATACCACCGAGAAACTGTCGACTGATGTAGTACTTCATAACCGTAAATAAAAACCAACTCGACGAAGTATTCTTGTTGAGATATTTTCCAAAGTTGTAATATTTTCTAGAGTTGATTCCATTCTTCTGATAAGATGTGGACTCACAACTAGAATATTATAGATATCGTACTGAAACTTTGGATTTAGCTCAACTAAATATGGAGGTTAATGGCGAGTTATTTACAAGTTTCTGTGCGCAAGATTTTTTAGCATAAAATAATTCATAAAACTTTACGAAAGTACGAAAGAAATAGAATACGAAAATTGACTGAATTCCCAATATTGTTTTACTTACTCAAATTCACTCATCCAGTCAGCTTCAACAATTTTATCGAAAGATATAAGATTAGAATAGAGAAATCAAGTGCAGTGCAAGGAAAGACCGAAGAATTAATTATGATACATTAGCAAAAGAAGCAGAAACGGCAGCATAAAAGCGTGATATGAGAACACCGTACAATTAAACAAGAGAACTGTCCGAAAAATGGAAAACAACTAGCACAAATATTCGAAACAGTAAAGGCGAGATATTGGCAATACAAAGAGATATCGCTGAAAGATAAATGTGCCATCAATTAGATTTTAGAAATGAAATGGAAGAGGATAACGAAGTGGTAGTCAAACCCATGAATCAGCTCAGCAAAGAAGAGATCAGAAACAGTATAACACAATTGAAGAACGGAAAATCCGCAGGTAGGGATGATTTACCAGAAGAGTTATATAAAGTAAATATTGATGAAATGACCGAGATACTCTGGAAGCTATTCGGCAAAATCTGGAAGATGAAATTATACCACAACTGTACATTAATTTCATTAACTTTCGGAGGACGTTTGATGGCCTCGAAGGAGGAAAACTGTAAAAAATTGTGGAGAAATATGCCAGACAAACTTTTGCAAGTCATGAAACTGTTTTATGAAGACACATCCGCTAAAATATTACATGAAGGAAAGCTAACAAAACCAATCAAGATCGAGAGTGTCGCAAAACGACAAAATATACCCTCATCCACATTATTCATCATCATTATGAAAGAAACTTCAAAAGGAAAGACTGGAATACATTGAAACACCTTCAGACAACTGGAAGATCTCGAATATGCCAATGACGTCTATCTCCTATCAGAAAAACGGCAACATATTCAAAAGAAAGCCAAAAAACTAGCAAATTAAACAGTGAAAGTGGGAATGAAAATTAAATGAAAGAAAACAGAGATACTGAAAATAATACAACCAAGGGAGTTGGCAGTGGCTAGAGAATGAAAAATTGAAAGTAGTAAGAAACACTTATGCTACCTCAAGAGCATTACAAATACAAAAGAAGGAACGGAGAAAGATATAAAGGTCCGCATAATAAATGAAGCAAAATCATTTTAGAATCTAAATAATATATAAAAATCAAAAGAACTGAAATTACAGGCAAAAATAAGAATCTTTAATAGCACAATTAAAAGAAAATTATCGTAAGGCTGTCAAATCTGGAAAACCACAAGAAATTACGTAAAAACGTCCAAGTGTTTATTGACTGTTTGAGAAGAATATTAGGAATCTGAGTCAAACAAGATTTCAAATGAAGAACTTTGGAGAATAACACAAGACCATTTAAGCAACGAAATCAAAAGAGGAAATGGAAATGGGCACACGCTATTGAAGCCTGATATAACCAAACAAACTAGGATAGGTCAGTGCAAGCATTGAAAAAAGTAGAAAATGCTGGTCTGACCTGGTTACAAATTAGAATAAAAGCTCAAAATAGAGTATTAGGGAGAAAAACAGTGGATCCTCAAGAAATGACAAGGATTAAGCATGTAAATATGGAGTCTCATACTGCCGGCATCACCAACTCGTATTCAAACAGTAAAAAGTCCCAAAGGAACGAAACAAACAACAAAATATCTCGAAAATATCGAAAGGGTCACGTCCAAAGATTTCACACAAGTGTCAGCAAATCTTAATTATTAACATGGGAATTTACTTGAATAGTAATATTCAAGATTGAATCTGGTAACATTTCCTTTTAAATCCTTTTTTATATCTCCTAAAAGTGCATGTGCAACTTTTTTGAATAGTCCCTAGGTATTGTGCGAAGATAAAGCAATGTGGGAAATAAATTGGAGTGCGGAAGTGGGTCGAATGGAAGAGAACCGTAGCTATGGAAACTAATTCTTTATAACGCGAGGGTAAGAGATGACCTTGTAGACGACAAGAAGGATATAAAGCTAATCCTGATCTCAAGACGTTATAGGAAACTGATTTAAGTTGCCTGAGGCTTAACGCTATTCAAACAAGGATTTGCTGAATCTGATTTTTTCAACAGGATTCTCTGAGTGCTTCAGATAATTGCTTTCAATTTTAATACATAAAATAAAGATGCAATATCAAATATTTAATTTTAATTCTTAGCTTGAGAAGCCGATTTGGATTCCGCAAGGGAAAATCGACTTGAAATACGATTCTTCAATTAAGTGGTGTTTCTAAAAGCTCTTCAACTATAGACTCAAATCAGTATTATCAAAATAAATTGAATGGAAACTTTATCTAGTGGGACAATCGCAAGACAAACACAAACAGATTAAAAAGAATATTCAAAAGTTTAGCTGTAATGCACTTTACTTGTATGTAACTCGTAGAAAAGTTTGTGTTTTCCAGCACTTGAAATAGATTTATGATGTGTTTTAACTTTGTAGTTTTATTCGACTTTGATTCATCTTGGATCCGACAAGCGATACGTGTTGAGAATGATATCGGATTGCGTTTGACGTTGCTATCTCACTTTTATAATCATTTGATGCTCTTTGCGGATAGATTGCTTTTAGTGAAATTAAACTGCAACCCAAAGGAAGAAGCTATGATCTACAACATTGTTGAATACTTTTGCATCATAATAAAAAATTGATCCAAGACTTTTCGTATGCTAAATAATATGTGGGTCACGATAAAACCAGAACTGTCAGTTGCAAAGGCACACATTCTCATATAAGGGACAGAAAAAGTCATTCAATTCGCGCCCACGATTGAAAGAAACTCGAATAAAGACGTTGACTGCTGAAGTGTTTTGAAAGCTTTCCGATTATTCGTCGGCCTCCATTTGAACAAGGAAACAATGCCCTTTATCATCCTGTATGTGAACTGAAAATAAGAACGACCAAATCGAATCGAATTCAATTCTGTTGGTAGTTGATTCGGCGTTAATCTGCATTCTTCGTATGGAAGCGACGGTCATTTTGAGTTATTACAGGAAATTTGCCTCACAAAGGCCTGTTCGGTTAGCCTGTACTTCGGTAATTGTCCGTGTGGCGCTTCGAACATTTGGTTAATATACATCCGCGGTGTGGTTGCTTGGTCCATGATATCGAATTTCGAATCGTATTAATAATCATGATTCTGTACGTAACCGAATCTACAAGTTGGACAAGAGAATACTCTTGGAATTTATTGATGTAAAAGTTTGATTCGGCAGGAATTTTCAAAGTATTACAAAGTTTTAAACTTCTAACAAATTTTAATTAAGCAAGATATTTAATTAGTGATTGTATCTCAACGTCAGATAATTCTTATTAATACCCTCTTAAAAAAAATAAGCACCCTCATTTTCAGTTGGAAATAATATATTCTACAAGGGGAAAATTCTGACCAGAGGGTAGAATTCGTACAAATCTTATTACACCCCCGATAAAAAATGATTGGATAGAATTGTATCGGATTATATACAATTAGATATGGTTATATACAATTATATATGGAATTCTTATATACTGCTATACAATTTGATATAATTATATAGAATTGTATCCAAACAGATATAGCACATTGTATAGAACATCATACGATAACATACACCTGTATATGACTATATACAATTAGACCAGAGTACTGTACAATTTTTTCAAACTCTGCATACAATTATATGCGATCATATACGGCTATATACAATTGTATACAGTTTTATACTATGATATATAAAAATATATAATATGTCTTATCGAACTCTATACAATCATATATATTCGTATATTACTGTATATAGTCATATAGTTATATTTCCATTAATTCAGGAAGCTTTATCCAATTCTATCACATTATATACAGTTATATAGCACTGTATTAAGTCTCATACAGTACAATTCTTTCATTTCAACTACTACATAAGATCCTATATTGCTCTATACAATCATATATAACTATATAGAGTTGTATAAAATGTTTTTCTGAGTTTTAACTTTGCTATTCAAGATTTTATACAGTTATATACAATCAGATATATTTGTATATTATTGCATACAAGTTTATAAAATTATATTCCTTTTTGTTCGAGAAGCTATAATTGATTCTACACAATTTTTTTTCATTATACACAGTTATATAATACTATATAAAGTTGTATACAACACATTATTCTCATTTTAACTGTTTTGTAAGGTTATATATCGTTATGAACAACCATATACATATATCCGTGTACCATAGGATGAAGTTATATACGTGTCTATACTCATATATCATCTTCTTTCCTTGCTATCGGTATAACATACTCAGAAGTCTAAAATGAAAATTGTCAATAACAATCAGTACAGCTGAAGTTCGACAAATAAATTTATGGAATCCACTGGAATAACAAATTTTACCAGGATAGTAAAGTCGCCCGTGTAAGTTTTGTACTTTTTTGTCAATGATGGGTGATTGTTACTCTCTTGGAAGACATGTTGAAGCTTAAATTAAATAAAAAAGCAATAGTTTGATATTGTTTCATATATGACACATAAGGTATATATAAATAGTATAGTAAATAATACAAAAGTGGATACCTCTGACTATTCCACTGGGTATTTGTTTGTTACGTATTATTTTCAAATTTACATGAAAATGAAGGATATTATATAATCAATAATGAAACATATTCAGTTCACGATGCAACCCAACAATTTTCAATAGTCCAAATTATTTAGGATAGTTAATTTATATTAGTTTCAAGTTGTGACCTGTGATGTGACATGTGAAGGGGTAAAGTGCTGAAAGGGGGAAGATGAGTGCAAGCGATCTACGAGAGACAAGCGAGTAGCAGTTGAGCATGGGAGTTGATTGAATACAGTTGAATTTGATGCGGTGGAGTTGAAATAACGAAAAATAACTGGAAGAAAGGTAGTAAAGGCAGATAAGAAGATAGCCGAGTCAGAAGATAAGGTGAAGATAAAGAAATGAGGAAGAAAGAAGTAGAAATAAGAAGCTATGGCAAAGAAAGTAAGCTGTTGCTAAGCGGTGAGAGAGAATTAAAGCGGGGGAGAAGCGGAGTGGAAAGGGAAGCGCTAGCGACGAGAAAAAGAAGACAGATTGTGATTGCTCGGTCTCCTATATGCGCACGCGCATGAGAACAGATAAGTGTTTTGGTTTTAGTTCTAGTTCTAATTATTTGATTTCATTTAATTTAAATTTTTCTTTGCTGAGTTCATCACGTTTTTTATGATTTTATTTGTATGCAGACATAATTTACCTTTAATTTTTGGGATCATTACAAATTGAAAAAAGGATAAAAACTCATTTGTTTTTCGGAAAAAAGGTTAGTTTGTGGACGGTGAAATGAAACTGATTTCAGATAAATTCTCCATTAATTTTTCTTATAGTCTAGCTAATATCTTCGAAGTCCTGGAAAATACATATTATTCAAATAAACGAATGGTTGAGGACTTATTCAATTTGGAATGGCATCGACAAAAATAGGCGTAGAAATCTAACTCGAACTTTAAAAACTGCAAAAGTCTAAAGAAAATGAAGATTCAGGATGAGTTAGCACAAGAATCCTTGAAGAAAAGGAGATTTTCCACGAAAATGTGCTTCACTCCCGAATCTATAACATAGAATCAATTGAAATCATTAATAATAACGACATAAGTTTCGGGAATCAGCTTTTTCATAGTAAATTTCCTCTTCTCTTGAGTTCTTCTTTCTAATTCACGCTATCGCAAGAAAAACTAAAATTTTCTTCATATCTTTATTTGCCTATAACTTTTGCAATTGTTGATGTGCGAGTAAGATTTCTGTGCATATTCTTCTAGACAACATTCTGAATCAAATTAGCTCTCAACCATGCCCTTACTCGCATTATCAGCATTTTTCATGATTTTAAAGATATTAACTGGACCAACAATGCTAAAATAGCTTCTTTGAGAGTAATAACCAATCCTATTTAATCACAGATGATCGAGATTACCTTCGAAGTGAGGTAGTTCATTTCAAAAAAGAAGAATCAAAGCAACTAACATCCTCAAATAGTGAATCGCTTTTGAGGAAAAGGCAACCAGTGAGAAAAAAAATTCTATAACCAATAAACTATGCATTTATTTTTGTACAATCTCCAGTTCTTTATTCAATTTAATCTAATTTGAACGGTGATCAACTAGAAATATAGAATATGAGTTTATCATTATTTTTATTAAAAGTGCGATTGTTCGAAATTCAAGGCATAATTCAATAGTTGTTGGAATAAGTAGAGTAATGAATTTGTTGGACTTCAGAACTAATGAATTCTACATCGAATTTCGTACAATCCTCACTATTAATTCTAAGAGTATTGAACGCTACTTAAGTACGGATTATAATTTCAATCTGTTATAAAAGAAAACGTTAGATAGTAGGGAATTGAATGTTTAATTCAATAGTTATAACAATAAGTCTAGTAATTAGTCTGTTTTACCACGAAAATACTAAGAACAATGTATTCTTTCTTAAATTTCAATAAAATGAAAAATATTCTCATTCATATCCAAATGTAAATATTGCAGTCCAACTATATATAACCCTATCCAATTTTACCGTCCAACTGGAACTGATATAATTGTATAGAGTCGTATAGAATTGTATAAAATTTTATATAAACGTATAGGACAGCATATTCATATACAATCATATATCGTTATATCCAAATGTATATATATGTATATAATTCGATAGAGTTTTATACAGTTTTAAACGATTCTATCGTCTCATTTTTTGGATAAAATTGTATCCAAAGAATTGTATATGATCGTATACGATTATATCCAATCATTTTTTATCGGGCCACTAGATTTCAATAGGGTAAAGGATCTATTCGGAGTAACCACATATAGCCACAAAATCAAATTACCTTTGTGGTCTATAATGAGATAGCCTCAGGCAACGAGTTGTTGAAACATGGACTGTCAGTGAATTTCATGTAAATTATCTAATTTCGAAATGTTTTCAGTGGAGGTAAATACCAAAATGATCATTTTTGAAGCACAAATAAATTATATTCAAGGGGAAAATCCTTCCTTTAACTTCATCTAACGCTGCTTCAGTTATTTGTTGATCCTTTACGAATAATAAAAATGATTCAAATAGGTATTTATCGTCGCAATCACAACCTCGTTTTATATTGAGAAGTAGATAGTAGTTTAAAGGAGTCAAATCCGGAGAGTAAGGGGAAATAAGTTGGAGCCCTTACCCATGTTTCGCGACCACAACTTCAAAGAAGTGAACTTAGCGTTGTGAATTTTTTAGAGACCGTTTCAATTTTTGTGGAAAGAAATCCAAGGGCTCAATTCTAATTCGGATTGAATGTCATCATCGTTGAAGACAGTCTTCTAGAAGTGAGAGACTGAAGCAAGTCAGTTTATTCAGCTTGATATCAGTTTGTGATATTTGTATGTCATCAAATAATAACTTTAGAACAAAATTTAACTACTATGATTAATAATGAGTTAGAAAAGTCTGACGTAGACACTTCCACGGCTAATCGTTTTGGATTTAGATTAGATTTAGTAGAATGTGCTTTCGGCCCAGTCGGTTGCTTTGAAAACAATAGGTCATCATTCTTATGCTACAACATTCCTAAATACTGATTTCCAAGATTCTACTTTATGAGCAAAATTGGAAAAACAAATTCAACTGAAGTGCACTTCCGGTTCAGTCGACTATTATGAGACTTGTAGGCAATCATTCAAATGCTACAGCAGACTGAAATACTAAATTTCAATACTCTACACCCGATCGTTTCGAATAATATGTAAAATATTCTAAAAGATTGTCAAGTAGAATGCACTTCCGGCTCAGTCGATCTCAAGAAAAATAGGATATGATCATCCAAATGGTACTATCGTCTTGAATACTGAATTCAAAAATTCTACGTCTACTCGTTTTGGATTTATGCGAAAAATTCCAAAAATGGTTCGAGTAAACTGCACTTCTAGTTTAGCCGATCGCAATCATAATGCAAGGTGTACAACTAGATGTTATAAAAGTGCCTAATACGAAATTTCAATATACTACGACCAATTGTTTTGAATTTATGAGGAAAATTCGAAGTCTGTTATATAAAGTGAACTTCCGACTTAGCCGATTAGTACAAATATAGATGACTATTTAGATGCTACAGCGATTTCAAATACTGAATTTAGGTATCCTACGGCTAATCATTCTGGAATCATGCGGAAAATTCGAAAAAAGTTTCAAGTAAAATGCACTTTCGGTACGGACGGTTGCAAGTATAATGCGAGGTGCACATCAAGACCCTATACCAGTCTTAAATACAAAATTTCAGCATTATACGTTTGACGGGTTTTGAGATTGACATCTGAAAAGTATCATCAGCACTTCATCCTAATAAATAACATTGGGCATTATAAACGGTGTTAAAAATCAAATCATCAGTCATGCGTGTAACTCAAATGACATCAACAAAATTAACAAAAATTCTTTGACGGATAAATATTTCACAATTCCGCACATAGCTAGCGAAACGGTAGACCATTTATTTTCCAAAATAAAAGATAAAATAGATAAGAAGGCAAGATCTAGTTTAATTTACCAAAAGATATTTGAAAACAAGGCTTGACGAACATAAACGAAACAGTAAAAAATTTAATGTGCTCCAGTTATTCACTGCATTGAACAGGACACATTTTCAATTTTGACAAAACTATAATAACCAAAATGAAATTAGCTTCAATGAACGATTTATGCTGGACATGTTTCTATATAAAATAAGACAAACACAATATTAATGAGAAGACTGATATTATTGGCTGGGTGCGTGACGATAATGCCCTCTATAACGCACATTTTTTCAGACTTGTCAATATGTAACATCATAGATACTTGTAAATTTAAATGAAAAAAAAAAATTGAGAACTAAGTAAATATTTCATATTTGTTGAGGTTAGGTTCCCCAAGATGTCAAAATGATAAGAATAAGAAAAGCATAGTATTAAAGAATAATTTAAAAAATTTTGAAAGTAGTTTATATTGTCACAAATATGAAATATTTGTAGTAATTAGGCACATAATTATTCATTTGGATTCGCTGTAACTGTAATCCTAGTTAGTATTGACAAGGTCGATGTTCAATTGTCGGACATGATTGACAGGCTATGGCACTAGATATTCGGTGGTTGCCAGGCATCAACTGTTAGACAATTGAATGTTGGCCCATTGTCGGCTTAGGTATATAAGAACTTAAGCTAGGAAAGGAATTCATTCAGTCAGTGATTCAGTACGAGTAACTGTGCGCGATATTGTGAACATACGAGTTTATAAAGTGAAGATTTACACTGTAACCTGAATGAATAAATTATTCACAATAAAATTTGTGACAATATAACAACAAGGAAAAGTGAGTGAAATAAAGTACTAAATAATAAAGTAGTTTATTGAAAGAGCCTGAAATATTGTTTATTTTGTCCACTACTCAAGCTGCAGTCGATTTAGTTATCCCCAACATGTACTTTGCACCCTGCCAATAGCGCTTAGCACAATATACAACAATATTCTTGAAGACCTGAGGCTACCATTAATTTTCCTGATAGTTTGTTGTTCATATTTTTCAACATCTTGCGTGATACATATATACTCGGCAAAAATAAGCGCACCTCTTGAAATACACCAAAAGTACCGAGTTTTCAAACCGCCGTAATTGATTTTGATCGGAAATTGATAAATTTTTGACTTTTGGGCAGTTTGAAGTTTTCTATTTTAGAGCATGTTCATTGAACACTCTACCATATTCGCAGGAAAAAGAAATGTTCTTGATGTCTAAAAATATCAATTTTTGACAACTTGTATCGGATGCAAAATACATTTTGTACTTTTTTGGTTATAACTCGGCTAATCTTGCACTGAATCTGAAGAAAAATGAATTAACTTGGTTTCCTGAGTCGTGAGTGGGGCTACGATTTTTTTTTGCACCCGGTACAAGTTTTTAAATTTTGACATTGGTGTGTGGTAGAGAATGCTATGAACTTGGCGTCGGATTGACTCACATGCCCCGGAAATCATCCGAATTTTGACGGTTTGAAAAATCGGTAATTTTGATGCATTTTCAAATGGTGCATTTTTTTTTTCGAGCGTAACAAAAAATAATACCCGAAGGCATTATGTTTCAAAATAATGTTTCTTAGTTACAGCAAGTAACTAGAGTAATTTTTCTGACAGAAATCACAATGACAAGACATACATTGTTAAAAATTTGGATTGAAATACAACAAACGTCGGACATTAAACATTGAAGGCACCACGGGAGTTGAACAGACAATAATGCCTACGGTCAACGTACACACCTCGGGCCAGAGGCCCTCGGAAAGTACACTGTTGACCTCAGGCATTATTGTCCTGTTAACACCCTTGATACCTTAATTACTATATCGGTTGATACCACAACTGACATTTTCACCTATGGCAATTTGTAATTTTTTTGGCAATGTGTGCGTGCATGCACGATTTTTAATACGCATTTAGTCAACATCCTCCATAGTAGTATTTTTTCTCGTTATTATGTGATACTTAGCTTATAAAATACATACTTGTATAAATTCAAATTTAAACTCAATAATTCCTTTGTAAGCATTGCTAATAATCACAAGTCCTTGATTTGAATTAGATTTGTAACGAACAGTGCCCTTACAGAGTAGACTTCCATTTCGACGCGCCTGTTAGACAGGTCTCCAAAAATCAGAAACTGACTGCGGTGTCAAAGGTTTCAGTCGCTGGAAGAAGCAGTAGACGTCCTCATAAATGCAATTTTGTCAGTACTAGCAAAAAAATAGATTAGCTTCCAAAGTTGGTCCGAACGAATGTAAAAATGTTTAGACGTTTGTGGACAAAACTCGAAAAACAATAAAATCATTAAAACCTATTGTCATAAAAGTGAAATATTTTAAGTAATTGGTTCACATTATTACTTATTTGAATTCGCTATTCAAGCCAATAATTTATTGTAACTGTAATCGTAGTTAGTATTGACCAAGTCGATGTTCAATTGTCGGACGTGATTGACAGCATATGGCTACTAGATATTCGTCGGTTGCCAGGCATCAACTTTAGACAGTTAAATGTTGGCCCATTATTGGATTAGGTATATAAAAGCGTGAGCTAGGAGAGAGTCAGTCATTCAGTACGAGTAACTTTAAGAGATTAAGGTCCGGTTTCACTAGTTAAATTTATCTAGAGGTTGTTTTGAATTAGTAACTATAGTTACAATTGTATCAACAATAGTTTTCGTATAGAATAATCTCTGAATAAATTTAGCTGGCTTTGGTGAAACTGGCCCATAGTGATTATACAAGTTTGTAAAATAAATATTCACACTATAATCTGTGTTAAAAAATTATTTACAATAAAATCTGTGACACTATCAACTGTTTTCTTCCATTTCTATATGCAACACTGAAAAGACAGCCCTCGTAATGTCACTAAGCATACAGTGATGTATTCATGCTTCATCTACACTTTAGTGACGGAACGACACCTAAAGTCCTGTAGATGCCGCTGGAACAGCTTTTTTGGTCAGTTGAGAGCAATTAAGGAACCCATCTTGTAGACAGTTTACTTATGTTTTACACTAAACTTGTTCATTAGAAATGCTCACGGTACTAACAATTTAGATCATGTATTTTATCAATCATTTTTAGGAATCACGTGAAAAAAGTACGAGTTCATCATAATTTTTATTAGGATTTTCTTCAGTATCTCAAGGTGTTTTGCATTTCATGAAATTTTCGTTTTTCCTTTTAGTGGAAATCATTTGGACGATTACAAACTGCACCAGACCAGAAATGAATTTCTTATCACATTGGACAACTGTGCCAACGCTTAAAAATAGATAAAAATAAAAATGTCCAACTGCACCAATGGATTAATTCCTAGTAAACGCAGAACATATACCGTAATGTACAGTTTTTTGAATTTTTCGCATAAATCCAGAAAGATCAACTGTAGATTCTTGATATTTAGTATTTAAAGCAACTGTAGCATTCAAATGATAACTTTATATTTTTAATAGCAATCTATTGAGCCGGAAGTAAACTTGATTTGACAATGTTTTCTAATTTTTCGCATAAATTCGAAACTATTGGCCGTAGAATGATAAAATTTATAGCATTTTAATGAATTGTATCATCTAAATAACCACCTTAAATTTTGGTTGCAATGGACTTTGCCTTATGTCAATATCAACGTCAACTGTCAATTATTCATTCAAAAGGTGTACAAATAACAGAATAATGAACCAATATGGTTGAAATTTGGTTTGATTATCTCTAATCTGACTTTGCTTGGATCCCGAACTATTCGCATAATTTTTCAGAAATATGCACCGGAAAATTGGCAATTAGAATTCTCAAATCACAAATGTAAATTGTGTCATTCTTTTGGTAGTATTGTTGCATTATCGCCCAAGGCATCGGAAGCGCGAAGAGTTCCTCCCTTTCTGGATAATCTAATTGCTTATATTATAATATCTCGTGCTCTGATTCGCGAATGGTGTTATTGTAGTCTCATGTAAATTGCCACCGAAATTAGTAGCAGTCTCAATTATTACTGTTTCTTGTTGATGCGTATACGAGTAGAGGCGACGTGTCGGGAATTCTAATTCCACTCATATTGGGTTTCAATTTGACAGGAAAACAGATCTTCTACTGGGAATATGGGAATTAAATTGTGTGGGATATATTTATACCTAATTTAATTACGAATTTATATAAATCAGAACTATTTCCACAATCTCATTTCCTCTAGATTATTCTGTAACTGTAACGAAAGATAAAACTCATTAAGAAAGTGGAAATTGCGTTTTTGCTTGTCATAATTGAACAATGTGCGGTTTTATAGCACAATATAGGTACAGTAATCGTGTTAATTCTGTAACGGAAATGAGATATGAAATTGTTACATTTCTCCAGCTTTTCTCGGATCCCTTCAGCAATAATTACAACCATATTATGTCATAATAATAATATTGATGATGATACAGGCCAGGCATTACTAAATGTCAATTATATTGTTTTGCAAACATGAACTAGTTTGGATAATTAATTATATGCGATTATATTAATTCTAATTGACATGAATATAGTGATCCTATTTCAATGATGGAGTATGTAAACAGGTTAATAAATTTCTTGCATTGAAATGACTAACTCTAGGGTGGATATTTTGATATGCAGCAGACCAGAAAATATTTATTCTTGAATCAAACTAATTTTGAATAAATATTAATTGCTGAATGGTGCACTAAACTGTGCCAAATCAATAGCAGAATTCTAATTTAGAATAGGCTTGTTTAGAATTCGATTCACAAATCACCTTCCGCGAATGCAGGCCAAGTTGGGACATAAATCCTTAGCGTCAGCGCCCGGAAGAAGAAAACAGGAAGTTTATCCGACTGCGGCACCTTAGGAGACGCTAACCTCGACGCTAACTGCTTGCAGAGTGGTTAAGTAGTTAATGATCCCTCGGAGGTGCTACCTCCGATGTTTAAATACCGCACCCATCAAAATCTACTGAGAAATAGTTTTCAACTAGTTGCGGTTTGTTAAAGGACTCATTTCATGAATGCAATTAAGTTGCGATTGGCATAAAATAAAAATTTGTAGGTGCACTTTGCGAAATGTCATTTGCTTAACTGGATTTCGTTAAAATTCTTCCAGCGTTTTCTCTTCACATCCTTGCAAAAAGGCGAGGAAGCATCTGCTCGTAACGGCGTGCTGAAAACTTAACCCTTTAATCGGATTCTAATTTGAATTCTCGTTTTATAAAACATTCCATTATCGAAAAGTTTCTAAAGACGGTGTTTGCACTCCTCTCATGTACATAGTTGCCAAATAAGAATGCAATCGCTTGGTTGGCATTCAGGACACGTTTCACTATCGCACTTGAATTTTAGGTGAAACTATTTCCAATATTTTTATTATCTGTAATACAAACTGCTACATCTTCTTGTAAAACTAGGTTGTACCTATTCTTGGAATTATTCTATTCACCGTTGTAATTCAACCCTGTAAAATTCTGGAGCACTATAAGGTGCATGTAAAGGCATTTGTACCCGGAATTCCTTCAAAACATCCTTTTAAATTTATGTATGAATGCGCTGGTGCATTTTCAAAGTTGGACGAAACTTCCAGGACATTCTTTTAATAAGATTTTTAAATTCTTCGCAAGTTATTTTGGATCATTTAGATTTCTATGATAAAATTTATCAGTGCATATTTGGTTACAAATCTTCTAGAATGACCCCTAAAATGACATACATGTTTTCACCAATTGCGGTACAGTTATGTTTCCAACCTCCCTTGAACTTTACTGTTATGTCTTAAGGAAGTTATTTACAACGTAAAGGCGAATAATCTACACAACTTTGCTTGGTAACGGTTAATTGAAGGATTAAACAAAGAGGATTATATGAGCGGATCACAAAGCACGAACTGATGTGATATATATTTTAAAGTTCAATTAACTCTACAAGATTAACCCAATTTCACCTACTACTGTACACACACAAGGTAATGTTTTTAACAAGGATTAGCTATATAAAGAAAAGTTTTGTCCTTGCGACACCCCTGCACACAACACAAGGATCAAATAATTATTAAACTAATTTAATACGTACTGATTTATTACCGATCTAATAGACATTGATCAATAAAACTTTGTTAGAATTTGGAATTGCAGATCCACAATCAACTGTCTGACATTACAAGCTCATAAGTTATTGACAAGTAAATCTAAAATTAAAACATAAATTAGATATTATTTATGTCTGACCTTTCCGGAATATTTTTTTATTACAGATCTAGTAGTCGTAGGTCAATTTTGTTTTGCAGGAATATAGGAGGGCCTAAACAAATTGAAAAATGAAAAACAAATACTTTCCGTTACTGGATCATGAGTTATTGACGAGCAAATGAAAAAAAAATGCTCCAAAAGATCAGAAAATAAACAAATAATATATTGTACAACAAGGATCGAACGACTGTTATTACCAGTCTAACCTTGCTGATTTGTAATTTTTTTCGGATCAGAGTGTTTGCAGTTTGTGAATGAGAAATATTTAAAATGAAAGGATTTTCTCCAGCAAAGCGTGTAAGACATTGTGCGTACATAGTTAATGAAAATCTGATTATATTACATGTATACGACGCTTTTCGAGTTACAAAAATTTCGTCTTACGTCTTTTTTATACAATTTTTTTCTCATTCCATACCTATGTCGCCATCTGTATAACAAATTTGCACTAATTTTGTAAAATAGTACTTGCTAATGACACTTGATTGAAGGCGCTAATTTGGGGAGCATGCGCGTCTGGTTCGCCCTCTTTGTTTCCTGAGCGGTGGTTACAGACCACTGATCTCTATATAACACTGGATTGGGTTTAGACCGTATTCTGGCATCTGAAAGCGGCCCCGGTTGAACGGCGGCCTTGACAGTACCTGTATTCTTTCGTTAACGAATTACTGATCCAACTGAATCTAAAGATCAGTTGAAAATGGCGTCGAGATCATATGATCTGTTGTAGTCGAAAGAATGCCAAACATTTGTTGAGTGTGTGTTTGTCTGTGATCATTAGCCTAAAATTTGTTTTAATTTTGTTTAATCATGAATATTCCAAAAGTTTTAATAAAAAGCATCTTTTAAATATATAAAACACAAATACATGTAGTTTTTTCATCTGTTTAGTAATTATAATTCAATTTCAAGATGAATTATCACAAAATTTTCCATTTTTTCCAACTAAAGCTACTTCTAAGCAATCTATTTTATTTCTTATGATTTAAATGTTACAAGCTCCACCGTTTTCTAAATACATATGAACTCCTCTAGCTTTTCGTTAGAGGAGTTGTTGGTGATCTGGTGTAGTTGAAATTTGGAGTGGGGGTGACTAATCCGTAAACGAAAGAACAAACACATAGTGATCCAGATTAGTTAGATCAGTACTCCGTGAACGAAAGAATACAGCTAGTAAAACTGAGGCATTGTGTTCCTATTCGGCGGCAAATTCAAAACACTTATAGAAGACACTCGATGGAATTCAAAGT
Organism: Dromius quadrimaculatus; assembly: GCA_963989225.1. Lineage (NCBI taxonomy): Eukaryota > Metazoa > Arthropoda > Insecta > Coleoptera > Carabidae > Dromius > Dromius quadrimaculatus. Next base: position 9,665,917 of record OZ022329.1, read on the forward strand.
ATAATGCAAGTAAGATGAAGAAATTATTCTCAATATATATTAAAATACATACATTAATAATCAACAAAAGTTAAAAATTGTTATAATAGTTGAAATATTTATTAATAGTTAAAAATATTTGTGAACTTCTTAGTGTCAGTGTTTTAACTATTTTTTAAACATTGTAGTTTAGTATTATTTAATCCGTTCAATAGTTTTATAAATTTTTGTTACCTAAAATTTGAAACTATGAATTTACCTATATGAATAAATGAAGTGCATTTCTGCGATAATATTGCCTATTCAAAACTAATAATTTTAAATATCTACTACACATGATAGGAGAATAATAATACATTTAATAATCAAGATTTTATTGTTCGTAAGTAAGCACAAATTTGCAGTCCAGCGATTAATTTTGTGAGCAAGATATTTTATATTAAATTTGATATATTACTCAAATTTGTTATCATAACTTACTTGTGCAGCGTCAAATTTCTTAATGAATCGGCTTTATTTCCGCAGAACATGCATTTGAACACCATGATTTAAAAATTGCGTCCCAACACCATACTGAATTGTCACCAACATATGTCACCAATTGAACACAGAACCTCACTTTTGCCAAGATGGCGACGCTCAATTAGGGCCGTATTCCAGCGACCTAAACCCAATCCAGTGTTTATTAGAGATCAGTGTTACAGACGTACTTGTTTTGAGCAGTCTTGTAATTTTCCTAGTTTTTCTAAATTTTGTGGTTATTTTATTTTTCTAAAATCAGTGTCATGATTTTGTAAGTATTTTGTTTATTATTTTTGTTTGGGTTATTCCAAATTTAATATTATTTTTGCTAGTGATTTCGTTTGAAGGCGACCCACGTGGTTAACCTTTTGATTTCCAAATTAAACTCTTTCATCCTCAATTCTTTGTTAGTTTTTTGTGTTAAGAACCTTTCTACAACCTTGAAACTTTTATACTAAATCAATATTTTTGTTCCAAATTAAATTTTTTTTACTACCAAATGCGATCAGACGGATATCGATTCGGTGATACGCGATTTTTTTATATATACACTGGAAGTAAAGAACCTACGAGATTTGTGGCTATCTTCGTTCCTCCCTTTACCATTACTTACCTAAGTATGTTTGATGTATGAATGATTAGTAAAAGTGGTTGATAATACATAATTTAACTATATCCAACGCGTTAGGAATTTGTCATTCAACAACTTGTAGTTTAGTTTCTTACGTTGTTTGTGTAGTTTTTGGTTTCCAAAGCTTAAAATATTCTGTTGTAGGCTTTAGTTCCCGTTTTTAAGCTGGAAAATCCTACGAGTTTGTGAAGATTGATCAAATTTTTTAGTAACGAACCACGTTCGTAAATTTATCGACTCGTCGCTAATAATCCTTTTTTCTTGTCTTGCTAGACTTTGCGTTCTTCTTGTTTTTCTTCTCTTCAATGCTCAGCGCAGTTTTTTTTTTAATTTGTAAATTTAAGTGTACAATTCAAAAGTAGGCAAATAAATAACTTTACTGATTATTTTATTTAATTTTTACTAAATTTACAGTTTACTCGTTTTTTCAATTTAAATCTAAATTTATTTATTCAAGTTTAATGCTTAACGTTTGAAGAGAGCTCTCCAATTTTTTATAGGAACCTCCTGTTTCAGTTGAATTGGATACTGGTTGGGTTGTTTGTTTTCAGTGTAAACTGCTAGGGATCTTAGGAGCCCGTGGCCACTTGAGACTAGTTTCTGGCCAACTTTACGTTAAGAAAAACATGTATACGTCTACGAAATTAAGAAGAACATTAATAACTCCTGAAGTTGACTACCAGGCGCACGGCCAACTCTAACACCTTCAAGGACCGTTGGATATTTATCAAAGCCCTATAAGACGCAAGATCAACTTTACTTAATTCAGGGAACGTTCTTGTCTGACGTTGTTTTTGTGGCTACCAATTCGTCATCTATCTTCTATGCCGATACTAGTCCTGAGTTCCGCCTGAAGAGGATATTCAGCTAGTTTTTGTAATGTAATTTTGAACGTCTGTGACGTGCTTTCCAGTTCCTTTTTGGCTGTTGCAGTGAGATTTTTTTGTATTATAGCTTTAACCATTTTCGTAAGTTACCAAATTTTTTCAAATATAATTTTTGGAATTATTTGCTTTAAATTAATAATAATTTTGTTTATAATTGATTTCGACGTCTATGCTTTATTTCCTTTTTGGTGTCGCTATTGTCTCCCAGAATAGAACCTTTTTCTCCTTTGATCATTTCCTGGAAGTGGCGCCCATTTCCTATTTTTCAGGTAAAATATTTCCGGTGCCCTTATTAATAGCTAGCCTAGGTCTTCACTTTCAAGGTAGGATATTCCAATACTTAAATTTAATGTCAATCAGCAGAACATTAAGTTTTTGCTACAAAATAGTGAAGAAACATTACCTTTTTTAATTTCCTACTGCCACCTAGGAAATAGACAATCACCTGTCAAGAAGTGTTGATGACATTGTGGAACTATGTTCTACCATGACGGGGGTTACAATAAAACTATTTCTCGTATTTTAAAGGAGAGAAAAATTGATCGTCAAATACGTGAACAAATATCATCTCCAAGGAGAACCAATAAAGGATAATTTCAAGAAGGGAGTAATTCGAATTTGATTCCAACTCGATTAAATTTTGCACGAATTCAACTTTCATTAGGATTACTTGTGGACGAAGATAATATTTAAGTGTCATAAAACAATATAAAAATGAAGGAGATCAAATGAATTATTTAGATGAAGGACATACAGTCAAGAAAGTATGGCAAGACAATAATGTCGAAAGTTTGAGACAAGCGTTCTTAGAAGGCATATTATAGTAATTAAGGTATCAAGGGTGTTGAAAGAACAATAATTTCTGAGGTCAACAGTGTACTTTCTGAGGGCCTCTGGCATTATCGTCCGTTCAACTTCCGTGGTGCCTTCAATGTTTAATGCCCGACTTTTGTACTATTTCAATCAAAATATTAAGCAATGTATGTTCTGTCATTGTGATTTCTGTCAGAGAAATTACTCTAGTTACTTCCTGTTACTAGGAAACATGATATTCTTGTTTGTTATTTTTGAAAATAATGCTCTTGGCCATTATTTTCAAAAATAATGCCCTCGGGTATTCAAGTATGTTAAAAGGACTATAATTCCTGAGGTCAACAGTGTACTTTCCGAGAGCCTCCGGCCCGAGGTGTGTACGTTGACCGTAGGCATTATCGTCCGTTAAACTCCTGTGGTGCCTTCAATGTTTAATGTCCGGCTAATGTATTATTTCAATAGAAAATTTTAGCAATGTATGTCCTGTCATTGTGATTTTTGTCAGATAAATTACTCTAATTACTTGTTGTTACTAGGAAACATGAAATTCTTGTTTGTTATTTTTCAAAATAATACCCTCGGGTATTATTTGGTACGTAATTACCCTGGAATCAGTGTTGTTATGTTATCAATAATAAACTAGTCGGACATTAAATGAATTTCAAGCACCTGTAGAAAGAGGACGCCGTTTGATAATAGTTCATATTGGTAGCGTTGATGGATTTGTCGAAGGAGATTAACTCACGTTCATCTCAAAGACAACTACAGAAGCATAATAAATAAACAATAAATAAAAGTTTAAATAATGAATGTATGTAAATATTGACTATATACAGGTGTGCAACGAAGCGCGGAATATAGGGTTTTTAAAATGTGTGGATATTGGTTCTCCTGTATATGCTAGAACTAAAATACAAGAATCAAAAATGTGAGAAAGGATCCAAAGTAATATTTAGGAGAAGAGTTTCAGGCCTTAATTGATCCAGTCGAGTTTAATATATTTTTTAATTTCTCAGAACGTTTCGAGCATCAAATGTGCTCATCATCAGCATAAAGTACAATAATTTAATTTAGTTACTTGAAAATTTGAGCTACATAGTAGTGTTATAAACCATACAGTTGTAGTTCAAATTTTTAAGTAATTAAATTAAATTATTGTACTTTATGCTGATGATGAGCACATTTGATGCTCGAAACGTTCTAAGGAATTAAAAAATATTTTAAGCTCGACTGGATCACTTAAGGTCTGAAACTCTTCTCCTAAAAAGAATACAAGAATGAAAAATTGTTTAGAATTAATTTTTACTCATTAAAAGTCTTCGTTCAATGCAGTAGAATATCTGTACCATTAGATATTTAGGAAATAAATTATGACATATCTGTCAGAAATCAATTTTTATTTGCGAAAAGTCTTCATTTGATGCAGTAGAATATCTGTAGTATCTTAAAAAAATAACAATATTAATACGGCATTGAATTGTCAAAATGAAAGCTTGTTGCATTAGTTTTTTATTCTCATGGCTATCTGATTTTTGACGAAAATTTCATATTTTATTTTCTAAATATATAATGCTAGAGATATTCTACAGCAGTGTTTTTAAACCTGTGGGTCGCGCAAGATCTTGCTCGGGAGGTCGCGGACGCATTACGGATAAAAGTAAAAAGCAAATGCTGTAGGTCTTACACTATAATAAGAATACAACAATTTCAATAAAAGGCAGAGCTAGTTCATTTTTTGATAATTTGCAAAATCGTGGTTCTATTTTTGATACGTAAATAACCAAATCATTTTCCAACTGAAGCCTTGTCGTTAGTTTTTATGTTTAGCGTTCAAAAGAACGTTAGTTCACATTGGTAGGAATTAGCAAATGGCACTGATTTTCTTAAGCATTTCTAGCCGGCTCTGGATATTCTTCTTCAATTGTTTCATTCAGAAGACACCAATCTTAGAAAATTGAATACTATTCTACCGTTAGCAGCAAACTCTAAAAAGTCATAAAATTCTCTTTCATCTTCGTGGTCAAATCCAACCAAGGATTTAGTATCTATTTACGCCCATTGTCAGCTTCAGAGTTCAGTTCTGGAAAGTAGCTTGATAGTTTATCTTCCAAATCATGCAAGCTCTATATCATGCAAGAAATTTGAGAGCGTACTATCACCGATTGGTCCTTTGTCCATTGTAATTTCTTTGAAAGCAAGGGAAAGATGCATACATAATTTTTGGTGAAGTTTTGTGAGAAATCATATGATTCTATTTTTGGCCATTAGAATGTTATTCTCTCGCCCTTGAAGTGTCTTGGACGGAATATTTTGGTGATTCAAAATATCAGCGAGTAATGCTGATTTCAATAGCCAAGCAGGATCGCAAAAAGAATTTGTGTGTTCAGATTTAGTATATCTCGTCACTCGTGTATACCTTTCCATTGAATAGCCATCTGACCTCTTTTGTAATTAGGGAAAAGGAAGGTTTTGAGGAACGTACCCATGTCTTCATAAATGATTATGAATAGTCTAGTTCTTAATGCTTCATCTTTAATAGAGGTCACAACAAATATGTCATCTTTGAAATCACTGATATTGTTTTATCAAGATCCTAGGCTAGGGGATCGCCAGAGCTTTTTCACTTGTAAAGGAATCGCATATTCAAAAAGGTTGAAAAACACTGTTCTAATGTGTTAAATAAAGACTTTTTATTAGTGAAAATTTATTTTGAACAACTTTTTATTCCTGTACCTTTGTTCTAAGATATACAGGAGAGCCAATATTCGCACAATTTGAAAATCCAATGTTAAACTCATATGTTCCTCATTTCGTTGCACACCCTGTATAATGTGAACATGTATATATTTATTATAAATATGATTTGTGATAAATTTGGTTCGAATATTTTTATTCCGAATTTTTAATGGCCGGACATTTGTACTAAACCATCATTTTGGTGATTAATATCTTTTCAATTGCTTGAAATTAATAAATAAAAGTGCAAATTTAGCGAGGGAAATTCAAGTTCTAAACGCAACACCATTGGTTAAAGCGAAATGTGACGTCAAATACTATGCGAACAAGTGCGCACTGCTTACATTTGTATGACATTGCAGGCTTTTGATTAGAAAACATAGTAATAACGTGTGTGTTGTGAATTCATTTACTGTTTAAGGGTAATTTTAGCATCCTAGTGAGATTATAAATCATTTAAGACAAAGTGGTTTTGTAAAAGCACAATCGGATAATCTGTCAAGAATAGATCCATTCATGATGTCGTCTTATTTTCTTTCAAATCCAAATTTTACGTCCGCTGAAGCAAAAAGAGTGAACACTGCAAAGTAATTATTCAATAATAATACATTATGTACGCTATTTCAATAAATACAATCCGAAATATGATGAGCAGTGAACATAATCTATAATTTTTGTTTATTTTAAAACGAGCAAATGTTAAACGAAGCCGCTTACATACACCGTATTTTATTGCTTAAACTAATCACATATAATGTTATTCATGATCTGTCAGATTTATTATGATACTTCATCTCTTCTGATAACCTTACATCATTTCTTACGTATTTTAAAACCTGTCTGGATTGGAAAAAAGACTTTATCAGGTACATTTCTGATAGTATTTTGCATTCCGGCACAATGCAATACTTGTAAACTGACTTTTGACCTGTTTTAATGCTGAAATAAGTTGAGAACTAAAACACCTTCAGTAAGCAATGGACTGTAATGTCACTGAACATGGTATTTGACGTCATCAATAGCGCGCGCAAAAATGACGGCGTTTAAACAGCTCAAAATTATTCTCAATTTTAAATATGTTTTTTAACTTGATTACAGCACTTTTAAACATAATTTATATTTTTTACTATGTTATAACGATGTAAACAGTGAATTAAAAATATAAAATAAATTAATCAATATAACCTATTGACGAACGTTTGTATGTGATGTCAAAATATGAGTGATCATAATTCTTATTTCACATTATGATTCTCATTATTTCTTTGCTTCACAAAAATATAACGAATCTTATGATAATTTAAATTTTGATAATAACAAATGAATCGCTAATAATTTTGAAGAATGTTTGTCGTGAATGTTGTATCAAATCACTTGAGGACCAATTTTAGTTATTTTATATTTTATGATAGATGCTACTGTTTATAGAATAAACGCAAAAAACTAGAAAATTCCATCAGTAAAGTTTTAGTACCAGTGGTTGAAAAAGCTTATCTACGAACTTGAATCTAATTTTTGATGAAAAACTTAAATTAAAAAAATTCAGTCGAAAATTCGTACGCGTTCTCAAGTTATCGTGCTTCCAGACAGACCGACTTTTTTAAAATCATATTTTTTGGGTTCAGCAGGATCTAAAACGTGAAGATTCATAAAAATCTTGAACTGTAAAAAAATCACAAGTACAATACTTTCTCTATTATATTATAGACCGAGAAAGTAAAAAAGGGTTATCAGTAAGTTTATAGGGATGTTTCTATTGTTTGAGAATTGAATTCTGTTCGTGCGTAGCGTGCGATTTTCTATGATCATCCTGGTATGGTTATATCTGATACTTCTAGCATATTCATTTGCCGCACAGTTGAGAAAAATCCAATACTACTCTTACGAATTTTTATTTATTACTACCAGTCATTCCCAAATGGAGTATACAACTTTGGGCTATTCTCTAAACGGAAACAGAAAAATATTGTCACAAATATGGAATATTTGTAGTAATTAGGTCACATAATTATTTATTTGGATTCGCTGTAACTGTAATCAAGAAGTCTAGAATACAGGAGACTCAACGATAATGGTGGGGGTGAGGCAAAAAAAAGTGCAGCAAATTTTAATCTGGTGATTCAGTGATTCAGTAAGAGTAACTGTGGGCGAAATTGTGATCATTTGAGTTTGTAAAGTAAAGATTGGCACTGTAACCTGTGTTTATAATTATCCACAATAAAATTTGAGACAATACTTTCAAAAAGAAAACCCTATCTCCTGCTATTACAGTCAAATACTTCCTGGACAAACCTTGTCATATCATTAGATAAGATAGAATTGAATCATCCTTTGGTTGTTAAAGCACTGATTATACAAAACAGAGGATAGAGATTTGGAATTAATAGAGCCCAGCTTATTGAAATTCAAAGCCAACTCTAAAATTAATAATTCAGAAGCTCCCTACTTCCCAAACCTCAACTATATTACAATATCTTAATGGCCAGGTATCTCTACGACTCATATTTATTGATTAACAAAACGGAAACCGTACTAGCATCCAAATGGATCCAATAATTAATACATATCTTAATTAGTTTGTCAGATATTAACACGTAACTAATTTTTGGGAAATGCAATAATATATTCTTATGTTTTTGTGCGAATGTACCAAACTTTGGGAAATATCTTTTGTAGATTAATCTAGATCTATGAAGGAATAAATTAAGCGTTTGTCAATTTCTTGCGTCCATTTGCAGCTTATAGTAATCAAAATTAATGGTAGCTTATGGCTACAGTTACAGTAGTCCTGAAGGGTTTCTGTATCTTGGGGTTTAGTGCTTAATTTATTAGACAGACTGAAATTTGTGCGTCTGCAGACCTGGACTGATTCCGGGTAATTCTAGACATACTTTGGAAATTCCTGCAACACTAACTTGCAAATAAAACAGTGAATATTGATAAGTATCTCCGTGAATGAATTTTCCTTTTGGCTTCTCTTTGCTGACAGTGGAAATAGAGAATGAATCCTGACATAATAGCGTCGATGGCGTGTGTATGTTCACGCCCGCAGACTCACATATCAAGAGATAAAATCGCAGATCGCGATATCCCGAACCATTTGTGTCAGACGAACTGGAGACTTTTCTGCAAGTTAAAGTCCAATAATTTTGTTTCAATCAAATTAAAAGTTCTGTAACGGCTGAATTTGCATCAACAGCGGTTTTTAAACTAACCATAAGTGGTGTATTCATTTCAAAACACAAATTCAACTTGTCAAACTATCAGGCTATCAGCAACTTCTGTCCGGGACAGAATCAATTATTCCCATTCGATCAGCACTAAAAATAAAACCGAATTTCGAAACAATACGATCCCTGATAGACTGTTCCACTTATCTGCACAAAGCGATATTGTTGCAATAGCGTCGCTATCCGTTGCATCCGCACGATTTATGAATTTATCTCGCAGTGGAAATTTACGCAAATCCCGGCGCCGAAGTTTAGAATTGTAATTTAATTTAACAGGTGCGGGAGGTAATTCGCGAAACACGTTAACGCTACGGTACAAGAGGTGAGGTAATTGCGGATGTTAGGCGACGATTTCCATTCGATTTGGATGTTGTGTATACGTTTGTTAGATTGTTGATGTTTGTTAAACGATGAATTAGATAAAATATTCCTCTTATATTGCGCAGGACAGATACGACGCTTCACGGTCTATTTCCTGTCACGTGCTGCGGCTGCTCATTGGTGCATTTGTTTGCTCTCCTGACCCTTGGGAACTGAGCTTTAGCTTTATAAATAAACCAGAGTTACTTTTTGTTTTATTGTTCACTTATTCCAAACAAGGCACAGCCAGCTAGATTAAAAAAATTGAAGTACTGATGAATTTTGCATCATATTTATTATGAAAGCATCCTTCAGCAGGAAAGTTTTATTTTTATCGTTATTTTCAATAACACCAGAGTTAATACACGTTTTAAATGTTACAGGATGTTCGAATTTACCGATGCCTCCAACGAAACTATTTCAATAGTTATTCATAATTTTGTTAATATTCGCAGGCTTTTGTTCATTACATTTATGAGACACAAACGTGATTTTAATTAGTTGTCTCATCTGGCAACGCAATTTAGATATAAACGAGCGAATATAGGACACACGCTATTCATAAACGCTTTGTAGCTCCGAATATAATGCCTCATCAGATCTATGTCAAATAAAACAAAACGGTTTTGTTTCTTGTTACTATGACGATGAAGGGTATTCAAAACAAACTTTAAACAGTTTTTTTTGGGACTGGAAATATAAATTTAAATAACGGAGGTATTATTGCCTGTTTCACTAAAAAAATAGATTAAATATATTACAGTTCAAATAAACCACTCTTCGAATTCTCTGAAAGAAGATTACGCACTGAAATGCAAAATAGGAGTATGGAACACAGTTTCAAGTTCTTTTTTTCACTCTTTTCAAAAATCTGCTGCGGCCACACAATATTTCCTCGACCATGAATTCTATGGTCAGTTTCATTGCTGTTCTAGAATTTTTTTAGAATATTGCTTTGGAAACAGCAGATCATTCTTATGCTACAACATTCCTAGATACTGATTTCCAGAATTCTCGGCTAGCAGTACTGAATTTACGCGCAAAATTTAAAAAGAATTTCCACTGAAGTGCACTTCCGGCTCAGTTAATTTTTATAAGAATAGTAGGTAATCATTCAGATGCTACAGCAGACTGGAATACTAAATTTCAATACTCTACAGCCGATCGTTTCGAATTTAGGCAAAAAATTCCAAAAGACTGTCATGAAATATGCACTTCCAGCTCAGTCGATCTCAATGAAAATAGGATATGAGCATCTAGAAGGTACTATTGTCTTAAATACTGAATTCTAACATTCTACGTTCAATCGTACTGGATTTATGTGGGGAATTCAAAAAATGTTTCTGGTAAAGGGCACTTCCGGTACAAACGATTGCAATCATAATACGAGATATATAACTAGATGTCAAAGAACTGCTTGATACGAAGCTTCAATATTCTACAATTGATTGTTTTGAATTTATGCGGAAAACTCTAAAAGTCTGTCATATAAAATGCACTTCCGGCTTAGCCAATTCGTACAAGAATAAAAAATAACCATTTAGATGCTACAGAAATCTCGAATACTAAATTTCAGTATCCTACGACTAAACATTCTGGATTTATGCAAAAAATTTCAAGTAAAGTGCACTTCTGGTACAGACGTTTACATCCATAATGCGAGATGCACAACAAGACCTTAGACCAGTCTTATTCACACACGTAGAGACGTCGAGCCGAAAATAGTCAAAATGGATTCAGAAATTCTCAAAACAGATATTTCCATAAAAATCTCGAATCATGAATTTTGTTGGATTCACAATACTTTATTTTATTTCACTTATGGCCAGTTTTATAAAAGACCAAGTAAATTTACTCCCAAAATAAATTTACTTTATTTAACAAATTCTTATCAGTTTGAATTTATGACAACAGAATCATTGCTGTCAAATAATTGACTGTCATTTAAAGAAGTAAATTTTATTTATTCGGGAAGTAAATTATTCTGCCCTTTATAAAATCGGGCATTACTTATAAGGTCATTTGTACCCGGGCGCCACTATCTTTTTTTATTTAAAAGAAACAAAACATTGTTCAACTCTATTCTCAAGATATCTGGTTCTGGAAGTAATAATATTATCAATTTAATTAGGACAAATAGACGATGGAAGTGGCAAAAGCACCAAAATAACTTCGTAAACACAATCAAATTTAATGAAGGAAAAAACTTTTCAGAACTTCTTTTATAAATAAATATGTTTTATTGGGTATATAAGCTATGTATAAATTAATTAGAAACACAACGTTTCGACAGCAAAGTGCTGCCTTTTTCAAGTGTACAGAAATATGAGAATAAATAAACAAAATTGTCAAGACAACAAAAATAAAAGTACAAATAGTAACTAGAATAGTTTAATATATATTAACTCCTAGGATCGTAGAGCTCTGCCTGTGGTTGATGATTCAATATCCACAGGTCTTCAGGAGATAATAATGAAGGTCTAAATAGGGAAATTGTCAACTCCTTGTGGTTCTAAGTCAATCAGGCTCTACTCTTTTCAAGAGGCTTATAAGACAAGCAATTGAAATAAAAAAGTCACCGAATAATTCGAATTTGAATACCGGATATGAACTTAATCGATCATGGCTAACAATCATTTGTTCATAATTTCAAGTTATTCTTATCAATAAATCTACTTGCAAGAGTTACTTCATCACCACCTCCTGAAGATCTGTGGATGGTTCAGTTATGCGCCAAACCAAAAAGAGTAGAGCCAGATTGACCTAGAACCACAAGGAGTTGACAATTTCCCTATTTAGATCTTCATTATTATCTTCTGAAGACCTGTGGATATTGAATGATCAATCACAGGCAGAGCTCTACGATCCCAGTAGTTAATATATTTTAAATTAATCTAGTTACTATTTGTACATTTATTTTTGTTGTCTTGACAATTTTGTTTATTTATTTTCATACTTCTTTACACTTGAAAAAGGCAGCACTTTGCTGTCGAAACGTTGTGTTAATTTATACAGAACTGATATATCCAATAAAACATATTTATTTATAAAATCAAATTTATTCAAAGACACAGGACGTTTCGGCGCCGCAACGCCAGCCATCATCAGCTTGAAAAATGTGAATTCAAAATTTAGTTACATTGTAAGATAAAAAAAATTAAATTCACATTTTTCAAGCTGATGATGGCTGGCTGTTGCGGCGCCGAAAAGGCCTGTGTCTTTGAATGAATGTGATTCTGTTTACAAAGTTATTTTGGTCTTTTTGTCACTTCTATCGTCTATTTATCAATATTATTTGGATCACTATTTATGAAGATCAATTAGGACAAATTAAAAGGCATACTGAACAACATTAATTCTTTTCACAAATAATTATTCTAATAAAACACATTGACTACCAAAAATATTTACAATAACGGAATTTGTTTAGAGAGAGAGAGAGAGATGGCAGCTAAATGAATTTGATAGCTCAATATATAATTATTTAGAAAATAATTTTCAACATAATATATTCTTTTCACCACGCAGCGCCCACAGGAAATGCCACTTATCCCAACTTGGAGACCTGGTGAAAAGTGAAATAGGCAATCTCCTTTTTTTGGCTTTGGATGACTTCGTTGTTGTACAAGCGCTTACGAGAAGATGCTAATTTAAACTCAACCAATAATAAAAGGGAAAGCTTTTTAATCTAGAAAAAAAATTAATTTCAAGCATCTACATTACTCTAACTATGTAGCGCTCATAAGGAGGTGCTTCCATAGCCAGAGCAACAAAGTTACTTTTCTCATGGCCGTTGCACCTCTGTCTCTTAAATTTTAGGTGTCGCTTAACTTAACAATATCGTATCAAAATTTAAAAGTCAAATGTGACCATTGCTGTCATTATTCCGATTCGATATATTTCTTTGAGTGAAGCTTAAAATTTAAGCTAGAGCGGTGCAACTGGTCATCAGTTTGCTAGCATAATACAGCAGGTGGAACAGATCGGAGCCCATTCACTGGATTACGTCAGCATGAGACATTGAGGGAGCATTTGTATCTATGTAACTTGTAGTACATTTTGCTACCCTGTCTTCTGCTAAGATTTTCAGACAACAAACAAAATCTTCAGAAATAGGAGAATTATAGAGCTAAAAAAAAAAAAATGTTGTCAGTGCTATCTCCTGAACAAGATTAGAGCTAACAGCAATATGCGCAGTGACGCATCTGCGCATGACAATGGTATATGTTATTTTGGTTTTAGCCCACTATTATTTTCAGGTTATAAATGGTGAATAACAGCACAACAACACAAATATGTCACAAAATTACGATAACAGTTTGTGTTTCTGAAAACTTAACTTGAGGGACGAAGATAGTGAGAATTTGCTTCGTTACTAATTTCAAAGTGACAATTGGCGGTTATAAGAAATTGGGTACTATTTTATTTTACAATGTCGAGTTGCTTTGGTTGATCCAAAATATGTAGACCGCGGTACAGAACCCCTTTCTCCAGATTATTAACACTCCCTTGAAACTTTGTGAGTGGCTTCATTTTGATAAGTCCGACAACTTTTTTATATGCGAATATTTTTTAAACTGCTGCGTTTTCGGCCGAACAGCCGAAAAAGACGTCGATTCTATGATTTATTCCTGACCACCAACATCACTTTTTTTCATAGTTTGATTGTAAGATAATAAAAGGAGAAACACAAACAACATTTAGTCCGACAAAAATATTGCGGCGTTCGGTGTAACCCCCATCTTCAACATGTCAAAATTACAAGTTTTGTTTGATAATTAACATCCTATCGAATCTCTCAGTATTAATAAATAAACATTAGTGGAATTGGGTGGAGATATTGTCCGACAAAATTTCTGCTGCTTATTTTCAGTCCGACACTCTAGAAATATCAATTCTACGAGATTGGTCTGCTGATTAACACTTGTCGGACAAAAATCATACATATAGGTAAGTATATTTCCTAATGAAATAATATATTGTCCGACAAAAATAGTGCGCCGTATTGCCAGTCCGAAAATAAAAAGATCAGAAGTAGTATTTTCTGTGTTTGTATGCACACCATTATGAATCTACATTCAAACCAAATTTTGTACATCGATTTGTGAGATCAAATTATAATACTCAAACTTCTACGTCTTCATTTCTATAAATAAGTTCACAGTGATTTTCTATTCGCTAATTTTTCTTCTCATCTTCATCACAGTAATGCAACATGTAAAAATAGGAATAAAAAGAATATCTTGATGTGAAACCCAACATACAAATTTAAAAAAATAATTATTGTAGAGAAATCTTCCAAGGGAAACCGAAAAATATGTGAAAGATGTCAAACAAGAAACATGAGAATATTTCTTGGGCAAAATTGTTTCAACATTAGAATACCCATAGTAGGAGTGATATTTCTTTTCGAGAGTAATGGGAAAATTTGAGTTTAAATTTATTAATTTACATATATAAAAGAATACATGATTTGTAAGAACATTTTTTTCAAGGCAAATATTCAATTACTCAATATCATCATCCGTTGATGAGTCTTCACTATTTGCATAAAAGTCATACTCATCGTCAGTACTGCTGCTGTGATCTTCGTCCTCATTATTATCTGAGTCTGTAATACAATTTTTAATATATACTCAAATGGAGTGAAGCATATTTATAAACTAATCACTAGACCACACGAGATCCGGATCAACTATCCCGATGACACTTGCCAATATGCTTCAAATATGAAAAAGATGGAATGTGCAGATTCACAACAGCTACAACAAGTCAGAAATATCTTGAAGTTCAGGGTGAATTTTTGACTCCATCCATCCATTGCTTGTACTATATTGGTTCAAATAAACCTTCGTTGCACATGCAGCAGAGAATAGAGACTATTACCAGGTAGAATAAGATTATTCTACCTTTTATGATATTACACTGGAGAATATTATAATATCCATTTTTAGATCTCAGTTTCAACATACCATAAGTGATAATTTGCGAAATACTTTTTTTGAATTTTTCATGGATATGCAGCAGATATTTTGTCGGACAATAATACCAATGAATTCTGTACATCACTCCAAAGAGAAAAACATTCAAAATAAATTAGTGTTAATCAGCAAACCAATCTCGTAGAATTGACATTTCTAGAGTGTCGGACTGAAAATATGCAGCAGAAATTTTGTCGGACAATATCCCCACCCAGCTCCATTAATGTTTATGTATCAATACCGAGAGATTCGATAGGATGTTAATTATCTAACAAAACTTGTAATTTTGACATGTTGAAGATGGGGGTATAAAAAAGTTGTCGGACTTGTCAAAATGAAGCCACTCACAAAGTTTCAAGAGAGTGTTAATAATCTGGAGAAAGGGGCTCTGTACCGCGGTCTAATGGCACAATCTGTTTAAATTGTAGAGAAAAACAATTGACAATCGTTTAAATATCATTTTTAACACTTTTACTAGATTGCCGCAGGAGCTTTGATTTAATACCAAACAGGAAAGAATCAAATTACTTATTCTAAAAAAAAGCTTGACGAATGTTTGCATGTGATGTAGTAATAATAAT
This sequence comes from Dromius quadrimaculatus, assembly GCA_963989225.1. NCBI lineage: Eukaryota > Metazoa > Arthropoda > Insecta > Coleoptera > Carabidae > Dromius > Dromius quadrimaculatus. Next base: position 9,681,637 of record OZ022329.1, read on the forward strand.
TCTAATTTTATATCATGATATTTATTATTTCATTTCTTCACAAGTTTCAGAAAAATATGACGAATTTTATAATAATTTGAATTTTAATAATAACAAATGAAATGCTAATAATTTTGAGAAATGTTTCAGGTAAATGTTGTTTCAAATTATTCAAAGATCAATTCCAGTTACTGTTTATAAAATAAACGCAATAAATTAAAAAGTTCCAGCAATCAAACCTAGCTTTTCAATAAAAAAAAGAAGAATATAAAATTTCAGTCGAAAATACGTAAGCGTTCTCAAGCTATCAGGATTTCATTAAAATTATTTTTGGGTCTAGTAAGATCTAAATCGAAAAGATTAATCGAAATCTCAAATGCGAAAAAATCACGATTACAATACTTCACTTATTGTATATAGGTCAGGGAAGTTAAAACAGTACTTTCCAACAAAAAACATATAAAACAATTGAAAAAGATTTATTTCCCTAATGAGTAATTTAGGGTCGATAATGACGGATTCAGGGTTTTGTACAACAATAAAAATGCTCATGTAATATATAGTAGTGTTTGAAAAATAAATAATCATGTGTGAAACTCAACATTGTGTTGCTCGAATTTATGACGAAACATTTTTATGCAGATGAAGAACCGGGAATTCTCGAAATGGTATACAACTCACGTTCATAGCCAACTCATAACATTCAACAAGAAAGGAAGAAAAAGGAGAGGGAGAATTCGCATAAATATTACGGAATTTGAATATGTTATGATTCTGAGGAATCAAGAGGGAAACGCTGCCTTTTCGGGTAGGATTGAAGCAACAGCCTGTACTAAAAAAATTTAAAACACTTCATAATGAAGTAACTTGAAAAAGTATCTTCAAGATGGTAATCAAAATTCCATCACTGTGAAAAGCAGTATAAAAAGAAGCAAAGTTGAGAACTACCTGTTTGAAAGCAAAAATTAATATGGAGCTTCTTTGACCATGCCAACTAGAAGTATTACGAAAAACGATATAACTTTTAATGAAGTTAGTTAACAAGTTCTGCAGATTATTTACATATCGAGGATTTAATATATGTAAGACATCGTTCGTCTTACTTTTCCAAGAAGTCCAACAGTAATTACGAAGTTTATTTAATACATGAAGCCACCAAAGGGCTTTGTGATTAATCTGAAATACAGCAACAAGTACTCTGTATATTAAAAATTAAATTCTACTGCAAAACTTTATTACAGTATCGGAATCACTTTTATTCAATACCTAAATTTTAATCATATTGCTTTATTATTCTGTAATTCGTGTTCATTTGTACTCATATTAAAAAAATCGTGAACTATCAGAGAACTTGCTGCATTGGAGCGTAAATATTCGACGAAGTGACCCGGAAATGTGACGACCTGAAACCTGAACTGTAAAGTTAAAAGGAATTACTTTTCCATCACAAAATTCTTGAAAATCCGAAGCAACGCGTACAATTAAATAAATATTCAAGACAATGTCTTCAATTTAAATATATTAAATTCCTCAAGTGACTTTACTGTCTTTGAATTCAGTAATTCCGCTGCGTTTTTTCCGGAAAATTAGAAGGGAATTAAAGCCTCCTGTGTAAACAAATCTCTTCTTGCTAAAGCATAACAATCCAAGGAGTCAATCTCTTTAAACAGCAGAACGCAATTACCCAGATCCTAATTTACTAAAACAACTAATTAGACTGGCTCAATTTGTTTATTTGATTTCGCGAGGCCGCAGTAATCAAACGAATGAGATTTTTTCTTTTTTTAAATCCGATTCAAATCCTCGACAGACATCCTACAATGAATCCTCCAGTAATTGGAACTTTCTGTGGATGTTATCAATATTCACAATGCAACTAAAAAATTCAGGATTCAGGAAGTTATTGAAGCATTGATAAAACGAATCCTGGATTAAATCCAACGAAAGGTCCTTGGGGAAAACCTAACCACTGAGTTACGTGTTTCGTGGGCTTTTGTACAGAATTATTTACTATCTGTTGAAAACGATTCTCACAACATTCTTTTATCAAACCCTGATATACAGGGTGTAACGAACCACCTGGATTTCAATTTTGCTACATTTTTCGCATACACCACTCAGTTTTTTTTTACTTTCTCGACTTTAAGCCCAGATAAAATGGACGAAAAAAAGTGCTGAGTTTTCATTGTTATACCAAAAGTTCCCATCGATCACGCTTTCGCTTTTTGCGTATATCTCTGGAATGGTGAGAGCTACCGGGAAAACGGGTGAGCGAAAATTTATAGAACGTGAAATTCACTACAAAAAATGTATCAATACTATATTTCAAAAGATCATCGGATGATGGATAAAAATGAAGGATAAAGAATTATTGAGTCATCTCTTCACGTTGCAAACGTTTCGATCTTTATTAGACCTTCATCAGTGCCTAAGGCAATAAAAAGAACAATAGAATATATAATATTCAATAACCTTAGCCTTAGCCTTAGGCACTGATGAAGGTCTAATAAAGATCGAAACGTTTGCAACGTGAAGAGATGACTCAATAATTCTTTATCCTTCATTTTTATCCATCATCCGATGATCTTTTGAAATATATAATTTTTACTGGATATGACTATTTTCTAAATGTATCAATACTGTTTTCCCTACGAAGCACCGTTCTCGAATTATCGCGATTTCAAACCTAGAAAATACGAATATGCACTCATATGTGGCCAGTATGCATCATTTGAAGAAAAAATATTGGAATATTGGTCTTTGCGATTCATGCACTCAAATACTATATGCGGAAAATATACGATTGAGTGAGACAACTACCGTCCCTAATTCCATTAGTCGGTTGGCCTTGAGTAACATCAACAACCCAGTCAGTTTTAAACAGTTTTTCGTAGTAAATAGACTTGTTTGTAAATAGTATTTCATTTCTAACTATGCCGTTACAAAATTCTATAAAAATGTCAAAAGTTTGCTTCATTTGCAGTGAATGTTTGACTGAAGGTAAAATAAAAAAGTGCAGTTATCTTGTCTCCCTTCAACATCTGCTTCTGCTTGTCAACACTTGTTTCGTGTGTTCTACCAAGTGCAAGTGTGGTTGGACCATGAACTGAATCCTGAAGACTGGGACTGTAAATTGATGAATAATATTTTGGAGCCAATCCAGACTTTACTTCCACCAGCTCCACAGAAACTGCTTAATACAATTTTTTGTAATTGCAATAAAGGCTACCCGAACAATTGTGTTGAGCAAAAAAGTTGGATTGTTTTGTTCACTAGTCTGTCCCAATTGTCAAGGCCACTCTTGCACTAATGCTGAATCAAATGCAACAGATGAAGATTGTTCCGAAATCGATGACCATCTAACTGATACATCTCTTCTTAGAGTAGTCAACACAAATTGAGCAAGAGAAGGAAGAAGAGAGCGAAGAGGAAGAAACAAAAACAAGTTATCATGTAGAATTTGATGATGAATAATGTAATTCTCTTTCTGCTACAATTTTTATTATACTTATAAAATTTTGTCGCATTGAATTTCTTGGATCGAAATATAATGTGGAAATTACGTTAAAAAAAGCGCCGAATACACTACTTCAGAGGAGGTGTGGAAATGTGTGCAATCCTACAGTCTGAAATCATTAAAATTCTAAGACGGTGCTTCGCAGAGAAAAAGTATCGATACCTTTTTTGTAGAAAATTTCACGGTCTAAAAACTTTCTCTCGTTTATTTTTCCAGTAGCTTTCATCGTTTCAGAGATATAAGCAAAAAATGGAAGAATCATCTAGATGATGGAAGCGCATTTTTGACAGCTCATGAAGGCTTGTTACTTCAGAAATTTCGCAAATTACTATCTCTCACAATTACTGAGCTTGAAATCAAGCAGTTTGGGCAAACTTACGAAACAGCAGCTCCCATTAAGTACTAGTTTCAAGTTGACTATTTGATAGATACATAATTTATGCATGTACAAACTCAAAAATACCTTTTAATCTTCATTGTTTAGTTATTGACTGACGGGAGGTCAAGTGCTGTACCTTAAAATGATTATTTGATCTTTATCAAAGCTATATAAAAAAATACACCAAAAGTAAACAAATTTTCATCCAATAATAATGATTCATTCTAATAAGCTTCAAATTCGCGTCAAACAAGTCATTGAATGAATCCCGGACAGATTTGACAACTGTACATAATAATAGTGACACTCGCGACTAAAGTTGTAACTGAATTTTTATCTACTTCAATAAATTTTAGCTGCCATATCCCTAATGTCATATATATCTATGGGCATTGTTTCACTTGAAACAAGTAATTGAATAATTCAATCTTCCACAATCACTGAGCTTGAGTTAAAGCAATTTGTGCAAACCTACAAAACAGCAGCTTTTATTTAGTACCAGTTTCAAGTCTGTAAATAGTATAGTTGCTGAGAACTCGGCGTCACGTCAGCCAGCCAGACAGCCAAAATGAATATAATAGCGCTTTTTTTCCAAAAAATGCGCTAAAAATGAAGATTTATGACCTTTGACATCGGATAAAAAAGAACGCACAAGCGGGATTGATACGGACTTTTGACATTACATTTGTAATGACGTATTTAAGACGTATACAAAAATCCAGCTTGTTGGGAATTAATGCAAACTGGAATGTCTATTTTGTCTGGACTATTATATTTAATCGAAGAAATACTGGAATCGTGATTTTTTAACAGTCTGAGACCCTACTAAGCCCAGAAAGCATGATTTGAAAAGAAGTTGATCTGTCTTAAAGCACAATAACTGAAGTTTTATATAAAACTAGTTTTAGGTTTGTAAACGAGCTTTTTTAAACCAGAGGTACCAAAACTTTATTGACGAAACTTTTTAGTTTTTTGAATTTATTTTATAAACGATAGTATTTATAATGAAATATAAGATAATTGAAATTGATCTTTGTATAATTCACCTAAAACATTTCTCAAAATTATTAGCTGTTTATTTGTTATTATTAAAATTTGAATTATAATAGAATTCGTTGTTTTTCACAAAAGAAGAAATAATAAGAATCAATGTGAAATCTATATATTAATACGTCAAGAGAAAACTTTTGGTTCCCTTTTTGAGCATATTGAGTGCACGAAGGAATGTGAGATTTGGCATACTTTGAGTTCATATGGAGAAAAAGTGCAGAAAAAAAAATATTGTACAGGGTATCCAATTTTAATCTATTTATTGATACTTGAAGAAAAAAATTTTGATCCTCTTTTTAAGCATATTACATGTGAGATTTGGCATACTCAAAGTTTATATAGAGAAGAAGTGCAGAAAGTGAAAATTATATACAGGTGTCCCATTTTTTTTATATTTAATACGTGGAAAGAAAATTTTGTACCCCTTTTTGAAGCATATTGCGCGCACAAAATAATTTGCATATTGGAAGTTTATATGGAGAAGTGCAGAAAGCAAAAATTATATACAGGCAATCCCATTTAACTTTTACCTGAAGAGAAAACTTTGTATCGCACTCACGAAGGAATGTGAGATGTAACATACTTGAAGCTTATATATATACAGATGTCCCATTTGAATTTACCGCCGGAGACAATATAATTTTTTGCTGGAATATATTGAGAAATATGCACCGAATGAAAAAATGTCTAAAGTAAAAGTGTAACTATTTTCGCTCCCTCCCAGGGGCGGGAGAAGAAAAAATCCCTCCAAAATCTTGAATGGAAACGACTATTTTTTATTTGAGATTCGGATAGAACATCGAATACCAAGTTAATTTTACCTGAAATCCCCAACCTCCGGCGATGGAGAATTAAATTCAATACCGTTCAAATACAACAATATAATGAATAACGGTCGAATTTCGACCTCTGGACAACCACTAGTTTGAATTATTATTACTCATATTTGGACATCACATGCAAAGGTTCGTCATATGTTCTTTCAAAATGAGTAATCTGGTTCTATCGTGTTTGGTATCAAATTAAAGTTCCTGCGGGAATAATCCTAGTAAAAGAGTCAAAAATGATTTTTTAACGATTGTCAATTGTTTCCTTACAAGTTATTTAAATAATGTCTAGCTTGATGTCAATTATAACCGCCATATGTCACTTTAACAATGACACCTGTCACTTTGACAATGACAACTGACACTTTGACAATGACAGCCGCTTCTTCGACAATGACAGCTGTCACTTTGAAATATGCAATTAATTGATGCGATAATCTAAATTTATTAAACTGGCCATGAAATTTAGGACGGGGCAAAAGTGCGCGGATTAATCCTATGGATCCAAAAGGTTGGATGAATCTCTGAGCATATCTCCGCTGATATCTTACTGATTTGAGAAGAACCAAAAATGAGAGAAAATTTTAAATACTTGTTTTTCTTATTTAATTTTAATTATCAAACTCAACGTGGAATCTTGAGTAATGGCGTGTTCTACATACGTATTTTGTAATGTAATATGCGCACTGTATCAGTGGCACTAAAACAAGGCGATGCTTCGCACCAAACTAGCGTGTGGGCTTCGTTCGATCTGCCCATCTCGACGCGGAACTTCAGAAATGTAATTAAAACTTATAAATAAGTCAGTGGAATGTTCAAAATGATTATGAAATAAAAATATCTTCTTCGGGGTGCAGCGCAGTTAGGCTAAGAGATTAACGCGATCGTTGAGAATCTTCTGCCATTCTTATCAGGTAAAGAATTATAATCAGCGCAGTTTGGATACATCCGAAATTTATAGTCGGAAATTTACTGTGTGCCCACAGCAGATTTTTTATTTTAAATTTAATTGTCATTATTCTCCTGGAATAATTGCAGAATTGTCTTCTCAACAACAGTTATTGGTTTAGATGAGCCCTGATGAGGGTTGTAATGAAAAGTGTCCCATTTTTTGTTGTAGCTACGACAACGGGCGTTCTAGTTTCGTTTATTATTTTTTTGTGATTCTATGTTTTGCATGATAATATTTAAATTAAATTTTTTGCTTGTATTTCGTTACATATCCACAAATGTAATTAAGGTTTTTGTTATTGTTATACGGCGTTCGTTTTTATTGCATTTAATAAATTATGGGGTGTGACATGGGGATTAATAGATGAACAAAAAATTGTAATGAAGCTTGAGCTTTCGAATAATATTTCCCAATCTAATTTTATTGCATATAAATCTATACTACCGTCTTAATTAGATCAAAAAGTTGTAAAACGCAGTCACCGACTTTTCTTTTCTAATAAAACCGCGTTTTTATTGCACAGTACAAATCGTTACGCGGGAAAATTGAATGAACGTCAACTTGGGTACACGCGAGACCTTTTCCATTCGTGCTGCGTGACTGTGTATCAGGGGATGATATCCCTCTAGTCAAAGTGTAATACCTTTGTCATTGAGCCGCCAGTCTGTCAGAATAAAATACTGCTGGAGAATTTTGATGAGGTGTGTGTAAAGCCTGTCGAAATGGGGTGAACGCTTCATCGAGGCTGACCCCAAATTTTTGAAAGGATGAACGTAATGTATGGAATATTGTGCTTGCAAGTGTGAATAATCTCAAAAATAAATAATAATGAGTTACGATCTTATTGTGGTTTATATCCTCCCTTAAATCACTTGAAATCAAGAAATGCATTGCAATAAATAAATCTCCAACATTAGGTATAAATCTCCTGGCTGGCCGGCCAGTAATTCTCACGTAAATTTATATGCCAGGTCGGCATTACAGCGCCCTGACTGGGCAACAGCATTGTCCTATTAGCAAGGACTCGAACCACGTGATCTGCTGATGCTGTTTGTTGCGGCCAAGCAATTTACCGGTGGGATTCCGGAGCCTGGAGGATTATTTCTACGGCGCATCTTTTACCATTCTTTCTCATGATAAGAAGGAATCTTTTTTGTTTATTCAACCATATTTCACAAGGATTTATAATAAAATAAAGATGAGGGCAAACGCGTGCGCACATCCGGTGGAAGTGGCAGCAACAGTTAACCTAGTTTTCAACGAGGCCATTAGATTTAATCCCATGTAAATTCCATTAGACACACTTGAACCAAACATTACAATGTTTCTTGTTTCACGTCTGTCCTACGCCATCAAATGAGAAGGAGAAGAACGGCTGGAAGCACGTCACAAAGTACGTCACGGAGCAAGTAATATCATGGTAAGTGTTCCGAGGAATCTTATTAACGAAGAGGTGACTTATACAGGCTACAAGGATCCATACTAACTTTGAATTTAATATCGCTCTATTAACTTTAAGATTGAATTGTATTATTGAACAATTTTCCCCAAAAAACTGAGACTCAGGCCAAGAAATTTATGTTTTAATAAAATGTATGCAATAAATTTCCTCTGTTTAGCTGCGTCAAATTTTTTCTGTTAAAGCATTCCTTAAATTCCAGTTTTAAAATATTCCTCTTCTAAAGCATTTGTCATTTTTGCTGACACGCATTTCACAGCTAAAAGTTTTTAAATTCCCCCACAAAGTATGAATATGCATACTGTGTTTTGAATAACAACATGTTTATTTTTTACCATCCAAAAGGCTTTGACAATGTGACCCAGAATTTCAAACGGTAAGCCACAAAAAACTATTGGAATCTGACAGTTTAATCGCGATTTTTAAAGCCACAATCGCAAACGTAGAATTACATTAAGAGTTGAAATAAATTTTACTATTAATTGTCACAAATAGGAAATATCTTAAGTTATTAGTTTATCTGAGTTTGCTACGATATAAGTTGCCGATTGTCAGACATTTGAATGATAGCTCATTGTTGCAATGCTAGCTCATTGTTGCAAAATTTCATTGTTACAATTGGTTCGCTGGTTGAGTGACAGCATTATGATTGCGATTGGTTAGAAAAGGATATATAAAGTCTCCGTGAGTTTGTGAGAGCAATAATATTCAATCAATTAACGTAACGACCAGCGATTTTATTATTGTGCGACGAATTGTAATAAAGCCAATAATTTAAAGAACAAGCTTTTATTCAATATTTCAATTGTACTAAAATGAAAATAAAATGTAGTGTGACCGCCCGCTATATTGAATTTAAAGTGACGTCATTCTATTTTTCGTATTCTGTTCAACCCCTTTCACTTGATACCCATATCATGATGGTGGATAAGAAAAATTTGTCTGCCATCTTGGGGCGTCCGCCATATTGAATTTAGTGTGACGTTATTTTACTTTCCGTATTCTTCTCTCAGCAAACTCTTTCATTTGATACCCATATCATGAGGATGCATAAAAAATAACTGGTCTGCCATTTTTGGGAGTCCGCCATATTGGATTTAGAATGATGTCACTTAGCTAAGCATGCAAAATTTCATCCCGATCGGTGTGGGATGACTGTTTTAAAATTCAGTTGCAAGATTTGTATCATACTAACAAGACAAGTTAAATAAAAGCTTGTGAAAATAAGTGCACTGTAACCTGTAATATTTTCAAATTACAATAAAACTTGTTACAATATGATACTTCATAAGCTTTCTATCAGCGTTTGATTCTCGGCTGCACCGTTGACCCCCTTTACGAGCAGGTTGAAAGATGAAAAGTGAGAATAAACGACATTTCATCAGCTTTCTATCAGCGTTTGCTCTATTATCCTAAGATAATTATTTCAGAATATATTGTGATGTTTATTGCTCTTAAGGAATTGTTTATTCACTGAATGAAAGAAAATAAAAGTTTTATTCTTCGTTGTAACACTAAAACAAACATTATACAATTTATTTGTTACTCACTATTATTAAACCTCAACTACAAAGCCACCAATATCTATTTACAACAACTTATTTATTTATCACGCTCTGAATATTTACTCTATTTCACTATTCACTGTCTTTCAGTCAGGTTGCTCGCCCCAAACATCTAGAAATGTCTACGTTATTCTTGGATGTCGCTTGACGCGACGTAAAGAGATACAGGCTCCGCCCATGCAACAGGGACGGATTCAGGCCTATTTTATTTTTACGAATTATGACACATTCGCATGTTACAATATGAGCTTTCAAAGTATGGTAGGTAAATGTTGTATAATTCAACCCCCTGTACCAGTAGGATTGAAAAATGAGGGGTTAAAATAGTTTTTTCAAAAATGTAAATAAAATTTCGATAACCGTTTAGTTCATTATTCTACGAATTATATTTCACGAAATACGTTTCCGAATAGCATGCAAAATTTAGCCCTCTTTATCGCCAGAGTTGAAAAATGAAGAATTAAAACTGAACTTACAATAAATAATACTACACAAGCTTCTGATCAGAGTTTAATTTATTATTTCACGATTATTAATTTAGGAGATATGAGCTTCCAAAGAGTGACAGATTCTCGCTGCATCATTTTACCTTCTATACTAGCAGAGTTAAAATATGAAGGATTGAAATTTTGTATTAAAAATTGTGTTATTTGAAGATTTTTTAAATGTGACAAATTTTTGTTCCATTATTTGTCCCCCTTTACCGGCAGGGTTAGGAAATGTAGGGTTGAAATTATTTTTTCTAAAATAAGAGTAAACTTCCGATTACCGTTTGGTCCATTATTCTACGAATTATATTTTACGAGATACAAGTTTTCGAATTGCGTTGCAACATTTAGCCCCTTTTATTGCCAGGGTTGAAAGATGCGGAATTAAAACTGGTCTCATAATAAATAGTATTACATAAGCATTCAATTATTTTCTGTAACGAACAGAGCCCCTACAGGGTAGACTTCCGTCCCAACACGCCGATTGCACGGGTAGCATACGCAAAAAAGTCGTATGGCCCCAAGGACGTGGTGACGTTTGACCGACTATAAATTTCTGGAAGCTTCGAGAAACCATAGCCGGAGATATATAGACCCGAGACAAGGTCGAGTGAGAAAAGTAGTAGCTCAGAAAGAGAGCGCGCAAGAGAAATAATAAATAAGTGAATCAGTGGAAATAAATAAGAAATAGTGGCAATAAATAAGTAAAGCAGCGGAAATATAACAGCCAATGTTATTGTTCCTGAGTAATTATGTAATAAATAATACCCAAGGACGTTATTTTGAAGTATAACAAACAAGAATATTACGTCACCTAGTTACAGCAAGTAACTAGAGTAGTTTTTCTGAGAGAAGCCACATATATTGCTGAAAATTTGGATTGAAATAGTACACTAGTCGGACATTAAACATTGAAGGCACCATGGGAGTTGAACGGACGATAATGCCTACAGTCAACGTACACACCTCGGGCCAGAGGCCCTCGAAAAGTACACTGTTGACCTCAGGCATTATCGTCCTTTTAACACCCTTGATACCTTAATTACTATAAAACATAAAAACTATTTCACTCATACTGAATATGCCTAATTTCAAACTTGTTGCAGAATATACTATTCTATCACTATTTGTCTCATTATTTTGAGAGATATAAGCTCTCAAAGTGTGACATACATGACAGACGTTGTTCCATTATTTAACGCCCTATCCCAGCAAGGTTGAGATATAAAGGGTACAAAAACTAGTTTGACGTTACATAAACTATTTATCAACATTTGATTTATAATTCCAGAATAATTTCAAATTGTGACAGATTTTCCCGTACCATCCGAATTAAAAGATAAAAAGTTAAAATTAGTTAAATTAATAATTGGCATTACTCAAGCTTTCAAGAGATATGAGCTTGGAAAGAATGACATCGTTTAACCCCCTGTAGCACCAGACTGGAAAAATGAAGGGTTAAATCGTTTTATAACAAATGGCACTACATAAGTCTCCAAATCAGCGTTTGGTTGATTATTTTAGGGGATTTTTTTAAAGAAATACAGCTTAGAAAGTATGACAAATGACCGACAGGGTGAACAAATGAAGGGTTGAAACTGGATTTATAAAAATTGTACTATATATAAGCTATTAATTAGCTAAGGTTATTAGTTTAGAAGATATCAGTCTTCTTATTGTGAAACGCATTTACCCCTAAATACCCCCAAAAAAATTTTTCTTAATTAACGTCTGGAATATTCGAGAAAAACTCTAGCAACCTTTCGAAAAACGACAGAACATTTCCAGACCACTGCATATAAATAAAAGACCATCTTAGTTCAGTAAAAATCAGAATCGATCGAACAATCGAAGAGTAAACAAGTCAGACGTCAAAATAAATTTGGTGCGACATATTCTAGCAAAATGAATATAATTTGCAAATTATCATAATTATAGTTATGTTCAAATAATATTGTAAATTTTCTTTTTATCGGAACCCTGAGAACATATAAAATGTGAAAAACAACCCTTCTGTATGCTTGAATGGATGAAAAATTGAATCTAATCACAATCAAGCGTTAAAAATAAAAACAAGATCATTAGGAACGATACAAAATAAAAAAATTAACATAACCTCATTAATCATAATCAAAATCATGAAAGCTTTCATGTAGGCGAAGCAGTGACGTCATAAAACAAATTACAAGCGTATCTCGTGTCACAGAGACAAGACAACGACAAAGAAAAACAGAGAAAGAGAGGAAACGCTGGGAAAGTATGTCGAAACTCATTTTCGCACTGTTAAAGACTTTTACGCCGAAATTACAAAATTTTTATTAGATTATCATCAAAATCAATTAAAAATTTTTCCCTAGCATTTTCTTCCCTCTGTAATCTATTGTACGTTCCTCCACATGTCGTAATGTCACCCCTGTGGAATGACCCAGCTTGAAAGTGTCGTTAAACGCTCGTCAATAATTTGATTAAATCTTATCATGACATGAGGGTGTCAATCAACAGGGTGAATGATGTCGCAAATCTCCAAGAAGTTGTTTTCAGCAGGGATGCTTCCACGAAGTTCGCTCTTGTGATATTGTTTTGAGAGCTGCTTTGACAACAAACTTCCAGAATTATAATCTTGCTCTTTTTTTATGATTGATTAAAAAGGCATCCAATATGGAAAAAAATATATATTTTTGGCTATTATTCGGTAGAGATCAATAAAATAATAAAAAATCTCTGGCGATTTCTGGTGGATGCGCCCCATTTTATCATGCACATTGTGGACAGTCGAGCAATTGGCAAACAACGGATACGTGGAACGATTTTCGTAAAAGTTTGCATTATAAATTCCGCTAGTTCTTTCCGTTTCCGATTGCCTGGTTTTGATTTATTGGCGCTGGTTTCGCCAGTTCGCACAACTTGCTTATGCTGACTTGAGTACGTTGATATATTGACAATATTTTTCTGAATGTCAGGCCGCTTTTTATGCGGAATTTGCCTCCATTGTTGTAAAAAGTTTGGCTAATTTATTCATTATATTTCAAAACAATTTCACGCTGAAAAAATACAATTCTCTGTTCCTTATTTATAGTAATAATAAAGAGAGGAAACCGGAAGGCTTGTCTGTCTACGATCTGGATTATGTTTTCTACATTTTCCACTCCGTCTAGACTAGCATGTCTATTATTCGCGACTCGTTTCAAGTTTTTATTACTCGAGGCGGTCCCAATTCAGAGATGGACTTCAAATTTTGTGGGAATCTCAACAAAGTATTGGGCCCCTATTCTATTATTTTTATCAACGGTGATACGTGAAAGAGGTGATATATTTTAGACTGCCATCTTGTGGAGTTTCTGCCGAATCAAGCTTAGTGAAATTGTATCATCTGGTATCATCGAGCAGAATTTTAACACCGGTGATGTTTTAACGTTGGAGATTATAGTGTTTCATATTTTATTTTGAAGTGGATTTAATTATTAATAAGCTAACGCATATAAAATTTGAAAATAAACATTTCGTTGTAAAATTGTTCATTTAGAAACCATATCCGAAACTCGGCTGCGTGAAGTAGGCAGTCCAACATAAAGCAGAAATGTTTATAATTTCATTTACGTTAGTGCTACGTTAGTGCTCTTTACTGCTTCCAAAATTTTTGAAAAAAACTTAATAGTCTCTGAGAAAATTCACAAATAAAAATTACCCGCTCACTTCACGCCAGCAGGCCATGCATAGATTTTTGACAAATATACAAATATAATTTGTTAGTGCTTCGTTAGTGCCCTTTTCTGCTTCTTATTGTTCTTCAATTCGTGTACTATAACTAGCAATAAAAAATGTTTTCACTTGGCCTGCTAACTTCACGCCAGCAGGTCACAAACACGCTTTTCAAGAAAAAATTATCATGGTTCGTTAGTGCTTCGTTAGTGCTCTTTGCTGCTATCAATAGTTCTAATATTTAGCTATGCAAGTTAGCAATAAGAGAATATTTTACTTGGTCTGCCAACTTCACGCTACCCGGCCAATAGAATATTCAAATTTAAAAATATAAATTATATAGTTCGTTAATACTTCGTTAGTGCCGTTTACTGCTGTATATAGCTTTTGAATTAGATTACGCATTTTGCAGAAATAAAATAAAAATTACCTCTTATACTGACTTGATACGGACTGGTTCAAGATTGGTTGTTTGACTTACATAAACAATGTGAAATCTATATGAAATATCAATCAAATTTTTAAACATTGCTGATACATTTTTTATTGAAAATTTCATATTCAAGTGTAGGTTATTCATAACTCAAAGAATAGCGATATGCTTATTCTTATTCAAAATAGAATAAAATTTCCTATTTGATCAGATGTAGCTTGTCCTATAGCGGCCTAAGATTTCAAAAACTACAATTAATACTTGCAGATCTTGTGAAAAATTGTGAATTTTCACAAAAAAATTTCATTCATTTATCTTCATTTGTAATTGAAAATCCAGAATAAAATGTCAAACTTGACAGTTGATAGCGAATAAGCAATCATCAGTAGTAATTTAATTTGAAAAGGAGAATTCGGATCCATATTTTAGATCTTCCAATCGTGCAAAAAAATTTGTAAGCATCCCGATCAATAAGTACAGTACTGATTTCGTATAATATTTGGAGACCTCACCAAGGCTCGGCCTCCAAACTATCATTCTCAATGGGTAAATCGTACTTACAGACCTAAATACTTGAATAATTATTTTGATTCTGTACGAAAATTTTGAATTTGCTGCCTTGGATCTGATAGTACCATTGAATGGTTAAATGTTTCCAACTTAAATTTAGCTAAGAATTTAGCAATGTCGTCAACCTGAAAACCATTATGTTTTCACTGTTATTCTCGTTAGCGCCATCTACATTGTATTATGAACACCAACATTAGTTCCATCTACGAGTATATGAATGCGTTATATTTTGTTCGATAAATAGATAACAACATGTAGAGATTAGTTGTTATCTAACTTTGAATAATATGATGTTGAAATTAACTTGATATATTTTGGATTATATGGTGCACAATTTAATCGTTTCTGTATTCTATATATTTGAATTTTCTAGATTTTAATAATATGGTTTCGCACTCTGTGAGATATAGGTATATAATTGAATATTATGGATTCAAGTTTGCTCATAACTTATAGAGCTATGTAGAAAAAGGTTCTACTCCTTGGATTCCAATGGCCACCCTTGTACCTATAGCCAAAAAATTAGAGCTCTAAATATCTGCGAGTATTAATTGTAGTTTTTGAAATCTTAGGCCGCTAAAGGACAAGCTAGGTCTGATCAAATAGGAAATTTTATTTTATTTTATTTTGAATAAAAATAAGCATATCGCTATTCCTTGAGTTATAAATAACCTACACTTGAATATGAAATTTTCAATAAAAAATGTATCAGCAATGTTCAAGAATTTGATTGATATTTCATATAGATTTCACATTGTTTATGTAAGTCAAACAACCAATCTTGAACCAGTCTGTATCAAGTCAGTATAAGAGGTAGTTTTTATTTTATTTCTGCAAAATGCGTAGTCTAATTCAAAAGCTATATACAGCAGTAAACGGCACTAACGAAGTATTAACGAACTATATAATTTATATTTTTAAATTTGAATATTCTATTGGCCGGGTAGCGTGAAGTTGGCAGACCAAGTAAAATATTCTCTTATTGCTAACTTGCATAGCTAAATATTAGAACTATTGATAGCAGCAAAGAGCACTAACGAAGCACTAACGAACCATGATAATTTTTTCTTGAAAAGCGTGTTTGTGACCTGCTGGCGTGAAGTTAGCAGGCCAAGTGAAAACATTTTTTATTGCTAGTTATAGTACACGAATTGAAGAACAATAAGAAGCAGAAAAGGGCACTAACGAAGCACTAACAAATTATATTTGTATATTTGTCAAAAATCTATGCATGGCCTGCTGGCGTGAAGTGAGCGGGTAATTTTTATTTGTGAATTTTCTCAGAGACTATTAAGTTTTTTTCAAAAATTTTGGAAGCAGTAAAGAGCACTAACGAAGCACTAACGTAAATGAAATTATAAACATTTCTGCTCAATGTTGGCCTGCCTACTTCACGCAGCCCCGAAACTCTCAGTTAAAAACTTATTTTTACATAACCAACTTCAATCAAATAATATTTCTATTAAAATATTGTGACAAGCAGTGGTACTACAGAATAGACTTCTATCCGAAACGCCGATAAATTTTTTTTTTCTGGATTTCAACTAAGCCCATCTTCTCGAGAGCTTTAAATGATATCAAATTGAATATCATTTAGGGTACGTTCCACTAGGCGACTGCAATACTCATGTCGCCTCAATAATCGTTGCACAAGACGATCGCGATCTTTGCATTCAAAATAAATACATCATAGATGACGTCATTAATCGTGACCGCTTCAAGTTCACAATACTTGCAATTAAAAAGTGGGTCGAAGCAGTCGTTGCATTCATTTTTGCAGAAATTACCATAAAGTTTAAGGTGTCTTTCCAAATTGTACATTCGATTCCTAATTATATCAACTGATTCATGATTTTCTATTTGTCTCTATGACAGATAATTTCATGGTCTCTCACTATCATTATTTATTATTTCAGAGCGATTAACTTACACAGTTATATTGGATTCATTCCATTCATATATCCTTTTTGCTGCAGGTTAATTTAATTTTATTAATGATTTACTTTTCGATACGAACCACAAATTGTCAGTTTATTTGACATTGACCAGACACTCGCATCGTTCCAATTGAAGCACCAACGACAGCAATCATGTGTTAATAGAACGGCAAAAACTGCGGTCGCCTAGTAGAAAGTACTTTTGAATAACTTGTGAAAAACAATTGACAATCATTTAAATATGATTTTTAATATTTCTGCCAGAATTATTTCCGCAGGATTTTTCATTTGATACCAAACACTATAGAACCAAATTACTTATTTTAAAAAACAATTGACGAATGTTTGCATGTGCCAGTAATAACAAATGAACCGTCAATAATTTTGAAAAATGTTCCAGGTAGATATTGTTCCAAATTATTGAAAGATCAATTTCAATTATTTTATATTTTATAATAAACTAGCTGTCACTCGCGGCTCCGCCTGCATATAGATGTACTTTTGAAATCAATGAATAAGTATCATGAATCACTGCAACATCCAGGTTAACCGCGTGCACAACCCGCGATAGCCCTGTGCTTTCAATATTTTCTGTTGTTTTATTTTAGGGTTACTCGATCCAATTGACTATCTCTGGAAAATATAATAATTGACTGCAAACCCCAAAAAAACGCGAGCTCCACCTGCGATTATGAGAATAGTAACTTTACAAATATTTCTATTCATATCTTCTGAGTCCTACAAAATATCAAAAAGAAACATACACAAAAATTTAAGTTAAAATTTTTGTTTTAATCGCCGAAATTAGCTTAACAAATATTTATATTCATTAGTGGTCGTCCAGTGGTCGAAATTCGACTGTTATTTATTATATTGTCAAGTTTGAACGTTATTGAATTTAACCCTCCAACCCCGGCAGTTTCAGGTAAAATTAACTTGGTATTCGACGAGAATCTGAAATAAAAATAGTGGTTCCCATTCAAGATTTTAGAGTGATTGCCTTTTCCCCCGCGCCGCGGATAGATTGAAAAACGTTAAACTTTTACTTCAGATATTTTTTCATTCGGTGCATATTTCTCGAAATATTCCAGCGAAAAATAATATCGTTTTCAGCGTAAAATTGAAATGGGACAGCTTGTATATACTTTTAGCTTTATGCACTCCTCCATAAACTTCAAGTATGCCAAATCTCATATTCCTTCGTGTGCGCGTTACAAGGTGTCCTTGTCACGCGAAATTAAAATGAGACAACCTGTATATAATTCCAGCTTTTTGCATTCCACCTCCATATAAACTTCAAGTATACCAAATCTCACATTCCTTCGTGCGCGCGTTACAAATTTTCCTCTTCACGTAAATTTAAATAGTACAGCTTGTATATATAATTTTAGCTCTTTACATTCCTTCTCCGTATAAACTTCAAGTATACCAAATCTCACATTCCATCGTGCGCGTGGTATAAAATTTCTTCTCCACGCAAAATAATGTTGAAACTGTCAAGTGTCAGATCTTCATTTGTTAAGTCAAGGATCACGAAAAATAAAATCAGAAACAGAATATACAACATATTTTACAGAAAAACGGTTGATTACATTCAGGATACATTTACGGTGAGTACATGACATAAACACAGATCAAACAGTACAGGGCAGTATTTTAGATATCTCAAAACCTAACCTTACTCAACCACATGTCGTGAAATATTGAAACGTATTTATTCCAGCTGATGACTGGTGATGTTAAATTAAGCGGTGGTGTAGTGTTTACACAAAATTACGATTTTAAAATTTATATGGCAAGCAAGGCGTGAAAACTAGATGTGATGGACTTCAAAATATTGAACGGTAGCAGAAGGCTCTAGGATGTGCAGATGTGACGGAGCTTTGAATAAGAATTCGTCACAATAAATAATTTTGGCTATCTGCATCCCTCCGTTTAAATTTCAAGTATGCCAAATCTAGCATTCCTTGTTTTCAAGTTTTCTCTTTCAGGTAAAATTGAAATAAGGCACTCTGTTTATAATTCTGGTTTCCTGCACTCCTTCTTCATTCAAACTTCAAGTACGCCAGATCTCTCATTCCTTCGTGCGCTCGTTACAAATTTTTCTCATCAAATAAAATTAAAATGGGACACCTGTATATGATTCTAGCTTTCTGTACTTCTTCTCCATATTAACTTCAAGATATGCTAAATCTCACATTCTTTCGTGCGCGTGTTACAAAGTTTCCTCTTCGTGTGAATTTAAATAGGACATTCTGTATATAATTTTAGATCATATATGCCAACATCATTTTTAAACCAACAAACAAACTCACATTCACATTTATAATATTAGTTAGGATTCTTATAACATATGGAACGTCAGATGGTTTTGAATTTCCCAAAAAATTATCGAAACTAGTCACGGCTGGTGCGCTGTAGTCTCTTATCGTTTCATAAAATCCAGTTCACACCGTCCCAAAAGAATTTTTACTTCAAAATTCAATGTCCTATATTAACCAGTTGAATGTCCTGAATATGTGTACAAAATTTCATGATGATCGGTTGAGTGGTATACGCGTGAAAGCGTAACAAACTAAAAAACAAATAAACACACTCACATTCACATTTACAATATAAGTTAGGATTCATTACAAATATTTATATTCATATCTCCTGAATCTTGCAAGATATCGAAATGGAACATACAGGAAAATTTAAGTTAAAATTCTTGTTTCAATCTCCGGTATTCTCATTAAAATCTATTGAGCAGTTTCAGGACCTATTCAAGATAAACTTTCAGACAGATACACAGATAAAAATTTTAAAAATGGTCATTTATGATTGGACATAGTTTAAATAGCAGCTCTCACTTAAATCTTTGCATTTATATTGAAACCATAGGCAGATACTTATATTATCTATTGTAACGTGTCCTAATTCGTAAAAATAAAATAAGCCTGAGCGGGACTTTCGTCTCTTTGTATCGCACACGGTCGAAAATTCTAGTAACGTGCTCTCGACTGACCTAGAACATTGCCAGAAACGAACATCTGTATATTATATGAGCAAACGACCTGACTAAGTGAACAGTGAACAGTAAAATAGTGAAATAGTGAATATCCAGTGAGTGATCAGTATAATAAATCCACATGGATTCAATATATAGAATAGGAATTGAAAAAATATCTATAGAACATTTAATAAAAATTAAATAATTCTGAAAAAGAATTGTATTGCATAGAAATTTCAAATAATCTTAGATAGGTGATGCAACTATAATTTCGTCCTTATTAGGTCAAGCTCAGGGTAGTCAGGACTTGGATCCAAAAGTCTATAAACTGATAAGAATAGGAGTAATTTATCTTTTCTGTTCTTTTGTTTAAGAGGCGTTGTAAAGTACATGTTTAGATTTAGGCTAGTATCCTTTGAATTCCTCGATAAATGGTATTTCAAATGGATATTAATTAGAGACAGTGTTACTCCAGATGATTGCCAAACAT
Organism: Dromius quadrimaculatus; assembly: GCA_963989225.1. Taxonomy (NCBI): domain Eukaryota; kingdom Metazoa; phylum Arthropoda; class Insecta; order Coleoptera; family Carabidae; genus Dromius; species Dromius quadrimaculatus. Next base: position 9,701,974 of record OZ022329.1, read on the forward strand.
CAATTGACAATATTTAGAGACGAATGAAGGCTCCAAAATTGCAATGAATCAATCAAAGTAAAATTTACGAGACACTCTTATGAGCTAATAAATCATGAAATATTTCTATCAAATGATGGATGTGTAGAACACGGTTTTGTTGGTTCAGTGATTAAAAAGTTGGGTTTCCATACTTTCATGTAAGATATAAAACTTGTATCAATTTAAAATGATTGATGATCGATGATCCGTTTTCTTCCAACTCGCAAAATTAAAGTGTGCCAGCAAGAACTTTAAGCCGAAGAGGGAAGTGAATCTATTAATCTAGATGGCCCTGAATCTATTGTAAAAGGTCTTATCTATTCAGTGAGAAAGATGGGGTCATTATGAACGATTCTCTTTTTCCATGTATCCGCAGACGTCATTTCCAGTAAAGCTGCAGAAAAATAGAAACCATTTCACCAGTCATCATTTCTTTCAAAGCCTCCGCAATCTATCCGATGATATATAAACAAATCTATATTTCCATCCACCCTTGAGGAAATTGTGCTGAATCGATGCATGGCTTAATGCGGTTGAGTTGCTTTTTACGCACGTTGCATAAATTCAAATCCTGATTCAATCCAACCATGTATCGGTATTTTTGTTGTTGAATTAATTATTTTTTTGGTGGTATCTATAATCCGATTATAGGCTTTGATATTGTTCCAGGATTTAGGAATACAATTTTATCCGACTACGTGTACTATTCAAAAAAATTACGAACCTCAAAATCCCAAACCTTTCGAATCATGTAAATTAGCTAAATGAACCGTCCATTCTGGGTAACAAAGTTTCAAGCGACCCGTAAGAGCTTAAACATGCACTATCGAATTTGAGGTTATAAATTTTAAAGTTTCCATGAAAGTTTCATGCAGGTATCCGGTTATACGAACATAAATCTCGGGGCTTATTTATCGATAAACACTCAATTGCTTGAACAAGTCATAATCTAATCCTCTCTCATAAATACACGTGAAATGTCTTATTTGGATTCGTGCCAACTTCAGGACATTGTTGTGAATATGTTAATGTTAATTACGTAATTCAGCATGAATATAGTGGCGAATTAACACTCAAGATTCCCTTTTGAGGACATTTTTCAACAAATGACAATGAAATATAGAGTGCCACTAATTCTATTAGAGTCTTTGTGGCCAAATTAATGGCAATGCTCTTGTGAAGTTTGCGATCTGTTTTACCGACTTTGCAGTTCCGTCACACGTAAATTAAATTTCTCAGGAGTTTTTTCAGGCAATCACGTCGTGATGAGAAATCCAACATTCTGAAAAGACGGTCGGGGTTGAATTAATTCATAATTTCAGAGCTCAGATTTCGGCGTTCCCTTTGGCTAAATTAATTGGCAATTTGTACCTTATTAAATGAATACCGAGGTTCTTTATCATCAAATTGTATCAATATACATAATTTCATTCAAATGACATTATTTTCTTGTTCAGTGCACTTTTTGAAATTCGATTTTGGTTCTGTAATATGAATCCGGAAATCGGATTAAAGAGTAAGCCGCCAACATGACTACAAATGAAAACATAAAAACTCAAAACTATTTGCAGTTTTAATTACGCTTTTTTCAAACAGAAATCACGAATACATTCGAGCTTACTTTGATTACCTATTCAGGATAAATTAGGTTGGTTTTAATGGCTAATTGGACGTCGAACAGAGCCGTAATTAACATTAAACAAAATAAACAGAAAAGAATCCATGTACGATCTTTTGGATATAAAAATCCTGATTGAAATAAAAGGGACGTTTGACCGTAATCTCTTAACCTGTCGTAACCACAAAACAGTGGAATCACGTTCGATGTAAACACTCAACCTACAAATAAAGAATCACTGAATGACAATCGATATCAGCGCTTTCCATCAAAACGGAGCGAATTGGTTCAAAAAGTTTTCATTTAAAAGTTGGTTAGCCATGGAATATACTTAAACAATCCTCGTTTCAGCTCCTTGTTCGTTTGTTCCAAAACTGTCGTCGTTTGTCACTGAAACCATTTATCAACTGTTTGCGGGGATAATTAATGAATTATTAGTCTGGTGATGACTCTGATACTGTACTGACACTAGAATCATACATCCATTATACGATTTTTCCCACACTGGATCTGCGTGTGACGCACGAGAGCTGTGGAGGATTAAGGGCATCTTCACATGAGGTGAAATTGCATATTTGATTTTCTACCACCTTGGGGAACAAGCAAAAATAATTTCAGGCAAGACACCCTTGATTCATGCTGACTGTTGTTTGGTTTTGAGGTCATCCAAGATTTGTCACATCTTTGATGCCTCAAACGTATTTCGTCGTAATTATAGTAGTGCATATTATTATATGGGGATTGAGTGCGCTATGAATGATGTATTTGTGCGTTGATGATCCCACGCATGTTTGGATTACAAACAGGTGTTTCTGACAGGTCTGGTTTAAGTAAATTTGAAGATCCATTATCGAGAAACCAGAATTGATGGTTCAACACGTTCTTGTTACTCGTAAAAGAACATGGCGTAATATTTGTATTGATTATTCATGTGAAATAAAACTAAACAATGAGACTGATTTCATCTCTGCCGTATGTTATGGCGTATTTCTGTTGATGTGTGTATGCATACGGTTGCCAGGACAACGGCATAAATATAGATCCTTCGGCTTGGGCTGTCACTGAGTCGTTACCAAGCATACGTGTGCACGAAATCAGGTTGTGTATTTTGCCTTCTGTCGTGCTTCCAATTTAAACCTCCAACTATTAAAAAATATACATTTTGGAGTAAAACTAATGATAATTCTTGTTCTTTCATTGTATTAAGTATTACGTCGCAACATAGTATCAATTGTTTATTGCTTGCTTTAGCATATATACAGAGAGGCCGGGGGGGCGGGCCTACCAAACAGGAGAGGTTCTCATAGAGGAAATAAATTCTTTGAAGAAAATGTCAGGCCCGGAAAAGTTTTAAATATTTTTGCCGAGAAAAAAGAAAATTAAAGGTTGGTTTAATCTGTATATACAGGGTATATCACGGAAAGTGAAACTTAGGGAAATCAGTTTTTCCCTGCGCATTGCTCTCCTAATTATTTCAGACAAAAAGTTTCAAATGGATATAGTAAAACAGAATTTTCCGCATCCGAATCAATGAAAAAAAAATTTTTTTGGCAGCCTTATAACAGCAGAAATAGAATTTGAAAATTCACAGAATTACAACTAATCGTATAAGCCATGGAGTTAGAAATAAGAGACGAACAAAAGCATAATGCTTTATACGTCAAATTATTATTATTCATTTTGACAATATTGTAATAAAAGATCGATATAAAAGTTATTCTCAAAAATGAATAACTATTCAAATGAAGAAAAGCTACAAATAATTAAATGGTATTATTCTGGCAATAGTTTACGGCAAATTCGTGATTATATTAGTACTCTTTGGCGAAATCATGATATTCCGGGGATGTCTACCATTCAACGATTCATTGCCAAGTTTGAGAAGGCAGGTACACTTAATTTCAAGAAAGAGGAACAACATATCGAGAACTACAATGAAAATGAAGAAAATGTTTTTACTTTGTTAGAACTAGAACATACAATGAGTGTAAGAGAAATTTCCAGGGAACTGACAGTTCATAGAATTCTTAAGAAACATAAATACATTCCTTTCAAATTTCAAAATCATCAACATCTTTTGGAACGAGATTTTGAAGTGCGTGCATCATTCTGTGAAATAATGATGGAGAAGTCAAATTATGATAGAGATTTCTTAAGGAATATTTTATTCTCAGATGAATGCACATTTACCATGAATTAATAAATTATTACCGGTATTGGTCCAAGAGTAATTCACATAACGTTATAAAGTCCCGTACATAATATCGACAAACTGTAAATGTATGGGCAGGAATTTTAAGACATCAAATAATAGGCCCGTTCTTTACTACAAGAATAAATTCGGAGTCGTATTTGAATTTATTAATGAATATAGTTGGACCAGAAATTGTCGAAATAAATAAAGAAAATGTGTGGTTTCAACATGATGGCTGCCCTGCACATAGTACAACAGAAATTGTGGAATATCTAAATCAAACATTTCCTGGAAGCTGGATAGGTCGAAGAGGACCAATCAATTGGCCAGCACGGTCGCCTGATTTAAATCCGTGCGATTTTTTTCTTTGGGGTCATTTGAAAACTAATGTTTATAAAAGACGATACCAGAGTATAGAAGAACTTGAATATGCTATAACACAAGAATGTCAAAAAATAAATAATAGGCAATTAAGTAACGTTCGGCAAAGTTTCTACAATAGATTGTGTTGAGCACAAAACGGAAGATTATAATTTGAGAATTTAAGAATATTTTGAGTTTGTTGTAGTTCATATTGGATTTAATTTGTTGCATTATTTAATTGTTAGTGTTACTTTATTTTATTTCATCAATCTTAAACAATAAATCAAATTAAACCACCCATTATTTACCATCATTATTATTAAGTTTTATTTAGAAAATTGATATTCACTACCTACGGAAGATATCTATTTTGACAATCATCATTCTGACACTGACGTATTAAACATTACGCTTTTGTTCGTCTCTTATTTATAATTTCATAGCTAATACTATTAAATGCAATTCCGTGAATATTCATATTTCATTTCTGCTATCATGAAGTAGCTTAAATGATTTTTTTTCTTATTAAGTCGGTACAGAAATTTTGCTCTACAATATCCATTTGATATTTTTTGTCTAAGATAATTTGGGGAGCAATGCGCACAGAAAAACATTTGTCCAAGACAATCTTGACAATTGGAAGAGCGTCTTCAGATTATATACAGGGTGAAACAGAAATGAGTACATTAATTTTAACCAGTGATAGAACTTGTCAAGCATAACAATTTTTCTTATTAACTATTTTCCGGAATTTTCATCTTATTTAATAATTTTTTATTCCCTACAATTTAACGAGTCGTTCAGGTGCATAATTATCGGATCCAGTAGCAGTTCCAATTGAACAATTGATTTTGACATATGTGAGCTATCAATTCCTTAAAATAAAACATGTGAAAATATTTAGCTTTTCTGTCAACAATTTCGCAGGCAGTTAGGATTAGCTCAGCGAATTTATTTGGAACGTTTTCCGAATTGTCATTATCCACTAAATTGAATTATTGTGATTATGCTAATGTATTTAATGTCAAAATATTGTGAACTTATTCATTATGATGAGAATACTATGAGATATTTAGAATTTATCGTTCATTTCAAACGTAAAAAATCAGATGAGATGAATGAAATACATTAATTTATAAATGAAGCATCTGTGTATTAGTTTTTTCTCATATTATTTCAATAAAGTGTGCCCCGTGAATTGATCTGCTCAATAAATAAAATATTGTATCTTATATTTCAGAAAATATTTAAAATCAATTCCTAAATTCAGTTAGATACATTTATAGGTTATATTTTCTGTTCGTCAAGAATAGAAGCTTCAAGAATTTATGTAGCAATATTTTCAATTGAATTAGTCATTGAATTAAATTATTTTTTAGGCGATCATGACAAAAAATATGTTTTTATGGCTTCTTTTGCGGCCGTGAAGTTTCACTTTTTGGGACTGATCTGTCAAATTTTACTTTTTGGGACTGATCTGTCAAATATTACTTTTTGGGACTGATCTGTCAAAAAATATTTCATAAACACTTTATATTCACCTATATGGGCAGCTTGATGAACTCTTTAAGAAACAGTTTCCGCTTAAATAGTACATATATTCTTCCGTCAACCTCTGTAGTTCTTGCAATTCAAAAAATAAATACGCATTTTTTGTTAAATGTCAACTTGATAGACAATAAAATAAAACAATTTCAACGGCAACTAAGATTTACAATTACAATGTTTTAGAAATAAATAGATAAAATGATGTGATTTTGAATTATTTCGTAATGATCGCCTAAAAAACGTTGTGTGCACCTCGGCCTACAGTTCTTTTTTGGTCTCACGTGAATTGCAGCCTCAGCTACGCTTCGGCCGCAAACAACAGATTCTACCAAAAAAGATAACCTTTACGGCCTTGATACACAAATAACTATTAAAATTGCATTCCATTTGATATTCCACTGTTTTCTTCAAATAAATCGTTGAATGATTTTCTCTTTATGTTTGAGAACCAACGATAATGAAGTAAGTTGAGAGTAGCATCTACTTTTTAAGCTGCTCATAGATAGCAGCACAGTCTGGCACATACTCTGACTGTATTCAGACTATTCAAATCAGCTGATTCAAGTGCAATGAACTTGAGCAGACAATCTAATGTTTAAGAAATGTATTATCTGAAAATATACACGAGATCCTTGAATAGAAATCAAATTTCTTAACAATGACATATATATATATATATATATATATACGACTAATAGATTGTATTGCCAAAACACTAATATTCTTTCAGTTTCAAATGAATGATTGACAAGACTACAATGGTTCAAAGTTGCAAAGTACTCATTTCAATCGACAGCTGTCATTCTTCCAACAAATGAGAAACATTCAATTCGAACCATAGGTGCACTAATAAATTTTTGACAAAACATTGATGAATTTTTATTCGATATCCAGAGGATTTACAGAAAAAAGTTATTCAGAAAAATTGTTATGCTTGACGAGCTCTATTATAGGTTGAAATTAATGTATTTATTTCTGTTATACTCTGTATACTCAGCAAAAAAAAAAATGCACCACTGGAAAATGTACCAAAAATACCGATTTTTCAAACCGCCATAACTCCGTTGATTTTGATCTAAAATCGAATCATCTTTAAGTTTTGGAAAGTTTGAAGTTTTCTCTTTCAGGGCATGTAAGTTAATCCGATAACAAGTTCATCGCACTCCCTACCACACACCTAAGAAAAAAAAGTTCTTTATGTCAAAAAAAGTCAAACTTTGACAGCTTGTACCGGGCGCAAAGAAAATCGTGAACAAGCGCGGCCGAGGAAATAAAGTTAATTAATTTTCCTTTGAATTTCCTGGAAAATCAAATGTCTGCGACGATTTCGCGCAAAGTTATTAATTAAAACAAAATAATACATTTTGCGCTTTTTGGTCATAATTCGGCTAATCCGGAACGAAAATTTATGAATTTTTGAGTTTTTAAAAGTTTGAAGTTTCACTTCAATAGTATGCAAATTAATATGACATTAAACCAAATTTATCGCCTGACAGCCGCCAAAGAAAAAAAAAATGTTTTTCACTTAAAATTGTGACAATCTGAGCACGTTGCATTGTTACACATTCGAGTAACTTATCGGAAATGACAATAAAATGCTTACAACAAAACAAAGCCTATCAATTTCCATGCAGAATTAGCCGAGTTATTACTAAAGAATCGCAAAATGTAATTTTTTTTTGTTTAATTAATAGCTTTGCGCCAATTATCGCACACACTCGATTTTCTGCGCAATTCAAAGCAAAATGAATTAATTTGATTTCCTGGGTCGTGAGTTGAGTCCACGATTTTTTTCACACCCACAATCACACAAGTTGTCAAAGTTTGACATTTTTTGACATCAAGAACATTTTTTTTTCTTGAGGGTGTGGTAGGAATTTCGATGAACTTGACATCGGATGAACTCACATGCCCTGAAAAAAAAGCTTTTTAGTGTATACTCAAGTCGTGCGCTTGTTTTTGCCGAGTGTATGTAAATATTTTTTACCAATTGTCAACACGTTTGTGCACGCTAATCTCCACAACGGCTAAACTAATTTAAATGTAGTTTTTATTGATGTATTGGGCTATACTAGTTTTTTTTTTTTTTCATTTGAATCGGTTGACAGATAAAAGAGGTATGCAAATTTGATGTATGTATAATTTGTGATATCAGCGTAATTCTGGGTGGGAAGAATACAACATATACGTAGGCGTGAGATGGACTACATTGCCCTGTCATTTGCGCGAGCGAACTGATGATGTGCAGCTCTGTTTTATAAATACGCTTTCTATAAAAATATCAAATATCTCTGGAAAATCGAGAGATGTCAAAAAAAATAATTAGGCAAGTTTGATTATACGAGACAGACGAAGAACGTGAGATTAGGACAACTACCAATCGTAATAGTCATTTCTAAAGACTCAGCCGAGTCTTAAAAAAGTAGTAATCCTAATAAAAAACAAAAGTGTATTTTCCTATACTCCTAGAATTGATTATCTTGAATTTGAGTGAAATGACTCATGCCTGTACTCATTTTCAAGTTCTGAAATGGACAAGATAGCTGACAGGATCCTGCTGCAATATAATTATTAAACCTTTCATAACCTGAATTCAACGTTAAACCTCGACGTAAACATAGTTGAGGGTACAGGTATTTAATTAATAAAACTGAAGTCAAAATAAACATGACTCCTAGAGAATACCTCTAAAACGTTAATAGTTGTTTAGCAATCATCTGGATTCAAATTACCAATAATTTTTTGGAGACGAGAACGTAACTCTGGAATGTTACAGGCTATAATTGAAGCTTCTTCATCACAGTACTTCCTCCACCATTAATTTTATGGCCAGTTTCATTGCTATTTCTTAAATTTAGAGTATCGTATCAATTAAGTGCATATTTCAAAGTGACAGCTAACATTGTTTAAGTTGTTAAGAAGCAATTAGCAATCGAAAAAAATATTCCTTCTATTCCAGAGGCGCTATAAACTACGGGGTACAAGATTAAAGCTTAAATTTAGGTTTGTATCCCTTGTATTGCTCAGTAAATAATATTTTGAATAAAAAAGAAACGTCCCAAAGTTATACGTGCTCGTCTCCAAAAATAAGCAGCAATTTTACTTCAGATGGTTGCTGAACATCAGTAGATACCCTGTGTATTCGTGCAACTAGAGCAAGTAGAAGCTACTGACATGTTTTATAGTTTTAACTTTAAACCTATTAGGTCATAAAATGGAACGAGTGCTGTAGTGTATTTGCTTTTATTGTGCAAATGTTTCAGGTAACACAAACATATTACTGTAACAGTTTTCTCGTACAGTAATAAAACCAAATATTTATTTCCTCTTAAATTACTGCTCCCAAGTTTATTTATGTTTGGGGGTTGTTTTACATTCTTTTCTGCTAATTCAGCAAAGACCATTCCTTCAATCTAGAAGGCTACAGCGACTGTCGTCGATTATTTGGAAAAGGGTAGCAAAAAAAACGTCCACGGTTGGTCCATAAAATACGCACCAGATCAGCTCAAATAATTGCCCCTGGAGATAAAAACAATTTTCGTCAACTATTTTTAAAAATCTGACGAGGACATCACGTGATTTACTTATACTGTACATCATTGAATATATTTTTTGCATATAATAATACGATAATCAAACACAAGATTACATCATTCCACGGCTAATCGTTTTGGATTTATCCAAAAAAATTCTAAAAATCTGTCAAATAAAGTGAGCTTTCGACCTAATCGGTTGCTATGGAAACAATAGATCATCATTCTTATATGCTACAACATTCCTAAATACTGATTTCAAAGATACTACGGATTACAGTTTTTAATTTATGCACGAAATTTAAAAAAAACTCCAACTGAAGTGCGCTTCAAGTACAGTCGATTGTTTATAAAAATAGTAGGCAATCATTCAGATACTACAGCAGACTGAAATACTAAATTTCAATACTCTACGACCGATTGCTTCGAATTTATGCAAAAATTTCAAAAAACTATCAAGTAGAATGCACTTCCGGCTCAGTCGATCTCAATGAAGATAGGATATGAGCATCGAGAGTAGACGGTACTATCATCTTAAATACTGAATTCTAACATTCTACGTTCAATCAATTGGATTTATGCGGAGAATTAAAAAAATGTTTCGAGTAAAGTGCACTTCCGGTACAGACGATTGCGATCATAATGCGAGGTGCACAGCTAGATGTTAAAGAAGTGCTTTATACTAAACTTCAATATTCTACGACTGATTGTTTTGAATTTATGCGGAAAATTCGAAAAGTCTCTTATATAAAGTGCACTTTACATTGGTATAAAAATACAAGATAACCGTTTAGATGCTACAGCAATTTCAAATACTGAATTTTAGTATCCTACGGCTAATCATTCTGGATTGATGCGAAAAATTCAAAAATAATTTCAAGTGAAGTACACTTCCGGTACAGACGATTGCAACCATAATGCGAGGTGCACATCAAGACTCTATATTAGTCTTAAATACAAAATTTCAGCATTATACGTTTGACGGGTTCCGAGATTTGCGAGCTACGCACATACATACGTACCAACATCAAGCCGAAAATAGTCAAAATGGATTTATGGATACTCAAAACGGATATTTCCATCAAAATCTCGAAATGTGAACTTTGTCGGTTTCACAATATTTCTTTGTACTTTATACAAATAAGTAAAAAGATAGTTCAAAAATCTGCTGTGGCCACACAGTACTTTCCCAGCCATGAATAATAAGCTAGTTTTATTACTGTTATATAAATTAAAAGTATCGTATCAATTAATTGCATATTTCAGTAATCATTGTCAAAGACAGATGGCGGTTATATGAAATTACTATTTTATTTTACAATGGCCGTAAGTTTTTTGCCCAGTTTTTTTGTAGAAAAATAATTAACAATCGAAAAAATTATTCATTTTACAGAGCTTTGGATTGATATCAAACTGACTTCAAATAACTTGTAAGAAAAACAATTGACAATCGTTTGAATATCATTTTCGACACTTTTACTAGAATTATTTCCGTAGGAGCTTCAATTTGATACCAAATACGATAGAACCAAATTACTTATTGTAGAAAAATAATTGACGTACATTTGCATGTGATGTCCAAATATGAATAATAATAATTCTAATTTCATACTACAATTCTATTATTTCTTCGCTTGTTTCAGATAAATATACTGAATTTTATAGTAATTCAAATTTTAATAATAACAAATGAACCGCTAGTAATTTTGAAAAATGTTCCAGTTAAATTTTGCTCCAAATTATTCAAGGATAAACGCAAGAAGCTAAAAATTTTCATCGATAAAATATTAGTACCACTGGTTGGAAACAGCTTATTTACGATCTTAAAAATATTTTTTTGATAAAAAGTTTAAATTTAAAATCTCAGTCAAAAGATTATTGTGCTTACACACATATAAAAAGACAGAACGACGTTTTTTTGAATTATATTTTTTGGGTTTAAATCAGGAAAATTTACCAAAAAATCACGATTATAATACTTTTTCGATTATGAATAGGTCGGGGAAGTAAAAATGGATTAAATTGTGTGACTTGTTTCAAAGATAGTTTGCAATTCTTTCACCAGAATTTACAAGACTTTAAGGCAACTTTGCATCACTGAGGACACGCCTAATACCAAAGAACAGCTCAAACAATAACCAATAGGGAGTTTGCACACAAATAGGCGTTTTTCCAGCCAGCAAGAATATGGTGGAAACTAGTGGAAAAAGAATTGTTCAAAAAAAGAGTTGCAAGGTAAACGTCGACCACTAATCAACTCATTAATGCACCAGCTGAATAAAAATTTAAAAGTAAAAAATAGAGCTGTAATCACACTCGTAGTTTCATATGCAGCGAAAACTTGGACATTGCTGGATGTGGAGCAAAATCTATTGAAAATATTTGAAGGAAAAAAATCCGAGACCGCGATGGAATGTAGAAAATAATAACAAATGCTAAACTTTAAGAATTATACGACGATAAGGACAAAGAATACTTAATTAAAATTGCAAGATTGAGGTGGATAGGTCACGCCATCCAAATGAAGGAAAATAGAAGCCTCAAAAAAGCACTTAATGTCTTAATGAACAAAGACCAAAAGGTCAACCAAGAACAAGATGTTTCGACGACATAAAATAATCTCGAGAAAAAAACGCATGACTTGAAAATTCACCAAAAATACCGACTTTTCAAACCACCATAACTCGGATAATTTTGATCGAGAATAAATGAGTTTTCGAGTTTTTAGTCCAGTCAAAATAGACATTCACCCTTGCATAAATTCAAGAAGCTGAAAATTGACATGAACGTCAAGGATGCCATTATAATAACGTTGTGGAAAGTTCCCAACGATCCCGTGTGTGCAAAAAATTTTATGCGAAGTCAAAGCTCGCAAAAATGGGTTTTTAGCGCATTGTTTGGAAAAAAGCGCTATTATATTCACTTTGGTTGTCTGGCTGGCCGGCTGACTGGCTAGCTGGCTGGCTGGCTGGCTGGCTGGCTGGCTGGCGTGACGCTGAGTTCTCAGCAACTATACTATTTACAGACTTGAAACTGGTACTAAATAAAAGCTGCTATTTCATAGGTTTGCACAAATTGCTTTAATTCAAGCTCAGTGATTGTGGAAGATTAAATTATTCAATTACTTGTTTCAAGTGAAGCAATACCCATAGATATATATGACATTAGGGATATGGCAAGTAAAATTTATTAAAGTAGATAAAAATTTAGTTACAACTCTCGCCGCAGGTGTCAATATTATTATGTACAGTTGTCAAATCTGTCCGGGATTCATTCAATGACTTGTTGGACGCAAATTTGAAGCTTATTAGAATGAATTATTATTATTGGATGAAAATTTGTTTACTTTTGGTGTATTTTTTTATATAACTTTAATAAAGATCAAATTACTATTTTAAGGTACAGCACATGACCTCCCGTCAGTCAATAACTAAACAATGAAGATCAAAAGGTATTTTTGAGTTTGTACATGCATAAATTATGTACCTATCAAATAGTCAACTTGAAACTAGTACTAAATGGAAGCTGCTGTTTCGTAAGTTTGCCCAAACTGCTTGATTTCAAGCTCAGTAATTGTGAGAGATGGTAATTTGCGAAATCTCTGAAGTAACAAGCATCCATGAGCTGTCAAAAATGCGCTTTCATCATCTAGATGATTCTTCCATTTTTTGAATTTTTTAGCGAAATGATCAGTTTTATGATATAAATAGCTCCAACACAAATTGTAGATCTTTCAATTCTCTACAAAAATGGTCCTTACTCCTTTTTTCCTAAGATCGACCATTTCTGAGAGGAGCCATTTTTAAATTATATTCTCCATAATATGCACACGTTTCCACGCCACCTATGAATAAGTGTACTTGGCGCGTATTTTTAAATGTAGTTTTTTCGAAAGGCCTACCTTACGGTCTTCTTATTGAAGTTTAATTTAATATTAGGTCTTCTTATTCAACTTCTTCTTCATCTTCATCTTCCTGAGTTGACGTAAATTGTTTAAATAGCGATTCAACAGTTGTTTCATCGTTGATGTAAGGATTATCTTCTGTTGAAGATTTAGTATTTGAACACGACTGGCTTTGACAGCTGGTGCATGCTGGTGAACAAAGTCAGCTTACTTTTTTGCAGCCGAATTTCGAATTACTCCCCTTTCTGCAGTTATAAAAAATAGTATTAAGAAGCTTTTCTGGTGCAGGTGGAAGTAGAGTGTGGATTGATTCCAATATATTATTTATTAGCTTCCAACCCCATTCTTTTGGGTCCAGTTGATTTCCAAGCCACACTTGGAGCTGCTAATATACTTGATAAAAATGTTGATGAGCAGAAGCCGAGGTTGGAGGAAGACAGGCTAATTGAACACGTTTTTTATTACGTGTATATTTTGCAAAAGATACGTAACTTAATTTATCTATGCAAGTAATTTAAAGTAAGTAATAGACGGACACTGCTACGTTGACAATTGAACAACAGACAGATACTGCTTGGGGCCACATGGTCACATAAAATGAGGGACTGGGTTTCTTTTCATTTCATATTCTTAGAATTATCATTCAATATCAATGTACGAGTACTAGTTATGCAGATCAACAGTTTGATCTATATTATACGTCCATAATGTACATAGGCAGTGTAGTCATGCATAATATTGAGAATATAACTCTAGAATGGCTTTTTCTCAGAAATGGTGAGTCTTAGAAAAGAAGAAGTACAAACTATTTTGTAGAGAATTGGAAAATCTACAATTCTTATTTCAACTATTTTTATCAGAAAATCAACCGTTTCACTTAAAAACCCGGAAAACCCATTTTTGTGAACTTTGACCTCGTATAAAATTTTTTGCACACATGGGATCGATGGGGATTTTTCACTTCTCCATTATAATTGTATTTCTAACGCTAATGTCGATTTTCAGCTTCTTGGGAATTTATGCAAGGGTACCCTTATTTTTAAGGCTTACTTGATTGGACTATTTTGAAAATTTGAAATTTTCTCTTTCAGGGCATGTAAATTAATCCGACGCGCGACGCCAAGTTCATCGCACTCCCTATCACACTTCCGAAAAACAAAGTTTTTGATGTTTAAAAATTCCAAATTTAAAATGTACCGGATGCAAAAAAAAATCGTGGACTCAACTCACGACCTAAGGAATCAAGTTCATTTATTTTCCTTTAAATTGCGCAAAAAACCGAGTGTCTGCCATGATTAGGTGGTGCAAAGTTATGAATTAAACAAAAAAAAATACATTTTGCGCTTTTTGGTCATAATTCGGCTAATTTGGTCGTCAAACCAAATTCATTTCTAGTCACCCGCCAAAGTAAAATAAAATGTTTTTTACTTAAAATTGTGAAATTTCGACAATTTTGCGCCCAATCGTCGCAGATACTCGATTTTTTGCGCAATTCTAAGAAAAATGAATGACCTTGATTTCTTGGGTCGTAAGTTGAGCCCACGATTTTTTAGCGCATTTTTACAAAAAAAATGGAAGAATCATCTAGATGATGAAAGCGCATTTTTGACAGCTCATGAATGCTTGTTACTTTAGAGATTTCTTAAATTACCATCTCTCACAATTACTGAGCTTGAAATCAAGCAGCTTGAGCAAACTTACGAAACAGCAGCTTCCATTTATACTAGTTTCAAGTTGACTATTTGATAGATACATAATTTATGCATGCACAAACTCAGAAATACCTTTTAATCTTCATTGTTTAGTTATTGATTGACAGGAGGTCGAGTGCTGTACCTTAAAATGATAATTTGATCTTTATCAAAGCTATATAAAAGAAATACACCAAAAGTAAACAAATTTCCATCCAATAATAATAATTCATTCTAATAAGCTTCAAATTCGCGTCAAACAAGTCATTGAATGAAGCCCGGACAGATTTGACAACTGTACATAATAATAGTGACACCCGCGGCGAAAGTTGTAACTAAATTTTTATCTACTCTAATAAATTTTAGTTGCCATATCCCTAATGTCATATATGAGCATTGTTTCACTTGAAACAAGTAATTGAATAATTTGATCTTCCACAATCACTGAGCTTGAATTAAAGCTATTTGTGCAAACCTACGAAATAGCAGCTTTTATTTAGTACCAGTTTCAACTCTGTAAATAGTATAGTTGCTGAGATCTCAGCGTCACGCCAGCCAGCCAGCCAGCCAGCCAGCCAGCCAGCCAGCCAGCCAAAGTGAATATAATAGCGCTTTTTTCTGAAAAATGCGCTAAAAAATACGCTATTATATGCACTTTAGCTGTCTGGCTGGCGTGACGCTGATATTTCAGCAGCTACAGCACTTACAGACTTGAAACAAGTACTAAATGAAAGATGCTGTTTTGTAGATTTGCACAAACTGCTAGATTTTCTCATTCATACACCTAGTTTTGGGTAAAAATTGAAATAAAAATTCACAAGATAATTACTGCTGAAATCTGAAAATTGCTGTACAAAATAATCAACATGTCAGTAATTTATGTACCAATCAAATAGTCAACTTGAAACTGGTACTAAATGAAAGTTGCTGTTTCGTAGGTCTGCCCAAATTGCTTGATTTCAAGCTCAGTGATTGTGGGAGATGGTAATTTGCGAAATCTCTGAGGTAACAAGCTTCTCATGAGCTGTCAAAAATGCGCTTTCATTAGCTAATAATTTCACGCCCAATCATCGCAGATTGAAGGAAAATGAATGAGCTTGATTTTCTGGGTCGTAAGTTGAGCCCACGATTTTTTGCACCCGGTACAAATTTTGAAAGTTTAACATTTTTTAACATCAAGAACATTTTTTTCCCAGAGGCGGGGTAGGGAGTGCGATGAACTTGGCGTCAGATTAACTCACATGCCCTGAAAGAGTAAATTCCAAACTTCCCAAAACATAAAGATTAATCGATTTTCGATCAAAATCAACCGAGTTATGGCGGTTTGAAAAATCGGTATTTTTGGTGCATTTTCAAGTGGTACTCTGGATACAACCAGTTTCTCAATATGAAAAATAACTGGCAAAAAATATTTTACAGAGGTAGTAAAAAAAAGATTGGTGTAGAAGAATATAAGGGTTGTTTTCGTGCAAGAATCGATAATGAAATGTTGTGTCAGTTTGAAGACGCTACGTATTTTGATATCAGTAGAATCTTACCGAACAAATTTCAAACAAAGTCCATTAGTAATATTTATGGTGTAAAGAGACCCGGAAGTCTGAAGGGGTGGAAAGGAAGTTTTATTTCAGTATTTGCATTTTGTAATTAGGGCAGTGGTGAGTTTAAGTTATGAGTTTAAAGGCACAGGAATATAATGTTACCAAGGGTTGCTTAATTAGTTTTGAGGGATGGGTTTGCGAATAGGTTTCGGGTAAGCAAAGTTATTTCAATGTAAATAGATATATTAATAGTTACGACTTCATTTTCATTTGCTTCGCGTAAATTCACAGCCCTTTGTGTCAATTTGCCCAATTAAAATCAACAAATTCGGTTACAAAAATTCCATCACGCCCTCGGTCGTGCTACATGCGGGAATTCAACCACATCAAAAAGCGAATTCAAATCATGAAATATAATTATAGTACATTAACACCAGAGCTAATTAAAGAGTTTCAGCGATTAGCAAGTTTTAAGAGAAAAGGAATACGGTCTGCTAGAAGTCAAAGAGCTTCAAAACCGCAACGGAGATGAATTGGAAGCTTTTAGAAAGGATGAAACGCTAATTGAGAGGATTTCAATTTCTTAATTATTATTACTAACCTTACTTGGATATCCATTGTGCCTAAGTAATTTCTTACAACATTTGCCACGATTTTCATAATAGAACATCTGAACCATGGGCGGAGGTGGTGTATTGCCACTAACAGTGGCTAAGGGCGCCTGAAGGGGTTGTTGTCTTGAAGGTGAGGAGCGTCGACGTCTCAGAGGGATGCAGAGACAGCAACAACTCCTTGTACCGCCGTTACCTCCGCCGTTCACTTGATCTGCTTCCATAGCTTCGATCATTTTGAAATAATCCTGAAAAAAAAGTGTCAAATTAAATCTAATAGGGATTCAAATTAGGAAATCTAAGATAAAAAGTTTGTAACTAATGTAATTGCCGCTGAAGCCGGTTCTGACCGTCCAAATCGCAATTTTCTTACGACTGTCAAAAGTTGGAGAGGAATGTGAATTATGAACAGCAAAATTATGATCAAAACTTTGCTCGGGTGTTAAGCTGTCTGATAAATCAAATGTGGGAATATAGAACCTCCCAAATATACAAAATTTGATTGATTATAAAATCAAATGCTCTGATGTTTGGGTGTCTTTCAAGAAATAAACAAATCAACACGCATATTCAAGTCCAAGGTGAACGAAAAAGAAGTAATTCTAGCAGAGAGATAAATAAGAAGTGACTTTTTATCCTTTGCAGTTAATTATGTAGGTCAAGTATCCTTAAGAATACCGGAAACGTAAAGAACTCTCAACTGTTCCAACAATACGCACTGATCCTCTTCTCTTTTACTGGAGGATCGTCTTAGACAACCTGGATAATAGGATATTTCCTGGATTCTGGAATTCCTCCGGTGGTAGGTAGATATTTACGAAACAATGAGAGCTTTGTTCGCGACAATGCCAACAATATGGCGTTGTCATACCCTCGGTTCATAAATTATTTGTGAACGAGCGCGTACGCTTGCTTTTACCCCTTTTTAAAATGTTATTTATTGATTAAATGCGCTGAAATACTCAATTAATTTTTTATGAAGTTGTGCAAGCGTTATAAATGATGCGGTCGCTGTTTATCTAGCCTGGTTTTGTTCTGCCTGTTAGTGATTTTAAAATGTATTGGCTTCGCCATAAATTATGCTCAAAACATATTTTTCAATATTTTTCAACGAATTTTAAACAAGTTTTATTGGTAATTGCGCCAAAAATTGTAACCAAGGTTTATCGCAAGAACGGTTACACTTACAAAAAAATGTTAGAGGACATTATTTGTAGCAAATTCAATCTTCTTCAATTATTACTTGATACATTTTTTTGTAAGCTACGCCTCTCTAGACTTATTTGACCTTAAAAGCTGTAGGTGATCTTCTAGGGGTTTATATAAGCGACTTATAAAAACAACGAGCTACTTTTAGTGACTAGACGTCAAAAATCAATTGTGTTGTTAATAAATCAAAAAGTCAAAATGAACGGCAAGCAGCAAAACATGCAATCAGATTTTGAATCGTCTAATCTGTAATTATTCCCCGTTCGATATCAATTTTCAGTGACATGATAGATCGACTGATAAGTTCAAACAATGTGTCAAAACGTCAAATTATCGTGCTTTATTTTTCCCTTTTAATTCTTGGAAACCATAAAAATATTGGATGAATTCATTCCGAAACAACAACGTTAAAAAGTAGGAATATTTTTCCAATTATTAAACAAATATACAAACATTTCGGAATTGTAAACAAGTATTTTTGTATTTATTTTACGATGTTCAACAGAATAATGCATAAATAATATGTTTACGTACGTAAATAAAAACAAATGGCTTTCCAAGCGTAATAAAATAAAATCTGGGTTAACTAAGAATTGAATGATGGATCATTGCTTACCTTAATTTAAACGTTTCTTATTTGACAAGACAAGCAATTCACATTTTCACGTCACAATAATACACCAAAAAACTTTTACATTCACGCCAATAAATTTTAGTAAAATAGTTATGTACAAATATTATTAATCAAAAAAATAAATATAAAGTCCTTATTTAAATATTATGAAAGTAGTCCACCGTTTGTGCCCCCTCAAATAGTTGTTTATATATGTGAGCATCATTTGTTTACATTTAGCGATCGTCAATTGTTTGTATTCCGGTAACAACCAACCCGGAACGCAATATTCGCAATTCTGATGGGCACATTGCGGCAACTAGACTAATATAGGCGTCGAGCGGGTAGTACGCGCGACGTCCGCTAGAGGCACTGAACTTGAGATCTTGCCGGCGTCGGAGTAATCGCGCGTCTTTCCGGGCGCAAGCGCGTTGTCCTTGGCAACCGGAACGGTGATGCGAACCCTTCGCGCTGCACCCCATCATCATCACACGCATACTAACAAAATAAGGGATGCTGCACCGCGTACAACAAGAATTCAGGAGAATTGATAGCCTCCATGAAGGGAGGAATTACTCATTTTTAGGATATTTTTATAAGCTCACACAAATATCGTCTTCTTGCAATCACATCCCTTTTTCTTCATATTGGAGATGAGTTAATAGTCTGAGGGAGCCAAATTTGCATTGTTTTGACGACCACTTTCATCATTTCCCAATAAATCTTTTTCTAATAATCAACGAAAAACAGTCGCCATAATCTTTCTAGCAAAAAAAAATACTCTTTTGGGCTCAAAATTCCCACTGCGTAACGATGAAACGTGTGATGCATTTATTTTATTACTTCCTCGACCTATAATATAATAGGAGAAGTATCTGTCACTTTAACAATGACAGCTATCACTTTGACAGTGACAGTTATCATTTTTACAATGACAGTTGTCACTTTGACAATGGAAGCTGTCACTTTGACAATGACAGCTTTCACTTTGAAGTATGCAATTAATTGATGCGATACTCTAAATTTCTGAAACAGCGATGAAACTGGCCGTGAAATTTATGGTCGGAAAAGTACAGTGCGGCCACAGCGGATTTTTAGATTTAGATCACACTAGGAACCTTTGGACACCTCACAACAAATGCCAGCCCCAATATTTCAATACAACTGCTAGTACAGTATTTATTTAAACAAATTCTGTACTTATTCTGTGTCTGGGCTTAGAATCATGTGCTCATTCCTCAAAGCAACTTAAATATAATATTCCCCCGAAATAAAACTAGTAGAAGCAGGGTACATATTGTCCAGTGGCGTGCAGTCCATATGTGCCATATGTGCACTGCACACCCTATGAAAATATTAGAAATTACGTAAATAAATTTAATATAATGGTTTATTGAATACTTCATTTTGTTTCACAAATTTTCATTATAAAATCCGAGAAAGAGCGTATTTTATCTATTTATAAAACCAGAAATACGAGCGCGCCTCGCGGGCCTCTCTGCTATATATTTGAAACGAATGTCGACGCTTGAGGTGCAGAACTTCTCGCTGCACGGCGAGCACAGATCGAGGTCTGTTTGGCATAGTCAGTATTAGGAAAGTGAAGGAATAGAGTCTGACAGAGGAAAAGCATGCCGATATTAGCAGATCTTCTATCGCTCGTTCTCTCTCGCTGGGTGCAGACAGACTTTCTGCACCGGGAGCTGAATATTCAACGTTTAGCTGTGTTCTTTTTTTAAACGCCTTTATAAGTTGGTTATTGTCACAAATTTAATTGTAAATAATTACTAATACAGATTACAGTGTAAACCTGCACTTTACAAATTCGTATGTTCACAATATCGCGCACAGTTACTCGTACTGAAACACTGACTGAATAAATTCCTCTCCTAGCTCATGCTCTTATATACTTAAGCTGACAATGGGCCAACATTCAATTATCTAACAGTTGTTGCCTGGCAACCATCGAACATCTAGTGACCATAGCCTGTCAATCATGTCCGACAGTGGAACATCGACCCTGTCAATACTAACAAGAATTACAGTCACAGCGAATTCAAATAAATAATTATGTGACCTAATTACTACAAATATTTCATATTTGTGACACTATTATTAAATCTATTTTATTTTGACTCAATTTTCAATTAAATTATTTTATTAACAAGGTTAATATTCATCAGATTATTTATTTTAACTAATCCTTGTTATTAAGGCGTTTTCTCGGGCGCCAGTGGACAAATCCACAAGTAAACTCTTTTCTACACTTCTCAATTATTTTATTAATTTAATAATTTAATAATTTTCAATAACTTTGACTTTTGCAAGGATCAGTATGTTGATCAGGACAGTGAAGGGATAATATCGTGTTAAAACTAATAAATTAGTGCAGAACATCGTGAGGATGTAGCTTCGTTTTAACGAGACGCCCAACTTTTCTCTTTACGAAAATTTGCGATAGTGGGAGATAAAATTGTCGATAGATAAAAAACATGTCAATACGGTGATTGTCTAAATTTTATCATTAACATGCTGTTTCTCAATTCAATCTTGAGATAATTCAACATAAAACAAGAAAAAACAGATGGTTTGGATTAAAACGTCTCCCTATTCGAACTTGTTCAAATAACAACGAAATAAAATTTATTAATAACTGGCTAATTTTAACAGTAT
This sequence comes from Dromius quadrimaculatus, assembly GCA_963989225.1. NCBI lineage: Eukaryota > Metazoa > Arthropoda > Insecta > Coleoptera > Carabidae > Dromius > Dromius quadrimaculatus. Next base: position 9,723,490 of record OZ022329.1, read on the forward strand.
GTATCATTGAATATATGCATAATTTAATTGCTACGTCGTCCTACGAATAGAAAGGTGGGATTTTTCTGTCCTACGATAGGATACTGTCTACCGAACGGTCCTAGAAATAACTAATTGTGGATGAATAACTTTAACTCAGATTACAGTGCTTCTTATAATTTACAAACTGTCGCAAAATGTCAAAATCGCTAACTGTCACTTTTACTGTCAACTTCTTGATCTTTACTAAACTTTTTTCGCGAATTTATATACCCAAATCCAATATTCTCGAGAGTTCCATCCAATCAATAGACTCAAACCGGACCAATTCATACAATTTGACGCAACAACCACATTTTGCAACAATGAACTAGCTTTCAAATATGTAACAACTGATAAGAAAGATAAGACATAAATAAGAGTCCTTGCGACCACGTTATACAAAGAGTACGTTCCACTAGGAGGCGATCACAACGATTTACTCATAGTCGCAGTATTTGCCGCTCCACTAACATGATTGTTGTGGTGGTGCTTCAAGTGGAACGATGCGAGTATCTGTTGAATGTCAAATAAACTGACAGTTTGTGGTTAAGATCAAAAAGTGCAACCAGGCCATAATAATAAATATTGATAATTAGAACAAATGGAAGAATCATCTAGATGATGGAAGCGCATTTTTGACAGCTCATGAATGCTTGTTACTTCAGAGATTTCGCAAATTACCATCTCTCACAATTACTGAGCTTGAAATCAAGCAGTTTGGGCAAACTTACGAAACAGCAGCTTCCATTTAGTACTAGTTTCAAGTTGACTATTTGATAGGTGGTACATAATTTATGCAAGTACAAACTCAAAAATATCTTTTAATCTTCATTGTTTAGTTATTGACTACGGGAGGTCAAGTGCTGTACCTTAAAATGATAATTTGATCTTTATCAAAGCTATATAAAAAAATACACCAAAAGCAAACAAATTTTCATCCAATAATAATAATTCATTCTAATAAGCTTCAAATTCGCGTCAAACAAGTCATTGAATGAATCCCGGACAGATTTGACAACTGTACATAATAATAGTGACACCCGCGGCGAAAGTTGCAACTAAATTTTTATCTACTTTAATGAATTTTAGTTGCCATATCCCTAATGTCATATATATCTATGAGCATTGTTTCACTTGAAACAAGTAATTGAAAAATTTAATCTTCCACAATCACTGAGCTTGAATTAAAGCAATTTGTGCAAACCTACGAAACAGCAGCTTTTATTTAGTACCAGTTTCAAGTCTGTAAATAGTATAGTTGCTGAGAACTCAGCGTCACGCCAACCAGCCAGACAGCCAGCCAGCCAGACAGCCAAAGTGAATATAATAGCGCTTTTTTACAAAAAATGCGCTAAAAATTTAATCAATCGACATAATTTTGAGTCGAAAATACAAATTGGAAAGACATCTTTTCAATTAAATCAAATTTCTTGGTGATTTCTGCGAAAATAAACGCAACGATCTCTTCGCCCTTCCTCTTAATCGCGAGCGTCGTGAGCTTGGAGCTGTCGCGAATAAAGAGATCATCTATAACGCATTGATCTTGAACGCAAAGACCGCGGCTGTCTTTTGGAACGATTATTGAGGCGACATGAGCGTTGCGGTCGCCTAGTGGAACGTACTCTAGTGATTTCAGAAGTTATAATTATGGAGTGCTTTTTGTGCAAATATTTGTGTAAAAACTCTAGAGAAAAAAGCGCGGAAGTAGAACAAAATTCAACTTAATAATTAAATTGAAAAATTCAATTAACAAATCCGCAATATTTCAAATAATTTTTGTAGGACTAGCGATACTACCCATTATCGAATAGGACAATGTTTTTTTTTTTTTTTGTTAAGAATACACTTACTTTTCATGTGCTGTCTTTGTCCTACAGTTAGTAATAAATAAAGTAGACAGTATCCAAGAGTAGGACAGAAAAATCCTACCATTTTATTCGTAGGACGGCGAAGCCATCAAATTCTGCATATATTCAATAATACATACTATTAAAATCAGCCGGTTATTAATAAATTTCATGTCGTTGTTCTTTGAACAAGTTCGGAGAGGAGGACGCTTTGATCCAAACCATATTTCGTAGGTCAAATATTTTTTGTATTATGTAAAATTATCTCAAGATTAAAATGAAAAACAACCTGTTAGTAATAAAATTCATACAATCGTATTGACATGTTCCTTATCAATCCACAATTTCATCTCCCATTATAGAAAATTTTCATAGAAAGAAAAGTTAGACATCTCGTCAAAACAAAACTATGCGAAAGGTTTCAGCTTAATATTAATCAACACAAAAAAAGGTGGTGTACTGTGAACTATCTACTTTCTTTTTCACAAGAGTAAATCAGTCTTGAATACGGCAAACAACCCTGTGGGCTGTGAGCAAGCTGATGCAATTTCCTCCTAGATTACTTTTGTCTGGTATTTCAGTGCTGGACCGACCCAGTCGTAGGTATTCGAGACAATTTGAATTCTATTGGAAAAACTTCGGAATCTTGAAATCAGACATCAGTCCTCAGACATTCATCATTCATTTTTCTGCTACTGTATAAATAAGTGAGCTTTGTAGCCCTAGCAACTCGAATGATAACGAAAATAAGCCTTCGTGTTACCTCGTTGCTATGCGTTGCTAGCTACGAAAGTAATACTTTCGGGACCAGGACAAAAAAGTAAAAGTTTGAAAAAATGCAAATATATTGGAAATTTCAATATTTATTCAAATAAATAAGTAGTTTATAACAATAGTATGATTTTATCCAATCTATTTAGTTTAATTTTATCTATTTATTGGTTTTAAGTAATTATTCAATTTGAACAATTGGAAAAAGTCATGGTAGGAATATTATTTGAATTATAAACTTCTTCACTTTGTATTGAGAGATTTTTATCATTTTGAATTATGTCAAAATTAATATTTGTCACTGTTTCTTTATTTGAGGGAATATTAATGTGAATTTCAATTAACACCTTTTTAGAAATTTCAATTTCATTACTTTACGAAGAAGACTTCCATCCGCTCTTTAAATCCAAAATATCGACACCCGAAGCATTACATTTTCGTCAATTCGAGTAATAGTCTAAGAGCTGGCTACATAAAAAACCTTGTTATCGCTACATGGCAAATTTTTTTTGTAAAATAATCTTTTTGTGTAATCAAGTTCGAATCGTCTTGTCTGCCAGCTCGAATTCGTGGTTTTTGGATATTTTGAACTTGATATTTTTATTCAAATTGGCAAGAAATTTTCTGTCAATTTTGAAGAGAACAATGTCATTAACAATATCGTTTCCTTGGTTACCAACTACAACTGCCGTCAAACTGACATTCACAAAAGAAATGTATTTATGAAAAAATTCACTATACTTAACTGAAATTGGGACGATCGTAAAAAACGTGTAATAATTCTCTAATGCACTCATGTGATCTTAATCTAAGAGCTGGCTACATGAAAAGCTTGTCATCGCTACATAGCTGATTTCTATTATGAAAGAATCCTTTTTTGTAGGCAAGTTCAAATCGTCTTGTCTAATAGCGGGATCCCGTGGCTATAGTGGGGGTGACCGATGAAATGTGTGAGATTACGATAATATTTTTTTTCATAAAAATACATGTATTATAATTATGAAAATAGTTCCTATTTATTCATGAGAAACAAGATAAATTGTTGGCTGTCTGCTTGTGTCTAAAGTGCTGACAGTCAGCGCGAAATTTGAGTAAGATTTTAAATGGAAAAATTATCACATACATCCATGCCGATGAATTAAATGTTATATTTATATTTTAGGATAGCTATGAATGGCAAATATAAAAATCATGGCTGGAATCACGGCACAGAACATTTTCTTTTTGAATGATTTCACTCTTTCCATGTTCACCAAATAAATATGATGTACAGAAGTAACGTTTGATGAGTTTGACATGCTACATCATAGATGTGAAAATTTTCTTTTCTAAATGTCAGTTTGACGGCAGTAGTCGTTGATAACTAAGGAAACGATATTGTGAATGGCATTGTTTTCGTCAAAAATGACAGATTTTTTTTTGGCAAATTGAATTAAAATATAAAGTTCAAAATATCCAAAAGCCACGGACTCGCGTTGGCAGACAAGACGATTCGAACTTGGTAACACCAAAAGATCATTTTACAAAAGGAATTAGCCATGTAGCGATAACAAGGTTTTTTATGTAGCCAGCTCTCCGTCTATAACGTTTTTATCAGCAAGCCATTTAGAAAACATGCTGTATGTTTCATTGTACTTTTCTTTGGATTTATCCGCAAGAAGTGAGGCACATTTATTGTCAGCTGCCTTTTGAATGTCATTTTCATCTTCTGTTAACATTTTAAATCGGTCAAATGCAATGTTTAGCTAAATTATTGAAATTCAAAATCTGTGACAGGCGCTGATGACAGATAACATTGTAAATAAACCGTTGCTATGGATAATTTTAGACAGGTAAAACAGCATCCATAACATTATTTCAAATATAATAATCATTATTAAATATTAATATCTATATAGAACAGTAGCAGAAAAAATGTAATACATCACACGATGCGAAAGCTTTTTCAGGTGTTCGGAGGTTTTGAACGGCCTCGGCTTCACCTCGGCCATTCAAATACTACCTTACACAAAAAAGTATACTTTCGCATCTTGTAATGTAAATAACTATATCAGACCCCCGATATCAGATATTTATTTCGAACGATTTCCGAATTTACATTTTTCGCTAAAAATTGAATTATTGAATGTCAAAATATTGTGCACTTATACACTATGAGATATTTAGGATTGAAACGTAAAACAGTAGATGAGATGAATGAAATACATTAATTTATAATTGAAGCATCTGTGTATTCGTTTTTTCTCATATTATTACAAACTTCACACTCATAGAGTATGCCCCGAAAATTGATCTGCTGAACAAATAAAATATTGTATTCCAGAAAATATTTAAAATCAATTACCAAATTCAGTTTGATACATTTATAGATTATGTTTTCTGTTCTTCAAGAATAGAAGCTTCAAGAATTCATGTGACAATATTTTCGATTGAATTATTCATTAAATTAATTATTTTAGAATTGCATGCCATTTAATATTCCACCGTTTTGTTTAAATAAATCGTTGAATGATTTTCTCTTTATGTTTAAGAACCAACGATAATGGAGTAAGTTGAGAACAGCAATTACTTTTTAAGCTGATCATAGATGGCAGCACAGTCTCGCACAGATTCTGACTGTATTAAGACAATTCAAATCAGCTGATTCAAGTGCAATAAGCTTGTGCAGACAATCTAATGTTTACGAAATGTACTATCTGAAAATATACGTGAAATCCCTCAATAGAAATCAAATTTTTTAACAATGACATATAAATACGACTAATAAACCAAATTGTTGATTTTAGAGACAAATTTTGTCTTTCTTTCAACATATGCAAAAATAAAATTATCGAGGTGAAAGAATATCAATGTATTGCCAAAATACTAATATTCTTCTAGTTTCAAATGAATGATTGACTAGACTACGATGGTTCAAAGTTGCAAAATACTTATTTCATTCGACAGCTGTCATTCTTCCAACAGATAAGAAACATTCAGTTTGAATCGTAGGCGCACTATGTAATTTTTGACAAACCTCTGATAAATTTTTACTCGATATCCAGAGGATTGACAGAGAAAAGTTATTAAGAACAATTGTTATGCTTGATGAGTTATATTACAGGTTAAAATTAATGTACTTATTTCTGTTACACCCTGTTATACTCACTGTTAGAATGATACCCAACTGATTTTTATTAATTTAACAGTTTAATTAATTTAAATGACAATTCTCTGACCTTGAAAAACAACTGCTCCCAGTTGTTTGCTAGGCAAACAGATTTTAATTATTTTAATCCGGCTATCTTGTGTTATTATCCCTGTTATTCTTTTATTTGAATATCTTCAAGGGATTTGATCAACATATATTTTGAAGGAGCGCTCTTAAAAATCCGGAAGGAAGTTTTGAGCTCCGTCACATCTGGAAATTGTTCAAACTATTATTTGGTCTCCATATTTCGTCCACAGTAACGAAACGACGCCTAGAGTCTTGTAAATTCCGCTGAAACAACTACAGACCTTTTCGTGAGCAATCGAAGGACCCACCTTTAGAACAACTTTTTCATGTTATTTATTATTATTTCCTTAATAGAGCTTACAAAATGCCACCCTAAAACCATTCTTACACAGTCATAATCATAGGTGTAGAGTTACCATAATGTTTTCAGGCTTCTCTTTAGTCTTTCAATCGATATAGGTTTTTAAAATAGTAACTGTGACAGAACAAATCGAATCGTAAATTTTTTGAGCTCTATTAATTGTCTCTTGGTTGAATTTATCGGCGTGGCATCGAAACCCAAATAAAAAACTGGGAATTTTTTCCCAGCAATAATTCTCCGCAAAGTCAAAATTGTAGACGTCCAACAGTGCTGCCACTAGCCAGCAGTGTTCGTAAGTCTTCGAGACAGGCATTAAAGTTCACTTCAGAAAAAAACTGAGAAAAATTACAGGCCCCAAGATAGAATCAGAGATGACCGAGCATATGTCAGAGTCCAGGACCATATAATATCTCACTGTTGGTATCACTGAGGCAGGGGGAAACTGCCCTTGTGTTACCTCATGAGTTATGACAACAAGATATGTAATATGAACGATTCAAATATTAACGAGGATGCTATCGAGAAAGCGAGGAAGAAATATGATGCATTGTTTTCTTAGAAATGCTCCCTCTTCGCGAATTCAAACTAATTTATATCAACAAGTAAACATTAACATAAATAATTCAGGGATAAAAACGAAAGGTCCCATAATTTCGTGCGAATTGGGAGTCCTTCGTGGGTTTCATGGTCCATTTGCGAGGATCACGCAAGGATATTTAGTGCGCCAGTCGAAAGGAAAAGGATCTCTTGAGATGTTACTCTGGAAGTAGTATTTATTCGTAGGCTTGTATACATTTTAATTCTAGTTAAACATGACATGGAAGTGAGAAAAGCAGCGTCATGTTGGCGTCTGCATCGCCATGGCAACATTGGCTAATGACGAGAAACGTCGGCACCAAAGTCTGATGGTTGATTGCTCACACAGAATAATGGCCTTCATTAAAATGCGAATTTTTATCAGCGGACTCTTTCCAGACGCGAATTTTCAATCATTAAAAGACCGAGCAGTAAAGTACACTTCAAGATCATTTGGTTTAGCGCCACTCACAAACTTACACAAAGAGAAAGATTCAATTCCATTCAACATTCAAATAAAAAACGCTCAAAAATATTCCTTCGGAAATTATTATCAAAATATTAGAAATGTGCCCATCGAATTTATCGAAGTTATCAAAACGGGATAAATTTATTCAATACCATCAGAATTATTTTTCATCGATTTTATAATACATTGAACTACATTAGTTCGTATAAATTCTATATTATTTAATAAACAAAGGCAAACCAACAAAATAGCCCTCAAATTCTGGCAATAAATTCCAGGACCGTATCTTGTAGCGCCACCACATTTGACTCTCAACTTAATAATATTTAAATCACAGTACTTGTTAATCCGCTTATCCGTAAGGACGAAGTGTAGGCATCGCATGGAGCCACTAAGTGCTTAGATAAAAAGCCATGTTAACCATTATCTCGCCTCGTTCCTGCCTCCCCCGCATCTTAATGGCATTTCTGAATAATGTATCCAGAAATTTCAGTTTTGATAACAAATATAAGAAAATACAATGCAAATTCAAATCTGATTAAATGACAAAATGTTTGAACGCAACCAACCTGACAGCAATGTATTGCTCACGGTAGACACTACAGTTTTAAGGACGAAAATTATATTCAAAGTTAATTTGGAGGGGTTTAAAGGGTGATAAAGTGCTGACATCTTTATTTGTAGCATCTCAACTAAGATTTAACTTCATTAGATTGTAATTTTTGCATTCAAGTCACGTTTATTAGTAATTTTGAGGCGTCCAATTTGTCCAAAGTTGATTGAGATTAAGTCCTTCATGCATAATAATCAACGTAAAGTATATGATAATTTATTCAATACAATCTAAAATAGCACACTAAAATATCAAGCTTAAAAGTCGAGAAATAAATCATTTCTCAGTTCCCTTTTTCCTGATTTAAATTAATAAACAGTGATAAATGTGACAGCCGAAGATTAATGGCCAAAGAAACAAATTTGCTACGAATCTAACTTATTAAAAATTTAATGTTTATTATGTCCTGAGATGACGAATTGTTGTGGTCAAAAACCACCGTGAATTTTTAAAATTTTCATGTAAAAATAACATTCTCCCCTCTACCTAAATCCTATCAAAACGTACTAGAGAAGATTGTATTGTGATAACATCTAACAACAATCCAAAGGATGGAATGTAACATTTGCATATCGTTTGAGGGGTCCTAATCCTGGTGATAAGTAAGTGCAGGAAAGGAAAATAAACAGAGAGAATTCAAGACATAAAATGACAAAAAATTATTATCATAAAATAAAATTAATTCAATTATCCATTTACAAACAGATTAGTGGCGCCTAGTAACTTTCCAGACTAAGTTGGGGTGCAGGGATGAACAACTAACAAGGCTCGACGTCATCGCCAATGTCACGTACCAAACAACAAAGCAATTATTTAGCATACAGACGCACAAGTTTACGCGTGCTCTAAATGTGAAACATGATAGAATTACGGAAAACTCTACGCCATTCTGTCACCACTGCACGATATTAAAAAAGACATTTATTACGTGACAACTTCATGTCATACTTTTCACGCGACCCCTGTCTTCAAATCATAGACGGGGGTAGTAAACTTTTCAATAAGATTTTCACAAGAAAATCTATAATAAAATATTCCTCGTATTTCAGGGCTAAAACTGGTTTTATAATAAATAGTTCTCTGATCGAACTTACGGACAAATTGTATATGAATCAATAGGATGCCAGCCTTTATAAATGCAAGGTTCTATCCTAAGTGTCGAAAAAAAGGCCAATTCTGGTCAAGCTTTTCGACGCAACTTTCCTAATTGAACTTATGATTGAAACTAGTACCAATCGATAGCGAATTTCAAGTACTTTGAGAAAATTCAAGAATAACTATCCTCCACAATCACTGAGCTTAAAATCAAGCAGTTTGGGAAAACCTGCGAATTTAGTACCAGTTTCAATTCAAGCTGTAACTATTCTATACATTACGTGTGCACGTACAAACTCAAAAGGACCTTCAAGTCTTCATTGTTTAGTAATTGACTGACGGGAGGTCTTGTGCTCTACCCAAAAAAAAAATTTGATCTTTATCAAAGTAATTTAGGAAAAAGGTCCTTGAAAATTGGGTGCAAATATCTTCAAAACTAAAGATTTAAGAAAATGAGTAACGGGTGGTCATGTACTGGCCTAAATTGATCATAAAAACAATAGTTCAACTCATTATGATACCATCACCGAAAACCGCATGTCAATATCTTGTGTAATTCGCGAGATATTGAGATAAATAGTTTCTGCCCTGAAATGGGTCCTCATTCTTATCAGTTAAAAATTTAGGGTATAAAATTCAATTACTGACATGTCACTTATTCTGTGCAGCAATTTTCAGATTTTAATTAGTTCAGCAGTAATTACCTTTTGAATTTTTATTTAATTTTTTACCCAAAACTGGGTATATGAATAATAAAATCAAGCAGTTTGTGCAAACCAACAAAACAACAGCTTTCATTTAGTACCAGATTCAAGCCTGTAAGTGATGTAGTTGCTGAGAACTCAGCGTCACGCCAGCCAGCCAGACAACTAAAGTCAAAAAATGGAAGAATCATCTAGATGATGAAAGCGCATTTTTTACAGCTCGTGAATGCTTGTTACTTCAGAGATTTCGCAAATTACCATCTCTCACAATTACTGAGCTTCAAATCAAGCAGTTTGGGCAAACTTACGGAACAGCAGCTTCCATTTAGTACTAGTTTAAAGTTGACTATTTGATAGGTACATAATTTATGCATGTACAAACTCAAAAATACCTTTTAATCTTCATTGCTTAGTTATTGACTGACGGGAGATCAAGTGCTGTACCTTAAAATGATAATTTGATCTTTATCGAAGCTATATAAAAAAATACACCAAAAGTAAACAAATTTTCATCCAATAATAATAATTCATTCTAATAAGCTTCAAATTCGCGTCAAACAAGTCATTGCATGAATCCCGGACAGATTTGACAACTGTACATAATAATAGTGACACCTGCGGCTAAAGTTGCGGCAACAGATTTGACAACTGTACATAATAATAGTGACACCTGCGGCTAAAGTTGTAAATAAATTTTTATCTACTTTAATAAATTTCAGTTGCTATATCCCTAATGTCATATATATCTATGGGCATTGTTTCACTTGAAACATGTAATTGAATAATTTAATCTCCCACAATCATTGAGCTTGAATTAAAGCAATTTGTGCAAACCTACGAAATAGCAGCTTTTATTTAGTATCAGTTCCAAGTCTGTAAATAGTTTAGTTGCTGACAACTCGAGCGTCACGCCAGCCAGCCAGCCAGACAGCCAAAGTGAATATAATAGCGCTTTTTTCTAAAAAATGCGCTAAAAATCAGGATGCCACTCCCTGTCCTGTCCAGGTGGGTGGCAGCCACCCCTAAATATAACTCATTTTCGTATTGAACTTCCGTGTTAGGAAAAGTAGGCCTTCAGGAATCCATTGAAATGTAGTTAATATTTATTTCACATTGGACGTTTCGAGTAACAAGTACTCGTCAGTTCACGTTCCATGAACATGGCTTCGTTCTTGGGAAATTTGGCATAGTTCAATTCCTAATTTTCTTCTATTAAAATTTTTGTGAACTTATAACATTTACGTTATTTTGATTTAAGTTATTAAACTAAACATGACCATGTATATTTGGTAAGAAGATGAAAATTTTTTATAGTTCTTTGTTATATTTTTAAAATTTTATGTAGCTGATGATGAGTACTTGTTACTTGAAACGTCCAATGTGAAATAAATATTAACTACATCTCAATGGATTCCTGAAGGCCTACTTTTCCGAACAATAAATAATTTCGGATCCTTCACAACATTTGAAATTTTAAACTTCCCTGATCGAGCTTTCAATATATTTTTTTCAAATTAAAGTTCGAACCTGACCACGAAAAAACAACGTTACCGCCTCTCTATCTCTCCAAGAAGACGACAGTTACACTTAAAATTATTAGATTTTCAGGACCCAATTTCGAACGAACCTGTACTTCTTTCATCGAATGTACAATTATTTTTTCTAATTATATCTTAAGCCTTCTTGAATTCGAGAATAATGAAGTGATGGCTCTCACCCTGACCAGGAGGGCTGCAGCCACTCTTTTTCAGGTCCCAATTTCGAACGCGGCTGAATGTACGATTATTCTCTATAAATTATAGCTCGATCCTTTCTGAACACGAAAAAACCGAGGTGCTGCCTCTCGCCCTGTCTGGGAGGGCGCGGCAGTCATCTCTAGGCATTTTCTTACCCGACTTCTCCTCAGGCCCCTCTTTCCCACTGGGCACTATGGGCACGTGCCCAGGACCCCGCGATCGATAAGGGCCCCCTAGTTCCTACCAGATCACCAAACGATAACCGATATTCATTATTCACAGGATTCATATGGCAACGTTAAACTGAATGTGACCGATCGAAGGATAATAATGAAGCGGTGATACAAGCGACGATAAGTGGGAAGAGAAGAGCGACGAATACAAACACATGCATGTCAATAGAACATCGCATAGTGGAGACTGGAGAGGAGAACAATGAGACAATGAGCGCTGCTACAAGCGATAAGAGAGAAGGAATCAAACATACTTGTTTTCGTCGCATTGTCGCTGATGGTTTGGGGTAGAATAGATGCTGAACTGTTAATAAGTGGAGTATTTGTGAGAAAGTCTATCAGAGATGATAGGATTGCGATTGAAATTCGTCCAATTTTTCAGTAGTCAATGGTCTATGTTCAATTTAGGCTAGGATGTAGTCAAATATGTCTATTTCAACAAAATAGTGCTCTGTCAAGGTCATAGAGGCCTTATTATCCTAATGTGCCTAGGGCCTCGAATAGGTCAAAGATGGCCCTGCTTCTCCCTCATTGAATTTACGATTTTTTTTTCAATTTGAAGCTTAAAACCCTCTAAACACGAAAAAACCGGAGTACAGTAGATGAGAGAAGTACATCTTCGTTCGAAATTGGGACCTAACAAACGGATAGACTTTAAGAGGGGCTGCCGTCCTCCCGGACAGGATGAGACGCAGCTCTTCGGTATTCTCGTGTTCAGGGAGGCTCAAGCTATAATTACAAAAAATAATCGTACTGTAACGTTATTTATTTTAATTTAGGGGGCAAAAGTTACTAAACACTATTATTTATTTTTATGATTTATTAAAATAATAAATTAGATAACTAACACTATTTCTAATAACTAATTCGAATTTGAACTAAAGATTATTACACTACACTATAACTTAACTTTAATTATTTATGTCAATGTTGATTTATTTTAAATAACACAATTTATTTCAACCACTAGCAGTCCATAGTATAAGGTCTCTGAGCCAAAATCAATAATGCTTTTCGTTGAGTCAGCCACATATATATACCGTGGGTATCTCCCCACTACGTTTTTCCCGCAAACGTCCAGGCTTTTCTAGAAAACGCTAGAAGGTACTAGCAATTTTCTAGAAAACAAATATATTCGCTTCTATTTCTTGATGTAAAATATTTCCATAATAATTCTAAGCACCAGTAAAGCCGAAATGACTAATTTATAGACTTAAATTCGTTACAGTACATTCGATGAGAGAAGTGCTGCTGCGCTCGAAATTAAAACCTAAAAATCGAATAATTTTAAGTGTGGCTGTCGCCCTACCGGACAGGTAGAGAGGCAGTATCTTGATTTTTTCGTGGTTAGGAAGATTCAAGCTTCAATTTGAAACAAATAATTATCGTAAACTCGATTAGGAAAGTTTAATACGAAAGTGGGTTACACTTACGGGTGGCTGCCGCCCTCCTGGACAGGACACAGGGTGGCACTATGGCTTTTCTTTTGCTTAAAATACTTGACCTTCGCTGTCGATTTCAATCGTAAGTTCTATTAAAGAAGTTGCGTTGCAAAAATTGACCAAAATTGGCTTTTTTTGACAGAACAGGATCCTGCATTTATCAAATCTGGCATCGTATTGACCACGAAAAAATATCCGATTGATTCATATACAATTTGACCGTGAGTTCGATCAGAGAACATAAGGTGCGGCCGGCTCTCCGACTAAAATGCAAGCATTAGATTCATTATTCTACTATTACGACAGATTATTGTTGCATTATTTAACCCCAGGGTTGAAAAATCAAGGATTGGAATTAATTTTACAATAAATGGTACTGAATAAGCTTTCCATAAGTTTCTGCTTCATTATTCTACAATATTGTAACGTGCGAGAGTGTGGAGATTCATAAAAGTGGAGTAGGCTTGGACTTGACCGCGCTGGGCGGAGCCTTTCGTCCTCCCTGCATCGCGCCGCCCCGCATCACATCGCCCCTCCCAGTAGAAGCCTCTAGCAATATTCCAAAAATGTAGTGGAACATTCGAGAAATGGATATTTCTATATATAAAGGCAAGCAAACGACTTGAGAATATAATGTGATGGTGAATCTAGAGCAGTGAATATCAAACAGTGAAGTGAACAGTGTATATAAATAGTTAAATATAAATATCTGCAACTTTTTTTTAAGTTAATATTAAGTGATAAATAAATAATTTAATGTTGTTAGTGATATTCAGAAGAATAAAACTTTTATTTCATTTTAAATTATTAAATAGTGACTTTTAATTTAATTATAAACTATTTCTTTAAGCAATAGACATTACAATATTATTATTTCAGTAGATATGGTTTTTCAAAGTGTGTCAGTGTGTCAGATTTTTGTACCATTACCAACAGGGTTGGAAAATGGAGGGTTAAAACTAATTTTATAATAAAATGGTACTATATAAGCTTTCTGTCAGCGTTCAGTACACTATTCTACGAATAATGTAATGTAATAAGAATTCTCCAAATGTGACAGATTTCTGCTGCATCATATAGAAATCACAAGTACAGTAAAAAAAATCTGCTGTTGCTACACAGTACTTCCTCGACTATAAATTTAATTGCCAGTTCCATCGCTGTTTCATAAATTGTCAGAGTGACAGCTGTCATTGTCAAAGTGACAGCTGTTATTGTCATAGTGTCAGCTGTCTTTGTTAAAGTATTTTTGAAAATGAAGAGTCCTCTTCTAGATTCTCGGAGTCTTTTATTTATGGGAACATACAGTTTTAAGATTTGATCGCCGGAAGTGTAATTTGAAGGTGGTAACGTGGATTTCAAAGATTTTTTTATTTTATATTTCTACAAAGCTTATATCTCTGAGGGCTTTAAATTGATACCAAACTAGACATTATTCAAATAACTTATAAAAAAACAACTGACAATCGTTAAAATTTCTTTTTTAACATTTCTACTAGAATTATTCCCGCAGGAGCATTAATTTGATACCAAAAACAATAGAATCAAATTACTTATTTAAAAAAAAAACAATTGACGAATGTTTGCATGTGATGTCGAGATATGAATAATAATAATTCTAATTTCACATCATGATTCTCCTTATTTCTCTGCTTCTGAAAAATATGATGAATTTTATAATAATGAACCGCTAACAATTTTGAAAAATTTTTTAGGTAAATGTGCCAAATTATTCAAGGATCAATTTCAGCTATTTTATATTTTATGATAAATATTACCGTTTATGAAATAAACTCAAAAAACTAAAAAAGTTCCATCAATAAAGTTTTGGTACCACTGGTTAAAAAAAATCTTATTCGCGTACTTTAAACTAGCTTTGTAATAAAAAAATTCAGAATTTCTCCTATTATATATATATATATATATATATATATGGGTCGGAGAAGTAAAAATGATTCAAATCTGACTGTAGCAAGCTTATGAAACATTCAAAATTGCAACAATAATTTTTATATTCATTTATATTCGCCAGTTTTTGTACAAAAAAGTTATAAACATAAACAATTCCACTGTTGTAATCAAAATTTTGATTAATTTTTCGTTTTTTGTTTGTTTCTCTGTTGATTCAAGCGTTGAAATTGGATTTAAATTAGTGTGTACAGCACAAAAGTATTTTGCACGTAGTTTATATTTAATCGACTTGAATACTTTAAATTCTTGAACAAAAGAATCAGATTTTTCTAACTGATAAATTCAGAATAGAATTAATTGTGAATATAACAAACCTAATTTCAATGTACTATGTCATATTAATAAATAATTAATAATTTAATCAACAAAAGCTTACTTTATAGTCCATTACACGGAATTTTCCCTTTTATTGATCACAAAAGTCTATTTTCACACTCAAATCAAACGACTGAACTCAAATATTCACCATGTAAAACGCTTGTACCTTACAGACATTCACGAACGATTTGTAACCATTTTGGACAAGCATTATGCAATTAATAAATATAAAATATTCTTCAATAAATATTTGATATTGTTTGAACACTATTTGGAATTTTTTTATTTCAAATTATAGATAAAAAGTAAGAAGTAACAATAAAATTAACAACAATTCTTATGCACAACTGATTATTTACTTTTGATGCTCCATTGTTTGTTTGCAGGCTAGGTGACAGATGATGACCAGAAGCACGGCATTCAAAATATAATTTACCTGCGGTCGTACAAAAACTGACAATTTTTTTAGGTCATTTGCAATGTAAAAAGTAGACGTTTGTGGAAAATTGTGCAATAAAAGTTTTATTCAACTAAATTTGATTTTCTTTCATCCTGAATGCTACAATATACAATAGCTGTAATTGTACAGATGTGAATTTAAAATTATCAATATCACAGTTCTATAAATAAATTGTTTTATTAATTTGATGGATGTATAAAAAATAGTAATAAGAAACTGTAAATTTACCACCGCAAAAGAGGTTCTTATATCGCCTAAAAAACATATTTTAACGACAAGGATATAAGAAAGTCATTTCTTTTCGCAAAATTTTTCTTAAAGATGAGATAAAAGATAAATATTACATGACTTGTAATTTATATGTTGAGGAAAGCGGGTCGTAATATTTCTGCGTTTTATGAAAGATGCAAACGGAGAAAAGACATTAAAAAATAATGAGCGAGAAATATTCATGAATTATTAAGACAAGTCAAAAAGCTGGGGCATGACATGACAATTTTTTTTAAGAACGTGCTTATTAACTAAAATCTAAGCTCTTGACTTTTCCATCTACATTAAAGTGCAGTTTAAAAAACTGTTGAGGTCGGTACGTGCACAAATCAAAGAGTTTCGAATTGGAATCATTATTTCAGTTCATTGTAATTGTGAAAACAGCGTACACAATGTGACAAATTTAATTGAGCATTTCTTAAGAGCTACATATTTATCACGTCGTATGCTTTGACGTTGTACATTCTCCCCTTTGTAACGTAAATGAACAAACATTGAAACAGTTTTCAAAGTGAATATTGTGGAATAGGTTATAAAACAAGAATAGAGAAATACCTGATAATAGTAATAATCCCATATTTGACTTATTGTTATAGCAAAGTATTGAAAGTTGGACTTTTTCACACACTTTTCTTGCACTTAATTCACTTCCGCAATTAACCATTCTAATTTTTACTCATTATTTAAAAATATAATTTTGACAATTATCAAACGTGCAATATGCAGCCATCTTTTCGAAGTTTCCAATGAAAATGCTATAAAATAAAATAGAAAACAATAATTTATGATTTTTTATGTCATATATTCATGAGGCCCTAATTCATTAAATTTATTATGTATCAATCTAAAATGTGCCATGTGCTGCCATCTCTACAAAACTACTTGAACTAAGCTAGAAATGTCTGTAACTCGGTCGATAACATTGGTAACTTAAACGTCAAATAATTTAAATTAAGATTTTTAATACAAAATACTACTCTATCATTTTTAAATACATAAATAATCATATAAAAACATTTTAATAAATAATATAAAATCTAAAATTATTTTTTTACGGTGTTAGCTTTCGGAATTGTGGATTTGACATGTGCATACTTTTTATTTGTGGTCTTTATTGTTGCAGAAATATTTTCTGTAGCTTTTTCAGGATTATTCAATTTAGTTGAAGTAGTAGGGGATGATTTAACTCTATATGGAGACAAAGCAGACACAGATCTTATTGGAGGACGGCATGTTGGTCTATTATTTTTTTTGACTAACTCGGGCTCCGAATATGAACTTCCTACAATAGGTTTATCAACAAGAGATTCTGTTGAGGCCTGAAATTATATCAAATAAAAAATACTATAAGCAATTTGAATACTGAAGTACCTTTAAGCTGATATTGGACAGTTCCTGAGATTTGCGTACCATTTTAATTACATTTTCGACTGATTCTTGTATTGATAATAATTCTGCACAGCCTTGTTCCAAAATATCAACAGCAGAACTTGATTTAGAAATCAGTGCTAAATTCTACGCAGAAAATATAAAAATACAAGCATTATTTAATTATTTTATGTTGTATGAATTATTTACCGGACTAGAACAAGATATGGCAGGAATAATCGTTTCCCCTTCTAGTATTTCTTTTTTTATGAGTCTTCCAGGTTCTGGAAGATCATTTTCTAGTCGCATTTTATCCGCTAAATTCTCCAAAGATTTGCAACGTACATTTGTTGATGCCTCTAATATATTCTCGTTTTGTTCATTGTCTTTAGTAGCAATATCGACAACGTTTTCATTTTTATCGCCCTTTTTAGCTGCTTTATAAACCAACTCAAGTAAATGTTTTAAAACTTTCTGAATAACAATTTTATCACCGTCCGGAATACTTAAACTAATTTTTTCGTACGATTCACGCCTCTATAAAAAAAAAAATTATTAAAATAAAGTGCAATTTAATATTTCGTTTCATACTTCTTCTGCTTTTTTAATAAGCATAATTTGTTTAACGGAATCCAACATATTTTGTGGGCAATTACAATCGTTAATTCGTTCCATTGTGAATCTCGCGCTGCTGTGATTGCAAGAAACATTTATTTCAACACCTTTTCCGTTAGAACAAGGACTCAATACTTCAGCATGAGTTATAGTAAAACCCAATATTTGAAAAATTGTTAGGAAATCTACAATATCCGGACATTTATCCTAAAACCAAATTGTATCAAATTATGAACTATATAAGAATTGGTGCTTACATTTTCTGGTATTTTGCTTTCTTCGTCTTTAAAAGAATAGTATAAGTCTAGATTTGCCATTTTTTAACGTTATAACTGCGAGGATGGAGCAGTTGTGAGCAAAATTACTAATTTGATGGCAAAGTTAGTACAGACAGGCGTACACTTGACTAAATATTTTTGTGATCAATTTATTTTATTCAATATTCGAACAATATTCACATACAAAAAATACTGTATACTTATATTTAATCTAATAGAGTGTTTGATCCATAATTGCATATTTTTCAATTTTCGCTCATGAAATATTTTTTGAATGATGCATTTTCCTATGTTTTGCGAGCTGGGTCATTCTTATAAACTGTTTCCCACATTCAGAACAAACACATTTTTCCCCAGTATGACTTTTCATATGAATCGTCAAATTAGTTTTCCATTTGAAGCTCTTCCCACAAGAATCACAAGTAAAAGGAGTTTCAGAACTGTGAACCCTTTTGTGATCACTTAAATGCGATCTGGACCTAAAGCCTCGATTACAAATCGGACAAATGTAGGGCCTATCCTCGGAATGCGTTTTTATGTGAGCTTCCAAATTTCTTTTATCGGCAAATGCTTTATCACAATTTGGTAAATTACAAGAGAAAGGTTTTTCCCCGGTATGAGTTCGGCGGTGGCGTTCTAGTTTTCCTTTAACAGGGAAAGCTTTGCCACAAAATTCGCAGGAATATAAGCCGGAATGAAGTCGTTGATGGACCGTTAAATTCCAGCGAAGGGCGAAAGATCGGTCGCATTGCTCGCAATGATATGGACGTACGTGAGTATGTACTGACATATGAGCGTTAAGATTTGAACGCCTCATGAAAGACTTATTGCAAAGATTACACGGAAATGGTTTTGACTTCTTACAATTATTTTTGATTAATTCAATAGGTTGTTCATTAAAATTTTGCGGAATTGGATATGATATTTCTTCTGCGATTGGTTTCCTAAAGTCATCCGAATGTCTCAATACTCCTTCGTGAGGATGTGCATCAATTTCTACATCTTTATACTTCAATTCCACCATCAAAAAAATGTCCTGACATTCCCGATTTATATTTTGGGTGTCATCCATTTTTCCAACAATTACACCATCAGTAGTTGATAACTGTTCTGTTATTCTAGGTTCCGTAGGAGTGGACAGAAAAAACGATTCAAATTTGTAATCAGACGTCTCGCAAATCTTCAAAAACTCGTAATAATCTTCCAATTTCGTTGTGCAATCATAGCAAATATGTTTGGGCTTGCAATCTTCTTCATTTACCTAAAAATAAAACATTTAGTCATTGCATTTTTTAGGTTATATATAACTTACCACTAAAGATAAACATTTCTTAATTTTTATATCTAATCGTGGACGTTCGCCTTCCTTCTCAAATATTGGAAATAACACTTCACTTGCTTGAGCACATAATCTACATATTTGATCAATCCACATTATTTAATATTATTTTGACATTTGCTGACATGTAGTGTTACCAACTCTTTATTAAATCAATTTAATTCAACTAATGATGCTATTCTGTGCAAATCCTTCAGGAACTAATAAAAAGCATCGATTTTAATTGATTATTGTCAATTTGTTTATAAGGATGACGAATTCATTGGGCTTTTGCTAAAAATTTACGAATTTATGAATTTATATGACTTGTTGTGTAAAGTTACACAGAATTGGAACACTAATCATACTCTTGTACCCAGTTTTAATAATAATTTACTTCTCAAGTAATTAATATCCGCTTTATTTGATAAAAATCGAGTTTATTACCAAGATTTACGGAATGTTGAATTTTAATGCTGGCAACATTGTATTTTGACATTTATCTTACCAAAGCGGTAAAAATGACATCAAAATAAAAATTGAGCCAAATCGCAAAATGATTGATTCCAAATCTAACAAAATTAAATACTGAGCAAATAATTTTAGGACGACTTCGACTTGTTTGTCAAAGGTCAGATACAGCCAATATACTCATTTTTACGAACAAGACCTCCCAAATGTGCTAGATGCTGCCATCTTACAGCATTAATGTTATCTATTCAAGGAACTGCAGGTTAAACCTCAAAAAAAAATAATCCAAATTACAAAATAATCGGGTCTGATCCTAACAAAATTAAATATTGAATAAATAATTTCCAGACAACTTATTTGTCAAATGTCAGATACAGCCAATATACTCATTTTTATAACAAGACTTCTCAAACGTGCTAGGTGCTGCCATTTTACAGCCAACCTTCCAACCGGTCTCTTATTAAATATAATAAAATATTAAAAATACATACAATTATTCATTAAGGGACAGGCGTATTCCTTTGAATTCACTTTTCAATCACACAAAGCTACGATATCCATAAAATATGCACATTGAACTCCAAAAGTTAAACTTCCCACAAAGTAAATTTATAACGTATTTTTAACACACAAAAATGATGTGTCCATACGGAATAACAATCACAGTCTATCAAATATTATACGAATTAACTAATTCGATAAGAATTAACACCTGTTATCAACTTTATTCATTAAAAACTGTACGTAATGAGGACCGAATCCAAACGATAAAAACTAAACAAGAACAAATGAACTACGATTTTGAATAGGCGGGATAAAAATATATGTTTGTTTATAATGTTTATTAAATCCTGGAAAATATAGTGAACAATCTAAAATCAATTTAAAACTGAATTCTGTATAATTTAAATGAAAATATGTGATATAAATTTATATTTATATTGTAGTTTACTAATTAGCTGTAAGATGGCAGCATCTAGCACGTTTCAGAGCTGTTATTCAAAAATAACGCCTTTTTAGCACTTTCGCTCAATTTAGAATATATATTAATCATTTTGAACGTCCAATATGATAATTTGAATCATAAAAATTGCAGAAAATGCTTATACAAATAAAGTAATTTATTAAGTCTATTATTGACTCTATGAATGGATTTCTCTATATTAAATATAATAAAATATTGAAAAAACATACAATTATTCATCACAAGGTAGACGTATTCCTCTGGATTCCTTTTTTTATCGCACAGAGCTACGATATCATTAATTATGCTCATTAAACACCAAACTTAATTTTTCACAAAGCAAATTTTTAACACACAAAAATGATGTGTCCATATGTTTCATCAAGATAAGAGATCTTGTCTTGTCCTTATTTTCAAGACAAGAAAATAAAAATTTCTTGTCTTGCCCAATTCTTGGCAACGCATTTCTTGTTTTGTTTCATGTATTCTTGATATTTCTTGATCTTGACATTTAGGGGGAATCTCGTTTATTTATTGTTATATCCAATCCGAACACTCAGTTCAGCGTTAGTGTCTACCCTTTATCCTACTTGTCAGTTATGTTCTTATGTTATGAATCGATTCTAGCAACGTTTTCCATAATATAGCAATGTTCGCTATTCTGATGAATTTCCACATTTCAGACCCTACTTAGTACAAAAAACCTAAGTTCAAATAAAATTGGTCAGTCTGCCTGTCTGAAAGTATAATAATTTGAGAACTCGTACGAATTTACGACTGAAATTTAATATTTGAGTTTTTTATCAAAAAGCTAGGTTTAAATTTGTAAATGAGCTTTTTCAACAAGAAAATCTAGAAAAAGACTCTCCATTTTCGAAAATACTTATACTGTAAAGACAAAAATATAGCCGTCATCTGTCACTATAACAATGACAGCTGTCACTTCGACAATGACAGCTTTCACTTTGAAAATGACGCTGTCACTTTGAAAGTTGGTATGATACTTTTAGAGTACGTTCCACTAGATGACAGCAAAGCTCACGCTCACAACCGCGGTTTTTGCTGTTCCACTTGACTAATGGTCGATGTGCCTGGTGCTTCAAGTGGAACGATGCGAGTATCTGTTAAATGTCAAATAAACTGAAAATTTGTGGTTAGGATCGAAAAGTAAATCATCAATAAAATTTGAACTAACCTGTAGCGAAAAGGATATACGAATGGAATAAATCCAATATGCCTGTGTAAATTAATCGCTTTTACATAATAAATGATGATAATGAGAGACCATGGAATTATCTGTCATATTGACAAATGGAAAATCTTGAATCAATAGACATAGCTTGGAATCGAAAGTACAATTTGGAAAGGCATCTTCTCATTTAATTTGAACTTCTTGGCGATTTCTGCAAAAATGAACGCAACGACCACTTCGACCCACTTTTCAATCGCGGGCGTTGTGAGTTTGAAATGGTCGAGATCAATGACGTCATCTATGAACGTCAAGACTGCGATCGTCTTGTGGAACGATCAATGAGGCGACATGAGCGTTGCGGTCGTCTAGTGGAACGTACCCTTAGATTCATGAAATAGTGATGAAACTGGCCATGAAATTTATTTCCGGGGAAAAACTGTAATGACCACAGAGATTTTAATTTTTCAATAATAGATTAATAAATATGCAGATTTGAAAAATTAATTGTCAAGATTTCTTGACAAGAAGTCTTGATTCTTGATAGTACTTGTCTTGTCTTGGAGAATAAAAAATACTTCTTGTCTTAGTCTTGTCTTGATTTCAAGACAAGATCAAGATTACTTCTTGATTCTTGTGAAACACTGTCTGGACTTAGTGTCCAGTCCACATGAAATTACAATCACAATATATCAAATATTACACGAATTAACTAATTCTATAGAAATTAACACGTATATGCAAACATTATTGGAAGCCAAGGCCCGATTGGAGAGAGGTTTATTTTTTATTAATTAATAAACATTTCTCAATTCAAAAGGAAAATGTGTTGATTTAAATTAGTTGGAGTTATTTTTTTGCAAGATCTATGGAATGTTAGATTGGCAACACTATATATTGACATTTCTCATAACAAAGCGGTAAATAATTCACCTTTCAATTTAAAATGAGTGAAATCATTCAAAACTGGCTTTGTGATAAGCTTGGTATAATATTAGATTCAAATTTATTATCATTTGGAGCAATTGCTAAAAATGGACAACTTATAGCACATTTACTTTATAATTATGGTATTTTAAACGAAATTGACTATGCGAGAGTGCATAAAACTGATGATTATGAAAATGCCCTACAGAATTTGCTATATTTGAATAATTTTCTCAAAATATTGGGTGTGGATTACTCCACAAAAAAATTGGAAAGCATTGCTGGTGGAGATGGAATGGTGGCTTTGAGACTTTTTTACCAATTATATTTAATATTAAATAATAAAGATAAATTATACTTTATAACAAATAAAATTGCTAAAGGAGAGTCGGGTATTGCTTGTCCAGCAGAAACTGAATCTGAAATTATTGACAAAACTAAATCTACTAAAACGGATTTGGCTTCATCAGCTGCGGTATACAAATGGCACAAAAATAATTATGTGGAGCAATATTTGAGATGTAACGAAATTAGACAAAAATATTTACAAAAATTTGAGAGTATTGTCAAAAGCCGTCATGTTACGATAATGGAAAATAAAAAATCGGAGCAAATTGAAGAACCAGAATTAATGAATTTAAATTTGGACAAATTTGACGTGCCCAATTATCGTTGCGAGCCTGACATGGGCCAAGCAAAACAATTTATATCAAATTTGAAAAAAAAATCCGACAAATTCATCAAAGAAAAAAAATTGCAGAATGTTATGCACAAAATATTTCTGCATAATTTATTAGAAACATTATTGGAAAACCAAAAAGCGGAGTTTATTCAATCAGTATCGCAAAAAGTGTTAAAACAATCTTATTACGAAAAACAAATGCAATCAAAGTTACTAGAAGTTCGCAAACAAAAAGATGTAATGATGTACAATAAAAAACTGGAAAACGATTATTTAATGCAAAAAAAAGATGAGAAATTCATTGCCGAATTGTACCAACAACGGCATAATGTCACACTAGCAAATCTACGCAATGATAATGAACGGAAACGGATATTAGAGTTGCACAAAAGACTATACAAAGAAAGGCAGGAACGGAGGTATAAAAAACATTTGAAGATTGCGGAAGATGTAGTGAAAGATTTGTACAAATTAGTGATGAATACTTTAGATTATAAAGAAAAATATGAAGAAGATGTGCCGGATCATTTGTGGTACGATTGGATGACTTTATTTTTCGTGGAACAGGAAATAAGTGCGCCTTTGGAACAACCGGAACAAATTTTAATAAGCACCGATGAAATATTTACCGCCGAAACTTATAAACAAAATTTATTGGATGACAAAGACATGTCTGATTATTTTTTATTGGAATGGCCATGGAATTTGGAGGAATTAGTTGATTTATATAATAATACTCATGAATTAATTGAAGCAGGAGAAAGAATATTAGGTTACATTGTTCATAAAGTATTTAAGGTCCAATATCCGTTACCTCTTCCACGACAAGCCCCACTCTTACCCAAAATCAAAATAGCTGCTAGTATTGTTGGATGTACCGACGAGAATTTAGCCGGAATTCTTGAAACAATCCTCAAAAAAAAACATATTTTAATTATTCACATGCAAAGCGCTATTAATTATTGCTTAGCAGCTTATATTAAAGAAAACCCGGAAGAGCCCGCCGAAATCACAAAAACACAAGAAGTGAAGAAGAAGGAAAAACCGAAAAAAGGGCAAAAGGCATCATCAAAAAGTAAAACAGATATCATCGAACAAGGGAAAGAAGTCAAGGAAACACAAACTCCGAAATTATTTCCCGGAGAGACAGTTGAACTTTCCAGTCAAGCAAAATTAGGGGAATATGCGCACCAAAGTTTGAAAATAGGTCTGCCGTTGAACGAATTTTTAGTTGCGAATATGTTTATCGAATTTTTGAAATCTTTGAAGCATATTAAAGGGTGGGTTTTATTAAATTACCCGACAAATGAGGCAGCAGCAGTTGCTTTGGAGAGCGCCTTAACAGGCGTACCAATTCCTTATGAAAATAATAGCAGCGAAGAGTTCGATATATTTGAACATTTAAGGGACGAATTATTCACGGAGCCGGAAGATACTTGCAAAGACAAAAGAGTCAGTAAATTTTTGCCTAATATTAGTCAGTATAGCGAACCAGTTAAACATAAATCGTATTTAAATTCTTTTATATATTTGAGGGAAAAATCGGACGACTTGGAAGCAAATTACGAATATTTACAAAAGTTTTACGACTCGTTAGGGTGTGACAATTCAATGTTTTACGTTTCTTTAGACCCAAAAACAATTAAACAAATAATAACGTTAATAACTAAAGATGTAGTGTTTGGTAAAGATATGTACGATGATATTATAAATATGGTAGAGAGAATAATACAAGAAAAACAAAAAGAAGAAGCAAAAATAGTAGCGGAAGCGACGAAAAAACCGGAAGGTAAGAAAGGTAAAAAGAAAGCTGAATCAATTAAAGAAGAACCGAAAGAAGAGATTAAACCGCCTGAAGTGGAGCCTGAAATTATTGAATTATTAAAACCGGGTGACGAAAAATGGCGCTACATTGATGTGCCGCAACCCGTCGCAATATTAACAAATTTATCAATATTTTGGAAAGAGGTAGAAGAAATGTATTTAAACGATTTCAAACAATTATTCTTCCTTCAACGCTCATGCCAAAACGCAATTATTCCATACGTCCACAAAATATTCACGCATATGATTAATTTTATTGAACGTCCTGATAATCGACAAAATTATGTTCATGAGTTTCAATCAACATACAATGAATTACAAAACGATTTGCGAGAGGATAATGAATTTAAAATAGAAATGCATTGCAGAATTGAGGAATTTAAAAGTAAATTGTGGGATATTTGCGTTTCAAAAATGCGGGAATCGGAAGAAGAACGAATTAGGATCATAAACGAAAATTGGTTTTACGAACAAGCCGCAATGTTTGTTGTTATTTATAATTGCGCTCTTCAGGTGGAATTGGATCGTTGTGCAAACACTTATAATTTTTTACAAGATTATTATTACAGTATGACGCCGCAAGGATTAATAGACAGTAAATTTAATAAAGCCAGCGTCAAAAAATACGAAATAAACGATAAAGATTGCCAATATTTTGTTGAAATTTATTCCGACGAAGATAAAAACGTAGAAAACAACCCGTTAATCAATTTTTTGAATACTAGTTTGCAGGAATCTTTAAGCACAACTAATTCGTGGTACTCTTTAGCAACAACAAATTGTAAAAAAATTGAGTCCAACAAACCTAAAGCCGAAAAAAAAGGGAAGCAAAAATTGTCGGATAAAGTGGCAGTATTAACCGATTTAGAGCAACAAATGGAGTCGTTGGTGCAAGAATACCAAAGTGCAATTGATGGAGAAAACGCCCGAATTAAATTTAGGCTCAATTTAATTAACGCAAGAGCTAGGCACGAATTGTACGAATTATTGTTTTACGGGGAAAATATGTTTCACGAATTATATTCTAAGCTAGATAGCAGATATCACGAGGAACAGGACAGTGTTACAAAGCTGTGCGAAGTTTTTGCGAAAGCTGTGGAAGCCTGCGAAGGAATCCAGCCGCGCTTAATCCTACAGGAAGCTAAATTTCTCATCGATGATAAAGAATTATTATATGATGAACCGCTCGATATTTCTCCACCATTTAAGCAACAAACAGAAAAAACACAATCTCATTTCAGTATAACTCAATTATCAAAACTGGCGGACATATTTTTCGATTTAACCTCACACGACAGCATTCCAACTAAATCTTTTCTATATATTATTGAAGATATGGTCGCTCATGTTTCAGAAAACGATTCAAATAATTTACTTCCGTCTTATTGGCAGTTAATTCCGCCAGAAAAAGTAAAACAAATAATTACAGCCATGTACGGAAATGTAGAATATGTTAGTTGGAAAGATTTTATTATTTATAACTTAGAAATACCGTTTCCGACCGAAACGGAGCTGCAAATGGTGCGTCACCAATTTCGGGAGCTAGATCCAGATAAATTAGAGTTTGTAAATGAGGTGCAGTTTAATATGGTTGAGTTTTGGTTCGAAAATAAAGACGCAAAAAAATTGTTGGGTAAATTATTTAAAATTAATGACGAACGGATAAATTATGCTCTAATGTTATTACATTTCTGTAAAGATCAAGACCCAATAATTGGTTTGGCTAAAGCGTTTGGTTTATCGATGGGTAAATTAATTTGTTGGGACGAAGAAGCCGGTAAAAATTACGTACAATTATTAAATTATCAAAAATATTTGGAGGAACAGCATAAAATTGAGGTGCAACAAGTTGCGGAAGATGTTTGCGACGATTTAATAAAAGCAGTTATTCCTGAATTTGAAGCTTCTGAACCTGAAGGAACAATTTTCGAAGAATCTCTTGTGGAGGAAGAAATTAATATACCATTCATTCCAGAGCTGTGTTACACCCTCCCATTTAATGTAATTTTAAGCATACTTACAGCGTCATTACCGTGGCATTACAGGGTACAATGTGTACAGGATAACAGTTTAAAGGAGACTTTGGAAATAATGTATGAGAGCCTTCGTAACGATGAATTCAATTGTGTATTTTCTCATGAATTTTTGAACAGTACTTTATTAAAAAATTATCTTAATCAAAACTTTAAATTTGTTGCTTGCTCGCCTGCTGATTTAATTGAGACTGAATTGGAGACTTGTGTCTGCACTAAAGACTACAACAGCCTGTCAATTGATACATTATCAAATGAATTATACTAAATAAAATGACAACAATTATAACAAATTTATGTACAATACAAATATAAAAATATACTTTTAATAACATAACGCAATTATTTAGTGGCTACAACCGCAAAGGTTCAACTTAAGATTATAAATTAAGGTAGGCCCTCTATTACAATTAAATTAGGAATTCAGATAAACAATAACAACTGCATTTTTTTAACAATATTTAAAAAAAATCACGTTTCTTGACTAGATACTGATTAAGAGCTAAGCGGTACTAATTTGCCCGCGTTTTTGCCCAACTAACCTAATGGAAGAATTTCAGCCATTCACTAGCCTGTAAAAATTCACTACACTATACTATGATAAGTTTTGGAATATAAAAATGGCTTAGATTATGGCAAAATTATAATAATGGCAATAATTTAATACTAGAATGGAATGTTGAAATTTTAGCTAATATCTATGAATTTTAACTTTTAATAGTAGATACCGCTTTGAAGGAAACCAAATATTTACAACAATCGTTGAGATTTCTATACTGGACCATTTTCAAAATGAATTTACAAGAATACTCTGTAACCATTAAAAACTATTTGTTAATAAATTGGCACAACATTAACAACCATTTTAAGTACATTATGGGATGTAAATCTCAAAAGTTCGTTTTTTGTGCATTTGAGAATAATGTCCAGTATTTGAGAATAATGTCCAGTATACTTGTATTGTCATTCGATGCATTTTTCTTTCTAAAAAACTATTCTGGACTTTTATTTACAAAGGAACTGCTTTGATCTTAGTTTTCTTTCCACAACACTAACAACGACGGCCATCAACTAGGCTTACGTAAATTTACCAAAAACCATGTGTATAAAAGATTTGCCCTAGATTCTACCACTTCATATTTTAAATTCACTAATCCATCGGTGTTGTATTTCTTCTTTCCTTGTTGCAAATTTTCGTATCTACAGAAAAAATACAACAAACTTTAGTATTTATTAGTTTGAGAAAGATTGATGACCTAAATTCTAAATCGTCTTGCAATATTTGCAAAATACATTCGCATGCGAATTGCAGCTTAAACATTTTTCACACCAAGTAACCACAGATATCTTAACATAACTTCAATCAATTGATTGTTACCAATTTTTTATTACATTGCAGTATTGTCACATTTGAGCCGCATATAATTAATAAATAATGTATTGGCAACTGAAATTAATCCGTAGCCATCTAGCGGCTAAGAACGGAGCTCTCCTTTAGTGGATTCGTTTTGATTTCTCCTTTGGCAATGTATGATAACGCTGATTTTATTACAGTTTTTAATATTATTCATTCATATATTAGAACAAAATGCTATGTTTTCTTATTTGCGTATAATTTTATTTACAATAATTTGATGTAAATATCGAGATCCCGACCAACCTCCTTATTTTTAGCCTCATTTTTACTTCCCTGACCTATATAATAGAGAAAGTATTGTAATTGTGATTTTTTGACAGTTCGAGATTTTGATAGATCTTCACGTTCTAATCCCTACTGAACCCAAAAAACATAATTTAAAAAAAAAGTCGGTCTGTCTAGTCTGTCGGTCCGTCTGGAGAACGCGTACAAATTTTCGACTGAAATTTTAAATAGTTTTTTTTTTTTAAATAAATAATTTGGTTCTATCGTGTTTGGTATCAAATTAAAGCTCTTGCGGGGCTATTGTCAATTGTTTCTTTTACAAGTTTTTTAAATGATGTCTAGTTTGATAACAAACTAAAGCTCTTGGGGAGATAACCTTAGTAGAAATAAAAAATTAATAATTAGTGGAATCCACGTTATCATCTTTAAATTACACTTGCGGCGATTAAATGTCGAAACTGTAAGTTCCAATGAATTGAAGATCCCGAAAATTTTCAAAAATACTTATTTTATGTAAGGACTAAAATCAGGATGTATACCAAAAAAATAAATGAAAATTCCCTGACTTTTCCAGCTTTTCCAGGTAATTTTCAATAAAATTCCAGACAGTAAAAAAACAGTACAAAAAACAAAAATAGAATAATGTTGCAATTCTGTGTGAGCCTTATAAATCTGTACATTACGAAAAAAAATCGCAATGAACTTGATGTCCTTATCAAAAAATTTAACTTGTTCAACAAAAATAGATGCGCTCTAATAATTTTTTTATGGATTTATAGATCTGTAAGACTCATGGATTTGCACAGAATTGCAACATAGATCAGTCACTGTATTCAATCTGTCACAGTGGTTCATACGACAGAATGAAAATTTCCTATAAATTATTTTTTCTAGTCAAATATCGAAAATTCCCTGATGATTCCATGACATTTCCAGTTTATTTAAATTCCCTGACATTTCCAGGTTTTCCAGGTTTGGTGTACACCCTGTAAAATATAACCGCCATCTGCCACTTTAACAGTGACAGCAGTCACTTTGACAATGACAGATGTCACTTTGAAATTTGCAATTAATTGCCTGTGACACTCTAAAGCAGGCCCGGACTGGCCATAAGGAAAATCGGGCAAATGCCCGATGGGCCGTTGTGGCCGATTGTTCGTAACGCGACTGGTTTCAAGTGGAACCACAGTGAACCACTTCATTCCCATTCGTTCCAGAAGCGCGTTCAGAAATCAACAACCAATCGACCGACAGCAGCGTCGATATTGTTTTAGTTTCGATCGAGTCTTTTCTTTGTATGTATGTGCGTATGTGCGTAACTCACAAATTACAAAACCCTTTAAACGTATAATACTGAAATTTTGTATTCAAGACTGGTATAGGATCTTGATGTGCACCTCGCATTACGGTTGTAATCGTCTCTACCGGAAGTGCACTTTACTTGAATTTCACGCATTCATCCAAAATGATTAGCCGTAGAATACTGAAATTCATTATTTAAAATCGCTGTAGCATCTAAATGGCCATCTTCTTTCTTGATACCAATCGGCTGAGCCAGAAGTGCACTTTATATAACAGACTTTTCGAATTTTCCGCATAAATTCGAAACAATCAGTCGTAGAATATTGTAATTGCGTATTAAGCACTTCTGTAACATCTAGTTGTGCACCTCGCATTATGATTGCAATCATCTTTACCGAAAGTGCACTTAACCAAAATATTTTTTGAATTCTTCGTATAAATCCAAAAAGGTTGAATGTAGGATGTTGGAATTCAGTATTCAAGCCGAATGTACCATCTCAATGCTCATATGCTATTTTCAATGAAATCGACTAAGCCGGAAGAGCATTTTACTTGGCAGTCTTTTAGAATTCCTCGCATAAATTCGGAACGATTTGGTATTCGAGTCTGCTGTAGCATCTCAATCATTGCCTACCATTCTTATAGCAATCGACTGAAATGCACTTCAGTTGAATTTTTTTTATAGTTTCGCATATAAATTCAGAAATATTAGCCGTAGTACCTTGGAGATCAGTATTTAGGAATGTTTTAGCATAAGAATGATCACCTACTGGTTCCATAGCAACCGACTGGGCCGAAAGGTTAAATCCTAAACTATTAGTCGTGGAAAGATGCGATTATGTTTGATTATCGTATTAATATATGCAAAAAATATATCTCATGATGTACAAGTGAGTCACGTGATGTCCACGTCAGATTTTTTACTTTAAACGAAATATCGTTTAGTATGTGTGCGCGTCGTTTTGTATGTGTGAATATTACACCTACCTATCTATTAATAATATAGTAATAGTGAGCTTGTTGAGCCTGTACCTATTATTCATCAAATTTTATAGCTGTATGTATGTTTGTACATATGTTTGTCCGCAAAAAAATATACCCGAAAATTCTGAACTGATTTCAATGAAACTTTCTCTGAAGGATCAAGTATTTTTCAGCTTAGAGTACAGCAGAAGAATTATCAAAATCGGTTATGGCATATAAAGATTTAAGTGTTCCTTGGAGAGTGAAGGGCCGACTGTCTCTAAAATGCCCGGGCCGGTTTCAGGTCCCAGTCCGGGCCTGCTCTAAAGCCCTGTTCAGACGTGGACTCACACAAGGTTCACTTGAGAATTTGAGTCTCAAGAAGTTTTTTGAAGAAACAAAATATTTTTGTGTCTTTGCCGTTCACACGTGTAGCTTGTTTGTTGCTCTTCTTCCATTTTTAAAATAAAGTCCTTCAAAAATGTATTTATTCCAATGATACTTTTGAACTAAATTATTCAAATAGAATCCTATTGAATTACTAAGAAAATTATTCTATTTATAATATGATATAGTAAATAAAGACTCTCTCTACATATCCTTTATTTTTTAACCAGTCTCTTTTTTTGGATTGTTCTTAAATTCGTTTCCAAATCAGCAATAATTAAAGAAAGAAATGTATTTGCTATACTTTTCTGCCTTTTGCACATTCTAAATACGATAAAAGAGTTGAATGATGTAAATAACAATAAAAGCCAAAGATATACAGTACCTGGCTAAATTATTAGGGACAGTCCATAAATTTTTGTACTTTCTAGTTTTTCCGCCAATTGTTTTCAACAAATTATCGATTTTAAGTCTTATTGGTTCATTTTTTGTATAAGAGTGTTCAATGGAGATACTAAAACAATGGATAACAAGAAAATAAAATTAATTCTTCAATTGAAAAAAAATTTAATATCCAAAATAGAGAAATGAATTCTGCAATCAAAAATCGGGGCAAAGTATCAAAATATCAGCAGGAAACTTCAATTTAGTTTTATTTAAACGTTTCGGCGTCGAAATGGTCCTTCATATTCAGCTCGTATGAAGTTGGAATATTACTGCATTGTTGGTCAAATTTAAAGTTATTTTGCAAAGAAAACATAAAAATTTGGACGTTCAAAACAGGAAAAAAAACTAAACAATATAAGATCATGGTATTTTTTGATAAAGTGGTGAACCACCAAAGTTACTACTCAATAAAATCAATATTAGTGATGTCAAGACCTCATATTATTTGATTTGTTTTTTCCTGGCTTCAACATCTAAATTTTGATGTTTTTCCTATAATAGTTATTTGTGTATCAAGGCCGTAAAGGTTATCTTTTTTGGTCGAATCTGTTGTTTGCGGCCGAAGTGTAGCTGAGGCTGTAATTCAGGTGAGACCAAAAAAGAACTGTAGGCCGAGGTGCACACAACGTTTTTTAGGCGATCATTACGAAATAATTGAAAATCACATCATTTTATCTATTTATTTCTAAAACATTGCAATTGTAAATCTTAGTTGCCGTTGAAATTGTTTTATTTTATTGTCTTCTATCAAGTTGACATTTAACAAAAAATTCGTATTTATTTTTTGAATTGCAAGAACTACAGAGGTTGGCGGAAGAATATATGTACTATTTAAGCGAAAACTGTTTCTTAAAGAGTTCATCAAGCTGCCCATATAGGTAAATATAAAGTGTTTATGAAATATTTTTTGACAGATCAGTCCCAAAAAGTAATATTTGACAGATCAGTCCCAAAAAGTAAAATTTGACAGATCAGTCCCAAAAAGTGGAACTTCACGGCCGCAAAAGAGGCCATAAAAATACCTTTTTTGTCATGATCGCCTAAAAAATAACTTTGAATTCAACCAAAAAAGTAATAATATTTCAACTTCCCCTTAAGCTGATTATGGAGGGCCGTTTCTACGCCGAAACGTCCTAGTGAAACTAGATTCAAGTTTACTGCTGATATTTTGATCTTTTGCCTGAATTCTTATTGTTGAATTTATTTTTCTATTTTGGCTTTTCCATTTTTTTTTAATTAAGAAATTAATATTTTTTTTCGTACTTCATTGTTATAGCATCCCAACTGAACACTCTTTTATATAAGAAAGATCAATAAGACCTACAACCAATTATTTGTCGAAAATAATAGTCAATGAAAGTGAAAAGT
Source organism: Dromius quadrimaculatus (assembly GCA_963989225.1). Lineage (NCBI taxonomy): Eukaryota > Metazoa > Arthropoda > Insecta > Coleoptera > Carabidae > Dromius > Dromius quadrimaculatus. The sequence continues at coordinate 9,757,372 of OZ022329.1, forward strand.
ACAAAAATTTATGGACTGTCCCTAATAATTTGGCCAGGTACTGTAGATTACCATGAAGTTATCAATGAGATGAGGAAACGACAATGTCCACTTTGCAAGACTCAAAATAACGGCGCCTCTATTTGACAAGCGACTCAAATTTTACCTCTTCTTCTTAAGACTCAAATTCTCAACTGAATCTTGTGTGAGTCCACGTCTGAACAGGGCTTAAATATCTGAAACAGCGATTAAACTGGCCATGAAATTTATGGTCGGGGAAGTACTGAATGGCCACAGCAGATTTTTACTTACTTGTGCAAAATACAAGTATTAAGAAACCGAAAAAATTGACATTACGAGATTTTAATGGAAATACCCTTTTTGAGCATTCCTGAATCCATTTTGATTATTTCAGCTTGACGTCGCTATGTGTGTATGTATGTATGTACGTAGCTTGCAAATCTCAAAACCCGTCCAACGTATAATGTTGAAATTTTGTATTTAAAACTGGTCTAGGGTCTAGTTGTGCACCTTGCATTATGGTTGCAAACGTCTGTACCGAAAGTGCATTTTATTTGAAACTTTTTTTGAATTTTTCGCATAAATCCAAAATAGTTGGTCGTAAGACGTTGAAATTCAGTATTTAAAACTGCTGTAGCATCTAAATGGTTATCTTCTATTTTTGTACCAATCGGCTGAGCTGGAAATGCACTTTATATAACAGACTTTTCGAATTTTTCGCATAAATTCAAAACAATCAGTCGTAGAATATAGAAAATCTGTATCAAGCATTTCTATAATATCTAGTTATGCACCACGCATTATGATTGCAACCATCTGTACCGGAAGTGCACTTTACTCGAAATATTTTTAGAATTTTTTGCATAAATCCAAAACGATTGAACGTAGAATGTTAGAATTTAGTATTTAAGACGATTGTACTGTCTAAATGCTCATATCCTATTTTTATTGGGATTGACTGAGCCCCAAGTATACTTTACTTGACAGTCTTTTAGAATTCTTCGCATCAATTCCAAATGATCGACTGTAGCAGTGGCGTGCGATGACTTTCTGTGATAGGTGTGCACAATCGGTGGTGAGGAAGGGGATATATACATGGCCAACAATACAGCTTATTTTGCTCGCAACAACCAGCAATCCATTCAAATTTTTCATATATTTTAATTTGGAAATGTCGCACGGACTGCTGGCCTTTAATTTTTATATTTTGAGTGAATTTTATGTCTGGCGTTGGTCTTGTTTTCATAATTTCATTTTTTGTTCCGACATCACGACGTGAAAAAGGATTTTCCAGTAGATCACAAATTATAGATCTATTTTCAGTTGTCATTCTACAAATGATAATTCCACAAGAATAAATAATTTAAGAAACGTATAAAATAAGTGTTTACCTAATATTGTTGTCTTAAATAACGAATAACAATATTTCAAATATTTTAAAACAAACTAATAAAAGGCGTTTGAAAAAGAGCTCAGCTAAACGTTGAATATTCAGCTCCAGGTGCAGAAAGTCTGCCTGCACCCAGCGAGAGAGAACGAGCGATAGGAGATCGCTAATTTCGGTATTCTTTTTCTCTGTCAGACTCTATTCCTTCACTTTCCCTATACTGACTATGCTCAACAGACCTCGCTCGCCGTGCAGGCGAGAAATCAGCACCTCAAGCGTCGACATTCGTTTCAAATATATAACAGAGTGGCCCGCGAGGCGCGCTCGTATTTCTGGTTGCGTAAATAGATAAAATACGCTCTTTCTCTGATTTTATAATGAAAATTTGTGAAATAAAATGAAGTATTCAATGAACCATTATATTAATTTTATTTACGTGATTTCTAATATTTTCATAGGGTGTGCAGTGCACACCCTGCACATATGGACTGCACGCCACTGGACTGTAGAGTATTGAAATTTAGCATTTCAGTCTGCTGTAGCATCTGAATGATTGCTTACTATTCTCATAACAATCGGCTGAACCGAAAAAGCACTTTATTTGGAATATTTTTTAAATTTTGCGCATAAATTCTGAACTGTTAGCCGTAGAACCTTGGAAATCAGTATTTAGAAATGTTTTAGCATAAGAATGATGACCTACTGTTGCCATAGCAATCGACTGGCCGAAAGCGCACTTTACTTGACAGATTTTTAGAATTTTTTGGATAAATCAAAAACGATTAGTCGTGGAACGATGAAATTTTGTTTGTTTATCGTATTATCAAATGCAAAAAATATATCTAATGATGTACAAGTAAATCACGTGATGTTCACACTGCAGCGTTGTTCAGTCCAGTCACATTTGAGCCGCATATGAATGTATAAATACATATTTAATATAAACCGGGTGTAAATTCGCATGCGTTTTGTATCAACTCTTTCCAAATATTAAATGTAAAAAACTGGTGATGAATGGTTACCTTTTAGGATTGGCTCTCTCCTTTTGGTGCGTAAGCATGGTGTATCTGGCAATATTAACCGGATATCGTGAAATATGGAAATTGTGATACCTAACTCGATTGGACATATCATCATCTTCGCCTCCCCATCCCCAAAAAGAGTTGGAGAATCCGTTAACGGTATAAAATTGTTCTTTCGTCAAAGCTGACACTCCTCCAAAAATAGCTGTGTAAGGTAATTTATATTTCATTGTATCAACTGCTACAGACATATGTCTTGGTTGCTCCGGACACGTGTAAAGATTTCTATCGTCTTCAGGTAACAAGTCTACGTCATGAAATATAAAACAATCAAAATCTCTTATTTTTAAGGCTTCCTTAAATCCTACGTTCATGAGCATGGCTCTGTTGAATGGTCCATCGCCATTTTGTTCGACTATAAATATAGTGTAGTCAATTTGTTGCTTTTTTAAAAATGGATGCATGTGTTGTAGAAACAGTAAAAGGTGTTCTGCTCGCGCTCGGTAGGGTATAACAATCGCAACCCGATTTCGAGCCTGGCAAATCGTTGGAAAGTAATGTCCGCCCGGTTGCAGCCAACTAAATCTTTGTTCTAATTGTTGGACTGATGGGACCGGCGTTTTCCGCACTTCCACTTTCCCTTCTGCAATTAAAATAATTTTATTGTCTATTTTAAAAATAAATAAATATTGTATTTACCTAAATTTGGAGGTACAGGTGGACATACAAGTATAGAAGTCATATTATCAGAAGAAGTATTAGTAAAATTTCCGTCATAATATACAGTAGGGTAATAAGTAGAAATACTGTTGCTAGAATTTAATAAAAGGTCTAAAAATGGGCTGTGATGTTTACCACCCAAATGATCGCTGTATAATTCAGGATCTCTGCAAATATAAAACCTTTATTATGTTATTGTATTTTTATCGATGTTCAGAAAAGTTTTTTCTTTTATTACACACGCACATAAATTATACCAAAGCATGCAAATGTGTATTTAATCTTAAATAGAGTGTTTTTCTGCAATCAATTTTCTAGGAAAAATTAAAACACAAACATTTCTGTAAGTATATAAGTTGAAAAAAAACGATATTTTGTGGCACATTTGCATACATAATTTCCAACTGTTTTATGTTAAAATTATTCAATTTCTATATTTTATCACTTCAAAAAGCAATAAAGTCAAGAATTTAGCAGAACAAAAAACAATTAGGGCTATTCTGTAAGTCAATCGACAAATTTTTATCGATTATTATCTATTTCCATCAATGACAAAAATTTTGAATATTCGCTTGTCACATTTGCTTCCATTAGTCAAAAATCTTATTGATCGATAATGAGGTAATTGTGTTACAGAATGCGGGCAATTGTCACAATCAAAATAAAGAATAACGGGACAAGATTCATTAAACCAGTCAAAGATAGGACTTATCCATGTTTTTAATTTCCAGCGGATTATATTGTACGTGCAGCAAACCGGTAATTAAATTAAATTTAGGTTAGGCAACTTAACTGCCGCCAGTGCATTGCTGCAAAAACATAAACAAAACAAACCATGCAGACACTAGAAACAAAAAAAAATCTGTTAATAATTTGTTACCTAGTAGAATTAATACTGGTATAGAACAAAGTATCCCACCGTCGATTGAAGTTCCCCATTGAGCCAAAAATATACTGGAGAACGATGAGTACCAAAAGGAGGCTGCACAGCACTTTGGAGAGGAGACCCGCACCTGGCAGATACCAACTCATGCTTCTTAGCTGAGTACATGCAAACGCCCTGTGCAGTAAGCGCAAGCACTTTCTGCACGCCTAAAACAACAAAAAAAAAAACATTAATCATGTTTGATAATATTACTTGTTTCAATTAAAAAATATCAAACAAACAACTTTTTCCAATTATTCGCACACATAAATCAAATTGATTTACCTACCCTATCTAAAATCATTTGCACTGACATTAAAACAACATTCAAAATAATATTTCTTGGTATTGTTTATTCCATTTGAAATATTAAATGGAGAAAATTGATTTTATCGAACCAGTTTAAAATTTCATACGCTGCTTTCGTGATAACTTCGATGGGCGTATGAATATTACATTTTTATTGCTGAAAGAGATTACTGCTCACTAATGTCAGCTTCAATTTATTTAAATGTTATTGAAATCCAAGTGATTAAATGCCGATTTATTATAGACAATTCGAGCTGATAAAACGTCCAATATATCATTTGAGACATATATTTCTTTTCTATACAATGCAAGCAGTTATTTGCGGCTTCACTCGCATATAGATGTACTTTTTGGAACCAGTGAAAAATAATAATAATTTACTACAGCACCTGTGCAAATTGTGGGCTTCGCCCGGTACTATCGATACTTTTTGTTGTTTTATTTTGGGACTGATCAATTTAATTGACTGTCTCTGAGAAATACGGCAATTGACTGCAACACCTTGAAAAACGCAGGCGCTGCCTGCGGTAGGGAAAGTATTGTAATCGTGATTTTCAGACAGTTCGAAATTTTGAGGAACCTTCACGTTTTAGACCCTACTGAACCCAAGCGACAATTTTGAAAAAAGTCAGTTGATCTCTGTCTGAAAGCACGATAACTTGAGAACGCGTACGAATTTTCGATTGAAATTTTATATATAAGTTTTTTATTGAAAAGTTTAAGTTTAAGTTCTTTTTTCAATCAGTGGTGCCAAAACTAAATTGATGGAACTTTTTTGTTTTTTGCGTTTATTTTATAAACGATAGTTAGGATTTATCATAAAATGTAAAATAACTGACATTGATCCTAATAATAAGTTATTAAAACATTTTTCAAAATTATTAGCGGTTCATTTGTTATTATTAAAATTTGAATTATTATAAAATTAATTATACGTTCCTGAAGCATGCGGATGGTTCGCTAACTCTCTTACTATAATTTTAAATTATACAGAGTGATCAATAATGGTTGTCTGTCACGTGACTAGCAAAAGTTTGCATTATGATCAAAACTATCTTCATGGAATAAAGTTAGTATAAATTTATTTATCTTGATAACTACATTACCGACATTTTTTCAAGAACACAGTGGTGTATATTTTGCATATTTTGTGACGGATTTATCCATAATCTGATCCAAAAAACAAGGAAGTAAGTGAATAGCTGTATTATGAAATGATTATTGAAAATTTATTATTATTCTACCAAAACAGGTTAGAATAGTGTTTTCAGAGGAACTTGAAGTTCACTATCTCAAGTGGCATCTACGATACTATATCCAAATTACACTTCCGGCGATCAAGTGTCAAAACTGTATGTTCCAATAGATTAAAGACCCCGAAAACCTAGAAAAGCACTCTTTATTTTCAAAAATATTTATTTTATGTGCTAAAATATAACCGCCATCTGTCAATTTGACGATGACAGCTGTCACTTTGAAATATTCAATTAATTTATATCTACGACACTCAAAATTTATGGAACAATGATAACTGGTAAGACTGCCCATAGAATTTATGGTCGGGGAAGTACTGTGTGGCTACAGCAGATTTTTGATTTGTTTTATTGAAGTTCACATGTAATAAAAATAGTTATTTTTGACGAATTTCACTTTTGATAATTCATTAGTTTTTGATTTTCATCAAAAATAAAACACGCATAACGAACTTATAAAAATATTGTAGTGATTATTTCACTCATGTCAATTATACTGACAAATTCTGCATAGTTACAATGACATTTATAGTAACAAATCGCTTGCCAACGGTAATTTACTGCGATAAAATCCCGTTGGCAAGCGATTTATTGCGATAAATTGCCTTTGCCATGAAGAAACAATACACAGTTTTATTATAAACAGATTATAAACAAACAATCGGTTTTCGAAAATGTCAAAATTTAATCATTTTGGGAATGCATTTTTCGTGGAAAGTAATGAAATTGAAAATACAAGAAAAAGAGTATATGGAGACAATTTCGTGCATTTAGCAATGAAAAAGGTTAGTAGTTGCAACCAACATCATTTAATAAGCACTTATAATAGCAATTTCATTCGAGAAATATTCTCCACAAATACCACTCGGGACATTAATTTTATCATATTTTTTTCTTTCAAACATCGTTTACCTTCAAGCAACATCCTTCGAGTTATCTTTTCAGTTGGAATCCCTCGAGCTACGCTCTCGTGATTTAATCGGACAGATGACTCTCACGATGTTGCTAGGTAAACGATGTTTTCAACAAAAATTTATTGATAAAATTACAGTCCCTTTTGATATTATATACGAGAGGGTTGTTAAAAAAACCATTTTTTTAGATTGTGACCAGGGCACTGGTCAAAAATGGTTAAAACCGTCCAAAACTGGTTTTAACCACAATTTTTTATTATATATTTACATTTTTATATCTTTCTCTCATTTTATTCTTTTATTCAGTCGGGACGGATTTATTCCATCCGGTTTTCGAGTTAAGTTCTGATTCACAAACTATTGAATAAATATGAAACTAAATAAATTTATTTTTGAAAGCTTAATTAAATTTCGTATAATTGTCAAGAGGGTATCAATGGTAACTATTAAATAAGTAATACAAGAAACTCATATGTAGATATAAAAGATCTACTTTCGTTTATTGTAGGTGTTTAAAGCTAAAATCAAAACTTCCTTTCAGGACAACTGTTTTTGCACTACACAAGAGTACCTAAACTTTAATTTCAAGAATATTGAGATGTAATTATGTTCATTTATTGTACTTTTTTATCTCTAACTTGACTTGCTATTAACATTATTCAATGCTTTATAGTTAAAATTATTATGCGCTTAGAACTGTTCGATAGTTCATATTCTATTGTGCAAATTTTTATTCAGGAGGTGTTAGGAAAAAGCATACTTCGTTCATTCTCTGAAACCTTACAATTCAAGCTAAAACTTGTCAGTACCGTTCAATAATTCAATAAAAACCACCGGTCAAAATCGGATAAAGTCCAGGATGGTTTAAACCAGTGGTTTTAACCACCCTGGTTTTAACCGAACCACCCTGAAGCGCTAGTAAACAAAGCAAGTTTCTGCAAAATTTGGGGTGAGAGGTGAAAGGGTATAAATTTGTATAAGTTTCAGATTCACACACTTCCTTTTATCAGGGTGTAAAAAATTTGTATTATAAAAATCATGATTTTTTTTATTTTTTTTAGTTTTAGCGTTTAAAATACTATTTAAATAGTAATATCAATACTTTTAGTATATATTTGAATCGTTTTAATGCATAACTGCCTCAAATATTAATTTAAGGTCAAAGCATGTTTAAAAAACTCACACAGTTTCTTTATACAATTTTCTGTTCATTTTTAATCCCAAATTAGAATTTTTTATACCATAATTTAATTATTTTTTTATTTTTTAGTATAATTTCTGATTTTTGATAAAATATGTATGTTTCTTGTTCCTAATTTTCTTATGATAAGTAGTTTAGTTTATTTTCTATTCTTTATTTTGATCAAAATCGATGATTTTTTAAAAAAAAATTACTTGATCAAAATTTTAATTATAAACATGATTTAAATTAAATGATTTTAATCATTTACACCCTGGCTTTTATATACAAACTAGCAGTTAGCCGCAGCTCAGCCAACATATAGCAGTTAATTTTTGTAAAAAAATTTAAAAAAATTGACTATAGCACCCAGGCCAACCATGGGCTCAGTCCGCGGAAGATATGTAGATTATCGATATTTTTTTTGTTGTTTTATTTAAGGTGAAGAAATACTGTGAAGTGACCTTTGAAAATTGTCCGTGAAACAGAATTTGAAAAATTGTTAAAAATCAAAACCTGAATGTTTCACAAATTACAAAATCATGTACGTGTCTATAATTGCTTGCTTTATTCAGGATGGTGTAAAACTGAGTCCTGAATTTGTAATTTTGTGAAACACTCGGGTTTTGATTTTTAACAATTTATTTTATTTCAAGATTAGTCCATTTATTGACTACAGCACCCGGGAAGACCCGTAGATATTTTTATTTTTGGGTGACCCGGTCCAACCAATTGACTCTTCCTTTTTAATGCAATCATTTAGCATTAATTGCAGTGAAAAATATGAGAGACACGAAATAAAACGCACGAAAAAGAAAATATGAAAAATTGAACGCAGGAAAAAGATTTATGAATTCGTATCATTTACCAACTGGGTTGGCTTGACTCAAATCATGTTTTGGATTAAAGTGTACCTTTGATTCAATAAATTTTCATATTTTTTGTATTTCTTATTTATACGTTTATATTTCTACTGCAGAATGAAATCACAATTCAAATCAAGTGATTATTTTAATATCATAGAGTGAAAATTCCATTCCTTAAAAAAAAATTTGTGATATTTTTAGTAGAACACTGAAATCCTAAATTATGAGCACGTTTATTTTGAATACGTACAAAAATTTTGAATGAGTAATAGTAATACCTTTTGAACATCTTTCATACAAATAAATAATTAATACTAATAATTCTATTCCATTTTAAAATACAATTTTAAAGAATTTGATATATGGATAGTTTGATAGATCAATAAAATTCAAAAGCTAATGATTGATTAGAAAAAATCAGTGATTCTCTTTTTTTCATTTAAATCATTGTTGTTTTAAACCCTGCATACCATATTTGCACACAACAAAATTATAATCTGAGAAAAATGTCTAACGAATGTCACAAATTTAAGAAATTTTTTTCACGAATGTCTTTTGCTAGTCTTTTGATAATTCATTGGTTTTTATTTTTATTAAATAAACCACGCATGAAATTAACATGGAAATATAGTAGTGAGAAGCGCTAGTTAAAAAATAGTTATTTTTGTATTAAGTGTGCGAAGTGATTGTTCTTTTTATTCCGCATGAGAATGTCAATTTTAACCGAGACCGTAAGGTCGAGGTAATAAATTCATTCGAAAGCGCAACAAAATACAATCACTTCGCACACGAAATACAAACAATATTTTTTCGCCAAATGTCAAAAAATAATAGATCAACAATAATTATTGTTATATTCAGTAGAATGTAGGAAAAAAGTACAAACTATAATTAATTTGCAGTCACCTGGGTACTGTTACCAAAAGTATGCGCAATTGTTGTTTGATAAATAAAGAGCTGTCAACAATTAATTTTTATATTCAAAAATAAGTAGTTTTGTGTACAAATTCATATTTCTTTTTTGTTAAATACCTGTTTGTTTCTATCCTTGTAGCATTTCCAAACTGATTTATATTAGATTAGGTGTGCAAAAATATGTTTCATTTTTTCACTAGTGAAAAAATCACGAACTTTGCGTATCCATAACAATACAAAAATATCATGTTTTTTGACAGTTGGCGAAAAAAAATGTTTCTGCAAAATTTGGTGATTATTGTTGGAAGAGTATAGATTTGTGTAAGTTTCAGACAGACACACCTTTTTTTTGGACTAGAAATATTGGATCATCCTGGCACAAATACCGGAAAAAAAAACAAATATTTGGCGCGCAAATATCAGAAACATGAGATGGAAAATTCACTTTTTGTTTGAATACTATTCTGTAACTCAATCTTATTTTTTTTAATCGATCTTTATCTATTTTAACTGATGAACATAGGTAAGTAGAAATGAAAATATTTGCCGATAAAAATCTAACTTTTGTGGGATATTTACCAAGTGCATCTAACTTCACTGCAGTTGTGAACAATACTTTTGATATTTTCAAAAAAATATAGGTTATATAACAAGTATATTAAATTGTGAGAAGTTTTTAGGGATTATTTAAGCCTGCAAGTAATTATAGGAATGTCAAGCACTGAAAATCAGTCGATATATTAGAGAACGAAACGAGGGTTTAATTGCTAACCCCATTGTATTTTTTGTTATATTATTTCCCAAGATAGCAGCATTAATTAACATGAACAAATTTAATTTAGATTATTCTTTTATTAGTCCGACTAATTGCAATGAGGTAATTTTCGTGCTCTAAATTTAGCTTAGTATAAAAATTTTAATGTGTACAGAGTCAATATAATCAATAACCGGAACAAGATAGCAAATACGATCAGTTATCTTATATCTCAAAATCAAAGTAAATATTTTATTAGCTACTGAATATTTCATTGGTTAACCTAGGTCAGAAAAATATTGGCTGATACCACGAACTCTCTTTCTAAATGTTTTAAAAGTTTTGTTTTAAAGGCAATATCAATATTCCAAATTATCGTATTCTCTGTTGAAGATTTTTCTTCGAAATAATTTGGAAGATTATCTTTTCAGAACAACAGTCAAAAACAAAGTTTGTAACAACTTTTAACTTAAATTATTAGTAATTAGAAACATAATCTTACTTTCCAGGAAATGTTTAACAAATCTTTCCACGTTTCTAACTTAACTAAAATGAACTATAATCTAATCGTATTATTGAAATTAGTGTAGTAAATTAGCTAGCACGATACACAATCTAGATAATCCTGCCACGCTTTATGAATTTTTAATATTACAATCGTTTCTAGATATTGTAAATCAATGAAACTGAAATGCATGAAAAGCTGAGTGTTTTTATTGTCAATATCAATGTAGTGATATGTACATGTAATATATATTACAGATTACAGGATATTCATTTTTATTATTATTTTGCATGACAAATGAAATTAGTGTATACAAATGTCATTTTTTTAACCACGACAAACAATCAAACAGTGGGATTAATGTTTTCACGGCCTCCTACACTAAAAGATTTAAAAGCAAATGAATCATTCAAAGAATTCAATAAACAAAAATTTTATGAATAAAAAATGTTTTCGTGTCACATGATTTGCATAAGTTGCAGATATGACGTGAATGGTTAGACTTTCACTGGTAGTAAAAGTCCAACAAACAGATTACAATCGAGCTTGTAAAATTAATTTCCAACATTCTCATTCATACTCGTTATTTAAATATTTTGGTTAAAATTTAATTTACCTTGTCTGATTGAAGAAACACGCACAGAGACCATTAAAAGCCATTCGCCTAGCTTAAGTCTTAACACAAATAAGACCGTTCAACAACTACCACAAATCTGATTTAATTTAACAGCTGTTCTACTGACACTGACATTTAGCTTCTTCATCTGATTGCAAGCACGAGTTCTTGCGCTCATTGATGGCTAGTCCAGCTAAATACACGAATGCAGCACACACTTATGTGCCGCATTCAATCGGATCGAAGTATTTTTGACGTGAACGTTTTGCGTGTGAAATATTTACTGTATTTTATTTGTACTTAATGTTATGTTCGATAAATATTCATGGGAGTTGTTTGAATTAATTGGGCAGAAATGCAAATCCATATTATTCTAATAACGTATGTCTGAGATAACATCTGTTTTTTATTGACTGCAGCATAATGGTTACAATTTAACACACCGCAGCGCTACCTGTCAGGAATCTTGCAGCTATCTTTAGCGCTAAAAACTTCATATTATTTAATATGTACAATAATACAATTATTGGTCTGTAATTGATATACTTATTGTGGTTTACGTTAAGAATAGATTTCATTATGCTGCCATCTGTCTAGTAATAGATTTACTGCTTACATCTCCAATTTCAACGTCATCAGAGCTACAAACATAAAGTCAAATTCAATAAATAATAGTTACTTATGCAACAAGAGTGTAAAATTAAGCGTTATGACATGGGGCCAAGTATTTGGTGACGAGGCTGGCCGAATGTCAATGCTTGTTTACACTTTAATTGCATACAATATTTTTTCTACGGCCCCAACGGCATACTACTATTTGAAACTATTTGGATATTTACAAATTTATATTTGAATTGTCTATTTATTAATTATGTAGTGAATTGTGCCAATGTGGTTTTATATGATCCCAGATTTTCTTCTGTTCAATATTTACAGTTTTGTGTTCTTCAATGCGCACTTTGTAATTGTTACATTGTTAGTGCCAGCAATAAGTTTATTGAAGTGATAAATTCCACATTATTTTTCACTGACAAAATAGTTTTGAGTGTAGAAGAAGCTTGCAATGTTTTTGGTTGTTCCGAAAAATATGCTAGAAATATATTTTCGGAGTATTTCTTGACCTTATATGATGCATACCATTGAATAAATTCTTCATATCGTTTCTCGTACAATGTTTTTGTTTTTTTTTTGGTAATAATTCTAAAGCTGTTACTGCTGCAGTCTTAATTAAATCTGACGGTGTGCTTTCAATAATTTCTTTAAATTCCATATTTTATTCGTGAATAAAATTAAGCCCTAGCCATCTGGTGTCAAAACGAGAACTACTCAAAGTCGTATTCCTCTTGAAACACCATTTGAGTGTTATTTTAATCATTTGTTATTTGTAAACAGTGAGCTTTTGCTATATTTTTCTATTTCATGTTTTTATTTACTATTTCAGTACATGTGTATTGATCAAAACCAGTCCTTTAGGAGACTGCTTTCCTATTTACATCAGTTTCATTCTAACCTCTTGCGTTTTCCTATTTACTATCTATTAATTTCCTTACTCTTTCTCCATTTATTCAATTTTTTTGAGTTTAATATGAGTTTTTCTTCGAGTAAAGTGAACAATGTGAATTTAAATATTTAAAGACTATTTCCCAAGAACACTGTTATTTATCTGCAAATAAATACAATTTGAAACGTTCATGCACAGAATTGGAATAATAGCAATATGAAATTTAATCCTCAAACGTACAACTTTGCTAAAATAAATCACCTTAAATATTGTCACAAATATGAAATATTTGTAGTAATTAGTTCACATAATTATTTATTTGAATTCGCTGTAACTGTAATCCTAGTTAGTATTGACAAGGTCGATGTTCAATTGTCGGACATGATTGACAGGCTATGATCACTAGATGTTCGGTGGTTACCAGGCAACAACTGTTATACAATTGAATGTTGTCCCATTGTCGGCTTAGGTCACGAAGGAGAATAATAGAGGAGAGGACACTCAATTGGAAAACGTGAAGCCTAACATGTAATGCGGAAGGTGCGAGAGAGATAGCGAGAGCGGGCCCAGCTTTGCGTGCTTCATATGCAGAAATAAGATTATATTTCCATTATTTTCAATAAAATACAATTGCCAGATAGAATTTTTATTTTCACTACGTTAAATACTACATTATTTATTAAATGAAAGGCAAAAGTTTAAGAAAATTATCATATCTATCCATTAAAACCTGCAATGAATTAGTACATTATGAAACATGTTTTATAAACGTTCCTTTGGACACCAGTTTTCTGATTATGAATTATAATAGGCACATGAATAATTTGATGAATATTTCATATTACAATGGGCGTAATAAAATTGAAAGAATATACACAAACAATTTCTTATTCACTAGAAGAAAACTAGAAATAGAAAATGCTACTCTGCAAAAATTTTTTGTTTGTTGAACATCAATGAAAAATTTAACAAAAATATAATATATATCTACGATCTCACAAAAAGTATAGTTTTTGAAATAATTTCTAGTGTAAAAAAAGTTATTAAATTAAATTGCGCAATAAAAGTTTTATTACTTGACTCTATTCTATCAGTAAAAATATCAATACTTTGAACATAGTTTTTATTACTCATGCAGGATGAGTACTATTTTGCACACCTTTCTTTGGGTGGTAAATGGCTCTTTGGCTTTTGCGTGCGCCAAGTATAATTTACCGCCTGGAAAAGACAAGCGCAAAATAGTATTTACCCGCATTCGTAATAAAAAATAGTATCTGCAACTCGTGCGGTGTTTATCAGTTGTCCAATTGAACTCTCGTGGGCAATCAAGAATTTATCGCACTTTTTGCACAATATAATGTTTAAAATTTCAATTTTTCGGAAGTAGCATAGAAGAAATAAAAAAACTATTATGCCACAGGGCTAACAAGAACACTTGCCTCGCTCACTTTTGACAATTGTATTCTCTATAACTTTTATATTGATGAAAAGTGAAGAAATTAATGTTGCAATTCTGTGTAAATCTATAAGTTTTATGAATTAATAAATTTATTGATGAGAAGTTTCCTCAAAGTTGAATTTTTCATTAAAAGTTTAGATTAGATACTTTTAATAATTTGAAACATTGATATAACCTTTTAATTTCTAACATAGAATTATCAGTAGATCTGCTATTATAATTTTAAAATAATTTCTACTCACTTTTACATCTCTAGACGACCATTCTTCTATAATTTCCTCCTCTCTGAAATGTTTTTCACAAAAGTAATCTGTAATTTCCAATGTTCTATTATGTCGTGATATGTTCTTGCGCCACTTATTTAATGAAATATCATTTTTGGGTACAGAAAAAACAGAATATTTCTCTTTACATGCTCTGTACCCACTATTACAATTTGGCACAAAATGTTTTCTTCCTATTTTAAAATATATTTCCACATGACATGAAAATCTTAAATAGAGCGAAACTCGCCACTTACCTCCATACAAACATGGGCCCGCCTCTACCTATCTCTCAGTTACCTTCTCTCTCTAACAATATTACATTTTTTGCTTCGCTTTTGCAACAAAGTTAAAATAGGGAATTGCATAGACGTGGCTTAGATAAATAAGAGCGTGAGCTAGGAGAGGGATTCATTCTGTGATTCAGTACGAGTACTGTGAACGATAAAGTGAAAATTTGTATTGCAACCTGTGATTATAAATTATTTATAATAAAATTTGTGACAATATTATAACAGAATATGACTCCCTGGACAACTGCGGTTTTAACATGTAAACCAGATGTAAACAAGCATATCTAAAAATGACAGTACGACATCTTGGTTGATAACAGCGCCGCCATCGGTAATTTTTCAGATTCAGCAAATATGGCTACTTGGAAATTGACAGCTGTTACAGTACTACCAACGTAAAATAATAGAATAAATAATTGTAAGTTACGGAGCTTAGCAGTTGTACGTGTATAGGCTCTTTGCGCAAACGTTGGAGAGCGACACTAGCGCTCGAAGTGTTTAATTTTGAAAGTAGCTGCAGGAAAAAGTTTGAATTGTCATTACGTGGAATAAGTGAATAAAAGCTAAAAAATTTATATTGAAGCTTGAAATAAGTTTAAAAACACACAAGTGAATGATGACTAATGGAGTTATAATAGGAACAGGATTCCAATTCATATAACCTGGTTGTATCCGGAGTACAATATTAGAAAGAGGAAAATTAGTGCAAGAAGTAAGCATGTGTTTAATGTTGAAGAAAAACTGTTTTTGGATAAGAGTTTGATTTCCGCGCTTGTTGTAGAGCAAATGTCGATTAATTCTTGTCCGTTTAAAGTTTTTATCGAAGTAAGATATGTTATTTTGAAGTAATTAATTATAGGCTGCTATATGTCTGTCAAACGAATCAAAACATGTCACATGAAAGTATATTATTTTCACATTGCCTTAGGTTGATGAAACGCGAGATATTTTGCATGAATATCCAAAAACTTATCCGATACATAAAAATAATACATACAAAATTGCTATAGCTTACAATGGTTTAACCTAACTTCTTACATAAGTTTTCCAGTTTCATCAAGTAATTTCTACATTTAATACATATTCTATAATTATTATTGACTTCTTTTTACTTTTTTTACTCGTTTAATAGCCTGAATCCATTTTTCCCATTCCTATTTCATGTTCTCTGGATGGAAACTTGTAGAAATGTTTATGTTTTTTTGTATTTCCGTAACTGTTTTTCGGTTTTAAACGCAACAATTTGTATAACCAAAACGTAATATTTCAATTTATTGTTAAACTGGCTTATAAATTGCTTTATAATTTAAATTTGGTACATATATTCTGAAATCATGTACAATGATAACGTTTTGTTTTCCTGCTAGTACTGTCAAAATTAACCACTACTGGCGCTGCAATCTATTCGCAAAGAGCGATGGTGACAGATTTGAAGGGCGTAAAGTGAAAAAAATGTAAAAAAGATTCACTTTACGCATTGTTTACGATGTGTAAATGTAAAGTACCTACTTTATGCAGGGTCGTAGACAAAACATTTTTGCTTATAATCTTTTATTGTAATCTGATGGAAATAGTAACTGCAAATAAAAAATTATTGATGAGGAGCTGATATCTAGCGGGCTGCATTATGTTAAAACCACGGTACAAGACATAGTAGGTAACCTAACTCGCCCCGAAAATGCGTCCGCTGAGATGGTTATAGTTCGCGCTGTCGCCGCTAGAGACGCCTACATCAGTAAGGCCTGTTTTACAACAGTGTTTAATGTATAATTACACTAAACTTACAAAATTTTATGAAATCATTTATATATTGAAGTTAACCGTATATGTTATGTTTACAGCATATATTTCACTTTAATTAAAAATTGATAGACTTGTCAAATTAGTGTTGCATTGAGTAATATTTAATATTTAATTATTACCTATGCAAGAAATTCAGTTGGATAAATTCCGAGATCACATGCGATTAACAATAATTGAGAAATATTTGAACAATACATTAACAATGTGTTTAATCTTCAAGAATACATATAGATGATATGTTTTCAATTACAAGAAAATTGTTCGAACTTTCAATAAAGGAAACATGAAAACATAAGTTAAACAAAAATTAGATTCCGTTCAAAATATTATATTTCTATATTATACATAATGTTTCACAACATAATAGTTTTTTCTGTATTAAGGGCACTTATATTTATTTTTAACAAATACACGTTATTTAAATTATCTTATACTTAATTCATTAACATTGTCAAAATTTAGATTTCATTTGAATGACTTGATACAAATTTACTTTGAGAGTAAATTTGAATGAGAATTAAATTCATTTATGAAACTGGACCTAGTTTAATAGTTATTTATACAAGTGAATTAAACCACTGTTTATTTGCGAGAAGAAAGTTCAAAATCATTTTAATTCTTTGAGCAAATAAAGAAGTTTAATTCACGTGTTTGTATACATAATTTTATTCAATTGCTTTGTCTCAAATTTCTATCATGTCAAGTGGAGCTCTAAAAACACTATATTTTATCTTACAACTCTCATATCCAGAATTACAATTCGGGACAAAACATTTTCCAGGCATTTTAATTGAATGTTCATTTGTCACACGGCTATCACTTTATTAAATTATTATTTATTTACTATAATCTGACTGTATTCAACGACACAAACACTAAAATCAAACGCTTTTCAAGTGGCAACTAGGCCCTACATATCCGCCATCTTGAAACATTTCCTCTCACCTCTCACGTCCACATGCTTGACGCAGTCAGCGGACACATTTATAGTAGACCGGCACTGAGAGTTGTTGGGGCCTGGTTAAAACCTATCCTTTATTAGTAGACACAATTTAAGTTTTTTTCAAACACCAGTTGAGCCAGAAAGTAATATTTAATTTTCAATGGCGAAACAGAGAAAATTTGAACTGTCCTTTGAACAACTCAAAGTTCAATTATTAATATCTTACGAACGGGACAACGATTCATAACAAATTATTTACACATTAAACCTGTGTATCTATCCTCCATTAATAACAAGAGTATGAAATTTTTTGAAGTATCACTCAAGCCAGAAAGTAATGTTTTGTTTACATTAGCCAAATAGAAAAAATTGAACAATTCAAAGTTTAATTCTCAGTAGCTTATTTATAGGACATCTAATCATGACAAATTATTTACACATTATACTTGTATCTATTCTTCATTAGAGACAACAGTTTAGAATTTTTTGAAACAGTAATTAAGTCAGAAAGTAATATTTTGTTTTCATTGGCGAAATAGAGAAAATTTTAACTGTCTATTTAACAATTTAAAGTTCAATCGCCAATAATTAATAAATGGAGCAAAGAATCATAATAAATTATTTATAAATAATACTATAGTATCTATCCTCCATTAGTAAGCACTAGTTAAATCGAAAAGTTATATTTTGTTTTCATTAACACAACAGAGAAAATTATCAACTTACGAACAGAACCACGAATCATAGCAAATTATTTAAATATTATCCTTGTATCTATTCTCCATAGATTGACACAGTTTGAAACGCCAGTTGAGCCAGAAAGTAATATTTTATTTCCATTGGCGAAACAAGAAAAATTTTAACTGTCTATTCAACACTTCAAAGTTCAATCGCCAATAACGTATGAATGGAACAACGAATCATGATAAATCATTTACACAATATACTTGTATATATCCTCTATAAGTAACTACAGTTTAAAATTTTTTTTAAACTCTTGCTAAGCCAGAAAGTAATATTTTATTTTTATTGGCGAAATAAGGAAATTTTAAATATCTAACAATTCAAAGTTAAAAAATAATTCTTATTTATTACATTTATTTGAATGTAAAAAAAAAATATGTATATGTATATAATATAATCATTAATAAATAGTATTATTGTATATTCCAACTTAAAGCTACTAATAAAAAAAAAATTATTCTACACTTAAAGTATTAACAAATTAAATCATTTTGCTGACTGGTTTTCCATCTTTGATTGTCGTTATCATCATCAAAAGAGACCTACAATAAATTTTTATTTATTACACAATTTAAAAAAAAATGTTGGCAACTTAACGTACCCAATCGTTTTTATGATATCCTTGTGGGCTGGGTAACAAAATAGCAATATTTTCAGCAGGTTGTTCATCAAAATCTCCAAGATCTATCAATTGCGGCAGGTTATTTTGAATATTATCAATACTGGGCCTTTTTTCTTTATTAGCCGGAGATGGTAGATGCCTCCAAGCCTCGTAAGCCATGCTGAAGGATCGGGCAAGGGCTAAAGTTACAGCTTGGGCTTGTTTTCTTTTGGCGCATAAAAATGCATGACATTCCATTGTTTCGTTGTGGTCGGAGGCTATGAAGGCAAATACTCTACTATGGGCAGCATCTGCTGAGCAATACGATATTCTGGAAGATAATTAAATGAGCCTAGATCACATTTTGAGCACGTGCAAATCAAAAATAAATAAATAGTTGACAAAAAGCCAGTAAACTATAAATTCTGTACTTGGCAATATTTCAAAATTAAGTTTAAGATTTTTCACCTATAAATGGATATTTCGTTGTCTTTTCCGCTTTGTCCGTCACTAATTTTTATTCCTTTTAAAGATACAGTGACTGTAACTCGTGGTAGCTTTTTTCCTGCAGCTTTTGCTACTCTTAAAATAGTTTTTATGGCCTCTGCTGTAACTCCTTCATTTGTAGCTCTGTCAACAAGAGTACTGCCAATATATTTTACATCAAAAGTAACATCTTCGGTTTCTGACTCGTTGATGTCTTCCGTGGATTGAGTCAAAACATTTTCAATCTCTTTGTTTTTGGCTAATGCCCATTCTTCACTCAATTCTGAAATAAAAAAAAATTAATTGAGCAATATTTGTTTATTTTAATTCAAAATATAAACAAAATAGTATGAGTTAATAGTAATTGAAATAACGTCATTCAATAATTATTACATAAAAGTCGCAGATTTCTTAATTTTAATCTTAAAGCCGATAAAAATCATTGCTGGCCTGCTGACCCAGCAATTATTCTAGCAATACGCAATTTCTGAATGTGGGGCACTTACTTATTTAATCAAATTTTAATTTTTAGGTCCGATCCTTAAATTGAGGTTAAATCTAAATTTAAGGATTTTCAATGCTGTAATTAGATAAATTATAACTTTCTAATCAGGTTAATATTCATATTGCAATTTTTATTTGAATCAAGTTTCGTAATTGTTAAAAATTTCATCAGATATTAAATAATTATTCATATCCTTCACGACCCGACAGTTTTGTTATTAAATAACAATCATTATTGGATCATTTCCTGAAATTTCGTATGGGGTTATCATTGAGGAAACATTTTTAAGGTCAAGTTTAGTATTCGGCGCCTTAAAATTGCAGAAAGTTCAAAAGTAAACTACGTTTCACTCGCTTTTTTAAGAACGATAACAAATAGTAAACAAATTGCATTATTTTTAATCGATTTCGTCTGCGTTTTCGACACGTGTGCCCTGTTTTTATCAGCTGATGAGATTTCAAAGGAAATGTCGCGAAGCAACAACTTTGAACTCCTGGAAAAGCCAGTTGGAGCAAAAAAACCTTGTTCTGCTAATCGGTAATAAACTTTCACGTTGGTAGCAGCATATACGGCAATTTTTTTCCTATTTTTATTGGAATGATGATAGAAAGCTACATATACTTAGACTTAGACTCAATTTGTATAAACGTAGTAGATCGATTAATAATACATATATCATTTCGTTCAATTAAATTGTTTTGATTGGTACTGCTGTAAATTTACGTCATTACGTACATAATTTTCTGATTTTTCTATTTATTAATTATCATTTACATGTTTTCCCGTGCAAATTGATTAATACTGTAATTAATTTGAAAGTGAATTAATATTTTCAAATTTCTCTTCCTCAAAGTTACAAGAAATATATACAGGGTGTTAATAATAAGTTGTACACCCAAAAGTGACATTTAAACAAACAACTTTTCCTAATTCAAATTTTTATTTTAGTTATTGGCGTTTTTTATTTTCTGAAAAATCGTTATTTCTTTCTTATTTTACGGAATATTTAAAAAATACAAAAATTTTCAGCATTTGCTTTCGGTCCTCTAAAAGATTTGTATTTACTATTATTTTCTATTGTATCAAATAACAAAACAGTGACCGTTCAAAAATTTTTGAAAATCACACGATCGATTTTTGAAAATAAAAAATTTACAAAATTCTTAAACCATCTATTAATAACATTTGCCTGAAACACTTTTTTTATCTGTCCAAAATAAGTTTTTATTCAAATTGAATTACACAATAAGTTCTAACACAGTGCAACAATCATTTAAAATAAAATAGGCTTGCTGTAATTAGACAATGGAGCAAAAGTCGAATAATAAATGCACATTTTAAACTTGAGGCACGTGTTTTAAAGACTTTCTGATCTTGTTTTTTATTTATAAAAAAAATTATTTACTACTTCATCTTGAAAAGTTTTTATCACGTTTATCAATTGTGTTCGTATTTTGAATAATTTGTGTATAAAAATCTGACGTGGACATCACGTGACTTACTTGTAAATCATTGGATATATATAATCAAACAGAAAATCTCATCATTCCACGGCTAATTGTTTTTGATTTATTCAAAAAATTCTAAAAATCTGTCAAGTAAAATGCGCTTTTAGCCTAGTCGGTTGCTATGGATACAGTAGGTCATCATTCTCATGCTACAATATTCCTAAATACTGATTTCCAAGATTCTACGGCTCACAGTACTGAATTTATAAGCAAAATTGAAAAATAAATTTCAACTGAAGTGCACTTCCGGTTATTATTATTGTTATGAAAATAGTAGATAATCATTCAGATGCTACAGCAGACTGAAATACCAAATTTCAATATTCTACAGATGATCGTTCTGAATGTATGCGAAAAATTCCAAAAGATTGTCAAGTATAGTGCACTGCCGGCTCAATCGATCTCAATGAAAATAGGATATGAGTATCTAGAAGACGGTACTATCGTCTTGAATACTGAATTCTAATATTCTACGTTTAATCGTATTGGATTTATGCGAAAAATTCAAGAAATATTTCGAGTAAACTGCACTTCCGGTTCAGCCGATCGCAATCATAATGCAAGATGTACAACTAGATGTTATAGAAGTGCTTAATACAAAATTTCAATATTCTACGACCGATTGTTTTGAATTTATGAAGAAAATTCGAAAAGTTTGTCATATAAAGTGCACTTCCGGCTGAGCCGATTGGTACGAAAATAGGAGATGACCATTTGGATACTACAGCAATTTCAAATACTGAATTTCAACATCCTACGGTTGATCATTCTGGATTTATCAAAAAATTCGAAAAAAGTTTCAAGTAAAGTGCACTTCCGGTACAGACGATTGAAACCATAACGCGAGATGCACAGCTAGACCTTACAACAGTCTTAATTACAAAATTTCAACATTATACGTCCAACCAGTTTTGAGATTTGCGAATTACGAACGAACGCACATACGTGCCGACATCAAGCCGAAAATAGTCAAAATGGATTCAGGGATGCTCAAAACGGATATTTCCATCAAAATCCCGATAGGTGAGTTTTATCGGTTTCACAATACTTCCTTATACTTAGTACAAGTAAGTAAAAATATTCACTGCTTCATATTGAAAAGTTTCTGTCACGTTTATCAATTGTGTTCGTATTTCGCATAATTTGTGTATTTTTATCCAATTATCAAAACGCTGAACTTCTTGACATGCTTTTGGTTTTTGGGAAGGCAAAGCATAATGCACAAGAAACTCGTAGAATTTATCGGAAAAGATATCTAAATTGTCAGCAACCAGGCTGCCGCATATCTAGAAAAATATGAAGATGTTTGTCAGAGACTGGAAGTTTTCACCCAACAATTGGTGGGAATTCCAATAGAATACGTCGAAATCCTACATTTGAAGAAGCTGTTCTTAATATTATTAAAGATGAGCCATCGAAGAGCATAAGAGTAATAGCAAATAATTTAGATGTAAATCATGTGGCAGTTTGGCAAGTTCTGAAGGAGCAAGGTCTCCATCCATTTTCTGAGTAAGTGCCATCTTTGGGACCTGAAGACTTCCAGCCAAGATTGTTTTGTCGTTGGTTTCTTGAACATTGCAATCTCCAGAGGCGTTTTGGAATAGTATATTCTACAATAAGTTTTGGAATGGCCTATATTCTGAACGAGCGAAAAGTTTGTAACCCGAGCCAAAGGCGAGGATTACGGTTCGCGAGTGTGGAATTCGCTATTCCAAACATGTTGTAGACAATACTTTCTCTAACAAGGTTTTGGAAATTCACCAATACTTCAGAGGAAACTTAAAAAATTATTAAATGTCAAACGTAAATCCAGATATGAATACTTGAATTGTTAGGAAGTAACCATGGTAGCAGCCAAACTAACAGCTTCTGATTCGTCGAAATGATTCTAACAGCATACAGAATCATTCTAAACGACATACGGAATCATTCTAAACGATTTTTTGGAATGTCATTCGTTCCAATATAATTTTTGGTTATGGAATATGCAAATTCCAAAACAGTGTTGGAGAAAATTTATTTTATTCAATTTTGACGTTTTAAAGCTACATTATTAAATCCATAGCAACAGTCATAAGTAAATCTTTATTCACTAGTGATTTAAAATGAACTATGAGTGATTTAAAAAAATTTTAATTCACTGTTGGAATTCCTTTTAATAAGAAGATTTCGATTTCTGAAGAATAATTTTCCCAACTGCAGCGGCTACTTCGTTCAAAATGGTATCAGGGACGAGAACATTGTTTTAATCACTTTCTTCCATCATTTCAGACAATACTTTTCACAATTATAACGCTTCAATTCAAAATTCACAAAACTGACAGTTTACTGACAGTCATACTTCCGAATGTTTGAAAAACAAACAGTCGTCGCGATATCAACTGCAATTTAATTTTTCTGAATTTTGTTCCTCAGTTTCATGTTCCAGAAATTTACGCAAAATTGAATAAAATTATGTATACAAACACGTGAATTAAACCTCTTTATTTGCTCAAAGAATTAAACCACTCGCGCTGATCGCGCTCGTGATTTTGAACTTTCTTCTTGCAAATAAACAGTGGTTTAATTCACTTGTTGTATAAATAACTATTATTTACAGTTTTGTAATTAATTCTCATAATAATCATCTGTGGTATGATGAAAATCTCCATGCAACATTTGTTCGTGCGCATCAACGAAGTTTTTCAGTAATTGTATGGGCTGGAATCGTAGGGGAATACGTTATCGGACCCTACGTACTCCTAAACCGATTGAATGGTGAGAATTATTTTACTTTCTTAAATATCGTCCTGCCAGAACTTCTTAATGATTCATCACAAACATCAGACGAAGTTTTTTGTTTCAACATGATGGAGCACCTGCTCATACAACTCGAGAAGCCACAGCACTACTTAATAGAGAATATTCAAATAAGTGGATTGGAAGAGAAGTTCCTGCTGCGGAACCAGCCTGAAGCCCCGACTTAACACCACCAGATATTTTTTCTGGAGTCAGATGAAGACCTCTGTGTATGAGACACCAGTAAACATCGAATTAGAGCTGGTGGCTAGAATATTAGCTGCAGCAGAAGATATAAAAGACAAGCAGTCAACTATCGCAAGTGTATCTTCTAATATTAAAATACGCTGCCGGGCTTGCGTTGCTGCAAATGCTTAATATTTTGAAAATAAAATTTAGTCTCTTCCTAATTTGTTTGTTTATTTCTTGTTTTTCGTGCTTAATGGCAGCAAGCCTACTTTGTTTTGAATGATTGTTGCAGTGTGTTAAAATTTATCTTGTAATTCAATTTGAATAAAAACTTTTTTTGGACAGATCGAAAAAATATTATTAATAGATAATTCAAGAATTTTGTAAATGTTTTTTATTTTCAAAAATTGATCGAGTGGTTTTCCAAATATCTAGTTTTGAAATATTTGATCGGTGGCCATTTTATTATTTGTTAAAATAGAAAATAATTGTGAATACAAATGTTTTAGAGAACCGAAATCAAAAGCTGAGAGTTATTGTATTTGTTAAATGATTCTTAAAATAAGGGAGTAATGAAGATTTTTCGAAAAACAAAAATAAAGGTCAATAACTATGAACTTGGGCTCCAAATCAAAAATTGGCTTCAATAAATTCTAACTGCCATTTTCAGGTATTACATTTTAGTATGAATAAAATTTTTTCTTAGGCTTAAATTTACCAGATTTTTTTTTAAATTTTGCATTCTAAATAAATATCACCAAAAATTTTTAATGTATAGAAATTTATTTGAATATTCGCAAAATTCTGATGCAACTTTTTAGACTACTCGGAGATATTCCGGTCGTGACTCCAGCCTCCGGTAATTGTTAATTACACGTTTTGTATCCAATAGAATCTGATGTAATATCAGCGAACACAGAATCAGTTACATGTTTGGAATCGCATCTTTGTTGTATCAATAATAAATATTTTATATTTACGAAATAAGATTGATAAATAAATAAACAATATTTGTTATTCTAATTTTTAGTTTTGAGTGAAACACATTCATGGGCGTCGCCAGGAGGCTTATCTCCAATTCAACTGTTATTTTGTAATAATTATAAACAAAAGCAACAAATATTACATTTCGAATCGAAAATAAATAACAAATATCAAAGTGGTAGCCCTGATTTATAACATTAATTTGGAAAAATCGTGGCAGCGCCCATGTACTCATTTGATCAACAAAAAATGTTTTTGGTAAAAATAGCGTCTTTATTTTGTAAATAGATATTTATTATAGCTACTTGCAATTTCGATTGATATAAATAGATAATAAAGTCCGCCAAATTTTTCATAATAGTTTTGGGTTAAGCATTGCGCCTTCGGCGCGCCAAATTCAAATTTTTCGGTCGAATTTTACGCATGGAAATAAAATTTAAATAGCAAAGATTAATTGGATACTAATTCTAAATTAAATAATTGTGTTGTAAACAAGTTTTCAATTTGCTTTTCAATATTTAATTATTTAAAACATCAATAACAACATTTAACATCACTTATTCTATTTATAAATATTGTATACAGATTTTTCACTTGATCAGTATATAATTATCAATTTATTGACTTGTAAAATAAACGAGAAAATCATTTTTGGTGCTGATATTGTTACTTTTGTATTTACTTCATCCTTGACTTTATTTTATCATACGAATTATAATTTCTAATTACGGTTATGATTTATGCAAAATATGTATGAATATTGTAACCGGTAAATATACCATAAGTCTGAATTATTTTTCAATTTTATGTTTACTAAAGTAAGATGAAATATGTAATCATTTTCGAATGACGAAGCATCAATTTCTAATAATTATTATTTGTGTGCAATTTATGGGAGCAAAAAATAATAATGAAAAAATAATTATACTCACTTCTATGCTTGGAATTATTTTTCCATATATTTTTTAGGAAAGACATTGTCACTTTAATTAATTTTTCAAGTAATACTTGAATGAATTATAAATCACAAGTCACTAAAAGAAATCGACTGTTCACTTGGCGTAACTCTTCACAAATGTTCGTAACTGCCGCGTTTCTATCTGTAAATCAGTCCCCCCTACTTCAAAAATCTTTCTACACGATTTTGAAGAATTTGAAGAAAAACAACAGATAAACATTTTTACATTTTTTTTAGAAATCTAACAAAAATATTTTGCAATGTCCCCTTCGAATAATTGGAATTAATTATTTTTGGTGTTATGTGAAATTAAATAATAAAAATAAAAGACGTTGTTAGTCACGAAAGGTTAACAGCAAAGGAGCTAAATTTATCGCATTATTATAAATATTTTCCACTATAATTTTATTGTCTGTGACCGATAATAATACATGAACTTCAGATACAAGTTACCAAGAGCTGATTTGTCCTGCAATCTTATTTTGCATAATAAGTTTATTAATTCATTATAATTTTTCACTTTATTTTGTAAATATATATTTGAATGAATACTTTGTTAATCAAAATTGATTACAACAGTGAAAATGATGTATTAAAACTGTCATGCCATTCAAAATTAATTGGCAAGGATAATATTATTTTATTAATATTTATTTGATACTTTCGCTTCAACTTGATTAGTTTTAAAAAGAATTAATTTGAAGGATCTTGTTTTCAGAGAAGATATGCAACACGCAATACAGAATTGTAACGGAAGTTGCAACACTCATGAGAAATACACACCTGAATTATTTATTATTTTCTGAGTATATTATTGTTTCTGTAATTTTTAGGACTATTTTTAAAATCAAATTCCCGATCAAAACGTTGTAGCTTATCCGTAAGAAACATTCCAGCCCTAAATAGCAGACTGTAGAGTACCGCCCTAACATTAGCTATCCTTAATTTCCTACATAACATATTTGAATGGCTCGAAACCTGAAACCTACAAAAGATTAGCGGGAAGGCGACCATTGCCGTTACTTAATTAAATATATGAACCAAGAGGGATGGAAAGCAAGTATCAAGCACTGATTTGATCCACAATCTTTCATCAATCCAGGATTTCAATTTTAATTCGTAGAGACTGCTTCTTGACGTCATTTTAGAGACTCTCAACACATGTATCACCTAGCGGACAATTGGAGAAGTGTTTTAATGTCATTATCGTTGAAGATAGTCTTCCAGGAGTAGGAGACAGGATCAATTCAATTTCCTCAGTTCGATATCAGCTTATACCTAATGCTCCCTGACAGATGTAATTAGTCTGCTTCACATTAATGTATTGCGGCTTGCGTAATGCACCTGACAGGCGTAATTAACCCGTATTACATTATTTATGTATTGCGGATTGTTAAATGCCCCTGACAGAAGTAATTATCCCTCATTATATTTATGAATTGCGGGTTGCTTAGTTCCCCTTGCAGACATAATTAGCCCGCATTACATTTTTGTATTGTGGGTTGCCTAATGTTTATTTTGCTCTCATTACATTCATGTATTGCGGGCTCTTCAATGCCACTGACAAATATGTATTGCAGGTTGCTTAGTACTTCTGCATTTCATATAAATATATTGCGAATTCTTTGATGCACCCACTGATCTCTATAATAACACTGGATTGGATTTAGCCCGCTGAGATGCGTCTCCAATTGAACGCCGCCATCTTGGCAAAAATTGAGGTTTTGTGACAGATCAAACCGCGTTGGGCCGCGATATTTAAAATTTAGCTGTTTGGTTTGACGGTATTTTACTTATTTTATTTATCAAACATGACGATCGAGTGCATGTTTTGCGGAAAGAAACCCGATTCATCGAGAAATTTAACACTGCACAAGTAAGTACAACGAAATAACCTGAAGTAACTGTCGTTATGACTGAAATAAGTAAACATTACTTATTTTTATTGCTATGCTATGATGTAAATATTTTCAAGATTTCCTTCCGATGAACAATCGTTCTAAAAATGGCTTGAACAAATGGGTTTGCCAAACTTAGAAATAGAAAAGATACACGACTCTGGAAAATAATGTTGTTCCGACTATTTTCAACGAACTATACAAAAACTATAGCGTCAACTGCAAAACCAAAATAAAGTCACACAATCCTCAATACGATTTATTTATTGTTTAGATTTATAACAAAAATCGTAAAACTATTCAATGAATTTGATAATTCAGAGCTAAAATGTTTAAAAAATAGTTTAAATACTGATACTAAAAAGTTAACAAATATTTTGAGCTATTAATGAATATTTTTAAATATTTTAACTATTATAACAATTTTTAAATACTTTTAACTATTATTGATTATTAATGTGTGCATATTGACGTATATTGAGAATAATTTCATCATCTAACTTGTATTATGCTTCGAATCTCATCGAGTATCTTCTTTAAGTATTTTTAATTTGCCGCTGAATCGTGTCACAAAACCTCAGTTTTACTGTCAAGGTCGCCGTTCAACCGGGGCCGCTTTCAGATGCCAGAATACGGTCTAAACCCAATCCAGTGTTATATTAGAGATCAGTGGCTTTTACCTAATACTCCCTGACGATGTAATTAGTCTGCTTCACGTTAATGTATTGCGGCTAGCGTATGCCCCTAAGTGCCAATTCACAATGTGCGTAAAGAGTACGTAACCGTAAACATAAACGTAAAATTGAATTACTGTATTTCAATGCCCGTGTTTACAATACTCTTATATATTTCTTACGTTTATGTATTGACATAAGAGCTACGTAATAAAAACGTAAAGTTGAGTTTATCTCAACTTTATGTTATGTTTACGTATGAAACAACTAATAGCGCATGCGCCAACTTTAAACACATGTTTTCATCTGACAGTTGACAACACCTGGATCGAAACGTGCTTTAAATATGATTGCCATAGAATCATTAATAAAAAAAACAACAATTTCCTCCTCATCTTAATGTTTCTCTCGTTGGCGACTTTTATAATGCAGTTTCAATAATAATGAAACAATTGCAAGATCTTTTTCAGACATCATACAATAAAACAAAACAAACTAAACTCCAAACTAATAAAAGTGAAACAAAAGAAAAACATTAAACACGAAACAGAATCGAAATCAACAGAATATTTGAAAATGATAGTCAGAGAAACCAACACAATACATCAATAATCCTAATTTGTATCAACGTAAAATGAAAAAAAAAACACTTTATTTTGATATTTTACGTTACGATCACTGTAAACGTACATAATTTCTTACGTTTATGTTTTTACGTACTCCTTATGCTTACTCACATTGTGAATTGACACTAACAGGCGTCATTAACCCGTATTACATAATTTAGGTACTGCGGATTGTTAAATGCTCCTGACAGAAATAATTAGCCCTCATTACATTTATGAATTGCGGATTGTTTAGTTTCCCTTGCCGACGTAATTAGCCCGCATTACATTTTTGTATTGTGGATTGCCTAATGTCCTTTGATAGGCATAATTGACCTGTATCACAATTATGTACTGCGGTTTGCTTCATGTTCCTGCCTGTCGTAATTAGCTCTCATTACATTCACGTATTGCGGACTCTTTAATGCCCCTGACAAATATGTATTGCAGGTTGCTTGATATTTCTGACAGACAGAATAAGCCTGCATTTCATGTAAATAATTCGCGAATTCTTTGATGCACCTGACAGGCGTCATTCACCCGCAACACATTTATATATTGCGGGTTGGCTCAATGCTCCTGAAAGGAGTAATAAGTCCGCAAATAATTCAATTACCCAGGAAAATGAAGCTCCAATTAATAAAAATCTGACGTGAATATGGCACGCCGTTTTGCTATTCAATAGCAACAATTTATTCCAGTTAAATTTAAACTATACATTTTTATTATCTTGCAAGATAATTTTAATTCATTGAATTTTTATGATTGAATTAAAATTATGTACATAATGGAAATTCAGAATTATTATTATCTTGCAAGATAATTTCAATGCATTGAATTCTTATGATTGAATAAAAATTATGTACATAATGAAAATTCAGAATTCTATTATCTTGCAGGATAATTTTAATTAATTGAATTTTCATGATTGAATTAAAATTATGTTCATAATGGAAATTCAGAATTATTATCATCTAGCAAGATAATTTTAATACATTGAATTTTTACAGTTGAATTAAAATTATGTACATAATAGGAATTCGGAATTCTTATTATCTTGCAGGATAATTTTAATTCATTGAATTTTTATGATTGAATTAAAATTATGTACATAATAGAAATTCAGAATTATGATTACATTCCAAGATAATTTCAATCAATTGAATTTCTATGAATTAATTAAAATTATGTACATAATTTTAATTCAATTTATATTCAGTCATAAAAATTCAATGGATTAAAATTATCTTGCAAGATAATGATAATTTTGAATTTTTATTATGTACATAATTTTAATTCAATCATAAAAATTCAATAAATTAAAATTATCCTGCAAGATAATAATAATTCTGAATTTCCATTATGTACATAATTTTACTTCAATCAAAAAAATTCAACTAATTAAAATTATCCTGCGAGATAATAATAATTCTGAATTTCCATTATGTACATAATTTTAATTCAATCATAAAAATTCAATGAATCAAATTATCCTGCAAGATGATAATAATTCTGAATTTCCATTATGTACATAATTTTAATTCAATCATAAAAATTCGACGCATTAAAATTATCTCGCAAGATAATAATAATTCTGAATTTTCGTTATGTACATAATTTTAGTTCAATCATAAAAGTTCAGTGAATTAAATTATCATGCAAGATAATTATAATGTATAGTTTAAATTTAACTGGAATAAATTTTTGCTATTAAATAGCAAAACGGCGTGCCATTTACTTACTTGTTATGAATCATAAACTTTTATTTCCATCAAAATCTCGAGATGTGACTTTTCGGTTTCACAATATTCACTTTTACTTTGTACAAGTAAGTAAAAAGTTATATGAAGCAGAAGCACCATTTTTATTTTCGAAAAATAATAAGACTGCACCAAAAACTTTTTTTTCAAAATATGCTATTATTTCCAATCGATTTTGGTTTCATTTGGCGTATATTTGGCAAAGTGCAAATGTTAGTTCCCAGGTGACTTTTTTTTTGGCTAAATCATTGGCTATTCAAAAAAGTGCAAGGAATAAATTTAATTTAGAATTTAAATTTATTTAGTAATATTTTTAAAGTGATAACCTGTGCCAATCGCTTATTCAATCTCATGTAAACATTGTTCCCAACAAGGTCATGTTGTGGAATGATTTTGACAGTATTAAACAGCTGTTTCTTAGTTTTATGAAACTTTATTAAATAGTTACAAAATATGTTGAGTTCAAGGCTTAGATCTACATTATTTTGATTTTATTTTTCATAACCTAGTTTTGCAGCTACAGAATTAAAATGGATGAGCTGCACCTTTCGGAAACCGAGCAGAGGTATTTCTCGGATTTATTTTTGTGTTGTGATAATGATAACACGGGAATTGTTTCCGTTAATAAAGCAATTGAGTTATTTCGCAGTGGGAATATTACTAATGAAGTATTGAATCAGGTAATTTATTTATTTGCGAAATGTGTTCATTGTTAATGTGATTGTTTTGTAGATTACAGAAATGTGTTGCCAAAAACAGAATCAGCAAGGGAATTATTTTAATCGTAAACAATTCTTTTCTATTTTAAAGTTAATTGCGGCGCACCAAGCAAATGTTCCTTTACGTGGGGAATTATTAACGTCGTTCATCGAATTACCGCTGCCGAGATTCACGTGGCCCAGTATAGAAAATCCTGATACGGATTTGATAGAATTATCCGAACAAAATCATTTAGCTTATAAACCTCATTTAGATTCCGGTAGTACTGATTCCGAAGTTGAAGTGCCAACTGGAAATGGAACTATTTTATTGAGAAATGGATCGCCGGAGGCTTCTAGTACCGCTTCTGATAGCCCAACTCCCACAAATAGCGTCCAGGAAAGATCGTGGGCTGTGTCAGGCAATTGGCAAGGTTTAGTTTGTGAAGAACAACGACAGTTGCTTGGTACTGAGGAAGAATCATCAGATAGGCATTCAAGCGAGGAAGATACGGAAGTAGCTAACGAGGTTTGGACAATAACAGCAGAACAACGAGAATATTATACAAATCAGTTTAGATCATTGCAACCTGATCCTAATGGCTTATTAGCCGGACCAATTGCTCGTTTATTCTTTGAGAAATCACGACTTCCGGTTGCTGAATTGCGTAAGATATGGCAATTAGCGGATGTGACTAAAGATGGGGCTCTTAGTTTGTCGGAATTTAATACTGCCATGCATTTGGTTGTATTACGACGTAACCACATATCTTTACCAAACGTTTTACCGCCGCAATTAATTCCCACCGCAAATCCTCCCCGGGAAGAATCAACCAAATCACCTTCTGGTGAATCAGTATCAGTTTCACCGCCGCCTAAAGACGCAGCAAAAGAGTGGACTAAATTCGTAGATAGTCCCACATCCAGCATGTCATCTCCAGGACCAAAACCAGTCAATTTTGATTTCCAAAAAGCGTCAGTCGAAAAAGACCCAAAGATTTTACACCCTGTTCCGTTAAGACTCACCCCAGATATTGCCGGAGTACAAACGGACGAACCGCACGAGCAGCTCGACGTCAGCAGCCCTAAAACTGTCAATCAAAACGATATAAGACCAATTCAAAGACCGCAACCTAAAAAATTGAGTATACCTGGTCGTGGAGCAATTCCACCACCCCCGCAATCAGCTTCCGCAGAAGAAGGGGGCCCTGTTAGTTTACCAGCACCTAAAAAAGAACCGCCGCCCCCACCACCTCCCAGGCCATTTAGATCTCACGGAAGAAGTTCATCTTTAGATTTAAACCGTCTTGGTAAAGGTGGTTTACTTGGAGCCCCACCTACAGTCCCACCTAGAGTAAGCCCCAACATATCATCCCCCAATAAAAAACTTGTGAATCAGCGCTCCGAAGGGGACGCTTTTGCCAATTTCGATCAATTTCAGCAAGTTTTGGAACCGGCGGAAAAATACGAAAATGTTAGCGAAGGTATTTTTCCAGGAGACGCATACGAAGCTGATAGGAGAAAATTATTCGCGCAATTTGCGCAAGAAGGTAATTCAGACACGACTGATTGCCCCCCAAGGAAACACGGCGCCTTTGAAGTCTATAGAAAACCTATAACGCGGAGTAAAGAAAGCCCCATACCATCCGAAGATGCAGCTAAATGGAAACTATTCAATAAACTTAAAGAACAAAATACTGTACTTTTAAGACTTTGTCAGGAATTGAGTCAAGAATTAGCTGATGTACGGGAAGAAAGAACTACTTTAAGACTACGTTTAGAACAACAACAACAGCAGCAAAGTGCCGGGTAATTAATTATTTTCATATGCTGCCCATGTCGCACACATTTTTATTTGTTATATTTTGCAATCAAATCTTCTAATTACAACAATAAACGAATAGTGTGACATGGGCAATATTCAGCAATTCATTTTACAAGATCTACGGTATGTTACAACACATAAAACGGCATTATGTGTAATTGTGCCATAATTTTGCGGTGTGCATAACAATTTTAACCTAAGGACATTTGAATGAGGGATGAAGCACTTCCAGTTTCAATCTGGCTAAACTATTGGCAACTGAAATTAACCTGTTGTGGATTCGTTTTGACTTCTATTTTGCCAACGATCACTGATTTTACATTCGGCAAAAAAAGCGCACCTCTTGAAGATGCACCAAAAATACCGATTTTTCAAACCGCTATGACACATTAATTTTGATCGAAAATGGATGAGTTTTTGAGTTTTAGAAAGTATGAAGCTTTCTCTTTCAGGCCATGTAAGTTAATTCAGCGCCAATTCCATCGCACACCCTACCACACCCTTGAGAAAAAAATGCTCTTGATGTCAAAGAATGTAAAACTTTGGCACTTGTACCGGGTGCAAAAAAAGTCGTGGACTCAATTCACGACCCAGAAAATCTAGTTCATTCGTTTTCCTTGAAACTGCGCAAAAAATCGAGTGTCTGCGACGATTTAGCGCAGTTATGAATTAACCAAAACAAAAAAATTCATTTTGCGCTTTCTTGGTCTCGACTAATCTTGCATGAATTTTGTTATGTTGAAAGCAGGGTGTATATTAAACCTGGAAAACCTGGAAATATCAGGGAATTTAGATAAATTGGAAATATCATGAAATCGTCAGGGAATTTCCGATATTTGTCTGGAAAAAATAAATTAAAGGATATTTTTACATTATTAATACAAATACATGAAATTTTCACTCTGTAAAATATATGTGCCATCTGTCGTATGAACCACAGTGACACATTAATACAGTGAATAATTTAACTTGTAATTCTGTGCAAATCCATAAATTTTACAAATCCATAAATCCATAAAAAATATTAATATAAATTTGTTCGTAAAGATATCAAGTTTATTGCATATATTTTAATATCTATCAATGACCTGGAAAACATGGGAATGTCAGGGAATTTTCATCAAATTTTTTGGTATACACCCTGTGGAAGTACAGTACCTGGCCAAATTATTAGGGACAGTTCATAAATTTTTGTACTTTCTAGTTTTTCCGACAATTGTTATCAACAAATTATCAATTTTAAGTCTAATTGGTTTATTTTTTCTAGAAGAGGATTCAATTGAGATATTAAACCAATAAATTACGAGAAAATAAAATTATTTCTTCAATTGAAAAAATATTGAAAATCCAAAATAGAGAAATAAATTCTACAATCAAAAATCGTGGCAAAGGATTAAAATATCAGCAGTAAACTTCAATTCAGTTTTCTTTGATTGCTTCGGCGCCGAAATGGTCATTCATATTCAGCTCATATGAAGTTTAAATATTATTGCATTGTTGGTTAAATTTAAAGGTATTTTGCAAAGAAAACAAAAAAATTTGGACGTTGAAACCAGGAACAAAAAAAACTAAACAATATAAGGTCATGGTATTTTTTGATAAATGACGTGAACCACCAATGTTACTACCCAATAAAAATCAATATTAGTGATGCCAAGGCCTCATATTATTTGATTTTTTTTCCTGGCTTCAACGTCCGAATTTTGATGTTTTTTCCATAAAATAACTTCAAATTCAACCAAAAAAATAATAATATTTCAACTTCCACATAAGCTGATTATAGAGAGCCGTTTCGGCGCCGAAACGTCCAAATAAAACTTGTTTCAAGTTTACTGCTAATATTTTGATCTTTTTCCCGAATTCTAATTGTTTCCATTTTTTTTAAATTGAAAAATTAATATTTTTCTTTTCGTACTCCATTGTTTTAGCATCCCAACTGAACACTCTTATATATAAGAAAGATCAATAAGACCCAAAACCAAAAATTTGTTGAAAATAATAGACAATGAGAGTAAAAAGTACAGAAATTTATGGACTGTCCCTAATCATTTGGCTAGGAACTGTATTTGATTGTCACTTGAGTTACTCGAACGAGCAACAATGCATCAGTTGAGTAAAGTGCAACGTGCTCAAATTGTCGCTATATTGGAAGGACTGAGTAGAAGACAAGTCGCCTTGAGATTTGGTATGAACCATAGTGTGGAAACGAGGAATTTTCTTCATCGCCAAAGCTCTAGTCGCTCTCGGCTTATATCACGTCGTGAGGATTCAAAATGTATTTTCTTTTTGCACACACTTGTCGCTGACACTCGATGATTTTTTACGTAATTTAAAAAAAAATGAATGTTCTTATTTTTTTAGGGCCGTGAGTTGAGACCACGTTTAAAATTTTAATCACTGTTGGAATTTCTTTTCATAAAAAGATTTCGATTTCTGAGGAATAATTTTCCCAACTGCAGCGGCTGCTTCGTTCAAAATGGTATCAGGGATGAGAACATTGTTTTAATCACTTTCTTCCATCATTTCAGACAATACTTTTCACAAGTATAACGCTTTAATTCAAAATTAACAAAACTGACAGTTTACTGACAGTCACACTCCCGAATGTTTGAAAAACAAACATTCGTCGCGATATCAACGAAGATCCCTTGCAACTGCAATTTAATGTTTTTGAATTCTGTTCCTCAGTTTCATGTTCTAGAAATTTACGCAAAATTGAATAAAATTATGTATACAAACATGTGAATTAAACCTCTTTATTTGCTCGAAGAATTAAACCACTCGCGCTAAACGCGCTCGTGATTTTGAACTTTCGTCTCACAAATAAACAGTGGTTTAATTCATTTGTTATATAAATAACTACTCTGACATCAAGAATATTTTTTCGCCTTAGGGATGTGATGGGGAGTGCAATGAAATTGGCGTCGAATCAACTTACATGTCCTGAAAGAGAAAACTTCAAACTTACCAAAACATGAAGATTCATCCATTTTTGATCAAAATCAACCGAGTTATGGCGGTTTGAAAAATCGCTATTTTTGGTGCATTTTCAAGTGGTGCGTTTTTTTTTGCCGAGTGTATTCTAGTTTTTAATGTTATTCATTGATATATTGGAACAAAATGCTGTTTTCTCATTTTATTTTCATTAATTTGATGAAAACGTTCAGTCCTCTTATTTTCTAGTCTAATTTTTTTCATTCAGATCACAACTTGTGATCAATAAAATTATGGGGTAGTAAATGTTATGTTCAATAATATATACAGGAATACGCAAAATTTTGTTATAAAATTTTCCTTCTCGCCTATTATTCTTTATAACATAACCTCGTATAGCTGCCAATTGCCAATTATTCACAAGTGTATAACAATAAATTATTATATTTTTCGTTTAGTGAAATTTATATTTTCCAATACAATTGCAATTGATTTAAATCAATCGATAAGATACCACTAAAGACCCTCCATTTTTGGCTGCCCTCAACGGTAATTTTAGTTGTCAATTTAATGTGAATTTGTATATTTTGTCATAGTTCCCATTATTTCGTTTATTTTCCTAATTTTTACCATCAAAAGTAAGTTGAATTTGTTTATAATTATTCTGCTGTTTTATATTTATCCCTCATTCGATTATTGTTAATATGAAATCATTTTTCTAATCTCGAATAATAATACTACTATTGGCAAGTTACAATAATGTTTAAAAGTGATATATAAATTTTTAATTGTTACGAATAAATTTTATAATTCTATCTTGTGTTAACTTAATAGTAAACTTCATTAGAATTTTCAATAAATAAATAGGATAGCGATGTTCATTTCTTCTGATTATTGTTGTTTATATTTTGTTTGGTATCTACATAAAAATAATTTGCTGTTTGCACACTAATCATAATACAATTTTTATTTATATTGTATATGAAACTGTAATTCAGATTTGACGATTATTGTCAGAAATAAAGCTATTAAATTATTATATTCTTTTGTTTGCTTGCAGATGTGTCAATTTCAGTAAATTTTGAGTGTAGCCATTTTTTCAATAATTGGCGGGAAGTCAACTGAACTTATCACCCTCGTACGTCAACATTCATTACTAAAAACGAATATTTTTTAAGTGTGTCTTTTATTAAAATAGAGATATTTCGGCATCTTGTGGGATGAATAACCATTTTATTTATACAAATTAACTACATATACTTTATTATGCGTATGTAGAAGCAAGAAATTATTTGAAGATATTCAACTGTAAGTACAAACAACCTCAAATATTTTGTAAAATACAATATTTTTGATAAAATGCTTTGTTACTATCATATATTTGCACGTGCAAATTTACAATTAGGTTAAATTTTAGTATTTATTATTACAGATATGTTTGATAAAATGCCAAACCAGGATTTCTGTGAACGTCGTGATGATATAAATTTGGCTAATTGTGACCTTACAAATTACAAAAGCTGTCAACCTTCAGAAAAGGTAATAATGTGCCATATTTATTATATTTTTTTCAATAATAATTTTACAGCTCTGTAGATTTGCATACGCAAGTTGGTGTCCTGTTTGTGATTTAGATTCGCATCGTAGAAGATCCAAAAGTGAATGTATAGATTCTCATTGCCGTAAACGTGTTCGTGATATGAGAAGTCAATCGCCAAAGCAGGAAGATCCGTCAAAAAATGGGGATTATGTGAATTTTCGCCATAAGTTGGATAGTAGTAGGGTTTTAACTAACTTATGTGAACTCCCAACGACTTATATTAGTAACTGCCAAACTAATGTGCCTTCGAGTGTTGATGATTCGATAATTTCCAAGAGGTTTTCGAGTTTTTTAGAACCATTACGTACTAATGGCTATTCTAAATCGCCCGCAAAATACAACGGAGTGACTAGCAATAGTGAAAATATAAAGGAGAAGATAATTAAAGCTGTGAAAGGGCAGCAACAATATGACGATAATTTAACTAAACCGAAAGAAATAAATCATGTATGCAGAGATCCTGCGTTAGCTTTAAACGAAAATATTTGCTGTACTAGGCGCCATTTACCCACACCAAAATCCCCCAAAAAAACAGAAATTACTGAAATGAAAGAAAAAATTTACGCTAAATACAATTTTCCGGTACAAAGCCTTTATTCATCCAACAAAGAGGAAACAACTACTGCTGAATCTAAAAGAAGAAATGATTCCGATTTAAATGAAACTCCACAAACGGAAACCTCTGTGATTTCTAAAAAAGCAAGAGAAATATCGCCTCTAGAAAATAAGAAAGAATTGCGATCAAAAAGTTCTGTTAAAGTCTCAATCAAAAATAGGCACAAATTAAGTGTTGTAAAATTAAGAAAAGTTAGAAATAAAATCGCTCACAGCGTCTCGTCGGACTCTAATCATTCCGGAAGCGAATGTAGCGAAACGGAAGACGAAACAAGCGAAACTGGTGACGTATTTGATGACCTGTTCGCTAAATCAAATGCTGAGAATGCGAATGGCAGTACTCCAACTGATTGCGCCTACGATCCAGGTAATTATATTTATTTAAATTATGGAAAATTGGCGCGAAAATCTTTTGTTAGTCATAAGATATTTCTAGCATAATAAAACACGGTTATGCGCAATTTAGTTTTGTTAAAATGCCGTCTGTTCAATTATTTTTTGATGGAAAGTAATTTCCAATGAAATAAGGGCGTTATTTTGATTTATATTACAGTTTCAGTGTCCTGGATTGAAGATAAAGAAAAGTGGCCTGTTCGCCCGAGCTTATTCCCTTACATTCCACCCTACATTACATTCTCCGCCCATGATTCTGAGCTATTTGATCTTCCTGAACAGGCGTCCCGCTTCCTAAAATGGAAATTAAGTACAATAACTCCAGTCATTGTACGTAAAACTCTTACTAATACAGGTTTTAGGCTGATACGAAGTGAGTACTCGAGAGGTGTGCATGCTTAACCATTAATATTGCAATTTCCTAATAAATTTAATAAATTTCCTAATTTAAGAATCAAACGATTGGTCGGGCACTTGGGGAAAACACATAAAATCAGTTTGTTTTCAAACTTTAAAAGAAACTCAGAAGTTGAACCACTTTCCAGGAACTTTTCAAATCGGACGGAAAGATCGATTATGGAAAAACTTACAAAGAATGATGCTCAAATATGGATTCAAAGAGTAATGTTTATTTCATATCTCATACATAATTCTAATTTTTTTTTTTTAGATTTGGATTTATTCCCAAAACTTTTGTACTGCCTTCTGATTTAAAATTATTGCGACAATCGTGGGAAACAACGGGCCACGATCGGTGGATTATAAAACCAGTAAGTGTACGAAATATAATTGAAAATAAATTTATAAT
Organism: Dromius quadrimaculatus; assembly: GCA_963989225.1. Classification (NCBI taxonomy): domain Eukaryota; kingdom Metazoa; phylum Arthropoda; class Insecta; order Coleoptera; family Carabidae; genus Dromius; species Dromius quadrimaculatus. The sequence continues at coordinate 9,797,563 of OZ022329.1, forward strand.
TAATTATTTTTCAGCCGGCGTCAGCTCGCGGTACCGGAATAAAAGTGATTCACCGTTGGGCCCATTTACCAAAAAAGAAATCTTTAGTTGTACAACAATACATCTCGAATCCTTATCTAATAAACGGCAGCAAATTCGATTTACGGCTGTATGTATTAGTTACAAGTTTTAATCCACTCCGGATATATTTATATCCGGACGGTTTAGCACGTTTTGCTTCAAGTAAGCGTCTTTATTATTTTATTTTATCAATATTTAGTTTAAAAAGGACAGTAAATTTACTTCTCAAATTCTAAACAATAAATTGAATGCGAATCAAACTCAAAAAGTTTGACAAACAGTACTTGTAAGGATTGCTTAAACCATTCGCTTTGGCACTCACAATGCTTATTTCATTGAAGTTGTGTGGCATACACCTATATGGAATGCTCACACGTAAAAAATTTCAAAAATATAACCTGAAAATAAATTAAAAAATTAAAAAAAAATGGAATAGAGTGATAAGAATTCGGTGAGGCTTAAAGATGCGATACCAACAAAATTTCACACAATATTTGTAACTGAAGCCGAAGCTAAACATTTAGAAACCGATAAGTAATTTATTCAACTTCCTATTAATTTTTTACTTGATGTGTTAACTGATCTCAACCGTACAGTTTGCAAATGAAACTTTCAATAATTTATTTCAGAAATTTTTCACTTCGGAAGTAAACATCTGTAGCTTTTACCATTCAAATTTTATTTTATCTTAATTTACTGTTAGCTTCAATGTCTTAATAATAATTGAAAATTTAAAACACAAATGGTTCATAAAAGTACACATTTAAGAGTCGGTTTTTACACCATCATCCTAAATAGGGCGGCAACTGTAGACACGTGTTCCGTCCTTATTTGGACGCTTCAGTACCGTCTAGCCAAGTTTCGGATGATTGGACTTATAAATCAGCAGTAGTACGAAGTATCCTAATAATCCTAATAAAGACAAAACATGTGTCTTCAATTACCACCCTATTTAGGATGATGGTGACAAAACCGACTCCTAAATATACATTTTGAATTTTATATAATTTATCAATTCTTTTTCACGACTTTTTCCAAGATCACTTCAAACCTAGCACTTCAGCTGCGTACTGGTAAATGGCACTACTGCTAACTTTTTGTGTCTGCATGCCATTTATCAAATTTATTTCATAATACTGCTGGTTTACAAATCCAATTGCGATCATGTTAACCAAGCGTCAGCTAACGCATCCGCGGTGGGTGTGAGTGTGAGAGGCTGCGAAAGTGGTAAAAAGAAAAAAGATTAAAATAGAATAAAATTTTGAGGTGCCACCATTAGGATCTCGGAAACTATAGGAAATACGACTTTGGTTTAATAAGACTTTTTGTGCGCGTTTAAAAGACGATAAAGATTATTTTGAGTGAGTAGCCGGACTGATTTTGTAACAAAACTGCAGTCGCTTCCAAAGCGTACGCGTTGGGTTTGCGCGCGCAACCATCTGTTTCAAATACTACATATACGAATAAAATATTTTTATTAGCGCATTTTTTGAAATTCTCAGCAACTATACTATTTACAGACTTGAAACTGGTACTAAATAAAAGCTGCTGTTTTGTAGGTTTGCACAAATTGCTCTAATTCAAGCTCAGTGATTGTGGAAGATTAAATTATTCAATTACTTGTTTCAAATGAAACAATGCCCATAGGTATATATGACATTAGCGATATGGCAACTAAAGTTTATTCAAGTAGATAAAAATTTAGTTACAACTTTAGCCGTAGGTGTCACTATTATTATGTACAGTTGTCAAATTTGTCCGGGATTCATTCAATGACTTGTTTGACGCGAATTTGAGGCTTATTAGAATGAATTATTAATGGATGAAAATTTGTTTACTTTTGGTGTATTTTTTTTCATATAGCTTTGATAAAGATCAAATTATTATTTTAAGGTACAGCACTTGACCTCCCTCAGTCAATAACTAAACAATGAAGATTGAAAGGTATTTTTGAGTTTGTACATGCATAAATTATGTACCTATCAAATAGTCAGCTTGAAACTAGTATAAATGGAAGCTGCTGTTTCGTAAGTTTGCCCAAACTTCTTGATTTCAAGCTCAGTAATTGTGGGAGATGGTAATTTGCGAAATCTCTGAAGTAACAAGCATTCATGAGCTGTCAAAAATGCGCTTCCATCATCTAGATGATTCTTCCATTTTTTTTTTTTTTGTTTGAACACAGCTCAGTACCCAATTTCATCCGTGAAAACATACACTGAAATATTTCTTTAAATATATTCTGAATTTAGTTATTTTATTGAAAAAACTATCAAATATTGCTTGCAACAATATTTTTTTGTATACTTGATGGAAAACATCAGATTTAATATGTAGAAATCAGTAAAGAAAAGTGCCAGTTTTCCAATTAGTAACAAAAAATAACAAATAAAAAACACACTTTGACACGCGCCCAAATGACAGCTTTGACCTAATCAAGAAAAAAATATAGGTTAAACATATAAGAAAAAAAAAATTCTCTCGATTTCGTCGGAAACAAATGTAAAGTCGCTTCTTTAGCTGCATCCAGAATTTCGCGAGAATCTTTAGCTTCTGACTTTTCTGACAAATAAATTTTTAATATTGTTTATTTATTATTATGCCTTTGCTTGGCAGTTTTCAAAACCGTTACTACGTTTTTGCAAGAACCTTTATTAGTATTTCTGTAGAGTAGTATATTCTACAACAAGTATTGGAATGGCTCTAATTTCACACGAGTGAAAGATTTGTAATCCGAGCCAAAGGCGAGGATTTCGGTTCGCGAGTGTGGAATACGCCATTCCAATATATGTTATAGACTATACTTTCTTTAACAAGGTTTTGGAAACTCACCAATATTTCAGAAGAAACTTTGAAAATTATGAAACGTCAAATGTAAAGCCAGAAAAGAATATCTAAATTGTTGAGACGTAACCATAAATACCAAAAGGCGTGTTTCTTCGACAATCATACTGTGAATCTCAGGATCATATTCGCTGTATATGAATCATAATTATTTTTTGAAACAAGAAAACAACTACGAGTCATGGGTCATATTTTGATTTGAGAATATTTATATATTCGCTTTTAAAATTATATTTTATAACTATGATTTTTGGCGTTTTTTTCTCTTGTAATTGGTTAAAATATCAGAATTTTTCAGTATTGATTTTTATTATAATTCATTAAATAGTTTGTTTTTCAAGAACTATTTATTATTGCATGATTATTCGTATATTCATCCCTTCATATTAGATGCGGGATGTGCATTTATTGTTTTACCAACGATTTTCTTTTGTGTTCTATCCGCCATATTTCAAATTTACACAGATTCTGTTATTGCAATCATCGTGAACATGCAAAAAGTCCGATTCAGAAGGGTAAGGGGATTGTCACTTTGTGATCACAAAGTGAAGAAGTGGGGATAACGAATAACGACCAAAGAAACATAAGACGTGTTTCTTCGGGCAATCTAAGTGATCTAAGTCTTAATAATTCAGTGAATCATGTTTCTTTGGTCGCCCTTCTCCTGGGTACGCCACTGTGCGAATGTGAATAATTCATCCACGAGACAAAGTCGAGTGGCAGAATTCACATGAGCATGGTATGATCGATTCGCACGAGTGACGGATGTTATTTTTTCTACAGTCCGCGTGAATATCTATAACTAAAATATATCGTTTTCTAAGAAATGCTTTATTGATTTTATTCCATTTCATCAAATGTTGATAAAATGACTCATATTGACTCCATTTTGAAGAGAAATGATGAGAAAATCAAAAATTATTAAAATTATGACAGTAATGAAACAGTTTTTTCGTGACGCCACGCGTCTTTCTTAGGCAGCGGTTTCACTGAGCGCGTCGTGTCATTTTGTATCATTTGAAAAACGATGGCCCAGTCTCACTGATCGAGTCGTGTTGAGTGAATTTTTCTCCTTTGACTTGTTAGTACCAATCGAAACATAGCCTTCCATGAGTAAATTCTCATCTTTACCAAATTAAATACAATATCTGGAAATAGAATGATTGTCATTTCTTAGATTCAGTTTTCAGATCCCATTCCACTGAAAAATGTTTTGGGATGCATAATATTTGTCAATAACATTGACATTTGATTATCCAGGTCATTAAATCCACATTTTCTTCATGGAGATTGATTAATAAATATATCTTGCTAGTAGTCCACTCAATTTTTGCCATTTTTACGAGTGTCAAGTGTCAACGTAAAATCCAAACAACCGCAAAAAAAAATGATCAGTTGCCACCGAATGGAAGATTATGATTTTTTTTTCCAAATGTACTAAATTTATTCATACAATAATTTTAAAAATTTTGAATGAATGGATAAAAATTTCTTCATCTTATGACTCTTTTTGTCATGTCAATTCTATACATCTCTCATACGCATGCGTAGAAGTGTCGAGTTGTGTCGAGTGACAAGTGAAATTCAAACCAAACTGAAAATCAAACAACTCGCTAGCACTCGACAGCGCACGATGGTCCAGTGAGACCGCCACCAATGCAATATATGTGTTTGAAATTTTCAAAGCCAACTCGACACAACATTACACGACACGACACGTCCAGTGAGGCCGCTGCATTAGGAACCTCTGAGCGTGCGGAATAACACCTATTCCGCACGCTACAGCGTAGAAAAAATTATTTTTATTCTTGGCGTCCTCCACTCAAGTTTTTCCATCAAGTATACAAAGTTGAAAAATAGCATGTTCAACACGTAAGAAAAGCGATATTACTTTGCTCGTGTAAATTTAATTCAGTCGCTCATTGCTCTCGCTCGTTAATTGAAATATTTACACTCGCTAGTAAATGCTCACTTTTCTCTACTTGTTGAACAATCTGCTATATTCACACAACAAAAGTCTAATAAAACTAATTTCCAATAACCTCATTTTCATACGTTAAGTACAAATCAAAATATTGAGTGCATTGACCTGGCAAAAGCAACAGTCGTTTTGAAAGCGATAACTGATGCATGCGCATAAACAGCTTAAAAGCTTACGCTTTAAAATCAACTACAGGTTTTAGTTACGAAATCAGTAATCAGTTAATAGTATTACATATGCCCTAGTAACTTGAGGTGGCGGCCGTCTTAGATGCGAATGCGCGCCAAATTCAAATATCCAACAAAAGTACGTTAATGATATACAAATTTTGCGAAGTGAATTTACTTGTTCTTGCATAAAAATAGGTATAAATTTGTAACGTATAATTATTTCAGCTAAATATAGCGATGATCTCAGTACTCTTAGCGATCGATATATGCATCTTACAAACTATAGTATTAATAAATTATCCAGTCAGTATACAGCAAATGAAGATGCGAACGCGTGCAAAGGACATAAATGGTTTGTTATTGAAGTATTATTATTATTTTCCTCCAAAAATTTAATTTCAGGACGTTGTCTAAGCTGTGGGAATATTTAGAAAAAGACGGTGTAAATACAAAAGCTCTGTGGCGCAGCTTACAGCAACTTGTGATCAAAACCATTATTTGTGGTGAATCTAGTATAAGTCAACTTTGTAGAGCAAATATGAACTCTCGTTATAATTGTTACGAATTATTTGGTATTGATGTTTTATTGGACGAAAGACTGAAACCATGGCTGTTAGAAGTAATATTTCCGCCCCAATAATTAATTATTATTTATGATTAATTTGTTTGTAGGTAAATATTTCTCCCTCCTTACATTCAGCGTCACCTTTAGATTTACACGTGAAAGGTCCGTTGGTACAAAGTTTATTGAATTTAGCACAGTTTCATCTGCCGCCGAAAATGGCACGAATTAGGAACGCTCCGCCTTGTTTTAACAGCGATTTGTACACTACCCGCCTAACAACTAAAGAACGTTTAAAACATGTTTATTTTTGCGAATTTGAAAAGCGAGAAGAGGTATTTGATCATATAATTTTGTGTTGAGGAGTTTTTAATAATTTATATTTCAGTATTTGCCTGATATTTTGAACGATTTGACGGGAGATGACGTGCGCCATTTGACGCAAGCAGAAGATGAGTTGACCGTTATCGGAAATTTTGAACGTATATTTCCCACCCGCCATTCTTATAATTATTTTCAGTATATGGAATGTCGTTATTATAATAGGTTATTTGATGCTTGGGAAAATCGTTACGAAAAGGATAGAAGAACAGGTAATAAATTAGAATTTGTTGTTAATAAATAATTATTTTAAATCGATTGCAGGAATAATATTATTACAATCATTGTGCGAAAAGAAGGTGCATTTAGTTGTGCAACCGGCTCCCGCCAATAAAGTAAGTAATATTTGAGATTATACTATTTAATTTAGATTGAAAGATTCGCTACATTCTTGGGGTGTATTTGATATGAAATGACGAATATTTTATGTGAAGGCGAGACATTTCGTGCTGTCAGCACTCCAGAATATGTACTTTCGTTGCCGCAGTAAGTCAGGAAGTGTTAGGGTTTCAATAATTCTAGATATAACTGCTTAAATAACCACACCAAAAATAAAATAGAACAAAACAGCAATTTAGAATTAGAATTGTATTTCAAGTGGAATGTTTGTGATTAACTTAATGTTAGTTTAATAGCTTTAGATTTTCTTTTAGAGTATAATTGGCGTTTAACACAAAAATACTTGAAAATGAAACATCCTCCGCTTGATGTAGTCAAAATGTGATTTATTACGAAAAATAGTATAGATATTCGATTATTGTGTCAATAATTGATGTGTCGGTGTGAAATATTTGCTAAACCGCCAAATATCAATTTTAAAACTTCTTTCTAGCCGCCTTTATTGAAAGAAATAAGTCAAGAATCAAGCAGTGTCGAGGAATCAACCTCCGACGAGTCAGTTCATCAGAAAGCTCCCAATTCGAGTCCTCTTCCAGTCAATACGGATCCTATCGCTAAGTAAGATTCCGTACATCATAAATACTTATAAAATATACTCAGGTACTGGATTTTAATTTTCTCTTTTAATAAGTTTACACGTATTTCATTTCGGAACGCCAATTTAGTAATATTTTAGATTGGTGCAGTACAAAATGATGAATTTAAAACTTCTATGAGACAGAGAACAACCAGCGTTCACTGCCAACTGTCCATAAAATTCATGTACGCATTTACTAATATTGTGTTAATTATATATAATATAATTGTTGAATTATAATTGTCATTTTTTGTAATAAAACGGAAATAATCTAGTAAAATATATTTATTTAATAACTTACATAAATTTAAAATATTTAAACACCAACTTCATCAATTGTATGAGAATGCGCCTCCCATTCATCAGTAGTTTGCCAAGAATCAGACTCCGATACTTCACTGTCAGTATCTATAGTTTCTACAGCTTCTTGAATAACTTCTATTAATCTATTTCTTCCATTATTTTGTGTATAAATATTGATTTCTAATTGCATTCGAACATTAAGTGCCATAAAAGCACAAGTCAGTAATATTGGAAGTCTTAACCGGGATTCCCAGGCTAAATTTAGTAAAAATAATAATCCGTCTTGAAACATGATCCCTAAAACCAGAATAAAACACTAGCTACATATTTTATGGTTTATTAAAAATTATAAAATATACACCAACAGTAAAATTGTGATTGCACGTTTTAATTGCCATTCGTTGGACCTTAATTAGTTCATCGTGCCCATAATTATCCAAAAACTGATTATTTTACATTAGAATAATTCTACGTTTGACTACCACTGTTTATCTACTTCATTCAATCTTATTTTGCCGTATATAACCTTATTTATTCTAGTAATAGCAAACATTTTTGGCAGCATTATTTGCATAAAATAAATTACAGTTATCAACATTTTAAACTGGATAAGCTTTCTAGTTAAGTGTAGCGATTTTTTTTTCAAGTAAGATACGGAATGTATTCATACGGTTGGCAACATTGGCCAAAGTAGTTGGAATAGGGTATATGTGTGACATATATTGCAATATTATGAATTTAGGTTAATTATAATACCTATAAAGGTAACCCACCAGATTTATCGGCTAGCAGTATCAGAATCTTCTTCTGAATTCAAAAGATCGTATTTAACTAATTCAACAACTTCTCCTGCCGTTAACGCTTGCCTTTCCGGCGCAACCACCCGTAAAATCGAAGATGGATTTATTGGCGAATCCAATTCTTCAGTATCTCGATTATAGTCTGTTTCACCATTTAATAAAGATCGCATACATGCTTCTCTCTTCTCAGCCAACTGCCTCAAAACGTTTGAATCGTTCTTTAACTTGAACAATTTGTTTTCTGTAAATAAAACAAACGTCAATGAAATTATTTTTATATTAATAATAATTAATAATTTACCAACCTAGAGCTTCCAGATATTTTTCAGAATCAGGTAGAGTTTCGCCAACAGTTGGTTTAAAATTGTCTTCGAAAGAATCACCTTGAAGTTGACATTCACTTATTTGCGACGGATTGTTTCTACACCACGGATCCATCTTGGAATTCAAAATGTGTTCTATTGACAATGTTTTTTTTTTTTTAAAAAAGCTTTAATATAAACTGTGTTATTTAAATAAAGTTGACAAGATTAGATAATACAATTTATTATATTTAACTAACAGAAAATTCTAATACATAATTTTTTTTCATAAACAACCGGGAAAGGGGTCCGTTCTATTTTTTCTTAATATGAACTGAATTTTTCGGTCCATGTCCTCGTTGTAAATAGCTTTGCACCTTTCAAAATTTACTCTTCTGCGAGTCTAAAATATAAAATTATAATGACAAATATTACAGTTGTATTCATTATTTACCTGAAATGGTTTCTCATAATATCTAGTTCTTCGGTACTGATCAAATATATCTTCTTTACCCAAAATTCTGTTCATAATACGACAAGCCGCTTCAACATCGTTATTTCTAACAAAAATTGTTCTTGCTATAAATCTTGGATGCTGCATGATTTCTAATTTATGCTCTAATAAATTGGTACGGTTCTGGTTAAATTTGTAGTGAAGTTAGTAGTGTATTAAAAATAAGTTTTATTTTGTACGCTTTCTACTACTTATTTATAGCGAATAAATACGTTTATTTTAGAATTTGTTGAAATAAAGAATATAAAATTAGTGAAATTGTAATATTTGATGTGAATGATAAGTGCAGTTAACCTCAAAAATTACATTTGAAATTTGCAGTGCAGATAATGTCATGCGACACATGTCCTCCTAGAAGTGTAACTAGTCGAAGGTGCGGCCATGTTGACGTGTGTGGAGACGTTTATCTAAATTAAATCGCGACTTTTCTTAAACATAATGCCCAAGTGCGATGTAAAGACTAGATATATTCCTGCAACATTTGCATGGACGTTATTATTGGGCACTACTGCCTTGTTCTTCTACTATCCGTGAGTAAACACCAATTACTAACACACTGATGCTTGCTACTTTTCTCTTTCATTTATTTACATACCAATTTTTTGGAATTACTAAATATAGATCGTATATATTAATATGTTTACTTTAGCATGCGTTATGCAAATGTGTTTGCTAAAACAACAAAACTACTTGACATTTATTTTTAGGGCTCAGTATTATTTAAGTCCTTATCCATGGGTCCCAGCATATCAAGGTGTCATTACGTTTTTCGTGCTAGCAAATTTTACTTTAGCAACTTTTATGGATCCTGGAGTCATTCCGAAAGGTAATAGATTATTTTAATTCGATACTTGTTGCTTCAATGTGTTTGTGTGTGTGTAGCCCCACCTGACGAAGATCGGGAAGATGATTATAGAGCCCCTTTATATAGAAATGTGGAAATTAATGGTATCACTGTTCGTATGAAATGGTGCATAACATGTAAATTTTACCGCCCGCCAAGATGTTCACATTGTAGTGTTTGCAATCATTGTATTGAGGTTAGTAATTGCTTTTTTTGAGTTTACATGCGATTCATTATTGATTGTTTTGTTAGACTTTCGACCATCATTGTCCATGGGTGAATAATTGTATAGGGAGGAGGAATTATAGGTTCTTTTTCTTTTTTCTAATATCGCTGAGTGTACACATGATCAGCATATTTGGATTAAGTCTCATTTTTGTGCTGCATCATAAAAATGAACTATCAAGGGTTGAGCCCATCGTTGCGTATCCTTTCACTAATATTTATTATATATCTTCCACCACTTAGAACAAAAATAACTCTAAATTTGATTAATTTATTGCTGCAGTAAAATTAAATAGCTTAAAGGAGTTAAATTAAGGTTAAATTGACCGAGTTACAGTCTCCATTCGAATAAAGCGACATTTTTCAACTTGTTTTCGCTAATAACTTTTAGACAACTTATTTGGAATATTTTTTTAAGAAAAATTAGCGATTAACAAGCTCTAAAATGTTGCTTTTCCCAAAGGATTAAAAAATGAGGCTAATTTCGGCCATAGAAGGGCGCTGCAATAAACAAAATTTGATTTGATTTAACCTCTTTGAGTTATTTGACATTTCTGTGATTTATTTTCAATTTTTAGAGCGTTTTTCCTTTTAATAATTAAATTATTTTCCTGAATAATATTCTTTAGTATGGTACTGATGGGAATTGTGGCACTCTTATCTATACCCATATTTGGGTTGACGGGATTCCATATGGTGCTCGTTTCCCGAGGTCGAACAACTAACGAACAAGTTACAGGCAAATTTAAGGGAGGATACAATCCTTTTTCACGAGGTTGTTGGAATAATTGTTGTTATACACAATTTGGTCCTCAATTTCCTAGGTACGACAATTTATTTTATTTTGTGTCGTTTTGTAAATTAATTATATTTATAGTTTAATGAATCCGAACAAATACAGTGCGAAAAAGAAGCCGTTTGCGCACGGACCCATCGCAACTATCACCAATGATAATCAAGTCAAAACTTACATGGATAATAGCAATGGAGTGCGGAATGCCAGCTCCAATGCTTACAATAAGGTAAGTTATTTAATAATTTATTGCAATTTAATTAATTATTCCTTTAAGATTCAGTTCTGGTTATGTTGATTTACCCCTGCCTGAACCCAAATCCCATTTCCCACTTCAAAAGTAAGTATAAAAGTTGAGAAAATAATTTGAAATGTAATTTTGTTTTGTTTTTTGAAGCTCTCTCCAGGTAGAGAAGGTTCCGATACTGATATGGAGCCCACCGCATCCCAATCGCAAGACTGTGAACCGACGCCCCCATTACAGCGGCATGGATCCAAATCAAATTTCTTTTTGGGCCCCGTTGAGGGCGAATCTCCACGACATCCACTGGGCGCACCTCCGCGTGGTTACCCCCGGTGTTCGCCACACCCGCGGCCGAGGCATATGCCTGCTCCTCCCGACGACGCCGGCGGACCTGGAGTACCCAATAGACCCTCACCCACCATGACGCAGAGGATTAAAGCATTAGGCGTTGCGACGCCTCTTGCAATGAGCAGCCCCGTCAGAAGGTGAGATTGCAATGATTATTATTCAACTTTACATCTGTTTTTGCAAAATGCGAATGAATTTTTATTTTATTTCGCTGCCTGAGCAAAATTTTGTTGAATGATGTTCTTAGTGCAACTCTGTTCAAAGTAAAGTCACTAGATATAGTAAATTTTCCATTATTTGACAGATTGGATAAGACAATTTTTGGTATTTTCAAAATGTTTGACATATTTTTCATTGTAATATTGTACAGGTGGAGATGAAATTGCTGACGATCTCAGCTCCGGTAACTATTAATCAAGTTTCTTATTCTGTATTCCGCCAGAACCACTTACTCAATTAATTTCAAATTAATTTAAAGATTTCTGTAATTTATTAATTGAGTAAGTAATTATTTGCTGTAGTGCTTGGCTTGTATGCTGCTGCCAATGCGCCGCGTCTGTTGCTAGCGAGCTAGTGTGTGTAGTTTTGTCGTTTTACACAGATCTAATCCTGGCACACCCACGCAGCCACGACGTCCCGACTTCATCAGCGTCACTTCAAGCCAACACCAACCGACACACCAAACTTATTACGATGCGGCCCGACCAAATACAAATACACACACGCATGGGGCCTATGGAGGCAGCCCACAGCGGAGGTTCTTATCGGAAGGAGAGTTAGTGCGCGGGGGACAAGGTAATTTATTATTTTTTTAAATGATCATTAAGTAATAAAATGATGTTTAAGGTCAAGGAAACGAACTTAGTTATCCGCGAACGAACAACACCGTTGATAATATCCGCGAATTGGCTGGCAGTCCTCAACGAGGTGTATATTTATGGAAAGACACTTCTCCAGGGTGTTATCAGCAGCCGGTGGTGCCCCAAACGACAGTCCCAAGTCGAGCGCCCCCGTATCCAGATTATTACCCCTACAGGTCGAATCCTACGAGTCCAACTCAACAGCAGCAACAGGTACAAGGGTACCGGACGTACCAGCCCCAGCTTAGAGGAGGGGTGCCGGTTTTACCGCGCGCTGCTGAAAGTCCCCAGGTGAGAATCATACTATCAATATTTTAGCCTCTAAATTTGTTTCTTCTTGTAGGTTCGGCGCAAAACGCAACCCTCCGTTGGCACCGTGGCGACTCCAACGCAACCTGACACTCGACGAAGGCCGATGTCGTTTGTACGGGCGCTAGAGATGTCTGATGGGGTGGAGTTAGCAGCTCTAGGGTCTCCGGGGCCTGCCGGGGCGCATGCACCCGACACACCGGATCGCGCCTCCGTTTACGACATGAATTACGAAATTTCTGTATAGGGGCGGTGTAAGGGGCACGCTTAGATTCTCTGCATCAGAGACAGAAAGTACTGAAAGAGATATCAATTTGTTAATAATTATTATTTCTTGCTTTGGATGGTGTAAGTGATAACGCCAAAGATTTGCGCTGCATTATCAAAAATAAATAAGATGTTATTTATCTTTGATAACGCTGTTAATAAATTCTGTTTACATTTACCCTGTCCTGAATGATTTGTAAATGATATCTCGTTCAGTATGAAGCCCCACGCCCCAAATCGTCCATTTAGAACCTGAGAAACCACCTCGAAAGCAGAAGGCAGCTCCACCACCTCGATTCGACCTCAATTAGACTTGTACGTTTTGTTATTTGTTACGTTGTTATATAAGTTTGGTGTAATGAGATGTCTTCCGAATGTGTACGGCATCGAGTACTTCGTACTTCAATTTAGTGTATGTCGGTATGTGTGTGTGAAAAACTTCATCACTGGCTGTTTGTTATACCCCACCCAGTGCGTCCACAAGTGTGTGATATTAAAAAAACTGTACATAGAGATTTTTCACTTATACCAAACAGAAAATTGATCTACATTTTATACAAGTACTAATAAAACAATTTAAATAATTTGTTAGTAGAGCAAATTGTTGTAAAAATGTTTTATTTGATTTTGAAAGTAAATATACAAGTGGAAAAATTTTCTGTTGAATGAAATAAAGAAACTTATTGTTACTGAGTGTAAGGGATCAATATAAACATTTCAGAAATGTTGCATTTTTTTGAACGTGGATGTGACGCGCTGAACTTGAAAAATTAACAAACTAAACTCCTGCGCGTCGAACGGCGTCGTCAGATTACATAATTATATCAGAAATTAGTCATTTAATGTATAACAAAACAAATTTTATAAAAAATAACATAATTTAAGTTTTATTTATATTGATTTATTGTTTTGTGCACATGCCCGTGTTTCTTTGTAAATGTAATATATGAAATATTTATAAATCAATGTTTCTTCTATTATTCATCAAAGATTAAAATACTTTTTTCGTTAATTTCAATTTTTGCACACTGAAAATTGCTGCTTGAGTTTCTTTTAAGTTTAGTTAATTTTAATTGCAAGAAATGCCTGTGAAAATATTTATAAACTTCCACTAGAAATTTCCATTTAGCTGCTGAATCTGTTACAAGAATAAAGTTCAAATAATTTGAAATGCTCAATGAAGCTTCTAAGATCTGCGATCAAACTGTCGATATACTTACTACTTCACCTCCGATTTAAATAAAACTTGGTGAAAAGAGTTTTAGCATTACAAATATGGAAAAAAAATAATAACTATTGGCTGTCAGATTAGGTTGATGATGGATATAGTATTTTTAATTGTATACCATTGAAAAATCTGACGTGAACATCACGTGACTTACTTGTACATCATTGGATATATATGTATAATACGATGTGATTTTGTGTTTGATTATATATATCATTGGATATATATAATCAAACACAAAATCTCATCGTTCTACAGTTAATCGATTTGGATTTACTCAAAAGATTCTAAGAATCTGTCAAGTAAAATGCGCTTTCAGCCAAGTCGGTTGCTATGGAAACAGTAAGCCATTATTCTTATACTACAACATTTTTAAATACTGATTTCCAAAATTCTACGACTACCAACAGATCTGAATTTATGCGCAAAATTAAAAAATAAATTCCTACTGAAGTGCACTTCCGGTTCAGTCAATTGTTATGAAAATAGTAGGCAATCATTCAGATGCTACAGCAGACTGAAATACCAAAATTTCAATATTCTACACCTGATCGTTTCGAATTTATGCGAAAAATTTCATAAGACTGTCAAGTAAAGTGCACTTCCGGCTCGGTGGATCTCAATAAAAATAGGATATGAGCATCTAGACGGTATAATCATCCTAAATACTGAACTCTAACAATCTACGTTCAATCGTTTTGGATTTATGCGGCAAATTCAAAAAATGTTTCGAATAAAGTGCTCTTTCGGCTTAGTCGATAGCAATCATAATACAAGGTGTATAACTAGATATTATAAAAAAGCCTAATACAAAATTTAAATATTCTACGACTGATTGTTTAGAATTTATGCGGAAAATTAAAAAAGTCTGTCATATAGTGCACTTCTGGCTCAGCCGATTGTTATAAAAATAGAAAATGACCATTTAGATGCTACAGCAATTTTAAATGCTAAATTCCAGTATCCTATGGCTGATCATTCTGAATTTATGCGGAAAATTTAAAAAAAGTTTCAAGTAAAGTGCATTTCCGGTCAAGCCGATCGCAATCATAATGCAAGATGTACAATAAGATGTCATAGAAGTTCTTTATACGAAATTTCAATGTGCTATGGAGAATCATTCTATATTTATGCAAAAAATTCAAAAACAGTTTCAAGTAAAGTGCACTTCTGGCTTGGCCGATTCATACAAAAATAGCAGATAACCATTCTGATACAACATCAAAACATTCAAATACTGAATTTCAACATCCAACGGTTGATCATTCTGGATTTATTAGAAAAATTCGAAAAAAGTTTCAAGTAAAGTGCACTTCCGGTACAGACGATTGGAGCCATAATGCGAGGTGCACAACCTTATACCAGTCTTAAATACAAAATTTCAACATTATACGTTCAACCAGTTTTGAGATTTGCGAGTTACGCACGCACGAACATACCTACCGACATCAAGCCAAAAATGGTCAAAGTGGATTCAGGGATGCTCAAAACGGATATTTCCATCAAAATCTCGATAGGTGAATTCTGTTGGTTTCACAATACTTACTTGTTACTTTGTACAAGTAAGTAAAAATGTATACGTTGTGCGGTGTGCGTGTAAGATGGTGATACTAGCGACTCACTAGTGAAATTAAATTTTGTCAGTGTCCGCTCTAACCAAGCTAGATGCAGTATTCTTCACTTTCATAACACATGCAGAAATTTAAATCTTCTAATCTTTGATTTGAATGGAGGATCCTCTGTTTGAGAGCTACTGCTTAGGCTTACATCGGCACACATGCGAGGTAAGCGTCAAAATCTGTATATATGCTGGGTGTGCAACAAAACGCGGAACATAAGTGTTTAATATCGGATTTCCAAAATGTGCGGATATTAGCTCTCCTGTATATTTTAGAGCAAAAGTACAGGGATTAAAAGTTGTTTGAAATTAATTTTATACTTTGAAAAGTCTTCATTTAATGCAGTAGAATATCTCTAGCATTAGATATTTAGAAAATAAAATATGACATTTCCGTCAAAAATGAGATAGCATTGGAAATAAAACTACAAATAAAACAATATATCAATTATAGTAATTAAGGTATCAAGGGTGTTATAAAGACAATAATGCCTGAGGTCAACAGTGTACTTTCCGAGGGCCTCTGGCCCGAGGTGTGTACGTTGACCGTAGGCATTATTGTCTTTTCAACTCCCGTGTTGCCTTCAATGTTTAATGTCCGATTTTTGTTGTATTTCAATCAAAATTTTTAGTAATGTATGTCCTGTCATTGTGAATTCTGTTAGAGAAGTTACTCTAGTTACTTGCTGTAACTAGGCAACTTGTTTGTCATTTTTCAAAATAATGCCCGAGGGCATTATTTTGAAACATAATGCCCTCGGGTATTATTTGTTACGTAACTACCCTGAAAACAATGGCTGGTACCACAAGCTCTGTTTTTGGCTATACTAGCAGTGTTATTTTAAGAAGCGTTTTAAGGCAATATAAATATTTCAAGCTATTTTAAAGGAAAATATTCAAATAAATTTTGTAGACATATATGTTTTCCGTAATTTGTATCTGAAGATTATTTTCTAAAGTATTTGGGAGAATTCTAATTGCGTTAAAACACATCTTGACACAACGCTCTTAGTAGCGCCAAAAACAGAGCTCGTGGTACCAACCTATGTTATTATGACAGCAATAATAAACTAGTCGGACATTAAGATAATAATATTTTTATATTTAATGCTGAATTATAACAATGTGAACACAATAATTACAACAATTAATATTATCATACTTTTTTATTTTAAATAATTCTTTACAGTTCTAAATGGAAACGAAGTATCTGTTTTCTATTTGCCGCAAACTTAGATTTTTATAATTTTCAACTGCTGCAACTACATGAATTTTGTTTAACTTTCTTCATCTTCAACTGCATTGGGACTAGATACTTGCTCGGTTTTATAATAGTACGGAATTTTGTCAATTTGCTTGAACCGAGCCATCAAAAAATGCACAAATTCCATCACTGTTTCCACTGAAATACAATTCGATAAACAAAAATTTTTCTTCGATACTAAAAAAATCCCTTACAACAATTAACATTAATAACACGGAATTGAACTGTCAGAGTGAGAATTTAGCTGTCTGATTTTTGACGAAAAAGTATAAAATTAATTTTAAACAACTTTTCATTCTTGTACTTTTGCTCTAAAATATCCAGGAGAGCAGAGGCGGCTCTAGCCTACTTACCGCCGGGGTGCAAAGATATATAAATTGCGCCCCTCCCCCCTACCTTCCTCTCTTCATCGTACTTCTCTTTTTTATAGATTTCAATCCCAATCCACAATCTACAATTTTAATCGCAATCCACAATTTCAATCCCAATCCACAATTTTGATCCTAACTCACAATCCACAATTTGAATCCCAATTCAAAATTTCAATCCTAATCCACAATCCCTCGCACAATCCACAATTTGAATCTCAATCCACAATTTTAATCTCAATCCACAATTTCAATCCCAATCCACAATTCACAAATTTAATCCCAATTGACAATCAATAATTTCAATCTCAAACCACAATTCACAATTTTAGTCCCAAGTCACAATTTGAATTCCAATACACAATTTCAATCCCAAACCACAATCCACAATTTTAATCCCAATCCCAATTAAAAATCCACAATCCCAATCCAAAATACACAATTTTAATTCCGATCCCAATTCACAACCCACAATTTCAATCCCAATCAAAAATCCACAATCTACAATCCTAATCCCAATCCAAAATCCACAGCCCCAATCCCAATCGAAAATCCACAATCCCAATTCCAATCAAAAATCCACAATCCCAATCCAAAATCCAAAAACCCAATCAAAAATCGACAATCCCAATCCCAATCAAAAATCGACAATCCCAATCCCAATCCCATTCCAAAATCCAGAAACCCAATCCCAATCCAAAATCTTAATCCCAATTCCAAATCCAGAAACCCAATCCCAATCCAAAATTTCAATCCCAATCCAAAATCCACAATTTCTGATCCAAAATCCACAATTTTAATCCCAATCCAAAATAGAATGGTGAATTATGGATTGTTGATTGTGGATTAGCTCTAATAAAATATTTTGTTGAAGAAATTGGTCTTATTTTTAAAGATTATGTTTGAGGCCCAACTGCCGCCTTCAAGGACATGGCGCTGGGGTGCCGCGCACCCCTTGCACCCCCGCTTGAGACGCCTCTGCAGGAGAGCCAATATACACTCATTTTTAAAATCCTATGTTCCGCGCTTCGTTGCATACCTGGTACGCCCGATACCTGTGTACATAATCTAGTTACAATTCTGGCCCTAGATGCTGCTAGTTTTAAAAGTGCCCAAATTACTCGTAAGAGACTAGTGTGCCTAAATTGCTCTAGAAAGTGCTCAAAAGGCTCTAGTCGGTGCCCAAACTTCTCTAACAAGTGTCTAAATTATTCGAATTGACCTAGAAAGTATTCAAATTGCTCTGGTAAGTTTCCAATATTTCTACATTGCTCCAAGACGTGCCCAAATTACTTTTGATAGTGCCTAAATTATAGGAATAATTACTGCCACTGTACTTGTTACGTGTAATCAAGGCATTAGGTAAGGCTAGATAATTTTAAGGAGATATTCCAACATTTAGGGCTATAGAGTAGCTCTATTTCAGCTTGTTGATCGCAGTCGCACTGAAATAATGTCCGTATTAGTTACAAGCACGTAGCTGAACATTTTTTGGGATTACTCCGTAATAATACTACATCTCGAATTTACATTCCGAATATCAAATTTGACAAAAAACAAAAAAAAATTGTAGAAAAACGCGTATTGTGCCATCTTTGAGTAAAAGCAAAAAATTTTCAATTGTTAGTTTACGTTATATCGAATAGATAGCAGCATCTATCACGTCCTTCTGTCAGTTTACGTAACACGTGCAGCAATGGCAATAGGCGTTTTACGAAATGCCAAAATATTACAAAATGTGACTACAAAACCAATTTTAATACTGACAGTAAGTTATATTTAATATAATTAATTAAATTTTACTTACAGTAATGTTTGTTGTTTAATTCAGGCAGTACAAAAAAATTCAACTGTACCTCAAAGTATTGATGCTGTTTTATTGGAGAGAAATATAAATACAGAACTAATATTGAGCATTCCGAAAAGTGCAACGTATGTTGCTGACATGATTGGGCCTCCCCATCCAGTATCCAATTTAAGACCTGTCATTTTTTACCGTTCTACTAATGAAACATCGTTGCAAAAGAGGTTAAAAGACCTGCAGGAGGCTACACAGGTCTGGAACCAGCGATTTTGGGAGATACACAATACTAATTTTATAAATGTAAGTCATAATTAAATGTTTTTATGGATGTTTGGTACATAACCTCAAATTACAGGAACGAAAATTGTATTTGAGGGAGCATTTACCAGACGGTAAACAGACATTAACCGCCGATGAAATGAGTGGTTTTTATAAAGAATTTTTAGATAAAAATTGGAGAAATCATGTGAGGTATAATTTAGAATGGTACAAACGTAATTTCACAATAATGTTTTTATCTATAGTAGTTAATTTCGAAAAATTACTAAAACGTAGGTAGCACTAATTGATTTATTAATAAAAACGCAGTATTTTGTGATTAAATTAGTACCTATTCGGTTGAAAAGCAAGTCATGTAAATAAAACAAAAGTAGTTGTATAATTTATTATTGTTAAGCGTAACAAACAATAAAACAAGTGAATTATGTAGCCTATTTAATATTTTTTGGAATGGACGAAACCTCGAGATTTTAGACAAGTTTTTGGGCATCTCGTTGAGCATAACGGAGATGTAGGTTCGCGCTGTTTGATTAATTCATGCACATCAGAAATCTGTAACATTTGTAATTATTGAATGAAATTAGGGAGAGAGGTATCAAATTGACCTTTCTGCATGCGCTTTTAAGTTCTCGGTTCTTATTTTGCACCATATTAGTTAACATAGCTTGTACCTGCTTTTGAGATTCAGCCTGCGTTTGAAAATCATTCACAGTATCAACCAATTTTTGCGTGGCAAATTTCGCCGCTTGTACAGCCCTTTTTTTCTCCGTATTCAACATTTTACACCTCATTTCCCATTCTTTTTGTTTCATTGAAACTTGATGCTCCAAACTATTCAATAATTTATTCTGATGGTCCATTTTTTTGGCGGGACATTGACTCGAATTTCTTAACGCATTTTCTAGCTCCGAAATTTGATCTTTTAATTGTTGTTTGTGCCACGTTATATCTTCAATATTTTGCTGTAACTGTTCTTTATCATATCTTTCATTTTCTAGCTCTTTTTGTAGCTTTTGTATTTCGGAAGTATGCCGTTTGAGTTCCTCGCAATGACAATTAAGGTTGTTTTTTAATTTTTGAATTGTATCGGTTTGATCATCAATAATTTTTTCTTTAATTAATAATTTATCTTGGTTTTCTTCAAGTGCAGCCCTAAAAATTATATTGGAAACATTTGTTTTTTATCTATAATAGAAATTGTTTTGGCCAGTATTTTATTGGAATTTTAATAATAAAATACTGACCAATAAGACATCTTTTCTTGTAAAGTATCATAAATATACTTAGTTGCTTCTAGTTCTTGTACGACATGTTCAACTTTATTTCGCGCCTCGGTCTCTTTCTCCTTTTCCGCATGCGCCATTTTCTCAAAAGTACGTAACGAAACTTTTAATTTTTCTATTTGTTCTTGCAAATGTTGATTTTTACTTCGTGCCGATTCGACTTCTACGTCAGACATTTGTACTTGGTGCTCCTAACAATTAAATAATTTATGGATCTGTTTGTAACCATGGTAATATTGTGCGCATTGTTGTTCGCCAGCACTTTGAACGCCAAATCACCATGGAAACAAGTTTGTAAAACTGTTTTGTCTTTAATAAAATAAATACAGAAAATCGTACTTTATTTCGTAGAACAATCATTTGATTCTTCAATAATCCTTCTTGTTGTCTATTAATATGCACCAATTCTCTAATCCGCGTTTTATGTTTTTTAACAACTTCGCTTAATTCTTGTACCAAAGTTTTTAACGTATTCTTTTCTTCTAATATAGCGCCCTCTCTGTCTTTCATTTGTCGCATCAATTTATCCATTTCTTTTTCGATTTTTTTGCATTTTATGCCATCTTCTTGTGCCAAATCGCTTACTTGCTGTTTTAATCTCTCGCATTCGCATTCAAGCCTATCATATTCCCTATCTTTATTTATTATTTCTTGTCGGTGTTGCGTTCGCACATTTTCTAGCTGTTCAACTTGTTGCCGTAATTCCATTATTTCACACTGCGCTCGCTTTTCTACTTTCATCAAATCGGCGACGGTTTTTTCTAGACGGTCAATTGTTTTGTTTATTATTGCGTTTTTGTTTCTTTCGTTTCTTAGTAATGCTTTTATATCATCCGTTTCCTAGAAATTATTGTTTATTATTTAAATATTGCGAGGAAATTATTATTTACTTGTTGTTGTGTTGTTAAGCTTTGTACTCTGGCATTCAATTCGCGTTTTAAGTTTTCCACTTCGTTTATAGCTTCGGAATATTTATTATTTATTTCGATTATGTCCTTTTTTAATTTTTCGTTGCAGTGCTGTATTTTTTGGAATGCTTTTTCGTTTTGTTCTAATATTCTACCGGTTTCTTGCTTAATCTGTACCAAATAATTGTTTTAAATTATTACCTTTATTATTAATAATAATATTTTTACTTGATATTCGACTTTTTGTCCTTCCTGCTCCTTGACTTTTTTAATTTGTTCCGTGTGTGTTTTCATTTCCTGTTCTAATTTGCGACAAAGCTCCGCGTTAACGCTTTTTAATTGCTCGATTTGTGCAATGGCGTCTTTCCGAAACATTTTAATATTTTTGTATTTATTTCGGACGCTTTGTAGGGCGTCGGTTAGAAGGGCCATATCTTTAGCCATCGTACACATTCGAGCCTTGGAGTAACTAAGTTCTTCCTTTAAATCCTCAATTATTTTGTGGGCTTGTTCCACCTTTTCCTTCTCCTCATTTAATTTCTAACGTAATTAATTGAAATTAAATTAAAATCATGATTGGGAATATTAATTTTACGTGTTTTACGGTTCCTTCGGTGTAGGCTGGACAGCGATACGGATTTGGGCTCGTATTCGGACATTTTCCTACCACAATAATTTATTTACATATCAATTAATTAAATTATATTGGTGGTACCTGGTAAAGTAAATTTAACGTTTTGAAATTCCTTTTCCATTCCAATAAATTCATTTCTATGCGGCGATGAGTTCCTAGATTCCGATTTGGTTTTGGCACATGATTTTGATTTGGTCGTGACGTCTTTGTTTGTAAGAACGCCACTTTGAACTCTCTGTACTTTTACTCTTTGTTGGTTCGGCATTAGGGGCTGACAATCTGCACATTTCTGCTCTTGTAACTTCAAAAGACCACTAATTTCTTGCTCTAATTTCTCTAAACGCTTGTTCAGACTCTAAAAAATTAATATCTGACGATGTAAACAATAAATTGGATTTAATAAATACCTCCTGTTGCATATCAGTTCATCCAAAATCAAAATTAAGTTCCGTTGCGATCATGAACAACACTGGACAATTTTAAAAATCATTTTAATTTTAACGCCGAAGGTTAGACAGGAAATTTGTCCCAATTGTCAAATACAGAATTTTTGTTTATTTATCTGACAGAAGTCCTCTACGATCCAAAATATAAAACTGTGAAAAACCCTTTGCACCTTATTTATATTTAAATTCGGCTTTGAAATAAAGTTCAATAATTTAAATTAAAACATTTATTTTGTATGAAAGTACAAATAGGATAATAAATTTATTAAATATATACACAACAGACATTCAAAAGAATTATTCTAAATATATTTACAATTCCAAAGTAAAACAACTTGAATTAAGTCACAATAATTCACTTCACATTTACAAGAAGAATACATGAGATCAGCCTTTGTTATTTATTATACATCATTTTAAAAAAATTGACTAGGGTTTTTACATAATGGGCATTTTGAAATCAATTTGGAACATTTCCATACAAAACATTTGTCATTTTGACATTTCTAAATGATAAATTCGAGAAATGTAACAAAGTTTCGTTTAGAAAGGTTTCATTTGCTGTCCATTCGAATTTAAAAAAATTTAAACCATCGTTACGTTTCTTCTTTTCTTCTCCCCACTATTCACCGAACTCATACTCCCTTGCAAACTTGAATTAAATTGTACATCTCTGTGCATTGGTTGGTAAACCACATTTTGGGGCTGTACGTGTTGATGCACCCCGTAAATATTATAATTGACCGGATATCCATTGTAAGCTGGAAGGGGAGGCACCGGAGGCGGTGAAATAAAATGCTGATTTCCTTCCATTTGTTCAAAATTCATTTCGTCCATCATATTAGGACTGACCCTCCTTTCGTGCTCGTGTAGTAACTGAGATGCTGTCCAGCTTTCGTAAGGGCTTAAAGTCCTCCCGTTTCGTTGTAAAGTATTGTTGGAAATTACTGATAATTGCTGATCGCGCTGCTGTTGTTTTAATTCTTCGATTAGTTGTTGTTCTTGTTGGTGGACGATGCTCATGCGCTTCTTTTCGTCATCATAAGTTTGTTCTTGGTAGATGGGAACGCCGACTGTGTGGTGGTCTGGTAAATCTGAACTGTAGGCATTATTATGTTGAGGTGTTGTTTGAACAACTGAATTGTTTGTTGCCGGGGGGACGATTGTAACAGTTGATAGTTTATCCGATTTGACTGGGTCGCGCTTTCGGCGGATTATGCAGCAGTAACAGTAGGCGAACGTTATTATAACGAGCAGAATCACACCTGAAAAACAAAATACAACCGTAAATAAATGAAAATCTAGCGTAGTATTTAAAATTACTCACCAAAAACGATTGGTAAAATCAATTGTAGCCCCAAATCCAATCCGCTGGCAGTCCTAGGTTTAACATTAATTACATCGCTCTTCTGATTATCTACCGGCCAAGAGACGACTGTCTCCTGGTACATAGTTCCCTCGGTGGTGGCTGGCATAGGTTTGGAAACATACACTCTCACCCAATTAGAAATAGGGCTTCGCATATTGTCTCCTTGATGGGAAAATGCTTTTATGGCGAAATATAAAACTTGCCCCAATAAATTGGGCTCCATATTGAAATTTAATGTGAAAGTTGTCTCAGAGCCGGGTGATTGAGGGAACGGAATATTGTGATCCCATAATTTGGAATGTGTTTCGTATTTTTCGGTAATATCGTGAATGGAATGTGCGTATTTAACTTCATATCTAGCGACGTTAACTCCTCCCATGTCTGGGGCAGTCCAAATTAATTTTACTTTCGAATCATCTTTAAATATTTGTACTTTTAAATCCCCAATGCGTCCTACGGATAATAATCCTCCGAGCGAAACATCTTCAGGAGTAATAAATTTAGTTATGGGAGTTAAAACCCTTTGGAAAGAACTCAATGGTTGTACTTTCGGTTTTTGAATGAAACTTCCACAACAAAGTTTATCTACTGTGTCGTCAGTTACTTCAGAATAAGCAGTGTTGCCGTTATCCGTAACTATAACCTCAAAAGTGTATAATCCAGCGCCACCTGCCTCCTTAGCACTAAAATATCTAGTATATATTCCATCCCCTTTAGTAATATCTGGATCACCGCTTCCAGTATCCAACAAATCAAATTTTTCCCTATGTACCCCCGTTCCATTCACTTCCGGTCTAGTTACAGTAACCTCCACTTTAGCGCCCATAACCGGAAGCTCCCCTTTCTTAACCTCCGTGTATAAAACTAAAGGCCCTCCTTGACTTTGCCTCGTCCAGAATTTTGTTTGGACGACTTGGGCGGATGTTGTGCGAGGCGTAGCTGTCACTTGGATGAAATGAGGTTGCGGATTTCCCGAAAAACGTTCAATTTTGTAAGTCCAAGTGCCCGTTTCGTTTATACTAGCGGATAAAGTGATTATTTTGACGGATAAGAGGCTTTCGTTTTTGGCTTGATATTGCTGTTGACTTGGCGACCATAAAATTAATGATTTAATTAAAGGTGAGTCCACATTATGCGTGAAAAGGGCAAATCTGGCTGGTTCACTCAAATCCGCATCCAAAACGAATGATCCTGTGACTGAATTACGACCATCGTCGTATAATTCCCTGCGGTGAATCTAAAAATAGAAGAAAATTGTTAGCAAGCACCTTAAAAACTCCTTGAAACAAAAGTTATGATAATTGTAGTTTTCAAAAATTCCAAATCAATAGTCCGGAACACGAAAAACTTGTTTTAAATGTTCTTTGAATGTATGTTCAAAGAAATTAATAAATTTTTAACAAAATTGGGGCATTTTTTGTTTTAAAAGATTTCTATGTGAAAAATTATTATTTTCTTACCTCAATTGGAAGATCCATGGGGTTGCCTTGATAAAAATCCCTAACAATGTTGTACATAACGTTAGTCAATTGAAAATAAGTGGTTAGCAGCGAAGTATCAACGTTATGTCTCCTTTCATTGACTGTATAGGCTACTCCTCCTGTTTCTATGGCAACAGTATCCAACATTTGCTGTCTAAACACTCCCGGGTAGTTGACAGTTGCAATTTTAATTTTCGCGCCTTTTGCATCTTTGGCTAATTCCGGCACTTGTTGACTATGTTCCATTCCGGGCGCTATTAAAATAATAACTGAATTGGCTGGGCCATGAGTTCTGGTACGCTCTTTTAGCATTGTAATAGCGTCTTGAATTGCACATTGTAGACAGGCAGCTGCACGGGTGTCTCCAGGAGTGTAGGGAATGTTAGAAGCAACCAAATCACGATTTGAGTGTAAGGATTTGATGTCTACTACTTTGGTAGCTTTTGTTTCGTTGGCTAATATCAAACCGACTTCAGTGTTGATTGGAAGATCAAACATGGTCCATTTTCTGATTGCGGTACGCAAATAAGTCCAACTTTCTCGAATCATCATTTCTTTAGTGTCTTCTATTATCATTACGTATCTTGTAAGGGTTTGTTTTTTAACCACAAAAGTAGGGGTTGTATTGGTAATTCCTTTGGCGTCTTTAACCACCATCCCAAAAAAATCCGGATTTTGTAAAATGACATCTAGAGTACTGCGCCTGGAGCACATAAAATTGTGTTTGGTGGGGGAATTGCGGTCGTGAATGCCTTCATCGCAAAATATTTTAACACTTGGGGCTTCGGCAGCAAACATAATTGAACTGCGGGCCGTATCTTCCACCAAATCGCTCACATTTAGCGGAATTTTGTTGTTCGTACAAATTCTAAACAAATAAACAAAAATAAACATACTATACTTGATAATTTTAATTTGTTTCAATATAAAAGCAAATGACTTTCATTACTTCCAAGTATTGCGGGTTGCGTGACAATTATTTAACAACTAAAGTTACTTGTAAGTATTGTAAGTTGCTTACCCATTATCGTGAACGGGCATATCGGAACAACTAGTGACTTTCATGGGCTCATTTTCATTTTCTTTGTAACAAATAGGGTATACTTGATCTTGATCGAAACCGTGCTCATCAAATACTCCGTATCGATATTTAGCGAACTCTTTTACCAACAAACGACCTGTAACAAACAATAAATTAATTACTCCACACAAATTGAAATTAATGTTTTTCTTACCTAAATTTTGAGTTCCATCTTTGATAAAATCGCTGGTAATATAAATTTGATCTCCCCTTTGTCCACATCCTGCTGATTGTTGTGTGTAAATGTGGGTATTGGTGGGGCCTTGTAGTACTATACTAATGTCTGAGGAATCTCCTGCAGAGGGTCCAATGGGGCCTTGGGCACAAGTGTCCGGCCAGGAGCCCGGGAAAATTATTTGAACTGTTCTGATGTACGCACGACTGTCTAAGGCGTCGAATAAATATTGCGATGATTCCGTGAGAGATGTCTGTAAAGAAAAATAAATATGTTTTAAAAATTAGGTAATCATATTCATCGATTCGAAATTTATTTTTGTGATTCATAGTTCTGAAGCTATCAGTACCTTAATGTACTCCAAAATTATCCATGAAGTATCCCAATTATTTTTGACAAATATATCGGTTGGAATTTTTTTTTCGGTTTATGTACTTATTTTCGAGTACTAGGCACATAACCCAAGACAGATGCAGGTATTGATTGATACTCGGAAATGAGTAAGACAATTAGAAATTTTTAATTAGTGCCCTCGTTACGTCACATTTTCATAAATTACTGATTTCCAAATGAATCAAAAAGTGGTTCATAAAACACTTCACCTTATTTAAGAGTAAATAGGCTTCTTTCAACTAGTGGTACCAAAACTTTATTGATGGAACTTCTCAGTTTTTTGCGTTTATTTTATAGACAGTAGTATTTATCACAAAATACGAAATTACTGAAATTGATCTTTGAATAATTTGGTACATTTACCTAGAACATTTTATAAAATTATTAGCTGTTCATTTGTTATTATTAAAATTTAAATTATTATGAAATTCGTTATATTTGAAATTAGAGTTATTATTACTCATATGTGGACATCACATGCAAACGTTCGCCAATTGTTTTTTCAAAATAGGTAATTTGGTTCTATCGTGTTTGGTATCAAATTGGAGTTCCTGCGGCATTTATTCTAATAATACCCGGTATTACAGAAGGACCAAGTAAATTTATTTTATTCAATAAATTCTAGTCGAATTATTATTCTTTATGACAGTAAAAGCATTGCTGTCAAAAGTCGACTGTCATTTCACATAGAGTAAATTTTATTCACTTGGAAGTAAATTTTATTTACTTTGGAAGTAAATTTATTCGTCCTTTATAATACTGGGCATAAAAGTGTCAAAAATTATATTTAAACGATTTTCATTTTTTTTTTACAAATTTTTCTGAATGATTTCTAGTATGTTATCAATTTAAAGATGTAAGGAGGATAAGCTTATTAGAAATCTAATTTTTTTTTTTCGATTGTCAATTGTTTTTTACAACTTAACCTGATTATGCCTAGTCTGGTATCAACCAAACCAATTGTACATAAAACCTATGGTCATTGTAAAATAGAATAGTAATCTCATATAACCGCAATCTGTCACTTTGGCCATGACTGCTGTCACTTTAAAGTATGCATCAATTGATGCGACATTCTAAATTGACGAAGCAACAGTAAAACTGACCATAAAATTCATGGTCGGGGAAGTACTGTGTAGGCCACAGCAGATTTTTCAATAATTTAGCGGTAAGCAAATTTGTTTATAATTTACTGATGAGAAATTTGGAGCAATCTGATTAATTCGAAACATCAACGAAGATCTCTTTGCTAAAGCTTAGGATTCATTATAAAATACATTGTTTTTTTTTTTTTTAATTTTAGTAACACAATAATGGTTTAACTTTTTTTAGTTTTGAGAGTAAAGAACGGATTAACAAATCATAACAAATTATTTTCACATTATACTATGTTTCTAAAATAGAATTGGCGAAAATTTCAAAATAAGAATATATTCAACAAGCTGAGTTTCTGTTCGTGTTACAAAAGTTCTAGTGGATTATACTGTACACCATAAATATTGAACAATTTTTTTTTCTTTCTCAAAATGGTTAGTATTTTGAGTTTTACCACTAAATCAAGATTCTAATCGAAAAATATTTTTTTAAGACTTTACTTGAATCATTTTTACTTGTACTAAGTACAAGAAAGTATTGTGAAACCGACAAAATTCACCTATCGAGATTTGAGATGATGGGAATATCCGTTTTGATCATTCTTGAATGCATTTTGACTATTTTTGGCTTGATGTCGGTACCTATGTTCGTGCGTGCGTACGTGCGTTCGTAGCTCGCAAATCTCAAAACTGGTTGAACGTAGAACGTTAAAATTTTGTATTTAAGACTGGTATAGGGTCTCGTTGTGCACCTCGCATTATGGTTCCAATCGTCTGTACCGGAAGTGTACTTTACTTGAAAAATTTTTTTAATAAATCCAGAATGATCAACCGTAGGATGTTGAAATTCAGTATTTGAACTTGATGTTGTATCAGAATGGTTATCTGCTATTTTTGTATGAGTCGGCCAAGCCAGAAGTGCACTTCACTTGAAACTTTTTTTTCATTTTTTGCATTATTCTAGAATGATCAGCCATAGCATATTATAATTTAGTGTTTGAACTTGTTGTAGCATCAAAATAGTTATCTACTATTTTTGTATCAATCGGCTGAGCCAAAAGTGCAGTTTATATGTATAACAGACATTCAGAATTTGCCGTATAAAACAATCAGTTTAATTATTGAAATGATAATGTAGGCAATGATAATCTGTTGTCAATATTTTGATTTTGTTTGACATTGTGCATGTCAAAATATTATTAAAATTATATTAATTATAATCTGAAGTGACAGAAAATTTTAGGTATTGAATAAATTTGTGTATATATCAAATGATTGGTAGTTCAAAGAACGCTCCAGAGATGGCAACATTTACTAGGTTTTTCCAGATAATTGGAAGCAGAAATGTTTAATTTGACATAAAAATAACTTAAACTGACAGTTGGATGAATGAATGTAATGCAAGTTTGAGAACTTATATTTCCTGAAATAATAATCGTAGAATAATGAGCAAAACGTTGATAGGAAGCTTTGCTGTTTATTATATAAAAATAGTTTCAACCCAAAAATGCGGCAGCATAATGACCAGAAATTTGAAAAAAAAACTGTTGCGTTGCGACAATTGCGATCATTTTTTGCTCACTCAACTTTCTAACTGATAAAATATTAGCGCATCTTTTTTCTAATTAAATTGTGTAACCAGAAATCGCTCCAATAATTCCTTCAATGAACTTTCAACTAGTGCAGACATAATTAACAAAAGTCGTGTTAGTTTTTTTGGAACATATGAGCAATAACGCACAACGTAATTTGACCATGATAACATTAGATAGTTTTTTTATACAGTCGAGTAACACGAAACCTGCAGGCCAAATAATTATAGGTTTGTATTTCTAACGCAATGTTTAATTTGATAAAGCTGTGAGATTCAAGAGTCTTTAATTTTACATAAAGCAAAGTGTAGAGTGACCTTAGTCGATTGGAAAGGATTTGTGCATCTTCTTCAGTTTCCATTCACTTCCTTTTTGAGTGATAACGGCATTTCAGCCCTTCATTGTATACAATCCCTTTTGCAGTCTTCTAATCAAGTTTAATTCTGGTTGATTTTTTTTTGTATTGTGAGAAGAAAGCTGCACTTTTTACAAATTTGTGAAATTTCTGAATTGAACTATTGACCCTCGTGCATTGGCTCTCACAGTGCATCCAACAAATAGCAAATAACATTCTCCGTAGCCTTTAACTGTAGAAGTTATTGCGAAAGTATGTCAGAAGATGCTTCTTATGGCCTCTAGTAAATAGAAAGTAAAGATCACAGGCAGAAATTCAATCGCGCTGTCATGATGATTACTTTTATATAAGCTGTGCTATTTCACGCTCAAGAAATTAACTGTAAATTTTTAATGCAAAAATCAATTTTTAGCAATTTGATACCGTTTTAAAAATATTTGTGGCAGGTACAAATGCACCTGAATCATATCGGAAATCTTTGGATGACTGAATCTATTGTAATTCTCACATTTTCGGTGGTTTGCCCATCCGTAACAAATCTAGAATCGGTCGCCTTTTGTCAAATTGTACGTTTCCCACGACTGTAAAAATTATTGTACCTGTCGTCGAGACACCTACGTTTTATATATAATAAAACTTTTATTTTATCTGTATTCAATAAAATGTGTGGGCAAAAATTAAAACAAGATATCAGCCCTTATGTTTCCCATATGTTGCTGATATTTGAGCCTGAAACCTGCAACCCTCACTTGTATTTAAAGCACCTGTTTTGCGCACCTGTCAGCAAACTGAAATGAAATTTTTATTTTACGTAGAACAGTTAAATTTTCAGACAAGAGTGCCTTTAGCCGTACATGTAAAATTTTTGTTGCATCATTCAACCCCCTGCACACCCAGGGTTAAAATATTAAGGGTTAAATAATAAATAATATGAAATAAGCTTCCTGTCAGCGTTTGGTTCATTATCCTACGATTATTATATCAGGAGATACAAGCTTTCAAAATATGATAGATTTTGGTTGCACTATTTCACCCCCTATACTAACTAGTTTTAAAAATAGAGGGTTGAAATTAGTTTTATAATAAGTAGCATTACATAATCTTTGTATTAACGTTTCGTTCATCACTGTACGATTATTTTCAGGAAATTTATACATAAATATATTATGGCATCGTGTCTTATTTTGGTTTTCATGCTAGTGTATTTAAGGATTGAAATTGTTTTTCAAATAAACTTCCAATAAAATTTTGATTTATTGTTGGTTTACAAATTATAAGTTTTTAAAGTGTGACAGGTTTTAATTGCATCATTTTACACCCTGTCATCAAGGTTCACTTGTTACTCAACTGGCTCTTTTGATTGTTTGATTGTTGCTGGATTGTTGTGTGATCGATTGTCAACTCTTCCAATCGTTCAAGCTTCCGGTAAAAGTCTCGAACCTTATTTGTTAAGTGTGCTATGGAAAATAACAATTTAGTGTCAAAGATGGGACAAATTTAAGTAGAAAATTACATCTTTTGAAAATTGTGGTGTAATTTGGGTCTAATTTTTGAATATTTTTGGTGTGTGAACTCTACAGGCAATAAGAAATCTCTAATCCGCTTGGCTGTTAGGCTTTTAGTAATAACATCTTACAAGAAAGTCTACTCGAAGCCGTGAGAAATTCTCTTTTCGTTCGATCGTGACTACAGCGCTTCAAAATTCCAAACGCAACTTACCTCAACTATAATTAATACTTATAAATGCATGCATCATTATGCAATATTGCGCATCAGTATACTCTTTTTACTTACTGGCCTTGAAACAGGAGAGAGAAAAAAACATGGGCTTGACGTGATTGTTAAATAGGACATTTGAATTACAATTACTGTTTATATAACTAACAAAATAAAAATAGAGAAAATCACGTGCTGGCTATAACTAACAATAAGTGCAAATAAAAAATTGAAAAATGGCATGTTTTTGTCTCCCAAATAATTTATTCATCAGTTTTGAATTTCGCGCGCACTATTCGTCACGGGAACCGATTCTAGCGCTCTGGTGGTTGAAAATAAAAGCTGTATATAACAAGTCAATTTTAAACAGAAACAGTGCAAACGGGCAAAAATTTATTTACAATGAATAATAAACAATTCGAA
Organism: Dromius quadrimaculatus; assembly: GCA_963989225.1. Lineage (NCBI taxonomy): Eukaryota > Metazoa > Arthropoda > Insecta > Coleoptera > Carabidae > Dromius > Dromius quadrimaculatus. The sequence goes on from OZ022329.1 coordinate 9,829,854, forward strand.
ATTAATATTAATGATGTTATTAAGTTTTTTTGTCCTATTTGATCTTGATCTCTGATTGGTTTAAATAACGGGCAAGTTTACACAGACGATATTTAGTTGTCCATTCTGAAAATACAACTTCTAATGTCTTTTGATGTGACTGTACTTTTAAGTGACTGTCAAAATTAGATAATTGTATTTAAATGGGTATCTATATTGATGGAAATGCTGTTAAAATTTGCGCTCACACTATTATTACTTGTTATAATTAATATATTGCTCGTAGTATTTCTAAAACTTGTAATAAATACTTATAAAATCTCGATTTGTAAGCGTCACTAAATGACAGTTGTCAAATAATTAGAGTGAAAGATTTTCACAGTGTGACTCAGTCTTCCAGTTACAGTATTCTTAATAGTTACTTATCAGCCAAAGGGTGTAATAGTAATTAAGGTATCAAGGGTGTTAAAAGGACAATGATGCCTGAGGTCAATGATGTACTTTCCGAGGGCACCGTAGGAATTATCATCCATTCAACTCCCGCGGTGCATTCAATGTTTAATGTCCAATTAATGTACTATTTCAATCTAAATATTTAGCAATGTATATCCTGTCATTGTGATTTATGTCAGAGAAATTACTCTAGTGACTTGCTGTAACTAGGAAACATAATATTCTTGTTTGTTATTTTTAAGAATAATGCCCTCGGGTTTTATTCGAAATCAGTATTATTATGACAACAATAATTAACTACTCGGACATTAAATTTTTAGCGCAAGAGATTTATATTAAATTTTTTTTGTAAACAATGTATATTTAATTGAAGAACATTCCTTAATAGAATACGTTGATTTTAAGGTCAAGATCTGGGGGAATCGTGTTGTAGCCACTTGAAGTTAGCAATAGTTTCACAGTGACAGCTGTCAAAGTTATAACGAAAATAATAAATATTTCTTTTTGACGTGATAACGTCTTTCGCTCGTTAAGTACAGTGATAGCCGGTCAAATTTGTTACAAAATACTGTCAGATTTCAATCGCTAATAATTACGAGACTAATAATGCGATAACAACGGTTGGGATCACAATGGATAGAGCATGTCTGTACGTGTTTATCGGGCAACGTTTTGCCGTGATGTCATCGAGCTAGTATAAGCGCCTGCGCGTGATTGTTGTAAATTAGCGTTGTGTAAAATTATAAATTAGTGTAGCGCACGAAGTATAATATATATAGGAGTTGAAACGAAGCGCTTGTACACGGCACAAACTCTTATCGCTGAACGAAGAGAGAGATGGAAGATAGTAGGCATGCATTAACATAGAACAACTCTAGACAATCACTTAAAATTTTTAGATTATTTATTATTGATCAGGTTATATTTATTTCAAATCAAATAATTTTTTCTAATAATTTGTCATGCGATTTTTTGAAATAAAAATCAGGGATTTACTTCAGATAAATACAGAAATTCTTTATACTTCCAGCAAAGGAAAAAATGCGCATTTTGTGGGAAGTCTTGATTTACTCAAATAAACTGACATTCGAAACGTCCTATTTCAAATAATAATCTATACATTTTTCAGAATTCTAATAAATTATAAATTATTTTTGATTTTAAATTCTGTATTAATACTTTTAAAATTTTTTAATTTTCACGATTTTCATACATCCTGCTATCATCACCTGATTTATTTATGATTGAAAATCATTTTCTATTTTTAGAATAGTTCATTTTTTTTGGAAAAAAATGATAGGTAGTTGAAATTAATAAATTGTGTTAGATTTTTTATAATTGACTTTTTTCAATATCAATGATATAAATTTCAAAATAATCCAGGTGTCTCATGTTCGACTCACGTTACTAGAAATAATTATTTATCAGCATGTGATTGACATAGGAGGAATAAATACAAGAAATAGTGAAAAGTATCATATACATAATTTTTTAAATTTAAATATTCACAAATAAATGCTAAAGATAACAACAATAATAATCAAAAATATCATAAAGAAAAAATTAAGATTAAATCAAAATAACCAGTCTTCTCGCGGTATTACACGTCTCCTCTTCATTTATGTCTTTTTGTCCTTCGGAACACTAAAAACAGATATTTTCTCCTTACAACTTGGGTACCCACTATTGCAATTGGAGCTAGAACACTTTCTTCCGATTCTAAAGTTAAATAATCAAAAATACCAAGCTTCAAATCACAAAACTAGCTGCAAACTCAATAGTGACAAATGCTAAATGCATTGAGAAAGATGCCTACTATCTTCCATCTCACACACTTGACCTCTCACTCTAACGCGATAAGATATTGAGACAGCTGGTATAGGAAGACAGCATAGCGTTTCACCGGCGTGGTGTAGCGTAAGCACATATTTAGCTTGGACGTTCATTTGGGTGTCATTGTAAAGAAGAAGAATTACTAGGATTAAATTGAAACAATAAAAATATGTAAAATTCGGTACTAAATTGAAAATGAGTAGTTAATATGTACGGAATTATAGAAAACGCAAATCAGATGAAAGCTCGCATCAAAAAGAATTTAAAAACCTACAAAATCCAGTGCCGAGCAAATACACTTGATTTTATCTGGAAAATCTACGGCATGGGCCTTGACTACGCCTTCCGGTTTTTTTCCCATATATTTATCACTTTAAATAATCTGTGAAGCAACGTTTTGTTACATAAATTTCTTCATTTTATATTTATTCAATTATTTGGAAAAAGATCAGTGTTTTCCGAATTTTTTACGCATTGTAACTAAACTTCATAACATTGTATGGGTAAAAATCAAGTTATTCGCTTCGTAGAAACAATTGAATGAGCGTTTCGCAGTTTGGGATATCAAAAAAAAAAAAGTTCAGTTGTCCGAATTTCGAGCGCGTTATTAAGTTTTAAATTGTTGATTAATAGTTGGCCGGTTTTGTCTGAGTGATTTCTGTTAAAATAGTGATAAAATAAGTGTTTTAAAAATGTCTGAAGAGTTTTTTAGTATCTCAAGGGATGTTTGGATAGTGTTACACCATTTTAGACTGACATATGCCTTCTAACTTGAAATTTGATAGTGTATAAGTGCTGGTAAAAATGAACAGACATTCTCAACAAAATTGCAGGCTAGTAAAGGCTGGAATTTCTTGAAATATTTCTCATATCAAATAATTTTCTGCGGTATGCACTCATTTAACGAGCACGGCATACTTGATAATATTTTTTCGCGTTAATTAGCAGCGATGTGTCTTTGTCTTTGTTTGCTAGTATAGCACGTGTATGGTGGTTAGTTTTTGCGGTAAAGAAGCCGTATTTTTGCGTATCTTAGCTGACTTTAAACGATTTTAACGCAGCTAAGATGTAGCGTCATCTGGTGGAGGATTATATTACCTTTATAGGAAATCCTGCCGTTGTTTATTGAAGGATTGAGTTTCAACAACATTATTTACTTTTAAAATTATTAATTTATTCACGCAATTTATTGTCGTTGAACCATTCAAGGCTTCAAAAATCAATTCTAAGAAGGGCATTGCTCCTAAAAGGGTTGTTAACTTCTTTACTTATAAAATTATTGTGATAATCAAAGTAGGTCGCCAGATTATTATTTAAATAAAGATTACTCGATCATATAACAATTCAGAAAAGTAGTCCAAAGCATATTACACAATAAATAAAATATTGTATCCCGTTTCAGCGTTGATAAATGTATTAAAAGTAAACAATCCGTGAAATGAAGTGCTATACAAATCATATTCTCTTGCGAAATAAAAATTCATTAAGAAATAAGTTAGTAATTTGATTGTTGCAAAAGGATGTTTGTTAGGTCCTAACTAAGCGTATAACGATTTTCCTAACCACTCAATGAGTTGGAGAATGGAACAATGGAGAATTTTCAATTCTCCACGCACCAGGAAATTTGTTTTCAAGACAATACATTGTTGATCGATCATGTATGAAAAATATGTCGCAATATATAACCAAAAATGCATACTTGATCACAACAATCAGTTACAATATTGCTAACACAAAAAATTAAATATTCTTGTTGGTTATTTGAAATTTTAATTAGGAATTCTTCGTCTTTCACAATGTCTTTTTATAAATACATATAAAACTAGTCTTGGGTGTACCATTAGCATAAATTTACACCGCTTATGGTTTAGTCTGTGAGTGTATCCACTTTGTGGCTTATGGTTAAGTCAGCCATCTTGGATGGGTTGACCATTGGTGACCTCTAACCCGCGGTGAAGATGCGCTCAGGAGTAAACGGTTATTTAAGTCTCTGTTCAGCACACGAGAGAGGATCGTTGGCTTTCTACAAAGCCATTTAAATGTTAAACGGTTGTAAGAGCTAAGCTCGTAGGCGGCGATAATTTTCAATATGATTTTTTCAAAAAATTATAGTGGCATTTATTTATACAAACTAAGCAACATTTTGAAGTAAAATATTCATAGTTCATTGATTGGATCGAGCAGTTTGCATTTTAATATTTGAAAATTCTTTTTTGAATTATTTCATGTACAGGGTGTTAAATAAACCTAATAAAGATGTAAGATCTTGAGTAGTGGCACGGGTTTACGAAGCACACGGCCTGTCTCCTATAAATAACTCACTTTTACGTTTTACAAGTAATTTAATATGCCTAACAGAGACGTACACTCAGATAAACGTGTTAATTAAAAATTTTGAAACTCTAAACCTCGTAAGATGTCAGTGATTTATCGTAGAGAATATCCAGAGATTTTAATGATAGAAACTTTAGATTTTTTGTAATTTCTCTAGTCTCTGCGGCTATAAAAATTGTTTATGATTACGGAGAAATATCTCGCAGTTCTTCTACATCTTTTCTCGGAGAAGTATGGCATAAATTGTTGCGACACTAGCGGTTATAACGGCGTACGCAGAAATTAATAATAAGCAGTAATGTGTGACCTTCTTCCTGAAATTTTCATGGCAAGGTTACATACCAAACAGAGTATATATAAATAATATTTGTAGATAACAAACTTGATACTAGAATAATTAAAGTGCGCTGTTAACAGCTGAGACCAAGTTGACAAATCTTGATAAAGGGTTGTTTTCAAATTAATGTAGTGCTGTCAAGGGACTTCATTTCAACCCCCAAATAATTTAGACAAAAGGGCTCAGGTGCATTTTACTTCATAATGATGAATAATAATCGTATGGCTACCGTTGATGTGTAGCCTGCAGCCATCAACCCAACGCGTATCTCAGTAGCTTCATTTCTACCTGTCTCTGTCCATCCTACACAAAACCATACGTCTCCATCTTTTTTTACTTTCAAAACAGCTACCGTCTTCTAGAGCTTTTGTAATTAAGCATTACGCATTCCCATCTTAGCCACAGGCTTATAAATAATCCAGCACCATGAATTTATATAAAAGTGTACAGCGTATTTATTAGGAATTAAAATCTGGTTTTACTTTGGTGTCTTGATCTATTGTTGGAGTCTCCGTCGGTTTAAAAGTTTTTATTTTTGATTTATGATGGTTTTATACGATTCTTCTGAAAGGAGATTATAACTAAGATGAATTTATATGAAAAAATACCATTTTTAGTCATCAATAAATTTCTATTGCTTTATTGTTGCATGCCTAATTAAAAAGAAACATTTTTATTATAAGAAACATTAGTAAACAAATCATTTATACAACTGCCATAAAAAGTAGAGTTTTCAGAACGTGTTTCCTTAATCATCAATAGTAAGATATCAAAAATTGACAGCCAGGGATGTATTTGAGGATTTTTCGAGAACGTCACAATTTCCAAATTTGTATCTCTTAGAATAACAATCGTAGAATAATAAACCAAAAGCTAATAGGAACCTTATTTCGTGTAATTTATTTAAAAAAACCAGTTCAGTTCTAAATAATCTAACCCTGCCGGTATAAGAAGGGATCAAATAATGCAAAAACGTGTGACACTTTCAAAGCTCATATAATGAACCAAACGCTAATAGGAAGCTTATGAAATACCATTTAATAAAAAAAAACTAGTTTTAAGGGCGATTGCCAACTGCACCAGGCCAGGTATGAATTTCTTATCACATTAGACATTGCGCCAACGATTAAAACCAAGTTGAAATACAAACTGCATCAAAGGATTAATTCCCAGTAAACGCAGAACATGTACCTTAATTCTAATTCAGGAGCCGATCGATTTTTTAATGACATTTTTTTCTTAAATAAAATATTTATTATGTATTTTTATACCAATTATTCGGTGTGATTTATTCTCATCTATTGATAAGGCTTTTTGCAATGATTTTGTGTGAATGTAAACCTCGATGTTTTGTTTTATTCTATTTTAGTTTTTTGTTGAGCTATATTTTTCCTTATATTCCATAAATGGAGTAACTGGTACATTTTAAACTGTGATATAATTATACGTACCGAGAATATTTTAATGATGTGTATGTACACGCATATTCTACTCTTTTTTCCGAAATCTATTGCAAAACCCCCTGTAACACATAGGTGCTATATTTTTTTTAAATTAAATTTATTAACCACAGAAGTACCTGAATGGCAGTCAAGTGCAGGGGTACTCGTTTAGTGCAAATGTCCATATTTTTGTTTTTTTTACTGGCGCACTAAATCTTTTAACCCTTCCTGTATAGGAATTGAATAATGCAAGCAGAATATCTTTCTGATATTAAAATCAAGTCATCATGATTCATACAACATTAAAATATGTTATAACAATGTAATTTTATTATTTGTGAGATATCCTTGAATACAAGCATCCCAGTATAATCTATGTATTTATAGCTATTAAATATTAATATTACCTTGAAATTCTTCACCGCATCTTTTCAATAATCATTTATAAGCATTATTTTTTCCCAATGCATAAAAATAATTCCTGATATTTCTCAATAACTTTTTTATAAATCCAATTTAATCACGTATTTAACGCTAATTTAATTCCTCGTTTTTACATATTTATATAATTGTGAACATCACTTGTTTATTGCTTGTTGCCAAGGTTACCGCAATTAGAACAATTGTGTGCGCTTGTTTAAATAATATTTGAAAAATAGTTAGAAATGGCATAGGAGGATAAGCATTATGAAAGTGCCCCAGACGGAAAATTAATTTTAACTACATGAGTTCGTTGGTATTGATGAAAGATAATAAGCATCAAAATCTTAGACGTTTAACTCAACCGGATCTCGAGTAAACCAAGAAAAACTTGGAAATGAAAATAATTTTTTTTCAGGAATGACCGTATCGATTCCGGTGAAATTAGAGTATGTTATAAGCACATGCAAAGACTCTCTTAAGACAAAGTATTAACTGCATAAAATTTAACTATTCAGTATTTTTTTTAATTACGATATAATTCGAGCAAAAATATGAATTAATTTTTTTTAGGAGCTTTATACTCTCTTATTTAACATATATTTTTTTTCACTGATTCCAAGTGGTGCGCCATACAGAAATAAAATAAAATCTATTTTTGATAGTTTTTATTTTTTTTTTCAGTATGGCGCACCACTCGGAATCAATCGAAAAAAATATATGTTAGATAAGGGAGTATATGGCTTCTGAAAAAAATAATTTCATAATTTTGCTCAAATCATATCTTACTGTGACGTGCGAGAGTGGAGGAAGCTCGTAAAGACGACGTAGTATGGGGAGGGGCCTTTCGTCCCCGCTTACGCCGCGCCTCGTCGCAGCACATCAACCCTCCCAATGGAAGCCTCTAGTGATATTCTAGAAATGGAAAGAGTCGAGAAATAGAAAATTCGAGAAAACGATATTTCTCTATATAAGGCCAAGCAAAAGACGTGTGGGACAATAGTAGTAAGAGTAGTACTGGTGAAATAAATATCGAACAGTAAAGTGAACAGTGTATATAAATAGTGAAATATAAATATCTGTGACCTTGTTTAATTTAGAATTAAGTGACAAATAAATAAATATACCTAGTGTTATTAGGAGAATAAAGCTTTTATTTCATTTAGATTATTAAATAGTGACTTTTATTTAATTTCAAACTGATTCTTCAAGCAATAAACATTACATTACTTAAAAATTCATTTTTTTTTCTTTTGATAAAATTTTATGAGGTCAATAATTTCTCTTGAAAGAGTACTCACATGTCTCTATAACATATTGAAATTTCATTAGTATCGGTTTAGCCATTCATAAGAATTTTTTTTTTATCATTTTTAAGTATTTTTCGGTTTACTCGAGATCCGGTTGAGTTATACGTTTGAAATTTTGACGGTTACTATCTTTTTATCATTATCGACGAACTCCTGCAATGGAAATTGAATATCCGCCTGGGGCACTTTCCTCATACTTATCGCCCTATGCCATTTGTTCAACTCATGACAAATGAAGGTTGGGTATTTCAAAAGTGTTGGGCTCTAAAAATAAAAGATAAGAAGCTGTTAGCGCGGAATGCCAACATTTAGATAAATAAAAATCCTTTTAAAACACTCTTATCAAACACTTATTTGTCTCTCGTTTTTATTTCTATTGATTGATTTTAAATGAAGCACGAAATTGTGAACAAATGACTAGTCATTTACAAAACAACTGAAGAACACACAGAAAGTCTACTTTCTTTTTATTATTTTTTCCAAATTTTATCAAGTTACTAATGATGGCAGTATTTCGCCACGAAATGAAAAGTCACTTTTTTTGGTTGGTACTTGCGCTGGTAACAATTTTAATGGTGTTAGGTGCGTGCTCATGTCATTATTTTTCGTTAGTAAGACACGGAAGATTTTTTTGGGATTCAAGCGCGTACATCGGTGATTTTAATAATGATCAACACTTATATTAGTTACCGTTACCAAAATCTTTAAAGTGCAATAATTATTTGAAGCTAACATTCATAATGCAACCGCAACGTTGCAAAGTGCAATCTTACTTTTTAAACTTGAGGAAGAAGCAATATTTCAACGCTCAAAAGTGAAGGGAAGACATCTTGAAAGTTCTTAAAGTGTTAGTCATTAGAAATGACGTCACAAGGTCTTGGAATTGATGACTATTTGCTCAACCACTACTAAATTAATGGAATTTATCCAAAGAACTTCAATTTGAATTATTGTTTCATTTTAGATACAGATATAAAAGTTTCACAATTTTTAATGTAATTGTGATTGCCCGATAGATGGAGCTAGTAGCTTAATGACATCAATTGGATACTTTCTGTCCTTTCCACACTGCTGAATGCTTAAAAATATAACTCTTAAATCCCTTTGATTTAACAGTAATATTTTTCAAATGATCGGTAGACATACTATAAAAAGTTGAATAATGCAACAAAATCTCGCACTTTCAAAACTCATAATTTCCAAAAATCTTGAAAATGAACTCTGAACACATTAAAAAATCATTGACACTTATTTGTTTGTTAAGAAAAATCGTTGTTATTAGCAAAGACGGTTCTTAAGTGAACGATATTTGAAAAGGTCACGAAAAACCTCCATGTTGTTGTGACGTCACTACGCATGTTGGCGCTCAGATGTAGCATTGCTTACAATGGAGCCAGCAGAAGAGAACTTTGGTTTTTGAGAAAAAACCGACAAATTATTATTGTATCCATCAGGAACCAAATAAGTTGTTTATAAACCTCTCAATAGGAAAGTTACGACGTGCTACCACGAGTGTCTCGTTTGACTTTCCACTTATATTGTTGTGAAATTCATTTCAATATAAGTACATATTTTCTTTAACACTGTTTTGGAATTTACATATCCCATAACAAAAAATTATTTTGAAACAACACGTCGTTTAGAATCATTCAATCATCCTTTTTGACGAATCAGAAGCTATTAGTTTCGTTACTTCAAACATTTCATGAATTCATTTTTGGTTTTGCGTTTGACCAGCGTTTGACGTTCCATAACTTTTAATGTTTCTATTGAAATATTGGTGAGCTTCCAAAATCTTGTTAGAGAAAGTATAGTCTACAACATGTTCCACACTCGCCAACTGTACTCTTACGTACGTCTTCGGCTCGAATTACAAACTTTTCGCTCGTTTGGAATAAGGGCCATTCCAGTATACTATTTAATAAGTTATTGACAATAAACGATATGAGAATTTGGTTGTCATAAAGTTATTTTGTTTTTAAAGTACTGTGAAACCCCAAGTCATTATTTTTTATGCATTTGAAATGTCAAGCTTCTTGTAACATGACACTATTATAAATTTACACAATCAAAATTGTTCTCTCCAAATTTCAATAAATGAATATTGAATTATTAATAATGTCTTAACGTCACATAATCGAATGCTGTCAACAAAACATTTATAGGTCAACACTGGATATTCACTAATTATAACGTGTTAAGATTAACAAATTAGTTAAACATAAAAATAGACGTTATACTGTCAAAATAAATAACCGTAATAAAGACTTACTGTTGGACTTTGATATCATTCGTTTCAGCTACGTTAAAAAGCTCACTTTTCGAGAAAAAATGGCAATCATCAACTTATGAATATCTGACAAATTGCTTTACTTATCAATCAGAACTTATTTTGTGTCTAATTCTATTCTAAATCGAATCAATCTACGGTTCCTATCTCTTATACACTAACTTCCGTTCGTCAACATGCGTAATGACGTCACAGCGGCCAATAACAGCGTTTCACGATTTTGCATGTTGTTTGTAGACATACCGCAATAAAAAAAAATGATTAAATGATGAAACAAAAATCTGATACACTTTAAATACTTACGTAGTGACATTTATTATAAAACCAGTTTCAACCCTCCATCTTCCAGCCCTCAACATAATCGTCTTTGGTCATCGCATTTTGTTATAATTCAAGTGTATCTTCAAGTCAATCTCTAGCTATCGATTCAAAATCTTTAATCTAATATTGGACCACCAATGGTGTAATTATCGAATGATTATTTCGTCAATGATTGGTTGATTGCTTGCTTTAAGCCGGCCGAGATGTTTTTAGATCTCATACATATGCATGAGCAGTTGGGATGGAACTTTAAATATATGGGACATAAACACCCAAACACCTTGACAACTTAACAAAACTTTTTTTGCATTTTTAAACAGTAGCAAAGAATTTTAAAATAAGTTTTTATGTTTTGTGTTACATATTATTCCCTGATAACATTTCTTGTTCGATAAGAGGTTTGAAAGTGCATTTGTGATAAGAAATGAGTAATAAAAGAAAACATGTATTCAAATTTGCCTTCTTTATGTTATTTATTGTTATTTTCATCAACAACTGGGAGATTATGAATATGTTTAAGCAGGTATGCCCAAACAAAAGATACAAGTTGGAATATCTTTAAAAATTAATGAGTTTCAGCGCCCCGCCGAGATTTCTAATAATTCAAGTTTATATTTTAACCCAGGGATATTACAATACAAAAGAAACGATTAAAAATAAAGCTGTCTGTAAATGTACAAATTGTATTTCTTAAACGGACCTCTATTAAGTATTTTGGGGGCTAAATTATAGCGACAACTTATTTTTTACAGGGTATATAAATATATGCTACTGTTTAGAAGATATATAATTTTTTAGAAACCTACAATTTTATATTTGAGCTCCTTTTAGATTATTATTAAAAAGGAAACAATCGTTTATAATTTAATTTAAATAGTAGCTCAAAAAAAAAATTGTAACCTACAATTCCCCGCTTTTATTGTTGGAAATTTGTATGGTTCTTTGGTGGTCTCCTCCTCGTTTTATAAACATCGTTTCACGTCCCAAACCATAACTAATTTGATACAAAGTTTGGTATTTCTCATCTTACATACCGCAGAATCAAAGAAACGAGGACAAAATTAAATTTATCGTCTTATTAAGTGATTTAGGAAAGAATTACGCTACAATTTAAAATATAAATATGCAATTTCAGTAGCCAATAAGTCACGAATTAAATTATTTTCTCTCAAATCGTGTAATTTTCTGCAGGTGTAAAACAAAACTTCGTTAAAATACCCTCTCCTTTCCACATGGGTGGTTGTATCCATCAGTAGCGTACGTGGTCTAAGGGGTAATCAAAACCGTGACCAATGCGCTATCAAATCTCGTTTCGCATTTTGGTTTAAGTTCTAGTTGTTTTTGAGTTTCATTATTCCCTCTTTTGTTCATTCGATCCGCCGTTTTTTCTCCAAAGTGTGGCAGGCAAATGAGATGTTTTCTTGGGAATTATAATTAATAATTACCGTGCAATGTTTTTTCTCATTGCTTCAGCATTTTTCTTTTGAAACTTTAATTATAGAACTGTATTGATTTCAACATAAATAGATGTATATTTTTGACGTACAACAAAATCTGTCACACTTTCAAAGTCCATATTTCCTAAAATAATCATATAAAAAATTTTTAATACAATTTATTATAAAACTAGTTTCAATTCAACCATTAGGACCGGTTGCAAAAAACATTGTCAACAATTTGTTTGTTAATATGTCGTTAACTCATTTTAGATATTTGTAGCATTTTGTTTGATAACAATTTTTTAATGCATCTATTAAAAAATGAGGTATTTGACAATGCTTTATGCAACTAACCCTGTCGGTAAATTATGCAACGAAAACCTATCACACTTTGGAACCTTGTATCTCCTGAACTAATAATTGTAGAAAAATGACCTAAACATTGATAGAAAGCTTATGTAATGCTATTTATTATAAAATTAATTTTAGTCCTTGATCTTCCAATGCTGGTGGCGTAGGGGGTTAAAAGTACAACAATAGTTTGTTAGATTCATAACTCCTAAAATAATAACCGTAGAATAATTAACCAAACGCTGGAAGGAAGTTTACATTGCCATTTATCGTAAAATCAGTTTTTATTCTTTATTCATTAAGTATTTATTTAAAATCAAATTATAGAAGGCTGCACCTCTTATGTGAACTTTCAACGTCCGTTTCTCGAGTGCCCAAATATTTAATTTTCTTATCTGTAGTACATTTGGTCCTGAATATCATATTGACATTTCAACGGAAAATAACTTGGGTGTGTGAGGAAAACTTACCTTTAAATTAGTAAGCAATGTCTGGCAGTCATCACTAGGAACATTATCGGAAATGGTAACAACCAAATCTTCATAGGCGCCTTGATTTAAATGCAGTCCTTTTGCAAAACTCACGGCAAAAATAAAAAATAATCCATTTAGTAACTTCATTTTGATTATGAGACACTTTACACAGTTTATTCACTAAATTGTCACTATTGATTAAACGTTGGCATAGTAACCAACAATATAAACAGAACTAACAAATCAATGAAATTAAAATTAGAATTAATAATTGTATTTTGAGTAGCAGCGCAACAACCGTCCTCTTCTTCGTGCGACGAAGAACTAGTGGTCTTCCCAACGAGTTCAGCGTTCAAAGAACTTTCTACTCCCACTATGGGTGCTATACTGGTTCTGTGGCTTGTACTACAGGAGTAGATAAGCCCTCTGAAGGGCTAAATAACGCTGGAGAGGGGGCAAATACTGCCACAGCACCCTGATGAACAGGGGTGCAAATTTAGAACTTGTAGTTTTGATGGTATCTTCAGAAGGGCTAATTGCTCCAAGAATTGTTTAAGGGTGGCTGAAATTCCTTGAAATTTAACGTTCAAAATTTCCAAATTGAAATCTATGGATCTTCTAAGAAGTAGGTGACTATACGTCAATGCCAAATAATCAATATTCATCGAATGTCTTTGACCTAAACCACAATTGCATTGTATTCTAAATTCAGTTTACGACATGACTGTACTGAATTTTTTTCCTGTCCTACTGATATGTTGATATCCGTCACGATATCTAGTGACATGTACGGTTTACAAAGAAGAATTACATTGTGACATGTAAATTTACATTCTAGTTTTTATTATTCACCATTGCTCCAATTTATTGATCCTTTCCGAATAATAAGGTTTGTTCAAATCCGCAAAAAAGTATCCGTTTCCACATTCCTATCCTCGTTTTACAGTAGCAATCCTTATTCACTTATGAACTCAACAAAACTTCTCTTTGAACTGTACGTATGAGACACGCTACAGGTCGCAATTTACAACCAATTTTTGTGATTTTTTTTCTTAATTATTGGTTAACTACCCGAATAGAACCCTACTAATTTTCATAATATTTTGTTGAATAGTTACATTTTTATAGACAATTTGGGATTGATGTTTGCGATGATATCGCTGTTCTTCAGTCTGTATGTGTGAGACACGCTACAGGTCGCAATTTTTGACCAATTTTGTTGATTTTTTTTCATTAATTGTTCAACTATCAGAATAAAACTCTATTGAACTTTATCATGATTTGTTAGTTATAGATGATGTACAAATAAGCAGCCACATAATTTCGATTCATAAACAGTAATCTCTTGTATATTTGATTCCTAATTTAATTTTTTTATTACTACATATTAAATCAATGATTATAAAAACATATATATCGAATATTTGTTATAAGCGAGGTATCTTTCATCAATTCATACTTTTGAGGTAAAAATTAAATTCCTAAGGAAATTTCATCTTGAACCATCATTTCCTCCCGCTTTTCTATCATAAATAACCGATTTATATATTTTTTTAAGTTACCTACTCCTTTATCTACCAAGTGCACTATAAGTGTTTGCCACACCCGTACGGGGTAAAAGGCGTGATGCTAATTATTTTTCTTTCTTATGCTTCTGTACTGCAGGATTGAAATGCCATATAGCACTGCATAAAACTCTCTGTCAAAAGTCGTACAAAAGTACGACATATTTTTATAATATAAGTAAAATGCAATTTTCAGGAAAAAGGGTGCGATTAATAAAATAGGGATGTGGAATAATGACTTTTCAACCAAAAAAATGCCCAAAAACATCTTTTTGAAACAAAATAATGTATTTTGAAAACGAGAATGAGGTTAAATCAGATTTGAATTAGTATTTTATAAAATTTTATGTTATTAAGGGTTAGTTAGTTAAATTTATGTGGAGGTTATTTTGAGTTAGTAACTATGGCAACAATTAATCAACAATGGTTTTAGGGTAAAATAACCTCAAAATAAATTTAACTGACGTTGGTAAAATCGGTCCAGAAATTAGATCGCTATATTTTTCAAACTAAAAATTGAATTCCTGAAGAAATTTTCCCTGCTTTCTTTTATAAATAACCGATTTATAATTTTTTTTTAAGTTACTTCTCTTACGCTTCTTTGCTGCAGGATCGAAACGCAGTACATGAGATTCTATCTGCCAAAAGTCATACAAAAATACGAGATATTTCTGAAAATAAGTAAAAATGCAATTTTCAAAAATTAATTCAAGTTTTTCTGCATACGCTCCAGTTAAAAAAGGTATGATTTATAAAATAGGGGTGTGGAAAAATGATTTACGGTCCAAAAAATCCCAAAAACATCTTTTTGAATATTGAAAAAGAAAATGAGCTTAAATCAGATTTTAGTTAAAATTAAGTTAACCAACAAATTGGATCGAGACTAATTTAACTCAAAATCCTGAAATCGGCCATTGAAGAAATTAGGTCGCTATATTTCGTTTCAAATTAATAATTTTAGTATTTTCAGAGGAATTAAAAGGAATGGTTATAAATCATTTGATATCTCTATTGTTACAAACATTATGAAATTTTGCATACCGTTATAAAAAGGTTCAAGGATGATAACCATGTTGTTAATTTTTTGATTCTTGGATCTAGTTTAGGGTAAAAGAATTAAATATAAATTTAAAATGTATTTACTGCTGAACTAGGCATGGTGGGAGTTTGAAAATTGTTGTATAGAGCAAGCAACATGTCAGTAATTGAATTTTATACCTTATATTTTACCATTCCACCCACTTTAGGGTAGAAAATTTTATCTTAATATCTCGCGAGTTACAAAAGAAAATGGGATGTAATTTTTGATATTGGTATCAGAATGAATTAAATTTTTGTTATTATAATTAATTTAGACCAGTACATGACTTCTCGTTAATCATTTTCTTGATATCCAACGCCAGAGGTTATTGTAGCAAATGTCCAGAGTTTTTTTTTTTATAACTTTGATTAGGATCAAATAATTCTTTTATAGCACAACACATAACCTCCCATCAGTCAATAGCTAAGAAACTATAGTTTACTGTTAAGCACGGACCAAGGACTCTTATTGGACTACGATTTAAGCCTTCTGATTAGCCAAAATACGAACCAATTTCACGGTAATCAATTATCTTAAATAGATTTGTGTAGTTCCAAGATTTAAATTTGTGGAGAGTGAAATTTCGGGAATTCAGTCAAATATATTTAATGGAACTTTCCTGTCAACGGTTTCGACTACAAATTAGTCATCTTCAGGACGAAAAGTTATATTATAGTCCTGAAGATGATTTGACTGGATTCCCGAATTTTCACTCTCCAAAAATCCCAATTTGTATTTATTCAGGTGATATGTAAATATATTTGTTGCTTTTAGTAAATCAGAAGGCCTAAATAGTAGTCCATAAATGCCCTTTGACTGTTCTTGATTGAATTGAACTATAGTACAAATGATTTTAGTAAATAAATGTATAATATATTATTCGTGTTATGGTGTTATGCATTTCCAGCCTTTTGATTATAAAATCAAGAAAAATATGCGTTAGTTAAAAACAAACGGCATTAGAAGTAAAACTTTTTATGGAGTGCACCTGCATCCGCATCTGAGTATTTATCTGCACGTTGTTATTGATTTATATCAATCATTTCTGTTATAGTTTTTAGTGAATTTTTCTTTACTTCAATGTATTTTTTTTTTCTCGACGAGTTTACTCTCAATCTCAATCTCGAAGCTCGTATTGATTCATGAAAAGCATGGCTTCAATAAGGACTGAAATGCCCTTTTTAAGAGTTGCATCAAAATAAGTTTCAGTAAAGGTTGAAGCTCAATTGAAAATGGGTTAAGGGTAGCACATGACCTCTCATCAATCATTATTTGTTATTTGGTGCCTGATGGCGATTTAGTTAGCAAATAATCTTTTGTCCAGTCTATTTTTGACAATATTTTGAGATGAATATGTAGGAATTAATAATTTTAAACGTTATTATCTCCCCTTAAACTGATATTTCAATATTTCATTTATATTTTGAATAATAAAAAACAGACAATCGAAGTTCATGCATATAATTTCACAATTATGTTATCTAGAATAGTCTGTACGTATGAGGACACGATATAGACGCAAATTTTAAACCAATTTTAATGATTTTTTTTTCAATCATTGATTAATTATCAAAGTACAACCCTAGTGATTTTCATTGAGATTTATTGAATAGTTTATTTTTATAGCCTATTTCGTGATTGATGTATTTGAAAAATGACATACATCTTTGTTCTTTGGTACGTAGTTACAGCCGCAATTTTTGACCGATTTTAGTGATCCTTTTTTTCATCGACGGCAGTTATGCTAGTCTATCATGAAATCGTTTCATTGGATCAAGTTTGTAAGACATGAAAATTTCTTGGTACTTGAAGATTTGCAATTTTTCGTTTCCTATTTCACCTGTACAAATTCCAAAAACAATTTATGTCAAATTTCACTTAATAAACAAAATGTCAGCAACGGATGTTTATGATGACGTTGTCATATTATTGTTTGTGATTTGCTGCATACGGAAATGACTGATGATTGCACACATACAAAGCAATAAATACTCATATAGAATTATTTGTTTTGAATTTGCACGCGAAACGCGTCATAAATAAAATTATTACATTTTGGTTAATCTTTATTACTCTTTTAGAATCGTTATTCTTGGACTAATTTATGTAATACAATCATTTTTTTCGTCTCTATCTTAGTTTATGGCATTTAAAATCGTTGCTAGCATTTATATCCCACCTTGACTAACATATTAACAGTGTGGACACATATTAAAGGTATTTTTTTTCGTGTAATATCTTTTCTCGTTGTCCGGTCACGTTTCTGGACACCCGGTGTTTCGCTGGACGCGACTACGCATAAGTCAGGCCTATTTCACACATCAAGAGACGTACATTTTATAGTTATGACTTATTTCATACCTAAGAATGAAAAGAAAAAAGCGGGCGACTTGTATTACGCGAAAAATCTCGTTATTTATTTGTATGTAAACTACATTTGCTTAGATAATTTTGAAACCGACTGTATGATATTTCTGCCATACAAACATATCAATTATTACGCTCCGTTGCACTGTGAGCTACCGGACTTTAATATACATACAAATATAGATATACATATACATACATACGAAGGGTTATTCTATTCATAAAACTCTCACATGAGTAAATGAATGTAGTATAGGCAAATAACACATGTATAGCGTACGTCCGATACATGTAGGGATTCCATACGTGAAAAGAATGATGTCAGATGCAATACGTGGCGTGGGTGGTGATTTCATTATCAAATTGTTCAAATAAGGGATGTTTTTGACATCTGAATATAAGCTAAAGTTGCAATTCAACCCGAAGTCAATTAAATTCATGTATGCAGAGCTTTGCAAACATAAAAACGTAAAAAGTACAAGAAAAAATCTTGAAATATAAATAACTTAATAAAATGGTGATTATTATCTCAAAAAGTCATGTTATGCGTTGAAAAATAACAATCATCACCTTTAACGAGCACCATCCAATCTCGTCTGAAAACTTAACCGAATTAAATATGGCGGTAATTGATTAAAGCAAGAAACAGTATAGAAAAATGCTACCGAAACTACAAACGAGTGAAAGGTCTATTTAATTATATTTGTCACACAATTTACTTCGTAATTAAATCATAGAAAGTGTATACAAATGTAACGCTAATTATAATTCTTTCAAGTTAGATATTTGAATTGTTTTGCTGGGCAATAATTCGTCCTCATTAACACGGCATCCCAACCAGACAAAGATTCAAATAGAAGGACAGATGGACAGAAGAATGGACGTCCAGCACGACGAATTCGCAACAAAACAAGGAATAAAAGATAAACGTATTCAAGCAACAGCATCTCATTAAAAACAAGAGGACAAGCAACAGTCATTGTCACCAGAGATCGACGTGATGATCGCAAACATTCAGACAATTCTTTTCAACACTAAATTTATTTACGAATACAAAAATCTCAGCTTTATAAACTAACCAAAAGAGAACAAAGCGACTGTGCCGCAACCCCACAACCGAATACATAAAACCACCTTAGGGGTTGAAACTGATTTATAGTAAATGGCACTACATAATCTTGCTATCACTGTACGATTATTATTTAAGGAGATATGAGCTTTTGAATTGCAACAGATTACCGTTCAAACATTCAATCCCCTATGCAGCCAGGGTTGAAAGATAAAAGGTTGAAACTATGTCTATAATAAATAATTTAATAATCAACAACTATTATTTCGAGAGATATGAACTGTCAAAACAAAGTGTAACAAATTTTCGTTGCATTCATTAAGAAAGACGTAAGGGAGGTGTTGGTTAGGGCAGAAATGGTTGGGTTATAATTGAATTCTGTCACCTTAAAGTTCAGAATGACAAATAGAATACGGGACGAAAGTGTGCGTGCTTTTCACCTGAAGTTATAGATCAACTATGGGGCTTCTTCAGCCTAAAGGCACGTTTACTAGCAAACAACATAAATACTCTTCTGAGACTCGTTCACAACCCCTGCAAATAACCTCTAGATATTTGAAGAATATCCTGGAAGCTTACTTTTGAAAGAAAAGCGTTAAATTATCCTGGAAAGAAATTAATAATAATTTTTTTTTGTCTTATACAAGAGTACGTGTCTTTGACAAAGCCTGCTGCACGTAGATAAACATGACATCATGACGAATCGTTCTTCAATAAAGTTTTTTAGTCCTGTCCTGATACACCCTTTGTGAATTTTTAAGTATGAATCATTTTTTACTAATAATAATGATGTCATATTTGCAAACAATGATTCGTTGAATTGTATAACCTCAATATTTTACGCAGAGAAATTTTTAATAATTATTTTCCGCTTTCTTAAAAGTTAAACAATGATTAATTAATGATTTACATACATTCCAATCCAACAGCTTTTATTTCTGTACCTGTTTTTACTAAAAAATCATTTTTATTTATTCGTGAGCGTTAGTGTCTCCCTCTTGAATATATTTACATATTTATCATAAATTTTAAAAATTATCATAGTTTAAAGTCAAACAAAGGAGTACAAAGAAGCATAACGCAAATCAAGTACAGTCAGAGACAAATATTTAAATTGTAAACTTTCCGTTTCATGATTTTTGTGGTGCTAAGCGTTCGTTTAAATCCAAAAAGAGAATTTCATGAAAGGAGAAACGCTTAATACATTGGGAATCTGCATTTCAATTACAAGGACTTATGAGTGGTTTTGGGGTGCTAATATGAGCACAAGTGACGCTGCGCTCTGAGTTCCCTTTGAAGGCAACTACCCCAAAATCAGTAATAAAATCTATAATCTAGGATTGTGCTGTGGTCATTTTTAGTGAACACAAATATAACATGAGAAGGTTGTCGGAAAGATGGGTCCCTCGATTACTCACGAAATCGTGTGACTTGTGCCAAAGATAGTTTGCTACTGTTTCGTTTGTAAACCGAACTGCAAGAAAAATGTGTACGTTGGGTCCACATCACGACAATGCACCAGCTCACTTTTCTGAAGTCTCTCAGACTGCAAACTATCCCCAATAAACAAACAAAGTTGAGTACCTTTGGATAAAAGGTCGTATGCCATCTGCGCCAATGAAAAGCTCTTAATCTGGTGATTAATTTAATCCTATCTAAAAATATGGACATTTGCATTAAACGCGAACTCCTGCACTTGACCGCTATTCCAGGCATTACTGAAGTTAACACGATGGAGTCTAGAGAAGACTGTATTGAATTTCAACAATATTTAGATTTTATTTTCACTTTATTGATTAAAACAGCAAATCAAAACACATCATGTACCCATCTACGTGTCATACGATTTTTTGCAATAGGCTCCAAATAAAAAAATTCAAGCAAATTCAATTGGTTTGTAGATTAGAATTAAGGTACATGCTCTGCGTTTATTGGGCATCAATCCTTTTGTGCAGTAGGTCTATTGTATTTTTACTTGGTTTTAAGCGTTGGCTCAGATGTCCAATGTGGTAAATTGGCAACCGCCCGGAAGAAATGCATACTCTTAAAAAAAGTTGAAAAATTGTTGATAAAACCAAGAAGGCTATAGGAGAATGTTTTTTCCACTACATCTTTTCTTTTCTATTTCTTCCATTCCTTTTTTTCCATTGCACTTTTCTTCCACCAATACTTTTTCCATAATTTTTTCCCATTTTTTGTTACTCTCTTTTCAAATAAGAGAATTCTACGATACCTGTGGCGCCACAATCTTATAGAACTTTTCCTTCAACCTAAAAAGCTCGGTTTAGGTTATGTTTCCGGTAGGTTCTTTTGTTCATTGTCATTATTTTTCCTATTATCCGTATGTTTAGTAGGAACTTTTCACAAAATTTCATCCATTTTGGAATTGGGACAAGTGGGAGTAAATAAAAAAGCCTACCGGAAACGTAACCTAAACCGCGCTTATTGAGTTAACGAGTATTTAAAGGAGATATTTTATACAAACCATCAGTTGGTCGAAGAAATTTGTATCAAAACAGTGATTTCAAGATCATACGACATCGACTTCAATTGTCATTATTTTTTCCCATTATCCTCATGTTTAGTAGAAACTTTTCGCAAAATCTCATCCATTTTGGAACTGAAGCCCATTATCGACAACATTACCGAATTATTTATTTCGAAATTGATGTCATATTTTGAATTTAAGTGGAAAAAGTGGAACAAAAATAGTGAAAAGAATAGGAGAGAAAAAATGTATGGTAAAAACAAAAATTGATAGAAAAAAGTATTGGTGGATCAAATGAACTAGAAAAAATGGTGTACAATCCAAGAGGGCACATCATGTGTCTTAACCAGGAGCCAACAGCACCTTATCTTCCCTAATCGGACTTATGATTAAATTGTATCTGAATCAATCGGGAGTATTGTGATCAATTCTATAAATCCAGGATCCTGTTCTTTCATTTTCGGTCAGTTTTTTTAGGATTAACTTCCTTGATAGAACAATCGATAGCGAAGGTCAAGTATTTTAAGACAAAACCACCTCTTGTCCTACCTGGAACAGGAAAAAAAAACAACAATTGTAAATTCGGTCAGGAAAGTTGAATACGAAAATGGGCTATACTTCGGGATGGCTTCCACTCTTCCGGACAGGTCAGGAGGTAGCATTCTAGTATTTTCTTGAAGTATTTGACATTCGCTATCGATTAGTACTAGTTTCAATCGCAAGTTCTATCAAGGAAGTTGACCGTGAATAGAATTTTTTTAGTCACTCAGGATAGGATCCTATATTTATATAGCCTAGCACACTATTGATCACTGTATTCGGCTCTCCGACTATTGGATTAAATATTCATTTATTATACCATAAGTAGTTTAAGTATTATCGATTATTTTTGTGGTGCTATCACGACTGTTTATTGTGCTTGCGTTTGAATACCACGAGTGTGCAGCACGAGTGGTATTCACAAGCCCAATAAACATGAGTGATTGCACCACAAAAATAGTCTATAATACTTTAACTACAAATGGTACATGGATGACTATTCCAGGAGTCAAACCATTTTTTCAAATTAGTTTTCTATGAATCTAGTAACAAGTCACGCAATTTTCATAGGAACGAGTAAACAAACTTCTGTCAAACTGAAAAATTAGAATTGCTTGCATTTTCTTTGACGAATACTAGAGAAATAAATTGCGTTCTTATATGGAAACTAGTACAAAAAAGTTTGGTGATAAATCAGAAGATGAAATTGGTGAAGATATTCAGAAAAATATTCCATTAAATACGAAGAAAGCACGAGATTACAAATTGGAGGTATTCATATCTTTGAGTAAAACCACTAGTGTAATATCCGATGGTATTTCTACGCGTCCAAATATCCACTGATATGCACCGTTTCTATGGCGATTCAGCATTGTTAACCTTGTTATAAATACTACGAATGGAATAGCTATAAAAATGTAACTATGTTAATGATTGTATAGTAAAAGTTAAGTTTCAATTTATTATTTTCATTATTAATTCATCATGATCATTTCGACTTTTGAAATCATCTTCAGGTATCTTGTTTTATAGAAAATATATATTTTTTATAAAACAAGATACCTAAAGATGACTTCAAAAGTCGAAATGATCATAGTGAATCAATAAAGAAAATAATAAATTGAAACTTAACTTTTACTATACAACCATTAACTTAAAATGTTTCAACTCTTCCCAAATGAAAAAACTATGGAACTATATATTTGACAAATTATCATAAAAATTGATAAGAATTTATTTTGATGGTTACTTAATCGATAGGAAAAATAATCATGAAAATTCGTTGAAAATTGATGCTGGTAGCGTGTCCTCATACGTACGGGCAAAAAAATGAAAATATATGTTATTTTTCAAAGTCAAATTTAGGTCAAAATTAATATTCAAAATGCTTTATTTTTGTGGATATGAATATTCTCTTTCCAAAAGGTATTTTTTATTAATAGATAACTTACACTTGTAGATACAATCATACATTACGTAAAAATAAAGTGTGTGCAAAAAAGTGTCTATATAAAAGTACCCAACAAATCATAAGAAAAATCAGAAGGGTTGTATTTAGATACTTGAACAATTAATTAAATGAGAATTACTCGAATTGCGATATGAAGCCTGCCTCATACATACAGGTCAAAAATACTTCACAGACACCTGTCATAAAATTAGATATAAAAATTAAACTATCCAACAAATCATAAGGAAAATCAATAGGGTTGTATTTGAATAGTTGACCAATTGATTAGAAAAGTATTATCTGGATCGGTTATGAATCGCGACATAAAGCGTGCCACAATGTACAGATCAAAAAATGGAGATACTTCATAGACACCAATCATGAGATTTATTATAAAATCATAAGGAAAATCAATAAGGTTGTATCTGGATAGTTGACCAATTGATAAAAAAATAATTATTTGAATTAGTTACAAATTTCGACATGAAGCGTGCTTCATACATACAGGTTAAAGAATGGCGATACTTCATAGACACCATCAATCATGAAATTTACTATAAAAATTAAACTATTCAACAAATCACGATGAAAATCAATAGAGCTATATTCGAATTCGAATAGTTGAGTAATTGATTGAAAAAAAAATCACACAAATTGCTAATGGATTGCAACTTACAGCGTGCCTCAAATAGTCCAGTCACCTTAGGGGTTGAACCTCAAAATGAAAGATATGAAGCTGAAAATTTTCGAAAACCATTATTTTGACATTCTTAATGTTTTTCCAAAAGTAGAAATAAATATTATGTGAGCGTCTCAAGATATTCAAGGTCAAAGGTTGCAAAAATCAGTTTTTCCTAAATATCTGGCTTTCTATGGTTTAAATCGTATCTGCATTTATCACAAAAATTGTAGGGCATTAAATGATTTACAAATTTTGTTCCAAGAATTTTTTTATATCTTTAACCGTTTTTGAGATAGAGCAAGAGTGCGGAGCACATAGCCATACATGTCATAGCGCAAGGTCAATCATGAATAGATAAATATTCAAGAGAATTGAAAAATCGTTACATTTTGTGGAGGAAGGTTCCCTCTTTTTGAAAATCTATATTATTTTTCAAATCAGATCAATAGTCTCCGCAAAATTTTTATTTCTATATAAGTCAACGGCCGTTTATGCTTCTTACTCTGCATAATATGTCCTTCTTAGAATTAATTATAATGCAATAAGTTAAATTAACCGGTTATACTTCTTTCAAATTTGCATTATCATTATTATCATAGCTGTCAACTAACTAATCTGTATTTAAGAACGTTCCTCACAAATATATTTATTTGTCGTGCACCTGTACTATCTATAACAATTTTATCAGTGTATAACAAGCACTGGTAGCACGGGACAGGAAGGCACACAACAATGCGCATTTTAATGAGCTGACTTCCGGTATACGTCGATTTACCGGAACCACACTGATGTGATAAACCAACCATCAACATATTCAAAATATAACTAGTTCACCTTAGAAAATATCCTCAATATCAATTACTGCATTAAACAGTCTTTAAAATGGTTAACAATTATCAGGAATATTTTTTAGTAGTCACGTGCTGTTAATCTTCCTGCTTACTTCATTTACAATTCCAACTGCGCTCTAATTACTCCAACTAATTAATTCAATGAAAATCGATAAATTTAAGATCTTGCACCATTTCCTTGAATATAATTACCTGATTTTTATCTAAAAGTGTGAACAGTACGCGCGAAGCAAGAACTTTAATTGAGGATTGAATTAATTTGGGAATTATTTAGAACGGTTTAGTAATTTATAGGAACAATTTGATCTTGATGCTAAATGAAATAACCAACAGTAGTTCGTGCCTATGCAAAATTCAGTTTCATCCCCTGAACACAAAGCAATGACTTTAGTAAACAGTTGGGCTTACCTGCCCTTAAATATACAAGGAAATATTCGATAGAAAAGTAAGCAAGTAAAGATAATATTTGCTGTGATCTCAACGGATGTCCAATGTCCCTGTACTTCCTGTATTTACCATCCTTCTTCAACAACTCAAGAGATTCTTCAAAGTAAAAGACATGCTGTTAGAAAGGAACGTAAATTTAATAATTTAATTTACAAAAGTAGTGAATGTAAAACATCTGTCCCTTAAAAAATGGGTCACCTTCCTTCCTGTACTAATTTCCACCCTCATACTCACACATCTTGCGTATTCATCTCGAATAAATCACAAGACATGACCGTGCATTTTGCTGATGTGTTTTTTACTTCTAATATTTCCGCACACGTGTTTCTTATGACTGAACCAAACCATTTCCTTCCCATTAAAAAAGAATTAGAAAAAGAAATAAGATTACGGTAAAAAATGCGGGGGTGTCGGAAGAATACATTTCCTGAATGAACAGAGAAGTTCATTTAACTAATTATTTTTAGAATAATTAACCAAAACCGCTAGAAAGCTTATGTAGTATAAAATCAGATTCAATCCTTCATCTTTCAATCCTGATGGTACAGGGGTTGAAAATGTTTAGCCACACTTTAAAAGCTCATATCTCATGAAATAATAATCGTAGAATAATGAACCAAACGGTGATAGATATTTATTATAAAACCAGTTCCAACCCTTAAATACGGAAGTAACATAACAAAAAATTGAAAGAATATATTTTAATGTCTGTTTTAGTCCCTCCAAAATGTGTAAGTGTTTTCGACAGTTCATGAGATTAACTATAGGGTCAAACCGTTTCCTTTTCCTAAAAACAAGTCACAATTTCTAGTAGCGGTTCATGCACATGTTGAAACATAAGGCACAGGTGTTTGAATACTAGGGTTCGAACTAGCACACCCTCATCCCTCATGGTGGTTGTCATAGAGATTTCAAAAGTTTTTTATTTGAGGAACTTAGAAAGAAGGGAAAAAACTGCGAGAAATATGGTTCCTGTTTCTTATTTTTTTCACTTTATTATTAGTTTGAAATATGGGAGTCTGTGATACTTCCGGATGAAAAATAGGTAAAAAAAATGATTATAGTATTAGGCACGGTTTCAAAACTACAGTAATTTAGGATCTATGTCACAATACAAACCTGCTACGATAAAAACCGTCATTAAGAAATGGAAATATTGAATTAAATGTCTTTGACAAAAGTAGAGACCAATTTTCTGCATACAAACACATGAATATCATGTGGACGTCCTTTTAGATAATCAGACCGAATCTAATTCAAATTATACATCTGTGTTACGTCTGTAGCCATGACAACGGACCTCATATGTGCAAGAAATAATGAAGTACGCCGTTATTACAAATTGGATGATTTAAATTCCAATTCCTACCCCTGAAAAACCCTTCTATAATACCATTTTATTTGCTTTTGATATATATTTCACATCATTAGAATGCACCCCCTAACAATTTAATAATTCACATCAAAGTGCTGTAACTTTCACAAAATTAAAGGAAAAATGTAAAAAATGCAATTTTGAAACATGTAGTGAAATATTTAAGAGCCAATCAAGTAGAAGAGAATTTTTGATGAGGTGCTTTGATAAAAGAGGGCTGGCATTCATCCCCCTATAAGGGAGATTGATACAGACTTTTCTGATGCCGGAAATAATCCAACAGGATTTTAATCAGTCCAGATTAACTTAATTGTTACAAAATATTACTGAAATCATCTTATAGAATAGTTGAAAGACAAAAAAACTCCATATGGCACACTGGTGTTCTTAAAAAGCAATTAGCCCCCGTGACGTGATATTTGCACCCCCGCTAAGCAGCGGGTAAGTTGCAAGCTGCATCAGACTGCAGCAATGCACTATGGGTGTCCCCTAACTTTGGAAGTTAAGTTTTTTATAATGACGGAAGGGTTTGTGGTAAATTAAACCTAAAATATGTCTGTAATTTTATAAACCCCTTGCTGTGTTCTAAAAAATAAATTAGCTTTTTTGCGGTTATTTCGGGCTTTGGCGGTAGCAGATGGGTGATATTTTTACTTTTATTTGAGATTTACCGTTATGAGACTGAATTGTTTTGTTTATCGATTTAGATGTCGAAGCGGTGTTCTTTCAGCACTCATTTTAACTTTTGGTAACAAAAGTCGCAAAGTGCAGGACATAGGAAATAAGGAGACTGGAGGAGGTCTGTAAAGGACATGCTTCAGGGGGTCGATTCTGTAACTTGCGTTAGTACTTGCGTGAGACAATTTGCGTGACTACAAAATATGACGTCACCAGCAATATCTAGTTACTTTGCTAGGGAGTTTTGTGCGTCAAGAGTTCCTCGGCTAGATTAGTGTTGGTAATAACTTTAAAATAATTCTGTAGTGGATAACAGTTAGAACAATAAACAGTGAGTGCAATGAAAATCGTTCCATGTTGAATAGATGATTAATATTTTATAAGTAGTTATTCGCAACTTCACGCTGATAACTACCCGTAGCAAAAAAATTGAGAACGGAAAGAAACTGAAAGATGAACACAAACTTTACAATAAACTTTTTAATAATATACGTGTGTATATTTACTCTTATATGATTAGGAATTTTTGTCCGATGAAAACCGGCACGCAAATGTGGTCTTATTTCATTTAATAGATGCATACAGGCATTTTTGCTCTTTGCTCAATCTAAAATTTTCCACAAACTCCAAATTTCTTATTTCAAATGGATTTTGAGCATCCCTAAATTGTCTGCGCTTGATACGAGTTTCATTTTCCCTCTCTTCTAATATACCATTTTCTTTTAAAGCCATAAGAATCCCCAGTAAAGCCATTTCACAGTACTAATGTGAATTTACTTTGAAATCATCATATTCAAATTACCGGAATTGAGTTAATAAATATTTTAGTATAATACACTCACTAATAACCAAAAACTATAATTGCTAACTTTACAAATTATCAGAATAAAAACATTCCAAACAGCCTAAACACACAAAACAAAACGATTAGAATGAGACAGATAGTGTCGTAAGAAAATACAGTACCTCAACAGCTCACGCAAGTTATTTGCGTGTCTCGCAACTAATGACGTCATAAGTAAGTAGTTTCTCAAATATTCGACAGAGGGCTTACTGTATATATGTGACAAAACTGTGTTAGTGTTAGTGTCGTAAGTAGTCACGCAAGTTACAGAATCGACCCCCAGGTCGCAGTTTATAATCAATTCGGAAAAGAAATTCTACTATGAAAGTCAATTACGTTGCTCTTTATAAAACCAAGCATTAAATAAATAAACTTGAAGTTGAAAACAGTAACAAATAGTCAATTTTAACATGATCTTATTTTAAAATTGTTATAAAACACAAGTATAATTTGTAAATATATTATGAACATATTTTACGAGCAAATTTATTTGGAACGCTTTCTTAATTGTCTTTTTTGAATATGAATAAAATGATTCTGTTTTGTTAAAGGTATTTCATGTCAACTCATACATAATGATTAAAATACTGTGAGATATTTAGAACTTATTAGATTTTCAGAATGCAAAACAGCAGATGAAATGACTGAAATAAATTAATTTATAATTTATAAATGACGTACGTTTCTTTCTCATACTTATTACAAACTTCATATTCGGGTCTTTTTTATAATTTGAGCCTCGTGAATTGATCTGTTAAACAAATAAAATGTATGATATATTGCATCTAATATTTCAGAAAACATTTTAAATTACTTATTAATTTGTTTACATTTGTAGGTTATGTGAATAGAATTTTACAGGATTGTGGCAATATTTTCAATTAAATTCACTTAATTCATTATTTTAGGATTGAATTGAGTTTCATTCAATATTTCACCGTTTTCTTCAGATAAATTGTTGAATTATTCTCTCTTGATATTTGAAAATAACAGTTACTGTATTCAACGCACACAGATGGCAGTACAGATTTCGACTGCCGTCTCAGCTATTATGTGAAAGTGCAATGAATTTGTAGCCATTTTATTTTGTGAGAAATGTACTAACTATTCCAAATAATACGTGAAATCCCTGAATGGAAATCAATTTACTTGACAATGAGATAGATATGACTTATAGATCAAATGGTTGATTTCAGTTCAGAGACGTTATCCGGCAAATTTAACCTGTCTTTTAAATTATGCAAAAATAGAATTATGGAGGTAAGCTGAGACTTCAATATATTGTCAAAATACAAGTGCTGTTTCAGTTTTAAATAAATAATTAACATTATTACACCGAATACATCCTTAATTTAATTATCTTATTACGATCGTTCAAAGTCACAAAATACTCATTTATTATACCATAAGTAGTTGAAGTATCATCGATTATTTTTGTGGTGCTATCACGAATGTTTATTGTGCTTGCGTTTGAATACCACGAGTGTGCAGCACATAAAAATAGTCTATAATACTTTAACTACAAATGGTATATGGAGGACTATTCCAGGAGTCAAACCATTTTTTTAAAATTAGTTTTCTATGAATCTAGTAACAACTCACGTAATTTTCATAGGAACGAATAAACAAACTTCTGTCAAAATGAAAATTTACAATTTCTTGCATATTCTTTGACGAATAATAGAGAAATATATTGCGTCTTGATATGGAATCTAGTTCAGAAAGGTTTGATGATAGATCAGAAGAAAAAATTGATTAAGATATTCAGAAAAATATTCCATTAAATACGAAGAAAGCACAAATTGGAGGTATCCACATCTTTGAGTAAAATACTCACTCTGACCACAAGTGTAATACCCGATGGTATTTCTATACGTCCAAATACCCACTGATATGCACCGTTTCTATGGCGATTTAGCATTGTTAACCTTGTTATAAATACTACGAATGGAATAGTCATTTATTATACCATAAGTAGTTGAAGTATTATCGATTATTTTTGTGGTGCTATCACGAATGTTTATTGTGCTTGCATTTGAATATCTCGAGTGTGCAGCACGAGTGGTATTCACAAGCACAATAAACATGAGTGATTGCCCCACAAAAATAGTCTATAATACTTTAACTACAAATGGTATGTGGAGGACTATTCCAGGAGTCAAACCATTTTTTCAAATTAGTTTTCTATGAATCTAGTAACAACTCACGTAATTTTCATAGGAACGAGTAAACAAACTTCTGTCAAACTGGAAAATTAGAATTTCTTGCATTTTCTTTGACGAATAATAGAGAAATATATTGCGTCTTGATATGGGAACTAGTTTAGAAAGGTTTGGTGATAGATCAGAAGATAAAATTGATGAAGATATTCAGAAAAATATTCCATCAAATACGAAGAAAGCTCAAATTGGAGGTATCCACATCTTTGAGTAAAACCATTAGTGTAATACCCGATGGTATTTCTACACGTCCAAATACTAACTGATATGCACCATTTCTATGGCGATTTAGCATTTTTAACCTTGTTATAAATACTACGAATGGAATAGTCATTTTAATTGATAAAAGTTATTAGGAAAAATTGTTCTACTTGATGAATTCTATTACTGGTTAAAGTTAATTTACTTATTTCTGTTACACCTTGTATATATAATAAATATATTTTACGTAAATAAGTGTGATCGAAAATAAAACGTAAGACACTTATAAATAGTCATTAGTGCACTCTCAAATTTTTTTTAAAAACACTTGCTTCTCTCGTATCTTTAATCATTGTAAACATTATTTATTTTACAGTTTTATAAATACAAGTGGTCGCCCAGTGATCAAAATTCGACCGTAATTGATTATATTGCTAAATTTGAACGTTATTGAATTTAACTTTCCATCCCCGGGAGTTTTAGGTAAAATTAATTCAGTATTCGACGCTCTATCCGAATCTGAAATAAAAAATAGTGGTTCCCATTCAAGATTTCATAATGATTCCCTTCCTGCCCTCCAGAGGCGAAGAAAATAGTTTAACTTTTACTCGAGACATTCTTTTATTCGGTGCATATTTCTCGATATATTCTAGCAAAAAATAATATCGTTTTCAGTGGTAAATTGAAATGAGATGCCCTGCACCACTTTAAGCTTTTTGCACTCTTTCTCCATATGAGCTTCAACTATGTCAGATCTCACATTCCCTCGTGAGCGCGGTACAAAAGTTTTCTCTTCACGTAAATTTAAAATGGAGCATCTTGTATATAATTTTAGCTTTCTGCATTCCTTTTCCATATAAACTTCAAGTATGCCAAATTTCACATTCCTTCGTGCACGCGGTACAAAGTTTTTTCTTCATATAAAATTAAAATGGGGCATCTTTACCTAATTCTAGTTTTCTGCATTTCTTTTCCATATAAACTTGAGGTATGCCAAATCTTACATTTCTTTGTGGGCATGTAACAAAGTTTTCTCTTCACATGAACCTAAAATGGGATACCTTGTATATAATTTCAGCTTTCTGCACTCCTTCTCCATAACTTTAAGTATGCCAAATATCACATTCCTTTGTGCGCGCAATATACTTGAAAAGAGGTACAAAATTTTCTTTTCATATTTTAATATACAGGGTATGATTTTCGCTTTCTGCACATCTTCTCCATATAAACTTCAGGTATGCCAAATCTAACATTTTTTCGTGCACCAGAATATTAAAGTACGTGTTTTAATTATTTTTAATTATGACAAGATTTCACCACTTTTCTTCCTAAACTCTCTCCCCCACCACCGAATAGAGACACCTTGTCGAGGTGATGGGACTTAATCAACTCTCCTGATCCTAAATTGAGTACTAAGATCTCCTCAATTATTTATTTATGTGTAATATTCCTTTCAGGTGTTTAATATTTATATGTTTGAATGTTTTTTCAACTAAATAGTATTTTTTAGGCGGTCATAATAAAATAGTGATTTGTGTATCAAGGTAATCTTTTTTGGCCGAAGCATTAGCTGAGGCTGCAATACAGGTGAGACCAAAAAAGAACTTTAGGCTGAGGTGCATACAATTTGGAGTAATTAACTAATTTGGTTGAAATTAAGTGTGATTGCCTTCAAGATATGGTACTAACTAAAAATGATCTTAATACGAGCTTTTTAACCCTACCTGTACATGTAATTTCGATTTCATGTATTTAATATAACGTCAAGATTTTAATTATAATTTGATTATTTAATTTTAATTCAATATTTCAAGTGGTGTGATCAAAATCATTACGATCGTGACCGGAATCAGTCGTGTTAAATTTTACCCCAAAAGTATCAAAATTAATAATTTCAAAGTGTGCATTCTTCAATAAAATAGACTATAGTCAATTTAAATATAAATTTTTCATCTTTTGGTGCCGATTTATTCAGTATTAATCTTTTTTAATAAATAAATTCGGTCTAAACAAGCACGCTATGATGTATGCAGGTGTGGCGTCCCTACAAGAAAGCATATCTGCTTCGGTATAGTTTTGCATAGGAATTCGAAGAAAATGGGCATTTTAGTGATACTTTTTGTGAAAATAGTGTTCAAAGTGCGGTAATATTATAGTGTACAAACCGAAAAAGACTTTGATGTGGTCCAAATTGCTGCAGGGTTGTACTGAGACCTATAAATCGCCTTCTAAAGGTATGTATAACTTTTGAGATAATTATTTCTGTATATTAATTGTTTTTTTTTTGTCATAGGACCTGGACAAAGGATTGCAGAAGGCTTAAGGTAAAAAAAAATGTACCCTTCTTTTTTATCTTTTCTTACTTTCCCGGCCAATATATTTTATAAAATAATTTATTATTATTTGAAGTATTGTAATCGTGATTTTAATGAATATTCACGACCTAACTAAGCCCAAAAATTTGAAAAAAAGTCGGTCTGTCTGAAAGCACAATAACTTGAGAACGCGTACGAATTTTTAACTTATATTTTATATTTGAGTTTACTATTAAGAAATTTGTTTTAAGTATGCTCATGTGCTTTTCTTAGCCAGTGGTACCAAAACTTTATTAATTGAACTTTTAGTTTCTTTCGTTTATTTTATAAACAGTATTTATCATAAAATATTAAGTAATTGAAATTGATCCTTGGATAATTTGGGACAACATTTACGTGAAATATTTTTCAAAATTATTAGTGACTCATCTATTATTATTAATATTTAAATAAAAAATTCGTTGTATTACTTCCCTGGCCTACAAT
Organism: Dromius quadrimaculatus; assembly: GCA_963989225.1. Classification (NCBI taxonomy): domain Eukaryota; kingdom Metazoa; phylum Arthropoda; class Insecta; order Coleoptera; family Carabidae; genus Dromius; species Dromius quadrimaculatus. Next base: position 9,863,494 of record OZ022329.1, read on the forward strand.
AGGGATAGTATTGTTATTGTGATTTTAATGAATCTTCACGTCTTAGACCCTACTGAACCCAAAAAACATAATTAAAAAAAAGTTGGTCTGTCTGAAAGCACGATAACTTGAGAACGCGTACGAATTTTAACTGAAATTTTATATTTAAGTTTTTCATCAAAAAGCTAGGTTCAAATTAGTAGATGAGTTTTTTTTCAACCAGTGGTACCAAAACTTTATAAATGGTACTTTTTAGTTTTTCGTGTTTATTTTATAAACGGTAGTATTTATCATAAAATATGAAGAGACTAAAAATAATTCTTGAATGATTTGGTACTACATTTATAGGAAACATTTTTCAAAATGATCAGCGGTTCATTTTTATTATCAAAATTTAAATTATTATAAAATTCGTTATATTTTTGTGAACCAAAGAAATAATTAGAATCATAATGTGGAGTTAGAATTATTTTCATTCATATTTTAAATCGCATGCAATCGTTCGTCAATTATTTTTTTTAAATAAGTAGTTTGGCTCTATCGTGTTTGGTATCAAATTAAAGCTCTTGTGGAGATAATTCTAATAGAAGTTTTAAAAAGGATATTTAAACGATTGTCAATTGTTTCTTTCACAAATCATTGTCTAGTTTGCAATCAATTTTAAGCTCTCGGGGAGATAAGCTTAGTAGATATCAAAAATAAATAATTAAATTGTGAAATCCACGTTACCATCTTCAAATTACACTTCCGGCGATCAAATGTCGAAACTATATGTTCCAATAAATTAAAGACCCCAAAAATCTAGAAAAGAGCTTTTCTTTTTCAAAAATAACTATTTTATGTAAAGACTGAAGAATAACCGCCATTTGTCACTTTAACAATGACAGCTGTCACATTGACAATGACAGCTGTTACTTTGACAATGACAGCTGTCAATGACAGCTTTCACTTTGAAATATGCAATTAATTGATGCGTTACTCTAAAGGCTTGTTTATAATGGATGTAAGCTTAACCTGTTAACTTATGATGCAGGATGTATGATGTTATTTTTAACAGCTTGGTTCATAATCAAATGTCAAAATTTTAGGATCGTGTCAGAAATGGATCTACAGAATGATTTTCAAATTGATTGACAGTATAACGATTCTGTCATATTTCAATAATTCTGCTAAAATATAAGACAATTATTACAGAGGAGTTACCATGAAATTTATTATAATTTCATGTAATTTCTTACTTAATTCATCAGCTATGTATTTCCACGAGTTTTCATTAAATAATTCATTTTTATAGTCCACGTTATATTTATCATATGAATGCGGTAATTTTTCAACAAGTCAAATTAACTTTATATCAAAATCACTCATTTCAAACAGCAATACAAACTTTTTGATGTGATGACGAAATGTCAAATACAGGTCAAATACGTCTGCTGAAATACAAAAATAAATGCAACGCATACACGTGATACAATGCTCGCTCGCTATTGGTTGGGAATAAGCTGTATGATATTAAACTTGAAAGTTGGTGAACTTTACGGTTACAGCATAAGTTAACATCATATTTCGTGTCATTATGAACGTCAATGTGGAAATGCATATAGTTTAATTTTAAAGACTACAGAATAAATCACCGGTTACATCCATTATAAACCAGCCTTTAGGGTACATTCTACTAGACGATCGCAAAGCTTATGTCGCCTCAACAATCATTCCACAAGACGATAGAGGTCTTGACGTTCATAATAAATACGTCATAGATGACGTCATTGTTCTCGACCATTTCAAGCTCATAACGCCCGCGATTGAAAGGTGAGTCGAACCGGTCGTTGCGTTAATTTTTGCAGAAATCGCCAAGAAGTTGAAATTAAATGAGAAGATACCTTTCCAATTTGTACTTTCGATTTCAAACTATGTCAATTGATTCAAGATTTTCCATTTGTCAATATGACAGATAATTTCATGGTCTCTCATTATCATTATTCATTATTTAAGAGCGATTAATTTACAGAGGCATATTGGATTCATTCTATTCGTATATCCTTTTTGTTACAGTTTAGTTTAATCTTATACATGATTTACTTCTCGATCCTAAATTGACAGTTTATTTGACATTTACCAGACACTCGCATCGTTCCACTTAAAGCACCAGCCACATCGACCATAAGTTAGTGGAACAGCAAAAACCGCGGTCGTGAGCGTGAGCGTTGCGGTCTTCTAGTGGAACGTACTCTAAATTTCTGAAACAGTGATGAAACTGGATATGAAATTATGGTCGGCGAAGTACTGTGTAGCCACAGCGGATTTTTTTTCTAAAACATGCCAAGAAAAAAATATCGAAAGTAAGAATGTGAAATTAGAATTATCATTACTTTTATTGGCAGAGAAAATTATAATAAGCTTTTTTTGTAGCATTTTGGGCGATAAATACGAAGGTATATTTTGTTGAATTGCTAAAAATCAAAATCTGATAGTTTCACAAAATTACAAATTCAGGAGACGGTTTTTACTCCATCGTATATTTTGATTTCTTTAATTAATTTGTACCACCCGGCTGCCCAAAAACTCTCTAAATTTTGTCTTATTAAATAACTTTTAAGAAAGTCTGTATCAAAAATTTATTAGTTATCATCCGTGTTTCAAAATAATATTTTCATTCTTTTTGAGGTCTTTTGGGGATACTCCGAAGCAGCATCTTTATGTGCACGCAGTGTAAACAAAAATGCAATTTCAGGCCTTTCATTTTAGATGAAGCTGATATTGTTCTGCTCTGATGCAGCAGCGAGGAAAAATGTTGAATTTTTCATGAAGGAATTTCTTTGGCGTTCACGTACGAACGATTTATCAAAGATTATTTTTTACCCTGACGAAAGATAGTACAACAAAAACTTTCTATTTGAAATTATAAATAATAAATAAGACATTCGTTTCTGTAAAATAATTGTCATCAAAAAACATTTTAAAAACGGAGAAACCATGTTTGTTTTGAAACTAATTAGTTCTTCTTGCTGGAAAGGCACAAAAACATAATTCATTTAAACAACAGTTCTTTCATCTTTTCATTTAGCAAAGTTCTAAAAATGACTGATTCTCATAAACCTCACGATGTTTCACGTGCTTGTTTCAATGTCTTCACTAATCATCATTAGTAATAACGGTATTATACACCTGTATATGCGTTGCTACGAGACGCTAGTCTGTTGTTATAATGGTGACAACACTCCATAACCAACTTGTAGGTTTTAAGGCTAGAAATAGTGATTTTCAGTTATAAAAATTACATCAAAACAGACAGATGTCAATTTAACAACCCTCCTGTTTGCTGTGTGTCATATCACGTATTGCCTGTCAGATTATTTGTCAGATATGTATCATGTAACCTGATACTTGAAATATTGTTGCTAAACGTATAATCATCAACCCCCAAGCATTTAAACTATTTCGTTATCGCTGCACTAATTCTGCATTTCAATTATAACAGTAAACTAATTAGAATAATCAAGTTTGGCAGACTCCCGGGGGATGCCAAGCCGCAGAAGAAGTAAAACAACGATATCAGCAAGCAAATTATGCCTCGAGAGGGTCTTTTCCCTCTTTGCAGAGGGTATAGCTGCCGAAGACATTAACAATTGATAGATAATCTAAATCGCCATAGTTACTAGAGGGGTGCTATATATCGGGTGTGTTATATTTAAGTGACTCACTGACAGAGTGGGATCCACAAAAATTTCGTAAATCATCGATTTCCTTTCAATCTTTAAGCTTTGCTTAAAATAATCCATCATTCTATAGCTCACCCTTATCTTAAAAAAAAATGATTTAACTGTAGCTTGTGGGATTATTATTATAATCAAATTAACTTTGAATTGGACTCATTTTTAGGGGAAGTTCTTGTCTCAGAAAGCTTTATTTCGTTCTTTAACTCTCCCTTATATGGAAAAAGGAGCTCAAGAAATCTTGAATTCAGCCTTAAAAAAATTCCTTTATTTCCTGGTTCGGCTTTACGTGTAAAAATGACTTTTGTTTCACTTCCGCTGTTTAATTGTAGGGCTAACCCACTTTGATATAATTCTTGTGAAACTTAAAACTGTAAACAAACTAATCAAAGATTTTCATTCAAATTTTAGTCAATAAAACTTATTCAAATCATTGATTCGTTCGGAACATCATCTCGGCAGCGGCAGACGAGTTCGAGAGGTCGCGACCCTTTCCTGATTATATTTTTTACATAACTGAATAATAAAAATAACCATAAATATTCAAGAACCGTATGACACACATCGGTGACAAATAAAACCGTTAGATAATAACCGAAGATGCATTAGAATTTTAATATTCCACAATGAATTTTTATAAAAAATTTCCATTTCGTGATAACGTGCAATACTTTTTGTTGTATTTTGCTGTAGTTGAACTGAACCGTGACATATGGTGCTTGGACCATGGACAACCGGAAATGTGCATGTCCTCCGGAAACAGGGGGTTTGTGGGGGCGTTTATAGGCACGAGACATACACACATTGTCAGTCAATGTCCGCAAATTCATATATTTCTATTATTATCGCAAACAAGTGCGAACTTCCACTAATTACAAGCCTATTTTTATGCAAAATATCACGAAAATAAAGACAGATTCATAAATGTTTAATGTCTAATTGCAATCCTTTAATGTACAGTTGTACAGTAGTCCTTTGAGGGTCGTTTAGTAAAATTTCTTTGTGTTTCACTTTTACTGTATTTAATTATGCACCCCTTTGGGGTAAAATAGTACAACAAAATTGATGTTTAACAATATGCAATTATTATTATTTCAAATAAATCGCACGTAAAGTTGACTTGAGAGCGTCCAGTACATGATTGCAGTCTGCAGGTGACATTCATGAATTAATTAAATTGATCAGTGTCCGTTAGCCAACGGTGATATTAAAGTAAATTGCGTTTAAATCAGAGCCAGACAAGTTTTTGCGAAAAATGATAAAATGATGGAAAGGCTGGCTTCTAACACTCAGATTGATTTCAAAATTGTAGGAATATTCTAATATGTCCTTAGAAGAAATCCTTAAAATGATTTTTGGTAGTTCCGAAAAGTAAAGGTGGAAAAAAATTATTTAATTCCCTCCGTAAATTGTAGGTTTTTCATTTGATCTTTGAGCTGAGCTAGCGGCGCGACTAGAGCTAGCAACGCCGTGCGAGCGTTACTCAAACTAAAAAACATTACTAGTCGGATAGGATTAGTATAACCGAGAAAAAAATTGATAACTTGAATATTTTTATTTTATTTGTTAGTTTATAATGTGACAAATAACATATACCATTCGTACGCGGCTACATTGTAAGGAAGGCTGTCAAAAAAGCTATGAAAAACTGTCAAAAACTGCTTTTTGCATTTTGCAAAAAAACTATGCATCTGACAAAAAAAAAGTGTGGAGATATAAAAGAGTTAAATATAAGTATTCCAGCCCCAATCGGTCCATTTTTGGATAAATTATAAAAATCGTCATTTTTTGCCATTTTTTCGAAAATCAATAACTCGCACTCTGTCCAATATAAAGACTTGAAATTTTGACATAATATTGTTTTTGTAGCTCTCAACATACACACCAAATTTCAGGAAGATCGGCTTTGATTTTTTCGGAAAATATCAAGAAACAACTTTTTGTGGCCGTTTTTTGGAGGGGCCTTTTTTTGGTTTTCTTCTAATTTTTCGAAAAGTTCGGAGCCGATCATCCTGAAATTTGGTATGCATGTTAGGAGCTACAAAATCAATATTTTGTCTAAAATTCAAGTCGCAATACTGAACAGAACGCTAGTTATTGATTTTCGAAAAAATGGCAACAATGACGGTTTTTTGCAATTTATCCAAAAACTACTGGACCGATTGGAACTAAAATAAACTTATTTGATTAGTCTTTCTATTGTGCATTATTCATACATTCACACATTTTTCTGTCAGATGCTTAGTTCTTTAGTAAACTTGTTTTTGGCAGTTTTTGATATATTTTTTGACAGCCTTCTTGACAACGTAGCCACGTACAAATGTTATTTGCTACATTATAAACCAACAAATAAAACAAAAGTATTCTCGGATATACTAATTCTATCCGACTACCATTTTTCGGAGCAGCCTTTTTTTGGTTATCTTAACATTCTTCGAGAATTTTACAGCCGATCTTCCTGTTTGGTGCGTATATTGACAGCTACAGAATCCACATTTTGTCAAGTCTTGAAATCTTACAGAATGCGAGTTATTGATTTTTGAAAAAATGGCAAAAAATGACGGTTTTTTTTTGCAATTTATCCAAAAACTACTGGACCGATTGAGGCTGAAATAAACTTATTTGATTTGTCTTTTTATTGCGCATATTTTATATATTCACACTTTTTTTGTCAGATGCATAGTTTCTTGGTAAAACGTAAGAAACCATTTTTGACAATTTTTTGACAGCTTTTCTGACAACGTAGTCGCGTACAAATAGTATATGTCATTTGTCACGTTATAAACTAACAAATAAAACAAACATATTGAAGTTATCAATTTTATTTTCGGATATGCTAATTCTATCTGTCTACCGTTTTTCGGAGGGGCCTTTTCTTAATTTTCTTAACTTTCTTCAGAAAGTTTACAGCCGATCTTCCTGAAATTTGGCGCGTATATTGACAGCTACAGAAGCCACATTCTATCAAAATTTCAAGTCTTAAAATCAAGCAGAATACGAGTTATTGGTTTCCAAAAAAATTGACAAAAATGACGGTTTTTTGCAATTTATCCAAAAACTACTGGATTGATTAGGGCTGAAATAAACTTATTTGATTTGTCTTCCTATTGCGCATTATTTATATTTTCACACTTTTTTTTGTCAGATGCAAAAAACCGTTTTGTCAGTTTTTGATAGTTTTTTTGACAGCCTTCCTGATAACATAGCCGCGTACAAATGGTATTTGTTACTAACAACGTTATAAACTAACAAATAAAACAAAAATATTCAAGTTATCAATTTTCTTCTCGGATCTGCTAGTTTTATCAGACTATCATTTTTCGGAGAGACCTTTTTTTAATTTTCTTAACATTCTTCAGAAAGTTTACAGCCGATCTTCCTGAAATTAGGAATTTATATTGATAGCTACAGAAACCATATTCTATCAAAATTTCAAGCACGAAGGAGAATAATAGAGAAGCGAACACTCAGTTGGAAAACATGAAGCCTAAAATGTAATGCGGCAGACGTGAGAGAGATAGCGAGAGCGGGCCCAGCTTTGCATGCTTCATATACAGAAATGAGATTATATTTGAATTTTTTTCAATAAAAAATAATTGCCAGATAAATCTAATATTTTCTTTACGTTAAATACTTTATTATTTATTAAATGGAAGGCAAGAGTAAAAGAAAATTAACATTTGTATTTATTAAAATCTGCAATGAAAAAGTGCATTATTATGAAACATATTTTATAAACATTTCTTCTGATAACAGTTTTCTAATAATGAATAACAGATACATATACAATTTTATGAATATTTTATATTACAATAGGCGTAATAAAATTGAGAAAACATCCATAAACAATTTCTTATATACCAGAAGAAAATATTAACAAAAAACTTAACAAAAATCTTCTAAATTGCGTACATCTGTGATATTTATGGGAAAATTTCGTTCATTTTTATATTCCTTTCTGAAAACAAAGTATTTTGTCTCCAACATCTCATTGATGAAAATTTGTTTTTCTTCAATGGATATAATTTTCAAATCGAAAAAATTCTTACAAGTCGTCTGAATCCAAGTTTTGCTTTGGATTTAAATTTATTTCTAGCGTTTATGTGTCTTCTACTAAAAATTCAAAATTATTTTAATCGAATAAATGGAAGATGAATTATATCTACATTTTAATATCTTTCTCTTTTTTGAACAGCTTGGGCTTTTTCAAAGATCTATCCTGTTTCATAAGAGATTTCCTTGTTTTTTTTAGAGACGCTTAAATATTTCGGGCAATTTGGAAAAATACTCGGACATGCATCTTCTTTTAGTCGGAAATATTTGAACGGTATCTGTAATAATATATTTGTCACATAATTGAACAATTCCATATTATACTGTACGGCGAATTTGTAAACAATTATTACATCTCTATTAATTTCAAAACATAAATAGAAATATTTATATTCTTTGTTGATAAGAAGTTTTTTTGAAGTTGAATTTTTCACTAAAAGCTTAGATTAGATACGTTCAATAATTTGAAACATTGATATAACCTTTAATTTTGATATAATTTTAAAATAATTTCTTCTCACTTTTACATCTCCAGACGAGCATTCTTTTATGATATCCTCGATACTTATTTAATGAAATATCATCTTTGGGTGCAGAAAAAAGAGAAAATTTCTCTTTACATATTCTGAACCCAGTATCACAATTTGTCACAAAACATTTTCTTCCCATTTTACTATATATTTTCACATGAAAATACTACTAAAATCAAACAGATTTCGAGTTAACGATTTTCGAAAAAATGGCCAAAAATTGCGGTTTATTGCAATATATCCAAAAACTACTGGACCGGTTGTGACTAAATAAACTTATTTGATTTGTCTTTTTATTGCGCATATTTTATACTCCTACACTTTTTTTGTCAGATGCATAGCTTTTTTGTAAAACGTGAAAAACCGTTTTTGGCAGTTTTTGACAATTTTTTTGACAGCCCTCCTAACAACGTAGCCGCGTACAAATGGGATAGGTTATTTGCCACATTATAAATTAACAAATAAAATTAAAAAATTCAAGTTATCAATTTTCTTGATTTTAGCCTGTCTTTACGCTAACTCTGTCTGACTTTACAGGCATATCTTAAACACTTTTGGCGCAATCCAATTCGTCTCCATTTTTTTAAATCAATAATAATCGAAGGATTTTTTGAAATATGCAAAACTTGCAAGAAAATTTTTTCATTTCGCTTTGCCAAAAATCCTTTTGCGGACCTACATACATCTGGATTTATAAAGAGGATATTCTAAAATTTTCAAAACAAATTGCAGTATATTTTTTCTTGATTCGTGCCGGTATTATTATAAGCATTATTACTGCCTATTTTTTGGTAATATTTTGTTATAGATATCCAAATTAATTATTAATAAGCGTTATTATCATTCATTATTAAAAATTTCAGATCATTGAAGCTTCAAAGTTTCTAAAAAAATATCTGGTATGTAACACATTAGCAAACAAACTGAACATAAAAATGTTAAATTAGCACTTCGTTGCTCACTTCATTATGCATCTCCTCGTAATGAGCTCATTTACAACAAAGAGAATAACTTTCTCTGTAGTCTCAGCCCGTATTTACTAATTACGCTCCCACTTTGTGTTCCTCACGAGGGTGCCTACCCTGTTCCGGGTTGCGGGTAGTGAACTAGAAGAGATAAAGAAATAGGAAGCATTTGAATGTTCCTCTCTTTCATGTTTTATTTGAATCACTGAACCTGCGTTTCGCACGTGCTTCCACCCACGAATGGAATCTTAGAATATAATTACATAGTTCTTTGTTAAATTGGAGGTTTCTTGGCGCACCTACTTCAAGAAGTATTGAAATTTTGGGAAGGTTGTACAACCGGAAGTCTCATATTCTTTCTGACCTGTTCCTGTAGCTCACTCCACAGCTGCAAGCATCTGTTTAGTATTTTTTTTTAAGATACAGCGTTTTTAGGCATAGATCACAAGCTTAAAGACGAGCTACGTAGCTTAGCATTGGAAATATTAAAAATCAGTTTGAAACCGGTTTGGTTGATTGTGCAGTGCAGCGCAAAATCCAGCTCTTCGGTGTGGTTAACCACCGACCATTGCGTCTATTTCGTTCATCGGTTTTAACCACAATGATAATATCTTGTACTTCGTGAGAAATTGATTTAATTTTCAATCATGTAACAAAAACAGTATAAAATAGTAATCAGTATGTTTTCATGGTTGGTACAACGTTTTAGGAAGTGATTCGCTGTCTGAAAACCGTAATTAAAGTAATAAAATACTGTATTTACTAATGTTAACGACGTAACATACTTGTATGTAAAATACCGTTTCGAAATTGCACGATTTTCATGACACAAATATTAGAAGAAGAAATTTTATTCCATATTTACATCGACTGTTTATAATCATTTTGATTTGTTGTCAATAAAGTTAATAATCGCATCAAAAAATCATTGAATATACCTTGAATGAATAATTGTAGCAAAACGGTCCAAGATATTTTGAAATTAGGAGAAAATTATTATGTGTGAATCTCCCTTCATGAAATTCTTTTTAGTCCATTCTCTGGACTTAAACGAACACTAAATACAGTAATAAACCAATATGATTACTTCCAAATCATTGTTCTGTAAAATTCTCTCATTCAGTCCAATTTTCTAGCACATTATATTTTAATTTCATTCTTTTATTCCGTATTGTTCGGCTCGCACGTATCAGTTTTCGATTATCTTAGTAAAAAGCGTGAAAGCGACCAAGTAGTCGATCCAATCTTGAAACCGGTAGCGAACCTAATCATCTGCAGATGTTGATGGTAAAGCCGCTACTGAATATAATCACCTTTTTTACGGATTATTTCGGACAAAATTTGTTCATTTCTCTTTGTACTTCTTCCAAGATCAGATAAATCTGTAATTACATCAACCCGGGCTGTTTAGAAGATCCATGCTTGCGTGTAGGTGTCAGTGATGGACGGTTACAACCATTCCCGGGTTCAAGATCAGATCATAGCGTTAGAGAACAATTTAACCGTCGTTCACGGATCAGTACACTAAATAAATCACTTTAAAACAAAAAGAAATATCTACTAATACCATTATTGTAAGTTGAAAGAAGTGCGCAATTTGAACGCACTCTTTGTCCCTATACAAGTGAAGTTCCAACCGGATGTGGGCGTTACTGAGCCCTTATACACCCTACATGTCATAGTACACCCTGTATTAAGTACTGTAATGTAAAATACGTTCAATATAAAGGAATGGGTCATAGAATATCACAAGAAATTTGATGTAATTTGATGCAGGTAGCAAAAATATAACAACAGGTTATGCTAAAATTGAAGACAAATAATAATTCAAGTACTGTAAGCCACTTGAAATTTCAATTAAAAAGTACTTAGCCACCAATCCTAAAATCCAAGATACACAAGGAAGCAAAATAGATCTCGGTACGTATTTCTGATCAGTATCTGTATAACATGTCGTGTGCCACTTTAATGGCTCTGTAATCCTCTAATCCCACTTCAAACGTTTTGGGTACAGGGTGTTGCTATGGAAACCGCGTGTGTCACATGTACAAGTGGAAGAATACATTGTTAATTGTATCCGGAAACGAGCAGATCAAAGAAGTTCACACAGACACGGAATCGCGAAAAGTTCTGAGTTGTTTTACACTAGAAGCTAGTCTAGTAGTTACTTTGGAAAACTAGATTAAATTCCCCATCGTTTGATTATTTTGGCACCTATCTACCACTTGAATCTGCTCAGATACAGCCCTCATTTGTAACCCTTAAATAAAATAACAGTTTTTAACTTGCTTCCGGTTATAAATTTTGAACAGTAACTGATATCAAAATCTTTTTCAAATGAAAGTTATAGAACTATCAATTCCTTACAGTTTATTGTTTATTGCAATTTCGTACGATCAAAATTGGCCGAATTACGGAGAGAATAACTTCACACAAATATGGATTCGCGTTGCTCTACACGAGGGGTTGGATTTAAGATGAACCTGGTATTATTTTCTGAAAACTAAATTATATTCATCATCGTTTGATTATTTTGGCACCCCTCTCCCATTGAGATACAGCCCCCACTTATTAACCCTTAAATAAAATAACAGTTTTCAGGTTGTTTTCGGTTATAAATTTTTAATAGTGACTAGTATCAAAATTTTTTTCAAATAAAAGTTGTAGAATTATCATTTTCTTACAGTTTATTATTCATGGCAACTTCGTACGATTGCAATCGGCTGAGTTATGAGGAAAATATGTGAGTTCGCACAGACACGGACTCGCGAAAGGTTGTGAGTTGTTTTACACCAGGAGGTGGATTTATAATGAACCTAGTATTATTTTTGGAAAACTAGATTAAATTCCCAACTGTTTAATTCTTTTAGCACCTTTCTACCACTTAAATTTACTGAGATACAGCTCTCATATGTTAGTCCTCAAATAAAATAAGAATTTTTAGCTTGTTTCCGGTTATAAATTTTTAACTGAGTGGTATCAAAATTTTTTTCAAATAAAAGTTGTAGGACTTTCATTTCCTTACAATATATTATTTATGGCAACTTCGTACGATTCAAATTAGTTGAGTTATGGGGAAAATATGTGAGTTCGCACAGACACGGACTCGCGAAATGTTGTGAGTTGTTTTACCCCAGGGGCTGGAATAATGATGAACCTAGTATTATTTTCGGAAAACTAGATTGAATTCCCAGCCGTTTGATTATTTTGGCACCTGTCTACCACTTAAATTTACTGAGATACAGCTCTCATTTGTTAACCCTTAAATAAAATAACAATTTTCAGCTTGTTTCCGGTTATAAATTTTTAATTTTGTGATATCAAATTTTTTTTTGAAATAAAAGTTGTAGGACTTTCATTTTCTTACTGTTTATTATTTATGGCAACTTCGTACAATTAAAATTGGCTGAGTTATTATGTGAGTTCGCACAGACACGGACTCGCGAAAGGTTGTGAGTTGTTTTACACCAGAGGCAGAATTTATGATGAGTCTAATATCATTTTTAGAAAACAAGATTAAATTCCCCACCGTTCAATTATTTTAACCACTTGAATTTACTGAGATACAGCTCTCATTTTTAAACCCTTGAATAAAATAAAAGTTTTTAGTCAGTTTCCGGCTATAAATATTGAACAATACCTGGTATCAACATTTTTCTGAAATAAAACTTGTAGGACTATTAATTCCTTATAATTTATTGTTTATAGCAACTTCGTACAATTAAAATTGGCCAAGTTACGGGGAGAATACATTAGTTCGCACAGACACAGATTCGCGAAAGGTTGGTGAGTTGTTTTACACTAAGGGCTGAATTAATGATGAGTCTTATATTATTTTCGGAAAACTAGATTAAATTCCCCAACGTCTAATTATTTTGACACCTTTCTACCACTCAAATTTACTGAGATACAGGCCCCACTTATTAACCCTTAAATAAAATAACAGTTTTTAGGTTGTTTTCGGTTATAAATTTTTAACAGTGACTGGTATCAATTTTTTTTTTAAATAAAAGTTATAGGACTATCATTTACTTACAGTTTATTATTTATAGCAACTTCGTACGATTAAAATTGGCTGAGTTATAGGGAAAATATGTGAGTCCGCACAGACACGGACTCGCGAAAGGTTGTGAGTTGTTTTACACCAGGGGTTGAATTCATGATGAGTCTAATATTATTTTCGGAAAACAAGATTAAATTCCTCACCGTTTGATCATTTTGGCACCTTTCTACCATTTAAATTTACTGGAATACAGCTCTCATTTGTTAACCCTTAAATAAAATAACAATTTTTAGCTTGTTTCTGGCTATAAATTTTTAACTGTGTGGTATCAAAATTTTTTTGAAATAAAAGTTGTAGGACTATCATTTCCTTACAGTTTATTATTTATGGCAACTTCATACGATTAAAATTGGCTGAGTTATGGAGAAAATATGAGAGTTCGCACAGACACGGACTCGCGAAAGGTTGCGAGTTGTTTTACACCAGGGTCAGAATTTATGATGAGTCTAATATCATTTTCAGAAAACAAGATTAAATTCCCTACTGTTCAATTATTTTGGCACCTTTCTATCACTTAAATTTACTGAGATACAGCTCTCATTTGTTAACCCTTAAATAAAATAACAGTTTTTAACTTGTTTTCGGTTATAAATTTTTAACAGTGACTGGTATCAAATTTTTTTTCAAATAAAAGTTGTAGTACTATCATTTCCTTACAGTTTATTATTTATGGCAACTTCGTACGATCAAAATTGGCTGAGTTATGAGGAAAATATTTGAGTTCGCACAGACACGGACTCGCGAAAGGTTGGTGAGTTGTTTTACACTAAGGGCTGAGTTAATGATGAGTCTTTTAATATTTTCGGAAAACTAGATTGAACTCTCCAACGTCTAATTATTTTGGCACCTTTCTACCACTCAAATCTACTGAGATACAGGCCCCACTTATTAACCCTTAAATAAAATCACAGTTTTCAGGTTGTTTTCGGTTATAAATTTTTAACAGTGACTGATATCAATTTTTTTTTTAATAAAAGTTGTAGGACTGTCATTTCCTTAGAGTTTATTATTTATAGCAACTTCGTACGATTGAAATTGGCTGAGTTATGGGGAAAATATGTGAGTTCGCACAGACACGGACTCGCGAAATGTTGTGAGTTGTTTTACCCCAGGGGCTGAAATAATGATGAACCTAGTATTATTTTCGGAAAACTAGATTGAATTCCCAGCCGTTTGATTATTTTGGCACCTGTCTACCACTTAGATTTACTGAGATACAGCTCTCATTTTTTTGTTAGCCCTTGAATAAAGTAAAAGTTTTCAGTTTGTTTCCGGTTATAAATATTGAACATTACCGGGTATCAAAAATTTTTTGAAATAAAGGTTATAGGACTATCAATTGCTTACAGTTCATCGTTTATGGCAACTTCGTACGATTAAAATTGGCCGAGTTACGGGTGGAATACGTTAGACACGGATTCTCGAAATGTGAATTATTTTACACTAGGGATTAGATTTAAGATGAACTTAGTGCTATTTCCTTAAAACTAGATTCAATGCCCCACCGTTTGGTTTTTTTCGCACCTCTGCCACTGAGGTACAGTCCTTAATCCTTAAATAAAATAACAGTTTTTAGCTTGTTTCCGCTAATAAATTTTGAACAGTACCTGGTATCAAAAAATGTTTCAAATAAAAGTTGTAGATCTATCAATTCCTTGTAATTAATTGTTCAAGGCAACTTCGTACTATTAAAATTGGTTGAGTTACGAAGAGAATACTTTTAAGAGTTCAAACATAGGAAAAGTGATTTTTCAAGAAAAAGTCGTTTTTTCAAGTCTAATCAAAAAACTGTACAGGATTTTTTTGTGGTATTTTAAACGGAAAATACAAAAATATCATTTATTTCAAAATTCCAAAAGGAAATCATTCCGAAAATTCAATTGTTTTGACAAAAAATGGACCCTTCCGCGTAATTTCCTTTTAATTCAGCTAATTTTGATAGCACAAAATCGGCACAAATGCTAAACTATGGGGAATTAACAGCCCTATAACTTTTATTTGAGACGTTTTTTGATACAAGGTACCGTTCAAAAGTTATTGCCAGAAACAAATTGAAAATTTCAGTGTTATAAACCGGGAAATGGTGACAGTTGGAGTTTGTCGCTTTCTTACCGCATGCCTCTTTGTAAATTGAAAACTCACCCCTTGATAAGAAAAATAAAAAGTTTATTGACCGATGTTTCCGACCATAGCGCAAATTCCAGTTATAGTTAAAAAAATTGTGTTTTTCAGTGACAACATTTTGCATGCCTTTGTAACGTAAAATAGTTGGAAGTGATTCGAAGCCTAGTACTGAAAGGCATGCAATTCGCAACAGACCAAAAAGCTCGAACGGTCGCGTGAACTTGTAAAAAAGTGGAATTCCGTGTTTTCAAATTGCATACCAATGAGAAAAATGGGAGTTTCAGTCATAAAACCTTTGTGAAAAAAATTGGCATGCATCCCTCGTTGACACAAGGGTGAGAAATTTCAGGAAAATCCTGCACAAATGTAAAACCAATTGATCGTGATCACTCTTATGCCAACGAAGGATATATGTCAATGCGGATTGCATGCCTTTCAATACTAGAATTAAAATAACTTTTAACTATTTAAAAAAAAAAATTACACCATGACTAGAAAGCATGTATCGATCAGCAATCTTTTTATCTTTTTTTTTCATGGGCGAATAATCAACCCTCAAAAAGGCATGCGGTATAAAATCGAAGAGCACTACCTGTTACCAGCTCCCAGTCTATTAGAAAGGTGCTAAAATAACCATGCGGTAAGGAATTTAATGAAATTATCCGAAAATAATCTTAAATCCAACCTCTGCAAAAAACACAAATTTGTAGCACCCGAAACTCTCTCTACTGGACAGTTTTTTTTGTTGTTGTTGAAAAATGTGCAATACAGCCCTGTATAGTTTAATATCAACTCGGTAGCAATAATATCAATTTTTTTTTGCTCCTGAGTATATTTAGCTCACATGATCATTTCAATTCTGTCCCCCCAGTATTAAATACCCTGGTATCATATTGTAAGTACAATGTGTACCAGATCTGTATTTCATTCGATCCCTCGTTGCTGGCGATTAGTCTCTTGATTGGCATTGTCAGTATCCCTCAGGACAAGGGATTCCCTGTGGGAATCACGCACACAAAGCACTGGCGTGCTGCAATTAACACGCGCATGCAAAAGGAATTGGAAATTTCACGCTTCTGTTGTACATATGTCATACTTCCATATTAAATAAATGACATTGTAGTAAAGGATCATCGTGGGATTATTGTTGTTATTACATCCAGAAAAGGGTGTGAAGTATCACCAGTAGATCTAGCAATAATGTTATTTTAATATTTTTCTTCTAAAGTTATGATTTAGAAACATCTGCCGACGAGTTTGCGTGATCTAATGGATCAATCCTATCGATCACGTAAAAGATCGAATTCTCAATTAAAAGAAGTGATTTCGAAACGATGAACATCTGCAATGTTGAAATGAAGAATGTAATTTGTGAAATTCAAGAAAAATCTAGGATACGAGAAAGCTACTTGAAATGAAATCGTAAATTGATAAATAAGATTTAATTTGGAACGTCTTATTTTATGTAAGAACATAATTGAGATATTCTCTTCAGTTGATAATAATAATCGTAAGAGAATAACTTCATGCATTTATATTATATTTTATAATACAATTTCCTCTTTAAACTCAACCCCTTAACAAAAGCACCATTAATTTTGATTTAAATCTAATTAAAGTAGCATGAGTAGATATTTTCAACAAGACTCCAAAATTAATCTTGCCAAAAACATTAAACGATATTATCATGACCATAGTACAGTTTTTTAAATGTAAAAGTGAAATCTGTTATCATAGTAGGCTGTACGAGGGTCCCCTATATTAAATATCACCCCTATGATAACAATATTTATTTTAGTTGAGTAGTACGATAATTTTGGGCAAATTTGATAAGTTTTTACTTCCCCGACCTAAATATAATACGCGAATCTTCACGATTTAGACCCTGCTGAATCCAAAGAACATAATTTAAAAAAAGTCGGTTGATCTCTATGTCTGTCCGACTCTGTTGTCTGGGCAGAGCCTTTTATCTCTTTGCGTCGCGCCGCTCTATACAAGCGACATTCGAATGGCTTACTAGAATGATGTAGCAATTTCTAGATGTATGGACATCCATATATACAAATGCGAACAACCTGATTGAATAGTGAATATCCAGAGGAGTGAATATCCAGAAAATGGTCAGCTAAGTGCGAAGTATAATGAATAAGTTGTTGAAAATAAATATTAGTGGCTTTATATAAATTTAATAATAGTGAGTAAGAAATAAATAGTATAGTGTTTGTTTTAGTGTTACCTCAAATAATAAATTTTTTTTTTCGGCTGAAATTTTGTAGTATAGTTTTTTTTATTAAAAAAGCTAGGTTTAGGTTTGTAAATGAGCTTTTATCAACTAGTGGTACCTACCAAAAGTTTATTGATGTAATTTTTTTGTTTTGGCTTTTATTTCATAAACATATGAAATAACTGAAATTAATTCTGGAATAATTTGGCACAAAATTTACCTGAAACATTTTTCAAAATTTGCTGCGGTTCATTTATTATTAATAAAATTTGTATTATAATAGTATTCGTTAAACTTTTTTGTAGCAAACAAATAATGTGAAACATAAATTAAAATTATTATTACTCTTATTTGAACATCACATGCGAACGTTCGTCAATTGTTTTTTCAAAATAAGTAATTTGCTTCTACCGTATTTGTTATTAAATTGAACTCTAATCAAAGAGGATATTTATACGATTGTTAATTAATTCTTAGCGCATTTTTGTATAAAAAAAAATGGAAGAATCATCTAGATGATGGAAGCGCATTTTTGACAGCTCATGAATGCTTGTTACTTCAGAGATTTCGCAAATTACCATCTCTTACAATTACTGAGCTTGAAATCAAGCAGTTTGGGCAAACTTACGAAACAGCAGCTTCCATTTAGTACTAGTTTCAAGTTGACTATTTAATAGGTACATAATTTATACATGTACAAACTCAAAAATATCTTTTAATCTTCATTGTTTAGTTATTGACTGACAGGAGGTCAAGTGCTGTAGCTTAAAATGATAATTTGGTCTTTATCAAAGCTATATAAAAAAAAATACACCAAAAGTGAACAAATTTTCATCCAATAATAATAATTCATTCTAATAAGCTTCAAATTCGCGTCAAACAAGTCATTGAATGAATTCCGGACAGATTTGACAACTGTACATAATAATAGTGACACCAGCGGCGAAAGTTGTAACTAAATTTTTATCTACTTCAATAAATTTTAGTTGCCATATCCCTAATGTCATAGATATCTATGGACATTGTTTCACTTGAAACAAGTAATTGAATAATTCAATTTTCCACAATCACTGAGCTTGAATTAAAGCAATTTGTGCAAGCCTACGAAACAGCAGCTTTTATTTAGTACCAGTTTCAAGTCTGTAAATAGTATAGTTGCTGAGATCTCAGCGTCACGCCAGCCAGCCAGCCAGCCAGCCAGCCAGCCAAAGTGAATATAATAGCGCTTTTTTCGGAAAAAATGCGCTAAAAATATTATTAGCGCATTTTTCGAAAAAAAGCGCTATTATATTCACTTTGGCTGTCTGGCTGGCTGGCTGGCTGGCGTGACGCTGAGTTCTCAGCAACTATACTATTTACAGACTTGAAACTGGTACTAAATAAAAGCTGCTGTTTCGTAGGTTTGCACAAATGGCTTTAATTCAGGCTCAGTGATTGTGGAAGATTAAATTATTTTATTACTTGTTTCAAGTGAAACAATGCCCATAGATACATATGACATTAGGGATATGGTAACTAAAATTTATTAAAGTAGATAAAAATTTAGTTACAACTTTCGCCGCGGGTGTCACTATTATTATGTACAGTTGTCAAATAGGTCCGGGATTCATTCAATGACTTGTTTGACGCGAATTTGAAGCTTATTAGAATAAATTATTATTATTGGATGAAAATTTGTATATTTTTGCTGTATTTTTTTTATATAGCTTTGATAAAGATCAAATTATCATTTTAAAGTACAGCACTTGACCTCGTGTCAGTCAATAACTAAACAATGAAGATTAAAAGGTATTTTTGAGTTTGTACATGCATAAATTATGTACCTATTAAATAGTCAACTTGAAACTAGTACTAAATAGAAGCTGCTGTTTCGTAAGTTTGCCCAAACTGCTTGATTTCAAGCTCAGTAATTGTGAGAGATGGTAATTTGCGAAATCTCTGAAGTAACAAGCATTCATGAGCTGTCAAAAATGCGCTTTCATCATCTAGATGATTCTTCCATTTTTTGACTTTGTTTGCTTGACTGGCTGGCGTGACGCTGAGTTCTCAGCAACTATAGCACTTACAGGCTTGAATCTGCTACTAAATGAAAGCTGCTGTTTTGTTGGTTTGCACAAACTACTTGACTTTTTTATTCATACATCCAGTTTTAGGTAAAAAATTGAATAAAAATTCAAAAGGTAATTACTGCTGAAGTATGCATAATTGAAATCTGAAAATTGCTGCACAGAAGGATCTACATGTCGGTAATTAATTTTATACCTTAAATTTCGAACTGATTATGGTTAGTACCCATGTTAGGGTAGAAACTATTTATCTCAATATCTGGCGAGTTACACAAGATATTGACATACGGTTTTCGATGTTAGTATCAAAATGAAAAAAACTTAAGGCCAGTACATGATCATTTGTTACTCATTTTCTTAAATCTGTAGTTTTGGAGGTAATTTCCAGAATTTTTTTTATATAATTTTGATAAAGATCAAATTGTTATTTGAGGGTATAGCACATGACCTTCTGTCATTCAATAACTGAACAATAAAGACTAAAAGGTCCTTTTGAGTTTGTATGTACACAAGTTATATATAAAAAAATAGTCACAGCTTGAAACTGGTACTAAATGAAAGCTGTTGTTTCTTAGATTTACCCAAACTGCTTGATTTAAACTTAGTGATTTGCGAAATCTCTGAACTAACTAACACCCATGAACTGCCAAAAATGCGCTTTGATCATCAAGATTTTAATTTTATACAAGTTATTTAAATGATATCTAGTCTGGTACCAATTCAAAGCTCTCGAGAAGATAAGTTTAGGAGGAATATAAAATAAATAATCAGTAGAATCCACGTTACCATCTTTAAACTTTAAATTACATCTCCGGGGATTAAATGTCAAAACTGTATATTCCTATGAATTAAAGACCCCGAAAATCTAGAAAAGAACTCTTCATTTTCCAAAATACTTATTTTATGTACTAAAATGTAACCGCCATCTCACTTTAACCATAACAGCCGTCACTTTGATTATGATAGCTGTCACTTTGAAATATGCAATTAATTGGTGCGTCACTCTAATGTTGGAGCCACACTAACATCTTATGCCATTATTTAAGACATTATTCAACAATAAATACATTATAAATGACAATATGTCATCGCCACATAGTGCCTTTAGACGTTAGTGTGACCCCTGCATTAATTTATGAAACAGCGATGAAACAAGCCATGAAATTCTGTGATAGTCACAGCAGACTTTTGCTGTTCTAAATTCAATATAAATGTTGCAAGTTCATCACAAATACATTTACAACCATTAAATTCCTAAACTGCTTCTAAATATACTCACATTGTCAACTTTGCATTATTTTCTACCACTAATCTTTAAAGAAATCATCGAAGTGAACCATAATCTACCTAAACCATCTGTTGAGTACCCATAAACCTTTGCGGATTTACGGTTTCGAACTAACAACCAAAAATTCAAAATCAGATTATTTCGCTGGATAGTTTCATTCTTGCAGTTTTCGTTGGAAAAATTATTGAAGCGTACATGAAGTGCCCTCGACCGAAAAAAAATACCTTTTACAGACACAGTTGAAAGCGATGCGGCTGAAAGGTATTGAAAACTAGCCGCAAAGAGTAATGTGATTTAGAAGATCAAAGACTGAAATGGATGAATTTATAAAACAGAAATCACGTTCGGTTAGTAGCATTTCTTGGGGATAATCACACCCAATTTCAGCCCTATTAGTAAACTAATCTGTGTTTAGCGGTCAGATCGAGTCATTTTCTGGAGTTATGATCGCGAAATTTATGAAATTAGCAATTGAAAATGAGGGTGTGATTGTGAAAACGAAAATGCAAGAATAAATATATTTATCGAAGAATTTGTTGAATCAATATTTGTTTCATTTTATGCAGAATGAATTTATTTAAAAGGGCGCTCCATTTATCGTATCACTTAAATTAAATACAAAAATTTGCGACCGTTATTAATTTAGGGTGTGCAAAATAAACTTTTGCGATACGATATCAGTTAAAAATTATTATCTATGTATAAATAATAATTTATTGATATTTATACATCTGTACAAGATTAAATACAGATGCAAGTTCCCATAAAACTCAAATTAGATTTCCTTTTACAAATAGTTTTGTTGAAAGTCGACACATTTTGTTTGTAAAGATAGGAAGAATGAAGTCTTTATTTGTTGTATTGGTATGTAAATTTAATCTAGCAGAACGAAGTGATAACACGAACTTTGACCAGCCTTTGATAACAACATGCATTCAATTCTCCCATGAAGAAGCATTATCTCAATATTTAATGAGCATACACATCCGTTTGTTCCTTTACCTGCTTTACTACCATCGCTGGTTCATCATTATTCATTTTTTCATCCCTAAAACTCAGTAAAAAGTCTCATATTTCACAAACAAACTGTAGATTCTTTTGCTTCTAAGAACATGAAAGGGCCAATATTTTAAAACAGAATGCAATTTATTTTGTAACTTGAGACGATTTTCTTGTTGCACGTATTGGTTACAAAGTTTTGACTGGAGGGTTGCATTTTGTTACAAAATATTTCCACCTTAATATTATCTTCTCACATCTGTCATGTTTGGAGGAACTAAATAAGTTTGCGCGTTATTACATCCCTGATAATGACAGAACATGAATTGTGGTGTGATTTGGGGATAGTTGGGGCATTATAGGGTACATCAATCATAAGAATACCCGTTGTGCGCCAACTGAAGGCCGGCTCAGACTCGGTGATATAATTTGTCTGTCAGCATTCTATTGTTCCCAATGCGCGGATGTTTTGTAGTGCTAGCCGCTAAAAAACAGCGGACAACAAACTTTTATTGGACTGTAATTCCATTTTGATATGTAGCTTTTGAAGATTTTGTTGGTCGCTGGATTTGTTGGGCGTCAAATTCATCCGTGGGCGCAACAATGCACCACCTACACTGCCCTATCATCCAGCATAGCACGGTTACACCCAGCAGAGATGGGTAATTACATATACTAACCCATTGTCTGATTCTCTGATTTTATTTCTATCATTCGATTAGCGACTCCTCGGCGCGCGTCTTCTTTCTTAGAATGAGATGAAGATGCTGCACAATGCTGAATGCCCACTCTAAGATGTAGTATTCTTTTATCGCATGCTTTTGTTTCGTTCTTAGTACGGCATAAATTTTGCCACGTCTTGTAACTTGCAGAATGATTGCATTATAAATTATTTTTTATCAGAAATGTCATGTTATTTAATAATGAGGACAGGGCTGCAGATAAAACGAGTTTCAGGTGGTCTTTCATTTTGCTGACACTGCGAAAAAACATTAAATATTATTGCTGTTTTTAAGTAAAACTCAAACTTATCTCTAGTTTTTCTTGAACACGTGTGACGAATACATTCGGTTAGATACAAAGTGTAGCTAGTGTTATTTCTTTTCATCTTGAGCCGCCATCTCCTGAACGTCCTGAACATTCTTTCTTCTAACCACAATCTTAAAGTGCTTGAAATTTTACGTGAGCACATCACATACTCGAGCAACTTACATTGTTAAGTTGTAAACTGAATTTAAATTATAGTAAATACCTACCAGCTATCTTACAGACGTTTTTCTAGATCTCCACCTCATAAAAACGTTTCCAAATTTTAATTGTAAGTTTAATACTGAAAAAACTATACATCTATAATTAAAACTTTGTTTAGAATCGTGAAATTTCTTTGTAAAACAACCCAGTCCAGTAATCGCAATAATTATAACATTACCCAAACCCACGACCCACATCAATGTCAAAATCGTAGTCTCTATGATCAGCAGTGTTTTAGTTTAGGATTTAACGCCTTACTAGCCCTGCAATTAAGCCTAGAGCACCAAAAAATGTCAGTATGATGTATGATTTCTGTAAGATCCAGTACTAAACATAAAGGATTTACAACGGCCAAGTGTTGCATTCCGCAAGGTCTGATAATTTCCTTCCAAGAAGTTTAGGAATGTTTTGTTGGGAGATTTGAGCAATTAAATTAATCAAAATGATAAATCATTTTGCATGACAACTACAATCAAATCATACTGAAGCTTTGATTAATGGTCAAACGACTTAGAGCAAATTAAACCCCTTATTTACCTCAACGTAATCCTCCCTAACAGTAAAACACTTTTCCCATCGTTCTTGTGTAGCTTCTGGAACAAAATTATTTGCTTCCCTGTCGGAACCTCATTTAACTTCTTCATTGGCACTAAATGTCGTCACCATTACTCCAGAGGAGTGAGCTGGTGCACCGTTGTTACTTTGTGAATCCCAAAAGACAGTTGTCAGAACTTTCCCGGCTGAATAAAATATTCTCGCCTTTTTTGTGCATTTTTTGCAGTGACGAAACGATAGTAAAATCTTATAAAATCTGCTGAAACAGCTATGAACCTTAAAAACCGGTCTCTGTAATCTTTTTGGTTGAAAGAACGCTTCCTAGTTTTTTTGGTGCACTTTTCGTTGGACTTGAACTGTTTTTGGGGTGATGTTGTCGATCGTATGCCATCTGCGCCAATAATAAACTCTTAATCCGGTCATAAATTTAATCCTACCCAAAAATGTATCCATTTGCACCAAACGACAGCCCCTGCACTTGAACGCTATTCTAGGTACTTCTGAGGTTAATACGAAGGGTTCTACATAGAAAAAGCTGTTTTCAATTTCAATACTATTTAGATTTCATTTTTACTATTCCACTTTATTCAATAAATGAACAAAAGAGCAATAGATAAGACTAAAAGTCTTCTGCTTCGTTGACTCGACACTGTTTCCATTTTCAAATATTGCAACTGTTGCAGCTTCGAATTTTAGACAATTGTTCGCTCAATTGGATTAGAATTAAGATAATACTTGTTCTGCGTTTATTGGGAATTGAGCCTTTGGTGCAGTCATTTTTATTTTTACCTGGTTTTAAGCGTTGTCCCAGATGTCCTACGTGATAAGAAATTCATACCTGATCTAGCGCAGTTGACAATCGCCCATGATGTCGAAGAAGGGCGCCAACTCCAAAATGGATAAAATTTTAAGAAAAGCTACTACACATGGGGTTAATGGGAAAAGTAATGACAAGCACGAGTCAGTATGACCTTGAAATCACTTATGTTTGGCTGGAATCCAGTCTATAAAGAAATGTTCGTATGTAACAATGATTACAGGTTAGCTCGCTACGTTCGCACTTTCGAAGACATCCCTGAATAATAATATTGCGCATCGCAATTCTGGATTTCGACCCAACATGAGGAGCTGGGTAAGTTATACATGAACTTTCATTTATAGACTGGACTTCGACCCAACATAAGAAGTTCAGCCTGTCCCACAGGCGCAGCGCAATTCGAGCTAGCTTACAACCATTGTTACATATAAAAATTTCTTTATAGTGTGAATTTCAGTCCAACCATGAGTGATTTCAAGGTCATACGAGCCTGGCACTCACTTTTCAATATTTCCCCTAGTAGAAACTTTTCCTAAAATTTCATCCTTGTTGGAGCTAGCGCCTCTCATTGAGTACATTAACATTTTTGGCTACCAGGAGTGTAGTGGTACTTCAATATATCGTGTAACAATTTTTGAAGGGTCGCGAATTTAAATAAATTACTTCTAATTTTTTCGCAAACTCAACTTTTAAAACGGCCTAGCTCAATATTAACGAAACAGAATAATCAATAGAGATTTAAAGATATGCTATCAGCGCCACTGTGAGTAAAATTTGCAGGTCGAGAAAAGATATTGTGCGAGATTGTGTACAAGTGGAAATAAAGTACGAAGAATTAGCTGTATTTAAAAGTTGTACATCAATAGAAATTATAATGTTACAGATTATTATTGTTCTTAATTTGATTCTTCACATTTATAATACATTTATATTTCAGATAAATGATTCAATGAATAATAGCGGAATGATGAAGGATCTGAGATTTTCCATGATAGAATATTTCCGATGTATTAAAATTAAAATTCCAGAATAGTTTACAAAAGAGAAAAAATTTTTAATGCTGGACACATAATTATTTGTGGCACTTCCCGTGACAACCCAGATTTAAATATAAAATTGTATGGTTCATGTTTGCAAACTTCTGCGTTGCAGTCACCGCCACACAAAATTGAAGAAATACTTTCATAAAAGGACTTATTTTTTTTCCAATTTCTAAAGAATCAATTCATACTTTTCTTCTACTTATAAATTCAAAATCATTAAATTTATTCTTCACTTTAACCTTATTCTCCTGTTTAGGAAATAGGAAAAAACTTAAGCTTGAATCCCGCTTTTTTCAAGAACTATACATCCAGGTACACAGCAATATGTAGTTGTCATAATTATTTAAATCAAATATTCAAATAATAAAGCTTAAATTCTCAATAAATTCAGTTGAAAGAGATAAAAGAATGTAACTGACGTTTTACGCATATCTCTTATTGAGGCTTCTAAAATTTGCCACCAGACTGCGTAGCGCTTAGCTGGAAATCCCTATAATTCCAGAACTGGACTGGGTTGTAGTGAGATTAACTTTCACAAACGTAAAATTTACCAAAATAATATGAGGCGTAACGTAGATTGAATTTAAATATCAAAACAATATAGGGTGTCACGTGTAATTGTTGATCTAACTGGACTGGATTCCAGGTGGTCAGGAAAGACGTGAAATTGCAGATGGTAGCGATAGAAAATGAAACAACCACTCACAACACTCAATTGAGAAAAAACCGTTTTTCATTAAATTAAAAAAAAACCTAGTGGACGCCCAAAGCAGCTAACATTAAAAAAAATATCACTGACTGCTGCGCGCGCATTGCAACAGCGACAATTTCAAACAAATATTTTGTATTACGAATTAATTAATAAAAGTAAACACGCTTTTGATTCAACCTAAAAAAAAAAACTAAGCTTGAAGTAACGACATAAAGAACTCGGAATAAGAACTGAAATCTATGGAATTGAAATTAAAAAATATCTTTAAACTAAAAGTTGACGAAACGAGTCAGTACGTTCAGCTAAAGCAGCGGTAAACCAGAAGTATCTCACACGATTTCTTTGGGCAATCGAGGTACCCATCTTGCTGATAACCTTTTCATGCTATATACCCGTTTACTAGAGATGCCCACAGCACAAGCAAAACTAAATCATGGATTTTATTGAGGACTAGCCAGAGTCCGTGACTCTGTCTGTGTGGATTACCATAAATAATCGTTGCTAACAATAATTATTTCTGAAAATTATATTCATTAAAGAGAGCAATTGGATTCTGTAACAGAAGTGCACATCATCAAGTCGCTCGCGCAAATGATACGTAGATTTTGCTTATTTTTCGATGAAGCAGAAAGTATTTATTCTTTCCCCACCTTATGCATACGCATACTTTTTATTATTTCCACAGTTACGCTGACACTACAGATTTATGGCTAGCGCAGACACGAAGCATACAAATATTTATACTTATATCTTCTGAACCCTGCAAGATATTGAAATGCAACATACACAAAAATTTAAATTGAAGTTCCTGTTTTAATCTTTGAAATTTTCATTGAAATCTGTTGAGCCTTTTCGGAGTCTATTCGAAACAAACTTTCAGGCAGGCAGACTGACAAAAATTCTAAAAACGGTCATTTATGATTGGACATCATTTATTTATTTTGAAATCACAGACAGACACTTCAATTTTATTTATCTGTATAGATTTTAGGGGTCGTTGCTTTCAATGGGTGTTCGGAACGTTGAGCGTCATTTTGCCACCCCAAAATCACCTATAAACCGCTGTAATCGAAGGATGTTTATTAGACTTTTCTTCAATTTTCTTTTATTCATTTTATGGATTTAAAAACTTTACAAACCATCTTCATAAATTAAATCAGATGTGTTCGTTTTGTAAACTCTAAAAAACAGTTATCTAATATATTACAGAAAGTTTTCCTGCATAATCAAACGTAGTGAAAGGAACATTATGTATACTTCATCTTAATAGAAACACGTGTTGTCATCTTCACCATCATCTACTTATTGTACTGTTGCATTAAAACAACATTTGTTGTAAATTAATTATTAATTACTCAACGTACAATGTACGTTATTATTACCAACGTAAGTCCCACGAGTTAATAGTGATCGGTTATCAAGAAATGAAGATGAATGTTTTAGAATTGTTAGTTGCAGTGATACAGTCTTAATTAACAAGTAGACATCTGTTTCAAATTATCAATCCATCAAATTTTAAAAAACATCATCACTGCTAGATCAGATAAGTTTAAAATTAGCTCCATCCAAAATTTCTTATCTCAGCAGCTGCGTGGGTGAACGAATATGAGAAATAAGAAATGAAGCTGAAGAAAAGTAATTAATAAATCATTAAATGTTGCTCCATTGTGGATCAGGCTTTAAAGATGATACCAAAAAGTCGTGCATTGGTGCTTCAATCTTCTTATTTTAACGTACTATCTTATTATTATCATTCGAAGCTGTTTTGATTTGATGTTATAGTTTGTCTTAAACAATGGTTTGTTTTGGACGTCCAAGTATATACTTATAGATAGGCAATCTTTAATTATTTTTGAAGATTTTTGTTACGATTAGGTGCAGTACAATTGTACTTCAGTGGTATTTATGTGGGCGAAGAAATTGTTTAAGGTAGAACACAGGGATGATTTCAAATGCTCAAGTAAAATTAAATAGGTTTCTCGGTTGCTCACATTTAACAAAAATTGTGTAACGTATTCCAAGGATTGACATTATTTCTGTATAAAAATGTATTTTTATCTTGTGTAACATCAATTTTGATAATTATAACGGACTATTCCCAATTTTTATATTCTTTTCGTGGTATATTATCAATTTAATGTCTAAATTTATAATCATAGTAGGATCGAGTGAATTGTTTGAAATTTTTTTGTAGCGTAGTTACCTACAGAAAATTACCTAGAGCTGAGTTATAATTATACATGATTTGTAACAGTTCGATGTGATGTATACTGTTATATCTGACATTGAAGTTCCACGTAAAAAAATAAACTTATAATTCGAAGAATTATTGTGAAAACTGCGTGCAGAATAGAAATAAATACCACATTATAATATTTAAAAGGGTTTCTTCACGTAAAAATAAAAATAAACATTTTTTATGTTCCTCTGAATGCATTTCGAAACATTTCCTCAGAATTTAACAATGGCCATCATATATCACCGAATTGACGTATGTAGAAATAGATTATAAGCATTTAAAATCACAATGTGATGTATTGGTCATAAATTTGACCACCGGACTTCACAATACAATCTTCAGTTGCAAAAAAATGGAATTTAACCTTCAAATAAGTTTCGAATTGTTTGAGATAAATGGTAGAACCGCAGACCGGTTTTTGTCATTTTAATGTGACTCTTTGATTGATCGGTGATTTGTATCGATTAAAATAACCACCTTTAACAGATTCTTAAATACTTTTTTGAAGTTTTTATTTTGATGCACATCTTAGGGACCTTATAGTTCATTTCAGTTAATAACGAAACGATATACGCCTTCTTATTGGCCAAAATGCGAACGAATTTTACATTAGCATAAAAATCACACTTGGATTATTTTTCAGTTGTTCATCAATTATCATAAATAAATTTGTGCAAATATATTTTTTGTTTTCATTTCTTGAATTAATTTCCAGCAAGCATTTCGGCCAATCATAAGATTTAAATCTTAGTCTCATGAGAACCTTTGGACCGTTCTTAACTGAAATGAACTATAGGTACCCCAACAAAATCCTGTTTTATATTACGTTAACTGTACATCTATTTCTTGTGAGTATAACCAATCGAATTTCCATCAGATTCGATTTGTACATAACTTATGGTTTACAAGTATAGAAATTCTCTTTGTTTCTTCTTCTGTCCGTCACTAAACTCACTAACCACGGCGTTATGTGCGGTTTAAATCATACTACCGCACTTTAAATTGATTCAATTTGAAGTTTTGTAATCTGTAATGGTTGGCGGTTGGTAACGTGGTATTTACCAGAGGTTATTCTTTGTAAGAAATGTTGTATTTCAATATGGAAGTAAATTTAATAATATTCCGAGCTTTTTCTAACAATAATATTTTCATTTCTTCTTCCATGGATTAACGTTCAAAATTTATTCCTATCCCTATTTTGTTTGAAGTGTAATTAGAGCTCAGCTCTAAGCAACTCGTGAAATACACGTTTAAGAAAAGGAACATCCAGTAGATGTACCTAGCGTTCAAAGATTGTAACCGGAAATTAAACAGATTTCGATTAGCAACGTACTTGTTTAATAGTTGTGCAGAATATAATTAGATGCATATGGGTATAGTAATCATGATAACAATTTAAAGTGTTAAAGGAAGGCATTATAGTTTAATTGCCCTATTTTCCTTGAGACAATATTGTCCTGCACTCAATTTCACAAAAATCTGTCACACTTTGAAACCTTGTATCTCCTGAAATAATAATTGTAAATTAATAAATCAAATTCTGATAGGAAGCTTATTTAATATAATTTATTATTGAACCAATTTCATCTTACAATTTAATAATGCAACGTATTTCCGGAGCTTATGTCAACAAAAATAACAATTCTAGAATAATGAATTAAACGTTGATAGTTTCACCCCTTGATCTGTCAACTCTGGTGGTGATATATCTTCTACGAATCCATAGATGTTCCTTTGTTATTTGGATTGTATTTATCACTAGCGTTTGGTGTATCTACTGTGGTTTCCAGGTCGCTCTACTTGATGTTGAGGATGCGCTTCGATCACGATCACGACCCGTCACTTTCCCACGCGTTACCCGCGCAACCAGCGATTCAAGTTCCCACTAAGAGTACAGATTTTACTCCCACCTGCACACTACACAAACTCTCTTGTTGATTCTCTCGTAAACAGAGAGAGGTCAGCTGAAATTACCAGAAATAAATAATATTTACAATTTTTAAAACTCATCGAATAGATTTCTATATAAAAGATACCCCTTTCTAACGATCAAGCCACAAAAAATGTAAAAAAATAATCTTCTTAGCACAGCTTGCTAGTATTAAGCCCGAAACAAAAGACCGTTGCATCTAAGAAAAGCATCGAGAACAGAAGAAGATAATCCAATCAAGGTGGGCTATGGTCTGGCCTTTGACAGCACAACCATTCAACTGTTTAAAAGAAGAGCATAAGAACAGCAGGACAAACGACTGTTTGTGTATTTGTGCATTGATGTTTCTATGGAGATGAGTACTTTTAAAAGCACCCTGCAGGGATTTAAATGAACTAAAGATGTAGTAGGTACTTGAAGAGTACTTGACTTGGAGAAACAGGGCCATTGTTATTCTAATACTGTGAATTTGAAGTTGTTTAAGAAAAGTAGAACTCGTCTGACAATACATATCATTATAAAACAGTTTCTAGTTCATTTTAAATTGCATGTGACAATAAAAGGCCGCTATAAACCGGAAATATTTCAACCGACATTTAATATTTCAAATCTTAAATAACTATTAACCACATCAAATCGATCATCTCTGGGGTTAACTATTATATATCCATGTGTCCACGTGGAAAGAAAGGTTGGAGGGTGCGTAACGGGCTATATTATCCACTGGCTTTGTAGACAATTTGCAAGGTTTAAATTTAAAAGCCAAGAGGCAGATGTTTGCATTACAAGGTGGTACACCAGTCTTTATTCAACTATTGTTACTGAAACCAAAAATGGAACATTCTTCAAAAGCCCTAAGACAGTGGCGTACATTTCATTAAATAATAAACATTTCCACTAATACTTTTATTCTTTTATTTCCAAATTTTAAGCTTAAATTATTTTTCTCAAATCTTTCTGTAACTGTCTTCAAAAAAAAAAAATTCAAAGAATTTGAATAAATAAGTAAATTCGTACTGTATTTTATGAAAGCTCCTATCTCCGTCCCTGTTTATGGTAAGGGACGTCTTTGTAAGGCGTGACTCTTACAAAATTTATTCTGACTTTTGCTTTTGCAAATCTTAACAATAGAAGAAACACACCCAACTTGAATCTTGCCTCCCGTAATGTCTTCTATTCAATCCCAACCGCATCTGTTCCAGATCTACAAACACAAAAGAACTTTAGGACATTCCGAATATCACTAAAATTAAATTACTACCCTAAAACGCGTGGTAAAAGAGAATAAATTTTGAAGGGATGATGCCTTAATGACATTTTGAAAGCATTAAATTTTAAATGTGGAGCTGAAAAGAACAGAGTTGAATAAATTTACCCAAGCGTATTTTGCGGTATAAATACTTGAAGTATCTTGGAATGAAATGATTTTCTTGCTATTGAAACTGTTTGCAAATCATTGATACCGTATTGTGGTCAAAAGTTTTACCTGGTGACTTCCCTATTCATTTTCTATACGCTTTTGTGGTTGCATTTTGCTGTCCCTCTTATTCTATACAAATATCACGACGGAGCCTCGAATTTTGTGGCTATTAAAACAGTATTTGACTTAAACTTGAAA
Organism: Dromius quadrimaculatus; assembly: GCA_963989225.1. NCBI lineage: Eukaryota > Metazoa > Arthropoda > Insecta > Coleoptera > Carabidae > Dromius > Dromius quadrimaculatus. Next base: position 9,895,666 of record OZ022329.1, read on the forward strand.
AGATTTCTAGGAGCGAATAATCGAATTACGGTGAAACATCAAAGACTGGTTTTAAAGTATTATATCTCATTTAGTACGCTTAAATTCTGGAATGTATTATAATTAAAACATACTTTTTGGCCCTTTTAAATTATGAAACATATTATAATAGTTACAAAGTTGAAAAATGAGGCTATATACATGTAAAATAATAAATTTATATGAAGAAACATCACTTTACACAAGATTTATTATCTATTCCAGTAAAGAACGATCCAAGGCTTATATGAGACTACAATTTAAGCCTTCTGATTGACCGAAATGGAAATACGATTTATTCACATTAAATGCAGAATATCAAACAAGCTTCTTGAAAATGAGTTTAAGGAATAAATGCATCAAAAATATCAATGTAAACCTTCGAACTGCACACATTTATTTACGATTACTGATAAATTATTGACAGTTGATATAACTGACATATAGTCAAGCACGATTTTTGTACTAAAGTGAAATTGGTTCGCATTTTAGAAGTCATAAATCGTAGTCCTACAAGAGCCCTTGGACTGTTCTTAATTAGAATAGACTATAATCTGATGATAAACATACAAAACAATCGACAATATTATTATAATAAGATGGCTCAGCATATGGAGTGTATAGAAGAAGAGCGCTCTCTAATGGGTGGCGCGTTCAAAATACGGTTCAATTTTGTGCGCAATTAAAGGTGGCACTGATCATAAGTTACATTTTGAAGTTAGACACTTTAAACTATCTTCAGACTAACGGAGAAAAGCGGCAAAATAAAGTTCTGTTGATTAACTTGGTTTCTTACTTGAGAAAAAATTAGTTGCAAATACAAAAGATAATGCAGAATGGGTAAATGTTGTAGTATAACTATTAGAGGCCATTTTTTGGTAAAAACACTGAATAAAACAAATGAGGAAAATAAAAATAAAAGTAAAATGTGTAAAAAATTATCAAAGTTTGGACGAATGTTTAATGATATATTAATTTATTATGTTGATTTCTCTTTGAATATTACAAATTATAGTTTTATGTGAAATGTTTATATATTCTCTAAAAAATAAATTAATTTGTACACATAGAGTATGTATATATATATTCCTTACAATTTTTTTTGTCTTTTTTACTTTTATCGGTTCTTTGAATCTGATGAATAAATACAACTGCCAATCCCAGCTTTCTATGGTAACTTTTAAAATTGGCGAGTAAAAGTCAGCTTATGAACAGCGCCACCATTATTTGCATCCAAAATTAGCTCACTTCTTTTAACCCTAAGTTATCCCTCCTTCTATACACTCCATAGCTTAGCACTTCTTGTGGAGTTTCGCCGCTCCAAAACAATTCTAGATCAATTTTTTGAAGAGGATCTCTTTTCATTTTTGGTTTTACTTAGATGTTATTCGCTATATTAATTCATTTCTTCCTATCTCTTGTCTTCTCTTTCCAATTTGTTATTACCACCGTTTTTAATTTTTTTTTTAGGTTCTCCTCTTATCCATGATGATCTTGGTCTTTTTCTTTTCCTTCTCCCTGCTGAGTTCTATTCTAGGATAGTTCAAGTCATTTTATTCTTTGTTGTTTTATTCTCTTCACTATGTCTTCTTCTTCTAATTATTTTTCTATTTTGTGTTTCATTCTTGATCTATATTCGTTTCCTTTTTTGTTGGCCCTAGTATTGTTTTCAGGATTTTTCTTTCCTCTATTCTTAAATCTTCTTCGCTTTTTTTCGTCGTTGACATTGTTTCGGCAGCATAAAGTGCTACTGGTTTTATTATCGTTTTATATATTCTATTATTTTTGACAGAGGTTTATTTCCCAATAGTTTTTTATTTGCTTAGAAAGTTCTGTTTGTTGCCACTATCTTCTCTTTTATTTGCACTTCTCTTTTCCCTTTATTTGTTATTGGGACACCTTGCTATTTGAATCTATCTATCTTTTGAAAAGAATATTCTTCAATCTTTATTTCTTCATCCTTTGTTGTTTCTTAGAATTTCATTATTTTTGTCTTATTGATATTTATTTCCAATCCTTTGTTACTATTTCTTGTAATATTCCTTCCATTGTTTGTCTATTGTCTATTTTTGGTCATGATGTCTATATTTTTATAGCGTATTCTATTATTTGTCCTGCTTTTTTTGTCAATGTTCCTTTTTCTATGTTTCGTTGCACATATTTTAAAGCTAATAATAAGTTGCTGATAGCACATCTCCTTGTCTTACTTCTATTACAAAATCTTCTGTTTCTCCTTTCTGTGTTATATTACTAATTTTTATTTTTCTCATTATCATTGCTATTAGTCTTCTCAGTTTTCCTGATGTTATTTCTAATTCTTTTAAAACTGTCATCCACTTTTGATCTCTGTATTCATATTATATTCTATGGTTTTTTCAATAATTTGTTTTACTATATATGTACATGACGTCCGTTGTTGATTTTTCTTTGATGAAACCGTATTGATACTGTCTGATGGTAGTTCTAGTTATATTTGCTAACCTTCTTTTTATTATTGTGGACAAGTGTAATTCTACTGTAATTTTGGCATACTTTTTGGTCTCCTTTCTCATGAACTGTGTAAATCTATCCCATTTCCCACTCTTCTGGTATTTATACTTCCCTTCATATTTTAAGTATGAGCTCATATGTGTAGTTGTAGTGTTTCATCCCCATGTTTTATCAGCTCTATATTAATTCTGTCTTTTCCAGGAATTTTCCCGTTGCAAATGTTTTTTAATACATCTTCCATTTCTCTTTAGTAAGTTCTATTGTTTCTTTCTCGATGTTTTCTTGTATTTCGTTTTCTATTAACAATTTATTCGAAATGCTTGATCCATACTTGTTTATATTGTTGTTCATTTCGTGCTATGTTTCCAGATTCACTTCAAACATATATTTGTTTTGTGCATTAAACGAGCTTTTCTTATTTCTAGTGCTATTGTGGTCTTTCCCTATCTATTTCTGTGCTGCTTTATATCTAAGCCATTTGTTATCATTTTCCATTTCTTGTCTATTTCATCTATTTCAGGCTCTTTTTCTAAATTACTCTCTATTTCTTCTTTGTACTTTGCCAGTATATTTTCGTCATTCATATTTTCTATATTCCATTTATCTTTTGTATCCCTATTTTTATGCTATTTTTTGTTTTGTGTCTTATTGTCGCGGTTACAATGTAATGGTCCGAATCAGTACATGCGCCTCTGTAGGTTCTTACGTCTGTTATAGATAATTTTCTCTTTTTAACAAGTATATGATCTATTTGTGTTTCAATTTCATTGTCTGGAGAAGTCCATGTTACTTTATGATGCTTTTGGTGTTTGTATTTCGTACTATTTATTACTAAGTTCAATCAAATTTCTGAAATGCATAACCTTTGGCCATTGTTGTACAATTTTCACGTAATGTGTGGTGTGCTTTCCGGTGACTTTCTGTATGTAGTATTTTTTATCTATTTGCGCGTTGAAATCTCCTTTTGCAATGGCTATGTCTTCCTTTGGTGTTTTTTATTTCATTCTTCATTGCTCCGAAAAATGTCTCTTTTTCTTCGTCTTATTATTATTATTATTTTTCGTTATTTACTGAGTGTCGACTTTGTAACTAGAAAGCGATACTGAATACGTACTCGTTCCCTAGCGCCATTTGAAATCAGCCATTTTATGCTATTCTCGGTGGAATAGGCTCATTCAGCAGGTCGGCACAGTGAAAATAGTTCATATTCCATCGAGAATAGCGTAAAATGGCTAATTTCAGATGGCGCTAAGTAATGAATACGTATTCAGTATCGCTTTCTAGTTACAAAATCAACACCCTGATAGCTGTCATTGTGCGACAATCTTGGCAACTAAGAATTCCCCAGATTTTAATGCAAAAGTAACAACAAATAATTCAAACAAACGTTTATTAATATCAAAATATAGAGGTGCCAGCTAAAAGGAACTAAATGATATTTTTGAATGTTTTTATTTATTTATTGAAATTTAACATCTGTTAAAAAGAAATCGCACTTCAAGTGGTACAATTATTATTAATTCATTTAATAAGTAACCAAAACACTAAACAACATTGTTTCACACACTTGAACAGTGAATGAGGCCCTCTCGACTTACACATAAGTGTATAATCAAATTAATAAGTTGGTATGTCTGCATGAAAGCATTTCTTTTAAGTCTGTTTGTAAACACCGTAAAACTGAACTAAAAATAAGTATGTCACAACTTAAAGATTTCAATCAAGGCTTTTAAAATATCTTTCTGTTTGCTAGTAAAAATTGAAGTTTGGACGACAGGTAGTGACATTTCAGACACTTCCGGCGACAGTGACGCCGCCCCTAAATACGGCGCAAGGGTGTCTAGACATTAATTTGTCAAAAAATTTCACAGTTATAAATCTATTTATAAAATACGTGCTTAAATAAAATTTGTTGTAAAGGCGTTTGATGATCCAACCAGGTAAGGTGCTTTACTGTGTATCTGTAGAAAAGCAGGTAATTCTTATCTTGATTGATAAGCATCTTAAGTGCTTGGTAATGGACAATTCTAGCACCATACCCGATCAAGATGACCATGTCGCCAATGCTGGCTTGTTTGATAAGCTACGTTGGTGGTTCCAGCAATTATTGATGAAAAAAAAACATGAAATTGTTTTTAGATTTTTGCAAACGGAATAATAAAGATAAGAAACGCTTCTGATAAGAATATTCCCTTGTACTGCAAAATAGATAAATTTAAAAACTTTTGTATTGTTTGACAGTTAATTTCAGGTTACTCGTGAATAAACAAAATGCATTCATTGCTGTACATTTTGTCATATTGTAATATACAGTTATAAATCACCTAAAGATTAAATTAAAGTAGATATTGGGCGTCAAACAGTTAATGAAGATGCAGAACAAATTGTAATACGAATTAGAAGCAATAATACATTAATAAATACTTTATTTTTCATGTAACAGTTGGCAATTCAATATTTGGATGTGCGCAGGCGCTGGACTATTAAACTACTGTGCGCATGCGGATCATTTAGAAATGGGGGAACAAATAAATACTTGACTGTTTTTTTTTTTTCAAATGACACCAATATTTGATGACAATCATATTTAACGTTCTCTTGAATAACCTAGCTTTTGGGTTTGATTAAATAAATCTATGACAAGTTTTATACCCTTCGGGTATATTTGTAGCTTTTTCAGAGTAACACTTTGATGGACACATCACAATTTGGCAAACAATATCTGTTACAAATCCGAACAAAGTGAATCAAACAACAAAAACACTTTTCAAGCCTAAGGTGCACCTTTCTAGTTCTATTATTGGAAATAAAAAATAACAAACCAGTTGTAATAAAAAACGAAGGGTAAAATACAGACCTGAGGCCCTTTATTCGTTAATACACCCTCACAAAAGAAGACTGACGTATGTAGAGGTAAAAAACCCACAAATGCTCACAGGAAATCGCAATACAATCGAATCTTTCATTTGATAAAGAAAGATCATTATTGTTGGTTTCTTTTCATTTTATTTAGTATAATAAAAAGGGTTTGTAATACATTCTTTTTATTATTTGTGTTAATTCAGTTTGTTTTCTGTCATTTCAATTAAAACGGTACAACGATTTGAGTTATTAAATAAATTAATTAATTGGGGTACGATGTACCCCAAGGGCTTCCACGGCACGTGAATTCCAATTGATTTTTAATTAAATGCGATCCAGAGAGCGACAATTTAAAGAAACCCTATTTGATTTAGGAAGTATTGAATTCATTCCCTAAACAAATTCGTATCGCCCAACGCCTGTTTTCAAAGCATAGCAATCTAGATTACTGCAACATTCGTTGAATTTGCTCCAAGGCAGACATATCTGTTTTTTATGTCCTGACGGTTTTGGTATTCTTTAAGCGGCTTATGGAACTCTTCTACTTTTTATTCTTTTTTCTTTAGGTAAGATGAAGGGTAAAAAGGTGAAAGAGATATAAAATGGTCGTGCTAAGCTGCTGTGTTGCGCTATTATGATAGATGAAGGACTTAAATTTAAACTTGGGACCGATATATAAAGGAATTTTGTCTTTTGTCACATCACAGGCTACTAGATTGAGATGGGTGTCAAAATTTATCCCGAGATTTATATCTTGGGATATAACTTAACATTTAAAGCATCTTTCAAAAATTTTTATCACCAAGAATATTGTTACAAATTAAAAGAATATTTCAAGATTTTATTTTACAACATGCAGAAAAGACTATTAAAAGCAACCAATCATTTTTTTATTTGTAACTTTTGTGTGACCGTATTTAAGGGCTGGTAGATAAAAGGATGAAACTGGTTTTATAATAAATGATATTATTTAAGCTTTCTACAAGCGTTTGGTAGTATTAACACCCTGTATAAGCTTCCAATCAGTGTTTGGTGCATTATTTTACGAAATTTATTTTAGGATGAGCTCACAAAGTGTGACAAAAATTTTAGTTGCATCGTTTAACCTCCTGCACCGCCGGGGGAAACGAGAATAAATTTCAAATCTATTCTGCTCAATTGAAAATATATAATCACACTTTTATTATGCGAATTTTCATCGCTATTTATGTCATTTCCGGTTTATTTGCGTTCAATATTCCGTGTGTGAATTTCTCACGACTTGCAGACGATACATTTTTATCTGCTTGTGGTTGATGTTCGTCTCACCCTCTATTCCAACCCCCGCTAGACACATAGTATTATATTTTGCTGACATAGACATAGGGTATTTTTAAAATATATCACTTTACACTTCCGTATTAAGAGCAGGAGAATTTTTTACTGACAAATAAATCATAAACTGAGGATTATAATTTTATCTGTAGTAAAATAGTTAAAATTATAATTATGACGGCGACCACCAACTGATAAATTTCTTTTGCATGAAGTAATTGAGCAGAAATCCCAAACATTTGTTGACAACTAAGTCTTGTTTTGATAAGGAATGAATGACAGATATTGTCTTGAATAAATACCAAGTTCAGTGTTTGTCGGTTTGAAATAATTAATTTAAAATGATATGATGTGTTCCTGGAATTAATTATAAATGAATGAATGGAGATGTTTGATATTTTAGTTGCAGTTTATAAATAAATCAATTTGCTGTTATATTAACAAGTTCTGGTTCTGCTTTTGGATGAAATTTAAAGATTGTAGTCTGAACAATAATAATAGGTCTTATTTTATTTTTATAGTTGACGAATTAGCACCAGAACACCTCGCGAGTTCTCTGTTCTGTTATAAAAGATGATTAGTAGTTACTCCGCCATTGTATGGTAATTTGGACAAAAGGGCGCGAACGTAACCACGCTATTTTATCTTCTCTTTTGTGGTTGATGATGCACACTTATTCAATTGCTTTATTTTTGTGGGTGGCTGAATTTTTAACAGTTTTTTCTTTGGGAATTTATTGTTGCTACAATAAAAGAATCATCAAATAATACTCATACTTTTTTATTAATACTAATGACGTTTCCAAAAAAGAATTCTAATTATAAACGTTGTAAAAAAAAAAAAAACAAAAGGGGCGATAACAATAAAATAAATTCTCAAATACATATGTTCCTATCATACCCCATGGTCTTAGTTCAAATTATTAATAATAAATAACATCTTCACTGCCTTGGAAACAATTTAATAGGTTCCAAAAGTCATTTTCTTGTTCCAAAGATGCACAACAGGGTGTCTGGTATCCAAAATAACATCGAGAACTCATAAATGAGCTATATTTTGAGCCGGCATAAACTATCCCGCCCTACATTACTCACAATAAAAATATATTCCACTTTATTTCAGTATTTAAGGTTATTTGCTCAGTACCCTGAAAGTCATAATAAAAAGAAATATGAACATGTAAGTTATTAACTTAAAATTTAGATGTTACTTAATAGTATATTCTACAATAAGTATTGGAATGGCCTATATTCTGAACGAGCGAAAAGTTTGTAAACCGAGCCGAAGGCGAGGATTACGGTTCGCGAGTGTGGAATATGCCATTCCAAACATGTTGTAGACTATACTTTCTCTAACAAGGTTTTGGAAATTCACCAATATTTCAGAGGAAGCTTAAAAAATTATTAAATGTCAAACGTCAAATCCAGATATGAATACTTGAATTGTTAGGAAATAACCATGATAGTAGCCAAACTAACAGCTTCTGATTCGTCGAAATGATTCTAAAGGCTTACAGAATCATTCTGAACGGCATACGGAATCATTCTAAACGATTTTTTGGAATGTCATTCGTTCCAACATAATTGTTGGTTATGGAATATGCAAATTCTAAAACAGTGTTGGAGAAAATAATTTTCAATCGGATTTATTTCATTATCTATTTATTAAAAATATGTTCCTTGACTTCAATATTTTTGGCGTGGAATTAACTTGGCAACAGCGCATCTAACAGCTGCCTACTACCTTCAAGTTTCAATTTCGAATACATTGTTATGAATTCGAATGTGTTATGGTATATTTATCTCAATCTACTTTATTTTATTATAAATTTTGTTTGCCCTAACGTTTTGTCAATAATATTGCTTTATTTCTTATGTTTTTTTATATTACATATGCTATCATACAACAATATTTCATAAATGAAAATATTACAATTCTGATTTTTATTTTAATGTAACGAAATTTGAACTTGTTCGTGGGATTTATAATTTATTTTTATCTAAGGACTTATATAACTAATATATTGACTAATTGATAATTCTATTACACAACAACACTGTCTTCTATTTATTTCCACGGCTTGTTTTTTATTTCCAACTGTTTCTCTATTTATATTCCACTCTTCTCATTTATGTACCCTGGATTATTTCATATAGTTCACTGCTGCGCGCTCCTTAACCAACCTACAAACCATTATTATTTTTACGCGCTCCGATTATTAACCCAACTATTTACTGTCTCCCCCTTGATGCATATCAGTCAGTTGCGTTGACCACACAACTCTTTTACGTATGCCACTCGTTTAACCAGCGTGTTACCACGGAAGTAACTGTTGGGGCACTGTTCGTTACATTGTCAATAATTAATTTCATAACCCAATTTAGATTCTTAAGCCACATTGCCACCTCTATCATAATCATAGTCATAAGTCTTAAGTCGTAACCTTGAGAGTTTGACATACGCGAAAACATTAGAGCGTCTGCTCTTGTCATAATCATAGCCATAAGTCGTAAGTCTTAAGGGTGGGTTTCAAGTCCTCTACAAATAAATGCGGCCAGTGTTGGAAATAAATTTGAGTAGCTGACTTATTTTCTGTCAATAGATGTCTCTGACCAAATAAATAATTCTGTTGAGGTCTGTAAATTTGAATGCCCCTCTTCACCGCTCAGCACCATCAAGAAAACCCTTGGTCGATTTTATGACTCCAACATGCCTCAACCAAAGATTTGTTTAGATGTGCTAAACCACAAAACATAGAGCAGGTAGATTCTATGAATTGAAGAAAATATTGTAGGATATGAGAGTACGATGAATATTTGGCCAATTTTGATCTGTTGAAGTAATTGAAGACCAATGACAATTACAATAAAATATACTAATGAATTTCAAAATAAGTAGTTTTTATAAATAAATTGCATTGAAATAAAAGTACATTGTGCAACAAGTGCAGCAATTGACGACACCACACAAGTTGCAGCTACTATTTTTTATTACGAATGTGGAGTAAGTGTTATTTTGGGCTTGTTTTTTCCGGGCGGTAAATGGTACTTACCTCGCATGAGTAATAGAAGAGATATGATCTATACATGTTTTCAAAAATTAAATCATGATAAATAGATTTTTTGGTTTAAATTCTGTATATTTATTTATATTTTTTGACGTTTCGACTCTCTATCCGAAAGTCTTCATTAGAAAAAATCATACATTTATTAATCTCGGGTTATAATACGAAATGATATAGGATTACATAGGTTTATTGGAAATAAGATAGCAAATATACTAAAATAACTATACTTTTTATTGACCAGAATGTTGCGAGCGAACTTCACCCCAAGGCTGTTCTTCCAACTAACTACATTGAATGCAATGTACAATAGTATATTGTGCAACAAGTACGGCAAGTTGTCGATTTTCTATACGAGAGCGAATTGAGTGCGCGAACGAAGTTTGTTCGCTTATTAGCTCAAGTGGGCAATTGACAATACTGTTCGAATTGCAGATACTATTTTTATCACGAATGCGGGATAAGTACTATTTTGTGCTTGATTTTTCGGGCGGTAAATTGTACTTGGTGAACGCAAAAGGCAAAGAGCCATTCATCGCCCGCAGAAATGTGCGCAAAATAGTGTTTATTTCGTATTCATAATAAAGAATAGTATCTGCAACTCGTGTAGTGTTGTCCATTGTCCACTTGAGCCAATGAGCGCACAACTTCGCTCTCGTAGGCAATCGCACTTGTTGCACAATATACTATTATTATAATATGACTAAACAATATTTAGAAACATAGGATAATCGCTCTAGCTCTTTTCTTTGAAACATTGAAAGATAGGGATCTCAAAATCAGTGGTATTTCGTAATAAAAATAAATGAATAACTTTCACATTATAAAATCATTAAGCATTTTCTCTACATTTCAAACCCCTCACTATTCTACTATCCGCAATTTTGGATAGAATACAATTTAAATAAAATTGTTTCAATTTCGGCAATATAATATTCTCCCATAAATTCGCATCTCTTTCTATTTTTTCAATCAAAATCATTATTGTCATTTACATATACAATAAAATAACAATATCTACTCTTGAAATATTCAATTGCCCTTGTATCTGTAAAATAAGAACTCCATTAGAAACATTAATAGAATGATTTTCATTGAATATTTTTATTTATTCATTCATCACTTAATAAGCTTCCTAATGACTTTAGATTTTTCACCAAAAATTTTGCAATGGAATAATCTATTGAAAAAATTATTTTAGATTCATTCCATTATTATTGCCCCCCGCCTCAACCGACACCTCTTCCTTTTCAAGGAATTAGGAATGAATCGTGTTGCTTCTAAATCTGTAAAAGCGCCAGAAAGCTGCAGCGGAATGTAGCTGAACTATTTCCTCAATTTTCAGCTACTAGTACATGCAAAATTTTGTTCATAACTCATTCAAATTGTACAGTAGATATTAAGAAGGAAGAAATTTTAAATGAAATAATAATAAGTAATCTTGTTCGTCCCATAGTTTTTATAGTAATAGATGCTTTAGTTTTGAAGATATGAGAAAAATCTCATCTAAATTAGAGATTTCTGCAATCAAAAGTATACAATGAAATAGATATTGATATTAGCTCTTCATTCATGTAAAATTTATCTCAATAAACATCGTCGTTATTTAATGAGTTATGAATAAAAATAATTACTGCTGGCAGACTACCCGCACTACTTTAAACGCACCCTTAAGTCGTAATCATAAAAGTTTGGCGCTGTCAAACTTTTGTCGTAATCATAAATAGAAAGAGATGGATATATGTAGTTCTATTTCATTTCATGGGATCGTTGTTAATTTCACTCCTGTTATTTATTTTTGTCATAGAAAGAAAGGTTATAGATATAAAAATATGAATCGAAATCAAATTATCAAATACGACACCAAGCTAACAAAAACCAAGATGTCAAAATCAACATGAAGTTAATAAATTCAGTGGCCTAGAAATCACTACTAATCACGATAGTTTCTCAAATAAATTAAAATATTATTGTTTTAAATATTTCTGGATATTTTACAGCTTTTAAAGTAATTCTATATAAAATATGATTTATTTCATTTATGTTATTCCATATTTCAAAGAGTTATGGTATGTTCACATACAATTGAGTATATTTTATATATATGCATTTATTATTTATTATTTGTTATTCAACATATTATTTTTTTCTTTAGCCAAGTAGTATTATTTCTATACAGCAGAAAAATTTAATTGTTAATCATTTTGAATATATTTCAATACTTTTTAAATTTAATTGTGAACAAAATATTATGATTATGACAAGAGCTGGAAACAGTCCGATCTCCTTACGACTATGATTATGATAGAGGTGGAAATGTGACTTTAGTTCAACAAAAAATGAGATTCCTGTTTAACTTCAACCTCTAGGACCTGAAAGACTTGGATACGTCCGTGATTTGATTGCATCCAACGTCGCCAAATACGCTATGTCGTTCGTTTTCAAGTATGGTTGACAGATATTTTTGTGCATTTTGGATCATTTAGATTGAAATATCAACAAATCTGCACATCAGAATACATTTTCGATATTTTTACATCATCTATGACAATGGGAATTGATTTAAATTAACTACAGTTTTTTATATTTTTATCTTTAGTAGTTGTGTTTAAGTTTTATTGAAATGAGCATTTCCGGTACGTTTTCTCATTCACTATGTATAAAAAATCACATTTTCAATAAGTGTGCTCCTTCCTTTAACTTTATCAACTCCATGGCCGAAAATTCTGAAAAAAAAATTAGGGGGTAGAACTTGGACAACACTTTCACTGAAAATTGGTTTGAATAACATAAGTTGTGTAGTTTTTAAAATATAGTGTAACGAACAGTGCCCCTACAGAGTAGACTTCCATCTCAATAAGCCGGTTAAACAGGTGATATACGCAATAAGTTGTTGTTTAACCTGCTCAACTGACTGATATATGTCAAGGACGTGGTGACGTCCGACCGAATGAAAATTTCTCGAAAGATTTGAAAAGTAATAGCCGCAGGTATATAAGGCAGGAAACTGAGTCGAATTAGACAGAAAGTGAGAAGGAAGTAACAGAGAATTGGAGAGAATAGTTGGAGCGCGTATAAATATTTGTGGTTGGTAGGCTAGTTACGAAGCGCGCAAAAGTGAACTAGACGAAGTCAGCCGGAGGAAATAAATGAGAAGAGTGAAATTAAATAGAGAAACAGTTGGAAGTAAGTAAAAAACCCTAGAAATAAACGAGAGACAGTGTTGCTTAAATAATAAAATAAGTGTAGTGTTAGTTAATAGTAGAAATATTAAATAGTGGATAATTTTAGTTATATAAGTGTGGCCTAAGGTAAAAATAAATTAGTAACCCACGAACGAGTTTAAATTTAACGCTTAACGAACGCAAAATAGTTTTGTTTTTCACAGTGTCTTTGAGGTTTGAGAAATACTATGAAACGATAAACATTCTTCTCCACTACGGAACCGGAACCTTTCACTATGCGTATGTGCGATTTTTTCTTGCTGAAATTATGCTAGGACGAACTGGCAGAGCACGAAATGCCAAGTCACTAAACACACTGACATTTATTAAAAGCATTGCATATTATGAATGCTTTCGTTTAAGTTCTCAACGGGTGGGTGGAATGGCGTACGTTGGGGGTGTTCTAGGGGCAAGAACCCCCATGAGCCTACAAAAGAAAAAAAAATGCATTTCTACGTACGAAGTTGGTGGCACACTGAACTTATTGAAGATACCGATGAGATTTTCAACTGTTACCAAACAATTACTGAAAAGTGTCATTGTAGTTTTAGGAATGTTGTCTTTTTTATGGGAGTTTGGACATAAATGCGGCATCTTTCAAATTTCAAAGTAACGCCAATGTGCTGCGCGTTGTTCAATTAAAACATTTTGAACGATTTTATTGTGCACCAAACATTCATCTTTTAGAATAAAATAGACCACACATGTTTATAAGTTTACGACGGAATTTGAAAAAAAGCTTTTAGTAGAACATTTATAGTTACCAGAGTCGTAGCTAGGGCCTGGCAACAGGAGCACGCGCCTTGGACTTAAACCCTGGAGGCTTGCAGTCAGCTAAATGATAAATCATAATAAATAATAATAAGTATTTTTACAATTATTTTTAACCTTTATAGGACGCAATATGGAAAACTCACCCTGGATGCCAATGACCCTAGCTACGACCACGACGCTGATATTTCTTAACGATCGAAAATAAAATACGGCAGCAATAGCACTTACAAATCTTCAATTTTCCAAATTTTTATTGTAATATAATATTCAATTTATTTCAATTGACTAAACAATGAAAATAGGATTTTTTCTTCGGCCATGCGTAGTAGGTTTTTTCGCGTTTCAGTTTTACTACTATCTAATCTAGTGAGAATTAAATTTCTGTGAATGCATGTTTGCAGCAACTCTCATTGAGCCATTTGTTTGAATATTTGCTTAATCTAAATGTCACCTTGTGTATTTGGCTAGTTGGGTGTCGTATAAAAAGTGTCATAGTGTCCACCTTTACACTCTTGTTGTATAAATTACTATCCCAAACTCAAACCGAAATATAAAATAAAACGAAATGTATGCAACCTATTTCACATTCTAGTATTGAAAAAAATAATAACACAACCATCGATTTGCATATTGAACAAGAAACAAGACTTCGTGGGATTCACGATTTGCGCAATTATATTTGTTCGCTTGTCAATTATAAGAGGCAGAATGTGATTTATTTTATTTTTTGGAAGCGTTTGATGCTCAACAGCCAAATATTCGTATTATCATTGTTTTTTAAGCCGCGATGGTAGCTCCGTCCTGTATATTAGTCTATGGTGACGTGCAGTGACATCTATTTCGGTGAGTCATCTGTCAAAATTATGGTACATATAAATTTGCTGCACAATGTTCAATTTATTTTCAAAACCAGATCCGAAAGGTAATTATAATAATTTAAATACAAAATAAAGGTTAAACTATTTATAAAATAGAACAACAACGAGAGAATGATAGAGCTTTACGAAAAGTCGGAAGAGATCTCGAACGAGAACGAAATAAATTAGAACAAGAAGAAAAGAAACTCGTATGTAAAACGCACTCAATTTAATAAATATTACAATACATAAAAATTTAAGGAACTGGAAATTAAAAAATTAGCTAATCAAGGGAACAAAGAAGGTTGTGCAATCCTAGCAAAACAGTTACTGCAGATTAGAAAGCAAAAAACACGTACTTATGCAGCTGGAAGTAAAGTTCAATCCATTGGCACCCAAAATAAAGCCATGGCGGCTAATATTAAACTGGCTGGTGCTATGGGAACCGCCAGCAAAGCCATGGCAACGACTAATCAAATTCTTCGGCCTGAAAAAATTGCAGCTGATGCTAGAGCTTTCGGACAAGCCTCGATGAAAATGGATATGACGGATGAAATGAGTATTAATATATATTCATACATTTATTGGAGTATTATTGATTGATTTTTTTAGTTAATGATACTTTGGATGATATTTTAACGGAATCTGGCGATGAGGAAGAAGGTGATGCAATTGTTTCACAAGTTTTGGACGAAATTGGCATTGAAATAAGTGGAAAGGTACTTTTTATTACAATAATTCACAATGTAGCACTAAATATGAATATTTTAAGATGAGTGATGCCCCAACTATTAGAGGAAAAGTTGGCGAAACCTCAAAACTAAAGGATGAAGAAATTGAAGCACAATTAGCTAAATTAAAAGCTATTTAATACTTAGCGTTGCTTTATATTGTTCCATAGATTGATTATTATTTTGTATTATTTCATTATATATAAATATTTTTTTCTACAATTATTGCGTATTTTTACTTTAAAATCATTAAAAGTAAGTCACTTATATTTCATACACTTAGGGTGCCATCTGTGAGAGTATGGGGGAAGCATTTGACAGTTTAGCATTAGTAAACTGTGATGAATGGTAACAGTTCACATATGTGTTCAGAGACAGCGCACTAAAACATGCAGAATTATGTAAAAAGTACGTACACTTGCCCTAGCTCAACGCTATCATAAAGCTGTACTCCTTAAAACGTCTTGGACAAATTTTGACATTTTTATTACTTGTACAAGTATTTTGAGCATCCCTAAATCCATTTTGAGTATTTTCGGCTGGACGTCGATACGTGTGTGCATATGTATATATGTAACTCGCAAATCTCAAAGCCAGTCGAACATAGAATGTTGAAATTTGGTCTAGTTGTGAACTTCGCATTATGATTGCATAAGTCTGTACCGGAAGTGCACTTTAATTGAAACTTTTTTTTGAATTTTTTGCATCATCCGAAATGGTTAGCTATAGGATGTTGAAACTCAGTATTTGTAATCGCTATAGCATCTTAATAGTTATCTTCTATTTTTGTACGAATTGGCTGAGCCGGAAGTGCACTTTATATAACAATCTTTCCGAATTTTTCGCATAAATTCATAGTAATCAGTCATATAATTTTGAAACTTCGTATTAAGCACTTCTATAACATCTAGTTGTACACCACGCGTTATGAATGCGATCGGCTGAGCCGGAATTGCAGTTTACTAAACAGTTTTTCGATTTTTTCGCATAAATCCAGAACAATCAGCTGTAAAATCTTCTGTACTTGAAGCAATTGTAGCATTAAAATGCTAACTTTATAATTTCACAGCAATCTACTGAGCTAGAAGTAAACTTCATTTGACAATATTTTTTAATTTTCTACATAATTCGAAACTATTGGACGTAGAATAATAAAATTCAGTATTTGGGATTGCTAAAGCTTTTTAATCATCTTCTATTTTCATAGCAATCGACTGAGCCGAAAGTGCACTTTACTTGACAGTTTTTTGTTATTTCTAGCATAGATCCGTAACAATAAGCCGTAGAGTGATGAAATCTTATATTTAGGACTGTTATGGGATGTCAAGGAATTCATTATATATTATTAAGTCAAAAGGTGTCCACATCAGATTTCTTTTGTGGTTAAATCAATTTTTTCAGTAGTCTGCTACTAATATAAATTTTGTATTTGTTATGTACAATTAATAAATATTACAATTAATGATTTATATACTAAAATTTCAAATGCATATTGTTACAAATAAGGATTTAAAATGCATATTCTGTTGAGGGTTGATAAAAACAGGTTAGACTAGCTCACACAATAACGGTTTTTATAATTTTGTCTAACTTAAAGGCGTTTCGGGCCTTTTTCTTAGATTATATCTAGTTGCACTTCTGTGAATAGAAGAATCAAATGCATCTCTCGATGCAGACAAAGAAGTTCTTCTACTTATTCTACTATATTTATTCTCCGAGGAATCATTGAAACTAGTTTCGCTATGAGAATCAGAGTTTTTATAATAGTTAATAACCGGTTTTACAATTTCCGTTTCTACCGATAGCCGGAACTTATCATCAAACGGTTTGGATTGCAATTTTTGCAACTCTTCTTTAATCGAAAAATTTTGTTCTTGTATTTTCAATAATATTGTGTTATTAATTGTCATGTAATCGCGGTAATAATATACCTGAGCTAAAATAATTAAAGTACATATTATTATAGTGAATTGGCGGCAAAACCAGATATATTTATATAAATATTGGTGAGCAATATTAATTTGCGAGTCTGATAAATTTAATTTGTCGCAAATAATGCGTTCTAAAATGACGTTCATACTTAATGTGAACAATAATGGTAGTCTAGCCGCGTTAGTTCTGGCTGTGGAGGTTAAAACAACTATTATAATAGCGCTACCAACATAAAAAACTAGAGAATCAAACCAAGATATTTCCCCTATGAGCCAATTTTGCAAACCGCTTAAACTATTGCTCATCAGAGCTAAAAGTTTCTGATGTTGCACTGTCGAAACTTTAATTTCTTCCATAATATTTTCGGCTTGTATTCGGGAATAATTCAACAATTTTTCTAGACTTCTACCGTAGTTCAACAACTGTTCTTGAATTTCCAAACTTTCTTTTTGTTGCTTGAGTAATATTTCTTGCTGATTAACAGAATTTTTTAATTGTTCCCCGACTTGAAACGTGCGTTCCGATATTTTTTCCTGCCAAACTTGTCCCCTTAAAAACCAGCAGATATTCTGGGCATGGGTATAAAATTCGGTGTAAACATTAAAGGCACGATCCGTCATTGAATTAATACAAATACCCCGAAGATTAGGCTTCTTATCTAAATCACAATTGTAAGTTTCGTGCCCTGACATTTCAAGGAAACAGTTTGTTATTCGCAAAGCAATATCGCTTTGTATATCTTCGGTTAAGTACCTACAACCTTCGTGAATATGTTCCACCGCTGATGTCCAGCATTCTCCGTAACGAGGGAGTTTGCCCCGTTCTTGCAGAAGCTAAAATATACAATATATTAAGATCATACGTTTATTATTACGAATCCTGTACCTGATATTGATTTTTACCATCCTCAATCATTTCTCCCGTAATTTCATTACTAACATCATCAAAAGAAAAAGCCTGAACGATGAAACTATATACGATTATTTGGCTTATAATCAAGAACATTTTCAGTCATTTATTGTTCATTTTTCAAATATTATTTATAACCTAACTTTCAGTCTTGTCAGATTTGAACTTGTACGAACAAGTCCGTTAGAAAATCTGCCGATGATGACCGAATAAAACCGATCCTGTACTGTAACTTGGCGCCAAAATTACTTTTTATTATTTACGCTACTTACTCAAGATTGACTTAAATTGTTCGCATTATGATGTGCGTATAATTAAATCAAATCAAACTGACAACAATTTATGGTAATTATAATATTATAGTTTGTATTTCTGAAGGTTATTGAAAAATACAGCCTTAAAATATAAAATCGTCATGTCATTATTTGTCAATCGACTACAATTGCCATTTCCTGTAATTCTTTGTTCGATTAATCTGAAACATAGGATTTCCATCTTCCTTATCATCATGATTCAGTCCTACATCGTAAAAAACCCAGTAGGTGTGACAAATTCGGTATTTGTTACGAAATAGTAGTTCCTTCAAATCGATATGAATTGAGAACAAGTTGTCCCATTAAAACTAAAACAATTTCAACACAATACATTAAAATATTAAGAAAACTTTCAAAGTGACTCACATACTCGTAATGATTTATTAAAATTGAACTTCTTTTGAAGAACTTGAGAAATAAAATTGGGAGTGACAGTCACGTGACACAAATTAGCACAATATACAATAATCCGTTAAAATCAGTAACAATCGTAAATATCTTTTTAAATCTATATGTCCTCAAAGTAAAAGCTCTAAAATTTATTTTTTCTACGGTCGTACGTAAAGTAAATATTTTTCGTGTCCCAGTTTTATTACCATTTAAACTTGTAGCAGCTAAATTTCTGTGAATTCATGTTTGTTGTCTCTCACTAATCCATTGGTTCGGATATTTGTTGAATCAAAATAACAACTTGTGCTCTGGGCTTCCTTGCTCTGTGGTCAATAATTATTGTTAAAATATGGAAGCTGAGGACCGTAGAAAAAATCTTATAAGCAATTCGAGTGTAAACAAGCATTATGACATTCGGCTAACATTTTTAGTGACTCTGCTTCATAATGCTCAATTTTACACTCTTGTTGCATAAATTACTATTTATCAATAAATGAATGACAGCTTGCATGACCTGAAATATACAAAGGACTCTAGATTGATGTTACAAAAACGGCAGTTAGAACTTTTCTTAGTTCAAATTTGATTTTGAACTCCAATTTTTGATCTGTCCAAAAAAAGTTTCATTCAAATTGAATTACAAGATTAATTTTAACACACTGCAACAATCATTTAAAACAAAGTAGGCTTGCTGCCATTAAATAGTAAACCTGCATTTTAAACTCAAGCCACTTATTTCTTGTTTATACGTTTAAATTTAAATACTTTTTGTGTGCTTCATCTTGAAAAATTTCTGCCGCGTTTATCATTTGTGTGCGTATTTTACATAATTTGTGCATAAAAACGCATAATTATTAAAACGCTCAACTTCTTGATATGCTTTTGGTTTTTGAAGAGGCAAGGCGTAATGCACAAAAAGCTCATAGAATTTTTCGGAGAAGATATTCAAATCGTCAGCAACCAAGTTGTCGCATTTTTAGAAGAATATATAGACTGGAAGTTTTCACCCAACAATTGGTGGGAATTCCAATAGATTTCATCATGATGGCGCACCAGCTCATACAACCCAAGAAGCCATAGTACTACCATAGGTACTACTAATAGAAAATATCCGAATATGTGGATTGGAAGAAGAGGTCCTGTTGCGTGGCCAGCCTGGAACTTCGCCCTAAATTCTCTTTTTTCTTCTGGGGTCAGATGAAGACCTCAGTATATGAGACACCAGTAAACACTGAATTAGAAATGGTGGCTAGAATAGTAACTGCAGCAGAAGATATAAAAGACACACAGCCAGCTCTTACAAATGTCTTTACTACGTCAGCAACCAAGTTGTCGCATTTTTAGAAGAATATATAGACTGGAAGTTTTCACCCAACAATTGGTGGGAATTCCAATAGATTTCATCATGATGGCGCACCAGCTCATACAACCCAAGAAGCCATAGTACTACCATAGGTACTACTAATAGAAAATATCCGAATATGTGGATTGGAAGAAGAGGTCCTGTTGCGTGGCCAGCCTGGAACTTCGCCCTAAATTCTCTTTTTTCTTCTGGGGTCAGATGAAGACCTCAGTATATGAGACACCAGTAAACACTGAATTAGAAATGGTGGCTAGAATAGTAACTGCAGCAGAAGATATAAAAGACACACAGCCAGCTCTTGCAAATGTCTTTACTAATATTGAAACACGCTGCCGGGCTTGCTTTTCTGGGAATGGTGGCCATTTTGAAAATCAAATCTAGTCCCCCTCCAGTTGTTTCATTATTCGATGTTTCATTTTTCTTGATTAATAGCAGCAAGCCCACTTTGTTTTGAATAATTGTTGCAGTGTGTTGAAAATTATCTTGTAATTCAATTTGAATAAAAAGTTTTTTTGGACAGATAGAAAAAATTGTTCAAGATAAATGTTTTAAGGATTTTGCAACGAACAAGTGGCTCCCAAAATATCTTGTTTTGAAATTTTTAATCGGTCGTCATTTTGTTATTTGATGAAATAAAAAATAATTGTAAATTTAAAAGTTTAATGCCCAGTATTATAAAGGACAAATAAATTTACTCCCAAAGTAAATAAAATTTACTCTGTTAAAGGACAGTCGATTTTTTGACAGGAATGCTTTTACTGTCATAAAGAGTAATAATTCGATTAGAATTTGTTAAATAAAATAAATTTACTTTGGAAATAAATTTACTTCGTCCTTTATAATACTGGGCATTAGAGAACCGAAAGCAAATGCTGAAAGTTTTTGTATTTTTACTTACTTGTACAAAGTAACAAGTAAGTATTGTGAAACCGACAAAATTCACCTATCGAGATTTTGATGGAAATATCCGTTTTGAGTATCCCTGAATCCATTTTGACTATTTTTGGCTTGATGTCGGTACGTATGTTCGTGCGTGCGTGCGTAACTCGCAAATCTCAAAACTGGTTGAACGTATAATGTTGAAATTTTGTATTTAAGACTGGTATAGGGTCTAGTTGTGCACCTCGCATTATGGTTTCAATCGTCTGTACCGGAAGTGCATTTTACTTGAAAATTTTTTTCTAATAAATCCAGAATGATCAATCGTAGGATGTAGAAATTCAGTATTTGAACTTGATGTTGTATCAGAATGGTTATTTGCTATTTTTGTAGGAATCGGCCAGGCCAGAAGTGCACTTTATTTGAAACTTTTTTTGAATTTTTTGCATAAATATAGAATGATCCGCCATAGCATATTAAAATTTCGTATAAAGAACTTCTATAATATCTTATTGTACATCTTGCATTATGATTGCGATTGGCTAAGCCGGAAGTGCACATTACTTAAGACTTTTTTTTAATTTTCCGCATAAATCCAGAATGATCAGTCGTAGGATACTGGAATTTAGCATTTGAAATTGCTGTAGCATCTCAATGGTCATCTTCTATTTTTGTAATAATCGGTTGAACCGGAAGTGCACTTTATATGACAGACTTTTTGAATTTTCCGCATAAATTCTAAACAATCAGTCGTAGAATATTTAAATTATGTATTAGGCACTTTTATAATATCTAGTTGTACACCCTGCATTATGATTGCTATCGACTAGACCGGAAGTGTACTTTATTCGAAACATTTTTTGAATTTTCCGCATAAATCCAAAACGATTGAACGTAGACTGTTAGAATTCAGTATTTAGGACGATTATACCGTCTAGATGCTCATATCCTATTTTTATTGAGAACCACCGACCCGGAAGTGCACTTTACCTGACAGTCTTTTGGAATTGTTCGCATAAATTCGAAACGATCAGGTGTAGAATATTGAAATTTGGTATTGCAGTCTGCTATAGCATCTGAATGATTGCCTACTATTTTCATAACAATAGACTGAACCGGAAGTGCACTTCAGTAAAAATTTATTTTTTAATTTTGCGCATAAAATCAGATCTGTTGGTAGTCGTAGAATTTTGGAAATCAGTATTTAGGAATGTTGTAGTATAAGACTAATGGCCCAATGTTTCCATAGCAACCGACTTAGCTGAAAGCGCATTTTACTTGACAGATTCTTAGAATCTCTTGGGTAAATCCAAAACGATTAACTGTGGAACGATGAGATTTTGTGTTTGATCATATATATCCAATAAGTCACGTGATGTTCACGTCAGATTTTTAAAATATTCCTTAAAATAAGAGAGTAATGACGATTTTTCGAAAAACAAAAAAACCTGAATACTGAAGTTGTTTGTTACAATGAGTTCTAACTGCCATTTTTGGATGTCACAACTTAGTATAACACCCTGTATATCCGTTCTCCATACGCCTCTTATGACAAATCTGTCCTCAAAACTATTTGATAGTAATTGTTTCACAAACTGCACTAATTCATAAAGTTACAAAGTGAAACTACCTGCATATAAATGATGAATAATAATCGATAAATATGGACTCTGCTCATTGTCTAATTCTTTTTATATAAAAAGTTGCTCTGTATCAAAAATTTTCCTCTCTATTTTCAGATTCTGCGCGCCAATTCTTAATAATTCAAATTTCTTTTAAATATGATCCAGTTTCATAAAATAAATAAAAATAATGAGCTCTCTTCTTCATTTATTTATCTGTGTTAAATATTGCGAAATTCATGCTAAATATGTGAAACAAAAACACCTTATAATAACAATACTACAATTTTGTGAGTAATTGGGATATTTCACAACACAAAATATATAATTAGTTAAACAATGAATATCTTAGTTCAAATAAGATGCTGATAGTGTCATCGGATGGAAATATTTTCCTAAAAGTTTCTGTTTTGATATTAATTATTTAGTACCATATAATTTAATAATTAGAACAAAAACATATGTATTTATTTCTGGATGTATCATATCTATTAAACACACGCAATCAACTTTATTTACACAATATTTCAATAATAAAAGTAAAAAAATATTAGAATTGTACCTCAAAATGATTTTTAAAATTTAATGTGATTTATCGTTACAGTTTATATAACGCATTACAAATTTTTTTAATTGTTAAATTTATTGGTTTTTGAAGAAAAACCACAAAGATGACATTTCCATCAAACATTTTTTCATTACGATATATTTATTGGTGTAATAAATTATTTTGTTCCATAAATCCTCTTCTTGTGACAAACCAAATTTTTGCTTTATTTTTCAACTATCACCGGGGAAAGTGTTTTATCGGTTATTTGGTGACATTCTGCCGAATTTACGGTAAGAAACCTTGGAGTAATTTACATATTGTTGTATATTTTTTAGTCTTATTGCAGGGTTCGAATCCTGGAGGTGGGAGCTATTCTCACTGCTCTCAAGGCCTTTCAGGGTCTATAAGTATATAAGTGGGCACAAGATGCTTGATCGACACCTTACCGGCAGTGTTGTACAATGAAGCTCATTGTAAGTATTTCTTATTTTGTTCAATATTTTGAATCATAGTTTGCACAGTTGTTATGGCCTAACTACAAAGATTATTTTGCCACCGGTTTCCAGTAGCAACGCATCAGTTACCATAGATATAACAGTGCTCGTATTTTTTTTTTGTTTCGTTTGGCACATTAATAAATCGTACCAAAAATATTGTGATGTGTATTTAGAGTGCAAATATTTCTTAGAAATGTGTTAATCTTGGAATAACCAAACAAATATTTACTATATTTAAATGACGCTCAATCCATATTTACTCATCTAATCCCACAAAAACAATTTAATTTTTGTTCCAGATTTTGGTGTTTCTTTTTGGGCTGGTATTAGGGGCCCAAGCCGGAGGCTACGGCCTCACTAGCGGTTTTTCTGGATACGGAGGCTACGGTGGTTACGGCAGTGGTTACAGCAGTGGTTATGGCAGTGGCTATGGCAGTGGATACAATAATTATTACCGACCAAGCTACAGTAATTATCACAGACCCGGCTACGGGGGAAATTACAACAGCGGATGGAATACTGGATATTATAATCGCCCTGGTTACTGGGGTAGTAGTTACAGTGGCTATCGACCCGGTTACGGAGGGGGATATACAAGTTATGCCGATCAAGGGTACAGCGGTTACGGTGGATATTATTAAACGTTTTTTGATTTGTATTTATTGTTTGTCTTTTATAAAATGCCTTTCGTATTGCTAAAATAAATAATATAACAATTTTTTATTACTAATTGTCAGTATT
This sequence comes from Dromius quadrimaculatus, assembly GCA_963989225.1. Taxonomy (NCBI): domain Eukaryota; kingdom Metazoa; phylum Arthropoda; class Insecta; order Coleoptera; family Carabidae; genus Dromius; species Dromius quadrimaculatus. The sequence goes on from OZ022329.1 coordinate 9,920,197, forward strand.
TTGTACTTTACAACCAAAAATAACAATTTGAGGCTATATGTTGTCATTCATAAAATTGTATTTTGGTAGCCCAAACTGTCTACGCGACGAGTAACTTGATTTTTACACAATATTATAACATTTAGTTACAGTGCGTGAAAAAATCGGAAAACACTAGCTTTTTACCAACATCCAAATAATTAAATAAATATCAAATTAAGTTTGACAGCTGTCACTGTGAAACTATTGCCAACGTCAAGTGACTTCAACAAAATTCCCCCAGATCTTAATCTTAAAATTATTATTAAGGAATGTTCTTCATTGAACTAAAAATAATTGTCTTACAAAAAATTAATACAAATCTCGTACGCTAGCTAATAAGAAACTCCCGCTTCGCGGTCGTTTCTCAAACAAAGTTACCGCGCCTTAAAATATTACTTTAACGCACTCAACTGCAAATAACTATTTAAACTTTTATTATGACGAAATGATTCAGATTCAAGAAGATATCTATAAACGGATTATTATTATACAAATCGTGTACCACGGAGCGATTTGAAAAGTGTTGTCGCTCAAATACAAAACATTATTCATTTTTGAATAATTTATCCAAGCATGTTGTGATAATTTGCTTAATACCTTCACTAAAGTTGAATGACTTAGTTTGGGTTGGAAAAACGAACAAAAGCATATCCGAGTGATTTTGGGCCTTTATAAGTTAAAGATGTCAATCAAAGGGGTAATGCGTTACAGATTTCCTGAAATGCGTGGAATTTGATCCAAGTGCAACATTCCATTTATTTAATGAGGTTTTGGAGAAAATATGTACAGTTTAAACCAGAATGTACAAATACAAAAATGAATCATATTGTTAATATATAAACTTAAAACTAAAATACAAATATGGTGGGTACGTGAAGTACATTCAAATTTCAATCCTCAAGTTTCGTTGAGTGATAATCAAAACGCATTGTTATACTAAAAAGTGGGAATTCCCGTATCGCATTCGTTTTAAAATTACGAAATAGTGTCTTGTTTTGGTGCACTGACCTAGAGACGATTAAGTTACGAAACTTGTCGCTTTAAAGCTGTCCTAGGTGTGTTTTACTTACATTTGTCATCCACACCTTCAGTACGCATCATTTAAGCATTTATATTTAAATAATACAGCAGGAGGTCTTCGGTGTACCTTAAAAATAACAAAAATAAACAGTTTTGAGATTATGTGAACGGATTTGATGAAAATAAGTAACGAAAGGTTACTATAGATATTAATTTATTCAGATTTGTATCTCAATAACAATCTTCAATTCAATAATAATCGGAAACACTTATCTTTTAATTACTGATTGTTTATTTCATTTTTTGTCATCTATAAACAATTGATATTAACATACAAAACGTTTATTTTGATCTTTATTTTATTTCTGATGAGTCAGTAAATGTTTTATTTTGCTTCCTGTAATAAAAAGTACTTTAAATGCATATAAACTCTAAATCTGCTTTATTTGGTAATTTGTATTCTAGTACATTGCAAATTCAATCATACTCGCGAATAGTTTTTTTTCTTGTTCTATTTACATAACCTCGAGTTTCTTCTGCATTAATTTGGCAGTAACGTGGGATGAAATAAAAATATTATAATCATAACTTTCGCTTACGCCTCTGCAATGCAAAATAACCGTCATACTGTCCTGAGAAAGACTTTCTTTAAGACCAGTTTCAATTTTCCAGTCGTAGTCACAAGAGTGCCAAAATGAAATTTTCGGTGAAAAACGATTTGCAGTGTTTATTTTACTTAAAAACTAAAAATATTTCCTATTTTCAGACCTCCTGTGTCATAGTTTTATCATTTATTCAAACAATTCGCGAAGTAAGTACATATCCGGTTGCGCAACAATCAGATAATGAGGATTACGAAGAACGCCGGCGAAGGAAAATCAAAAAAAGACGCCGACCCTGTGCACGAAGTGCTGAGGAAGCACGATGGTTTTTTGGGCATGATCTTACTCTTTTTCTAGGCGATGTTACCATTTGTGGTACCTTTCCTGAACAAAATAATCAAGGTATTGACAGAATAAATCATGTTACGCGCTCTTACCCTATTCTAATTACTTTGGCAGTAAAAGAATCAGTTTTATGTGTTGTCTCTCTGTTTTGGAACGGTTAACTAATTTCACGGTGCTGTCATACTAATTTTGTAAATTAATTACGGTTTAATGGATAACAAGTAACTACCACATATATCTTTAAAATAAGTTTCATATGTTTTCTAGCTCATAGTTCAAATCTTGGTTCAAATACGGGTTCTTATGAAGGAGTAGTACCCGCACTTCCGGTGAAACCTCAACGTCCTCATAAACCACATAAACCATTTCGACCATTTCAAATACTCAACCAAATTTTCCCAATGAATATAAGACCCGTCCATGAGGACGTAAATGAAGACATACAGGATGATTATTATAAACCAGGGCCCCTTGTAGGAGTGCCAAACAATCAAATCGTTGGACTAGAGCAAAATCTTTCAAATTTTCACCCTTCTAGAATTATAAGTACATTGAGTAGACATTTAAATAAAATAGTAGATCCTTTTATTGATTTATTTTATAAATGAAAACTGCGCAACACCTACACTTGGTGTACTAGTTGCTCACCTGTCCGTTAGATGTCACTACTAATTTGTACCTTGCAAAAATAAAACAATTTGACATTCGTATGGTTTCATAAACGTGATTATTTGAGTACGTAGAACACTCAAACTTTGTTATATTAGTGTATAATAGTGCAATAAATCGATAACTTCCTGTTTTATTACCTTTCTTATATAATTAGTCGCTTAAATAGCGTTGAAATGTAAGCTTTTTTCGTAGTTATTTTTCGTATAGGTTAAGGTGAATATAAAGTTGTAACATGTATTTTTTAAGAACAATTAGAAGTCTGTATTGTGCTAATAATGTTAATTATTACAAACAAGTTTTTAAAGTAAATTTAGTTCATTTACACACCCAAAAGTAAGTTAATAGTACAAATTTGCCGTTTCGAAACAACAATAACGTAATTTTCATGTAATGAAAGAAAGGGATGAATAATTTCATTTTATTTGAGGGACAGGGCGCAATTAATAGATGGTCGTATTATTTCAAAACAAATAAAAGATGAATTAAAAGTAAAGATTGATGAATGGATTGCCAAAGGCAACAAAAGGCCCAAATTGGTTGCTATTTTAGTCGGCGAAGACCCAGCCAGTCAAAGATATGTCAAAAATAAGATGGTAGCTGCCCAATATGTTGGTAAATATTATTTTTATTAATTTTACAAACGTTAAATCGATCTATTTTGAGCTAATAAGTATGGTAACAATCATATCAATAAATGAAATAACTTCCGGTTGAATTTAATTGCAGATAACAGTTCTATTTATAAATATTTATGCTCATTTTATTTGATTACAATTACTAACAGATGAATCATATTTGAATTGGATCAAATTGAGTTAATATTCTCTGACTAATAAACAGCTAAGGAAAATATATGGCAACTAAAAAATATTATTGTAGGTATTGAGAGTGATACAATGACGTTAGATAAAAGTATAACAGAAAAAGATCTACTAGAAACTGTTAATAAGTTAAATGCCGATAAAACAGTAGACGGCATATTACTTCAATTACCCGTACCGCCTCACATAAACGAACGAAAACTTTGCAATGCCGTCGATCCAGCCAAAGATGTCGATGGTTTCAATAATGACAATATTGGCAAACTCTGTTTGCAAATGGATACTTTTGTTCCAGCTACTGCATTGGGAGTAATTGAGCTAATCAGGAGGTAGTAACATTTCAAGTTCTGTACGAAATAATTACATGATTATTACAGAAGCGGTATTGAAACTTTCGGCAAAAATGTAGTTGTTTGTGGGCGCTCAAAAAACGTCGGTCTTCCAATTTCCATGCTCCTACATTCAGATGCAAATTACGCCATTCCAGGCTTTGAAGCCACTACGACTATATGTCATCGTAATACTCCACCGGAACAATTGGCGGAGTTTGTTAAACGGGCTGACATTGTTGTTACAGCAACAGGTACAATTACTATTTGGTGTTACAATATAAGTTAAATTATTCTTTTATTTTTGTTAGGAGTGAGGAATTTGATTCGTGCCGAATTTGTGAAACCAGGCGCATGTATAATCGATGTTGGTCTAATAAAAATAACGGATGAACAAGGCAAAGATAAAATTGTTGGGGACGTCGATTACGACAGTAAGTCCTTGAGAATACAATCTCGTTTTTATTTTTTGGCCCATAAATTGTTATGTAAGAATTTAATCTTGAATAATTTATGGTAAATAGTTCAAAGATAGTTGATAAATATTTAAACACAATTTTTGTTAAATGTGTAACAATATTTGTTGAATTATATCTATAATAATTATTTTTTGCAGCTGTAAGTAAAGTAGCTGGGTACATAACTCCAGTACCGGGTGGTGTGGGGCCCATGACAGTTGCTTGTCTCATGCAAAACACTTTTAAAGCAGCCCAATTGGCTCTTCAAAAAGATCAATCATAAATAATACGGATTATATTTATATTTTATAAATTTTTTACAGTATTAAAAATTTGTATTATGAAGATATTTAATATCTTGTTAATGATAAATAAATGAGTTGAAAAAAGTCTGATGTATCTGCGTAGTTTTTAACCTCAAAATGACTTCAGCGAGTTTCGTATTACACCGACTTTTGTTACTAAACAGCTGTTTTAAGTATTCGAAAAATTTGAAGTATTACAGCACACAAATGGCAAAACCAAGCATTTTTATTACTAGACCGGATATACCCCAACAAGCCATAGATATTTTACAAAAAACGTAAGTAAATTTATTAACGTTGGCTGAATACTAAAAATAATTTTTGACAGTTGTGATGTGTCAGTTTGGCCCCAACAATCCCCAATACCAAAAGACGAATTAATGAAAAACATTAAAGATAAAAATGCCTTATTTTGCATCCTCACTGACCAAATTGACAAAGATGTGTTGGACAGCTCCGGACTGAATTTAAAAGTTATTGCAACTATGTCTGCTGGTTTTGATCACCTAAACGTCCAAGAAATTAAAAATCGAGGAATTAAAATCGGATATACTCCCGATATTCTAACGGATGCCACTGCGGAACTAACTGTCGCTCTTCTTCTGGCCACTAGTCGAAGATTAATTGAAGCTAGAGAAGCTGTTATAAACGGCGAATGGAAATCGTGGGCCCCCGTTTGGATGTGTGGACCTAGTTTGAGTAATTCTACTGTGGGGATAGTAGGTTTTGGAAGGATTGGACAGGCGGTAGCTAAGCGCCTCAAACCATTCAATGTTAAACACTTTTTATATTACGGTAGATCTGATAAAAAGGAAGCAGCCGAATTCGATGCTCAAAGAGTACCTTTTGACGAGCTATTATCACAAAGCGATTTTGTAATTGCGACTTGCGCCTTGACTGAAGAAACCAAGGAAATTTTTAATGAAACCGCGTTTAAAAAGATGAAATCAAGTGCTATTTTCGTTAATACAGCAAGAGGAGGCGTTGTCCAACAAAATGATTTAATAAAAGCACTGGAAAATAAGATTATTGCTGCCGCTGGTTTAGACGTAATGACGCCTGAGCCTTTACCGCTTGATAGTCCATTATTAAAATTAAAAAACTGTGTTATTTTACCTCACATTGGAAGCGCCAGTATTGAAACCAGAAACGAAATGGCTGTTCTAACAGCTAATAATATTCTAGCGGCTTTAAATGAGCAAAAAATGCCCGCAGAATTATTGTTGTAATAAAACGTTCAAATAAACGAATACGTATCTGACATCTGTGTATCTGACAACATCAAGTTGACCAACTTAAATTTTATGACAGTTGTAGCCATCTAGCGGTAATTTGTGATATCACTAATTTTATTGCATTTCTCACTCCTATTTATAGAAACATTTAAATAAAACTCTGTACGATGTTATTTTATTTTCTATTTTTCAATCAACAATATTGATTGTTAAATTCATTGGGCTACAGATCCAGGCTGGCCAACCTAATTAAATGACAGCTGTCAAAAATTTAAAAATGTTTTAATGGTAAAAATGCTACTCAAGTACTGTCTTATTTGTTTATCAGGTATGAATTTGACTTAATAATAATGAACCCATAACTTATTCCTGTAATTCCAGTTACAATTGGAATTAAGACGGAAGAAATTATAAAAACAAATGACAATGCCGAAATTCAAGATTTAGCGGCAGAATCTATTATTTCAGACGAACATCCACATTATACAGATCCAAATGATGATTTAATTTCATTAAATTCAACTATAAATGAAACAAAAGTCAACGAAACGCAAAAAACAGTCATCTGCAAACCAAATATTGGTGGTATGCCCGTAGAGATTGTGAATGGTAGTCAATTAATAAAGATTTTATTAGCCGACGCTAATGTTACATCGAAAGAAACACCCGGCGAGTGCGTACTGATTTTATTTTACGCCAAATTCTGTACTTTTTCAAGTATGGCTGCCCCTCATTTCAACGCATTATCCAGAGCCTTTCCTGACATCAAATTTGCGGCAATTGACGCAATGAAATATCACATATTTAACACACAAAATGGTATAGTAGGGGTACCTACGTTACTTTTGTTTCATAACGGCAGACCTGTAGGGAAATTTAATGATACGGACTATACTTTGGATTTATATTCAAAGTTTATTAGTAAATATACTGGATTAAAAGCGGAGGATAAGAGTTATGTTACGTCAGCTGATTTTGCTGGTCCGGTACCAAGCGTTCCGGAGAAAGATACCGATTATTTTTTGGGATTATCGTGGTTATTTATTATTGCTTGTGGCATTTATTATTTTAGTAAGTCTTTATGGTGGAAATGGATCGTTGAAACTGTTCAAAATACGTGGCGAGAGTCGGAGGCACAACATGAACATAATGATTAATTTTTAGGTTAGAATAATTAATATATAGAGAAAAATGTTTGTTAATTGTTTCGTATGTAAATATTATTGTAAAATAAAAATTTAAAATTGTATTTGTAATTCAAGTAATGGATAAATCTGTATTATTAAAAACAAAAAAGAAACTACTAGATACATTATTTTGACATATAATACAAGTAAATAAAAAAAAATTACATTTATCTCGGTCCTAAAAATCATTTTAATAGTTGAAATTGGATTATTAAATAGGAAAAGTAATTTTAATTTTTGTGAAGATAGTGATTTGACTATTTCCCACCACGTCAAGTCTAGCGGAAGCCATATTTACCCAACATCACGGCAGTACGTTATGTTTGGTATGAAGTTATATATTGTGAAGTTTTCAAGGAAATTAGCAACAATTTAAATAAGGAAATTCAAATTTTAATACTTGTAATTGTTGGAAAAATCATTATAATTGTTAAAAAGCATCAGGAAACAAGGTAAATTGCTAGATAAAATTATAACCTCTTAGTCACGCCTTTACTGAGCGTTCAATACAATAAAAAATGGGAGCAGTTCCACTGGATTGCCCATTATGTTGTTCAGAAACATTTACGTGTACACAATCGCTTAAATATCATCTGCTGAGTATAATTGAAAATATATTATGTCCATCGTGTGAATCTCGATTCTCAACAATACTTGAGTTGGCCGACCACTTGGATAACGAGTGTGGAAAAACAGATAAAAGCGCGCCAAATTCAGATGCAACTATTGTCAAAGTAGAAAACGAAGATTCTAATGAGGATTTACAAAGTAGTTTATTGGCTAAAGCATTGTTAAACCCACAAAGTGACTCTAAGAATCAGGTTTATATCCACACGAATTCAAATGGGGAAACTACAATTGAAGAAAGTTCAGAAACTATTTATATTGAGGAGGGTAATATTGAAGAAATGGGAACGGAAGACAATGAAACTCAAGAAAATGAGGAAGTACTTGTCGATCAAGAAGTTTATTCCTGTTTGAGTTGTGGAATGAATTTCACATCGATTGTTGATCATGTTCAGGATTATCATGAGGGAGAACAAGTTATTGTTGAGGTGATTATTAATTTTCTATGGCCGTGCGTAAAGTAAGGCTTTCTCACAGCTCATTTTTATCGCTATTTAAAGGCGTAGCAATTAAATTTCTGTAAATGCATGTTTGTAGCACCTCTCAGGGATAATTTATTTGGATATTTGTTAAATCTAAATGTCATTTTGTACTTTTGGTTCTTTTAATGTGTGCTTAATAATTCTCAAAATATAGAAGTTGAGTGCCGCAGAATTTTTTTTGTGTGCAATACGAGTATAAACAAGCTTTATGACATTCGGCCAATAAGTTCGCTTCATACTTGGTCTCATGTCATATTGCTCAACTTTACACTCTTGTTGCATAAATAACTATTATTACATTCAATTTAAAATTAGAAATAAACCAAATCGGGGATCTGAATATCTACAAAATTAATGAAAATATGATATTTTAGAACCGAAAACTATATTCTGGCGGAAGTAAGTTCGAAATATAAACAGCCAGTACACGTGCACTCACATTGTATTTGTTTGCGTCTCAAAATCCATATTTAGAGGTCTTAAAACATTTTTAGAGTATCACTTCAATCTCATAGTATTTTCATGAAATTATAGATGTCAGAGGGAGATCAAAATGGATCAAAAGAAGACGAGGAGCTTCTAAAAAATATGCTGTCGGAAGACACAGTTCTAATAAATAATTACGAGGACGACGAGGATTTAGGGAGCAATAATAGTCAAGATATGTTGGATAACCGAAGTCGGATGCCTCAAATTCTCAATACAATTAAACAGGAGGACTGTATTGATAAGGATGGCCGTTTATACACCCGAAAAGTAGTACAAATCGAAAAATTTTGGGATGATGATACAAAAAGATCGCCGACTGTATTAAAATATATTTATGATTCGGATGGAACGTTAACTAAATACGATTCAGGGGATGAGGTCGAAGAAGGGACACAGATAATGGAGATTTTTCAATGTACTACTTGTAATGTCCAATTCCCAAAGCGGGAACAATTTAATTCGCACGCTTGTGATCCGGAAATTGGCAGCGAATATAAATGTTCAATGTGCGAAAGTAGCTTCACTAGTTCGCAATCATTATGCGCTCATATGAAAAGCCATAAAAGAATAAAAACTGAAGTTGCAGATCCACCTCCAACTGGTCCTTTTGTTTGTACCGTTTGCGATACCGTTTTCCCTAGTAATAAATCATTACGTTTGCATCGTCGAATGCATGATCCAATTAAAGCTAAAGAAATAGAAGCACCGGTTGAATATGGAATAACCGGGAACGAGTCTGGGGAGAATAAAGCGCGAGAAATGTTTGATTGTAAAGTTTGCGGGAAAAGCTATGATAAAAGTTATGAAGATATTCATATGGCGTATCACAGCGGCGTAAATCATTACGATTGTTATATTTGTAATCGGAAATTTTATACCCGATCTAATTTGGAGATGCATATGCGAGTGCACGGCACGGAAAAGGGGCACCTGTGTTCGCACTGCAAAAAAGGCTTCCTGACGGAAGAAAGTTTGCAGCAACATTTGAAACAACATTGCAGTAGCCGTCCTTATCAATGTAGCTACTGTTCGCGGCGCTTCGCGCGTCCGCACGAAAAAGTCAAACACGAAAGAATTCACACGGGGGAAAAGCCGCACGAGTGCGAAATTTGCGGCAAAACATTCCGCGTTTCCTACTGTTTAACTTTACACATGCGCACTCATTCTGGCTATAGACCATACGTCTGTCAACACTGCGGAAAAAGATTCAAAGCACACAGTGTTTACAACCATCATTTATTAACTCATTCAGATGTACGAGGCTACAAATGTCCCTACTGCCCTAAAGCTTTCAAAACTGGCGTGCAACTCGCAGGCCACAAAAACAGTCACACTAAACCCTTCAGTTGCACTGAATGCAATCGCCCATTCGCTAGTTTATACGCAGTTCGGGCTCACATGGAAACTCATAAACGCGAAAATAATCTCAAATATAATTGCTATTTATGCGGCGCCTCGTACGCCCGAGCTTTCGCTTTAAGAGATCACATTAAAGAAGTGCACATAGATGCACCACAAAACGGAAATATTGCTCTAGATATTATTGAAGAGGGAATGGAAGCTTCCACCTCCATTTTACCTGATAATGATATATCCATGGTTACTTTAGAAATGTCAGAAAATGTTGACGACATTGAAGAAGAAGTTGGACAATAGACTATAAAGTAAAAGATTTGGATATTGTAATTGGTAGTAATTATGACTTATGTAACTGATATGTAAATAATAAGCATTATTTAAACAAACTTTTCTCTTTTCTTTTACAGCTGTATGAGCATAAGTGTATAATATTGTTACATAACTTATTTTGACTTATTTGACTTTTGACTGTAAATAAGGGAAATATAAACAATATCTTATAATTTATTGTACTATTTCAGACTCTCTTTATGATGATGAACTTATTAATGATTTTTGATAATTATTATCACGTAATTAATAATTGCGATAGTATACTGTTAATAAAAAGGCTTACAGTTTGTTTACAGACCATATGTTGTTCAGCTGCCGATAAAAAGCTACTCCCTATGCATTATGCAAAATATGTTTTCGAGTGGAAAGTAAATATTAAGTTTTTACGTATAATCATTGATTAAATAATATAGGGGAAGATAGGCAACCTTACGAAAGTTAGCGTAGTGTGATGTATAGGAACGTGCTGTGCTGCCACCATATAGCAAGTACCTGCATTACTTTCGTACTACGACACTATATACCTTTCGGATATATTCGTCTCGATCCGGATGAAATCGTAACTCGTACAGAAAATTGCAAACTAGAGAAGAATCGAGAGTCCTGCGACACATGAAAATTCATCATTTCAACTATTTATTTCTCTATATCTCGCTTATTTAAAGATGAGCCTTGAACTTCTTTATCTAATAATATTATAGATATTCTTATAGGAAATTTTCCTACGGATCTAATGATGTTAATCTACAAATAATAACAATTTATTTCATTTGTTATAAACAATTTATTGTTACTGACACAACAGAGATGTAGGTACTAGATACCTAACGCTACATGTGTTTAAAATTTGAATATATCTTTAATGTGATTTTCTTGCATTGCGCAATAAAATAGAGTAAGGCAATTAACATCATTAGATCCGTCGGAAAGTTTGCTATAAGAATATTCTACTATTTCTTCTACTGACTCGCATCGGCACCATTTTTTTAGCTGAATTTTAGTAGGTAGACGAACCCCTACATTTTTATAATAATGTTATTTGGAATAAACAGCATGGACCCGTGTAGCGTGTACTGCTATCTATATCTACTCTCAACCCCCGCTCACTTATACGTGGTAAAACATGGGCGCAGTCTTACGTTATTGTGTGTATTATTAGTTATTCGTGTTATTCGTATATTATATTTCGCACGTATGCAATTATAAACTATACATTTACCGTGTTTATCCCATAAATGGCTTCATCAACATGTAGTTGTGTGTATAAAAATTGTACAAACAATAGAAAAAATGCCAAAGATTTAACTTTTTTTAAATTTCCAACAGCGGATAAAAACCGGTTGAATATTTGGGTGGAAAACAGTGGCAATGATGGTTTAATCAACTATAAGGATGAAAAATCAGCAACAAAATTAATTTGTGAAAATCATTTTAAGTCGGAACTAATTCTTTCGGGCTCTAACCAAACTCGGAAAAGACTCGTAAAACATGCGGTACCTCTCAAATTTTTTCAAAATGAACCAGCTTCACCCGAGCTTCGTACTTTACCAGTAAAAAAATTTTATACAAATAAAAATAAAATAATGTCCGAGGAAGAAGCGCATATTACCAATGAGAAATTATTGAATATCACGGATGAAATACATTATATTACTCCAACCAAGAAACCAATGCGCAAATTGGAATTTTATCTCCAAATGGAAAAGTATCCAATATTGACAATTTATTGTCAACTCCAATTAAAGTAGATGACACTCCAAGAAAAAAAATGCTCAAACATATTCATGATGGAAAAAGAGTGTCATGGAATGATATTCGTGCCGTATATAATGTTGATTCCCAGTGTGATGGTGCTAGAATGTTATGTAAAATTACTACCCGCCACATATTTCCAAACAAATTTGATCGTATGTTTGTCAAATTAGCAGTACAGGTTTTTAGTCGAACTATGGCAGCTGCACTACAAACTGCTGTGAAAACTGGTAGTATTAAATCTAATTCTGCTTTAAATACTGCAATTTTCATTCACAAAATAAATAATATATTTGATGCCTTGAATAGTCGCCTGTTAAATGATAGTAATCCTTTTCGTTCCGCATTATCAGAAAGAAATAAATCAGTAAAAACAACACTCGAGGAAGGCAAACTGTTTTTTGAAAATTGTAAGGTATATACAAAGGATTGGAAAGAAAGAAGGAATGTATATTGTCTTAATGGTTTTGTACAAACAATTAATGGTATATTAAATGTTTACTGATATGAAAGAAGAAAATTATAGTTTTCTTCTAACAAATAGGCTGCAACAAGACTACATTTTCCGTACTCAGACATAAAGGGGATTACAATGCAAACCCCACAGCTAAGCAATTTAGACAGGCACTGCAACAAACAATGCATATAAGAATTTCAAAACCCGTCGGTACAGGAAATTGCAAAGTAGATGAAGATGAGGTCCTTGATATAAGCACTAACAGTAATACAAATTCCACTACTCCCCATTCTGAATATTCACAAACTACAGATACACATGAAAATGAAAGTGATAATGAATTTGACAAAACTGTAAACTTGAGAACGCAATATGAAAAATGTGCAATAGTGTATTTTGTAGGATATTTGGTGTACCGATGTATTAAAAAATTCAATTGAGAAAAATGTAACGAGGATTTAAAAAAAACTGATATGATTTGTGACAAGAATGAAATATATTTATTATTTACGAGATTATGGGAAACCAAAAGAGATTGAACATCTTTGTAGGCCAAATGAAATTGTGCTACAAATAATATCAGATTTGCTCGATATTTTTGAAAATTTTACTAAAAATAATTTATATTCCAAAAACATATGTAAAAAATTGACTGCCAAAAGCGTTAATCATATCAAAGCACAGCATTGTGATTGGCTTCTTGAAAGTAATGAATGTTATAATCACAGAATGTTTATTATAAATACATTCATAAGAGTAAAGTTCTTAAAAACTTTAATGTGGATAACCTCGTCAATAAGAAAGGGCAGGGACAGTACAAGTAATAAAAGAAAAATTGCCATATTGAAAAATTGTTAAAATAATATAATCAACATTAAGTAATTTACCATTTTCATACATTTAGAAAAAATTATAATATGTAACTCAATATTACCAATTAAACAGAGAACTTAATTTTATGGTATAGTTATTATTCAATTTTGTTATTTTTTTTTTCAGTAAATATAATCAATAAAATAATTATAATTTCAATGATATGAGTTTTTATAGCACTCTTCTTTATTTCCAATACAAATTAACTCATTTTTTTTCCTAAATATTGCATAAAACATACTTGCACGCATAAACTTCCATATTTAAATACAAATAATATTTCAAATTGCCGCTAAACGCGACGCTGACATCTTTCGATGACATGGAGAACGAATTCAAGAATACGAGCAAGAATAGTTATAATTACGGCGTATAGATAGAGCTGATCTTTTCAGAAAAATAACCGCGCTACGCTAAAATTACATATGGTTACCAATCTTCCAATATATTATTTAATCAATGGTATAATATAGATATTTTAGTGGAATTATACTCGTAAACATGTTTTCTTAGTCATTGTTCAATATTTCAGTAACATTAAATTAAATAATACTGAAAGTAGCTGTCAAAAAATTGTGATTACAAATAGTGCGTACATTTAAATTGAAACCTACTATTATTCCATATTTGACTGAAATATGTGATAAAAATACATCGATAAGTACGACTATGTATTGCAAAACAAATTTGAATGAAGTGAATTGCTTTACTTGAGAATTATTATTTTTATCATTCGAAATCAAGTTTTTTTTTGTGTTATTGCTGTAAAATAATTAGTTTTAAGTGCGTGAACTTTTGGGCTGGATTCATTGTTTGAGAACGGCATATCATCTTCTTGACTACGGAAATAACTACAATGAATTTCTTTCAAATATGATTTAATTTTATAATTAAAAAGGGGAGGACCCCAGAGACCATTTTTTTATCATATCTATTCATCAAATCGACTAGCATCGCATTTTTCTTGTCAATCATTCATCAGATATTCTCTCTGCATATTCGTGTTATCTCAAACTTTATCATCGTTATCCCTTTTAGTATCAAAACGAACTCAGTGAAAGCATATTTGTAGCAAAATGTGTATTTCGTCCACTTTTAAAAAATTCCGTTCGGGGCCGTGCAACGAAACATCGACAATAATTAATACTACATTTAATTTTACATTTGGCAACGTTTTAAACTTTTCGAGCTTTTTCAACTATGTGAAAAAAAATAAAGAAGAGTTTTGTGTTCCCGCGCACAAAGGAGAAGATTCTAACGTTTATCCGTGGTATACACCGGAATTAGACGTTCATAATCAAAATCATTTGATTATGTACACATCCAACGATTCTAATGAAGAAGTAAGTTCAATAAAATTAAAAAATATATATATTGAAGCTCGTTTCACACAGGTATATTACCCCGATACTGAATTTCCAAACAAAATATGGCTAGTAAAACCAGCAGAAGAAATAATAATGAAAGCATCAGTTTTCGTTCCGTTAATATTGTGGGGCATTTTCGCAAATATATCTTTACTTTATGTCATAATGAAACACAGATATCTACGCACACCAACAAATATGGTCATTGCGAATATGGCTATTGTCGACTTATCTAGCTTGATTATATATCCATGGGTATTTTTAGTTAGCGACTTTTTCCAGAACTATAAATTTGGCTGGCTTGGATGCAAAGCTGATGGATGGCTAGAATGTAAGTTCTATTATTCGATAAATAACAAATTTACTTCACATTTAACTTCATCGCACTTAATTTATTCATAAATTTTAACATGAAACCGCCATTATAAGCTGTAACAGTTCACACATTTGTTCAGAGATGGCGCACTAAAATCTACTAGATTATGCAAAATAATTTGTACACCTAGCTCTAGCGTAACGATGTCACAAAGTGTATGTACATTTTCAAAAGTCCTAGACAAATTTTGACATTTTCGCAGTTGTCCAAGGGCTTTTATGAGACTACGATTTAAGCCTTCTGATTGGCCTAAATGTGAACCAATTTCACAATAGTACAAAAATCACACTTGGCTACCTTACAGCGCAAAAATTGAAATTTGTATCTACTCAGGTAATATATTAACATATTTGTAGCTTCTATATGTTGCATTCATTTTCACAAAATTAGTTTTAAATCCTGCATTTACTGTGTATGAATAATGTTGGCATTTTGGCCAGTCAGAAAGCTTAAATCATAATCCCATGAGCCCTTGGACCATTCTCAACTGAAATGAACTATATTTTGTATAAGCTGTGGTAAAAAAGATCTCTAGCTACGCTCGCAATGACCGAGGGTAGAGAAGGAAATTGGCGCGAGTTATGGCAACTTTACAGGCATAAAAAATTGACAGTCATTGAGCACTGCAGACAGAAATGAAAACTTAAAGCTATGAAATGATAGTTTTTTTTTTTATATATTCAAATTAATTATTGTATAGTTCATTTCAGTTAAGAACGGATGAAGGCCTTTTATGGGACTACGGTTTGTCTTCTGGACCCCTATTCTGTAATTTTAGAGCTATCTCTATATCATCTGCGAGATGTGTACACGATTCCAAAACAAGCTTGCTGGAAATGAATTTAAAAAATAAAAGCAATAAATAAACTCACATATTACCTGAATAGATTGAAATTTAAATCTTCGAACTGTATACAGATCTATTTATGATGCAAGTGCGATTTCTGTGCTAATATAAAATTGATTGGTATTTTAGCTAATCAAAAGGTTTAAATCGTAATGTCATAAGAACCATTCTTGACTAGAATGAAATATAGTATCAAAAATTTAAATTTCATTTTTTTTAAATTAAAATCTTCAACTTTAGTCAGGATTCTACATCTTTCGGCTCTCCGATCCACAATATATATAATATATATATATATATATATATATATATAGTTTATTTATTAATAAAAACATATAATTCGTTAAAATGTATTTTAGCTGATTGAAATGCATGAAAACTCCTTTGCTCATGAATAGAATGCATTAAATTATTATTAAAACTCACGTACATTGAACACATTTGATAAATTCAACAAGAATATTCTCGAGACTGAACTGTCATTCTGTCAACAAGTGACATTACACATAGGGTACGTTCCACTAGACGACTGCAACGCTCATGTCACCCCAATAATCATTCCACAAGACGATCGCGGTCTTGGCGTTTATGATAAATACGTCATAGATGACGTCATTGATCTCGACCACTTCAAATTCACAACGCCCACGAATTAAAGATGGTTCGAAGCGGTCGTTGTATTCATTGTTGCAGAAATCGCCAAGAAGTTCAAATTAATTGAGAAGATGCCACTTCAATTTGTACTTTCGATTTCAGATTATGTCAATTGATTCAAAATTTTCCAGTTGTCAATATGACAGATAATTTCATGGTCTATCATTATCATTATTTATTATTTAAAAGCGATTAATTTACACAGGCATGTTGGATTTATTCCATTCATATATCCTTTTTGCTACAGGTAAGCTTAATCTTATTAATTATTTACTTTTCGATGCTAACCACAAATTGTCAGTTTATTTGACATTTAACAGACACTCGCATCGTCCCACTGGAAGCATCAGCCACATCGAACATGAGTTAGTGGAACAGCAAAAACCGCGGTCGTAGCGTGAGCGTTGCGGTCATCTAGAGTACGTTCCACTAGATGACCGCAACGCTCACGACCGCAGTTTTTGCCGTTCCAGTAACTCTTGGTCGATGTGGCTGGTGCTTCAAATGGAACTATGCAAGTGTCTGTTAAATGTCAAATAAACTGTCAATTTGTGGTTAGGATCGAAAAGTAAATCATTAATAAAATTAGACTAACCTATAGCAAAATGGATATACGAATGGAATGAATTCAATATGCCTGTGTAAATTAATCGCTCTTGAATAATAAATATTCGGGGCTATTCTGTAACTCAATCGATAAATTTTTATCGATCATTATCTATTTCAGCCAATGAACGTAGGTAGCACTGACAAAAATTCTGAATATTCTCTTGTTACAATTGTTTCCATTTGTCAAAAATCTTATCGATCGATAATAAGTTAATGATTGTGTTACAGAATACGGCCAAATGATAATAAGAGACCATGAAATTATCTGTCATATTGACAAATGGAAAATTTTGAATCAATTGGCATAATTTGGAACTCAAAGTATATATTGGAAAGACATCTTCTCATTTAATTTTAACTTCATGGCGATTTCTGCAAAAATGAATGCAACGACCGCTTCGACCCACCTTTCAATCGCGAGCGTTGTGAGCTTGAAGTGGTCGAAATCAATGACGTCATTTATGACGTCTTTATCATGAATGTCAAGACCGCGATCGTCTTGTGGAACGATTATTGAGGCGACATGAGCGTTGAGGTCGTCTAGTGGAACGTTCTCAGAAAGTACTTTATAAAAAATAAGAATAAAAGATACGGCATCGATGATTCAAAAGAGTTTTCACTTCAAAAAATTTGTAAATTAATGGATTTGTGATTAATATAACATAATTTTCAAGTTTCATTATTACTAATCAACATGATGAACCTGACAACAATAACTTATGACCGTCTGACAGCAATTGTGTTACCAAAAGAAACTAGATTGACTAGAAGAGGAGCAAAAATTGTTATAATTGTGTCTTGGGTTGTCGCAATTATATTGGCTAGTCCGCTAATGATTTTCCGGGAGTACAGGGTGAGAAATAATTACTTTTAGGAGAAAAATTTATTAATACATTTAAATTTGAAGGAACGACAATGGAAAAATTTCTTGGAAATATATTGTACAGAAGATACAAAAATTTTAGCAATCTATTGGCATATTCTTTTAGTAATGGCTGTTTGGATACCATTAGGCATCATGCTTATTTGTTATACGGCTATATTCATCAAGGTAATTTATTTTTGTGCTTAATTTCAAATTAAGTCTTCATTATTTTCTTGCAGCTAGACAGATATGAACAAAAAGTTTTGAAAAGGGAACATCCATTGTCGGTTTGTTACAAAACAAAAGTTGCCAAGGTTGTATTTATTGTTGTTATAACTTTTGTTATATGTCGAATACCTTTTACGGCTTTAATATTCAGAAGAAATCAATGGTTAAAGGATAATAAACAAGATCAGGTATTTGAATAATAATACAATTACCAGTTTGTGAATGATTAATTTTTAGATCCTAGGAGCAAATCAAATTCTTTGGTTTGTTTCTCGTTATTTAATCTACGCTAATGCGGCCCTGGATCCATTACTTTACGGTTTGACTAATGAAAATTTTCGGCGGGCTTTCCGCTCGACTTCGCTTATTAAAATATTCTTTCCAAAGAAGAAAAAGCTAATAATTCCTGACAGAATATGTGTGAATATTATTCAGCCTAGAGGACCGTACCAAATAGATTGCAAAAGCGATGTTGAACCAATAATACCGTGCAAAGAAACTACGGATAGTAGTAAAGATAAATCCAATATATCTTCGCCTAAAACTGACATAAAAAATATGGTTTTAAATTAGTTTATATTATTTATTACAGGCATCATATAACAATAAACATACAGCAACATAAATAAATGGTGTACATTATATTATATTTATAACAATTATTTACTTATTACCAATAAAATATATATATAAATCTTCTCTATTATTATAAGTTGGTCGGAAATAGTTGCAAATTAAATACGAAAACTATACAATTAACTCGTTTTTATTGTGTTGTATGCTATCAGAATAAAAACGGAAGTACGTTATTTTGCCAAAACAGTTTACTTTTATCTGTCATTTCAACAGTTTTTACAGCATAATTATGTTGTTAATAATTATTCTAGTTTAAAATATTCACAAACTTTTCATAATTTACATAAATAATGCTTTTTTATTTACTCACTGAATCAAATAGTAGACGAAAAGTTGGTAATTAAAATAAAATTAGCTACCCGTATTTTTACTTCACAATCAAATGAATATACAGGCGCAAAAAATACATACAAATTGACTAAAACATCATTAAATATTAGACGATGTTGTATTTGGCGGCGACAGTACTGGAATGTCATTTTTTACAACGCCTTGATCAAAAAACAGAACATTGGATGCATTTTTATCTGCCCCAAATAATATTTCTGAGCCTGGAGGGATATTAGTTTGAGTAGGATCAGTATAAAAATAATTTGACGACTGAAAAATATTTGCTGAATGCTCATTTACTGTTATTTCATTGTTTATAGTGGAGTTTTCCACTGTAATCGTTTCAGCTTGTTGATTTTGATAGACAATGACTGGTTGGGGCTGTGATTGGTTGTAATTTGGAAAATTATAAGGATTCTCAATAAATTCGGAGTATAAAGATATTTCTTGTGGTACAGAAACAGGATAATTATGAGTATGGGTGGTGTTAATCACATCCGGTTGGATATTTTGAGTGTAATGGGTGTAAGTCGGTTGGCAAATTTGTTCAGGAGAGTTGGGGGCTCCAATTGGAGTGGAAACCATCTGAAAAAAAACATGTTTACTAGAAACGCAATTATTAATTAAATTGAATTAATACCTGACCAAGATGCGCAAATAAAGGCGAGGAAATATTACCATCTGAGCAGGGTGGTTGTAAAATGATACTGGATCTAGTTGCAGTCTCTACGTTTTGAATAATTGGAGTAGTCTCCTCCTATACACATATTACTGAATAATTCTTATTTTATAATCGTTTTATTTCTACTTACCTTTCCAATTAAGTTTATATTTTCGGTTTCCTCTGTAGCATATTCTTTAAATAGCTCATCTTTCATGTTTGGCAAAAATATTCCGATTCTGTCCCACGTAATGTCCCACAATTGACTTCTACCATCCGGGCTATTGAAAATCTTAGCGGAATCCATTACCAGCAACATATTTTTTAAGCTTTCTGGAATAGCTTCATAAAGAAGATCACTATTATCCGCATGCATATATTTATCCATAAATTCCAGAATAGTCAACCAAAGGGCCGTGAATGTTGGCAATGTTAATAGTGGTGTTAAATGGTGAAGAAATACCTAAAATAATCAATTTTCAAATATTTTCTTGCAAGTATTTACAGTTTATACTTTGGATAGAACAGTAGCGGCTCTCATTCTGGTTTCTTCCACTCCTGAAGGATCATTAGGATTAAGCGGTTCCAATAATTTAGACAAAAGAGGAAATAATACTTTATTGAAACATGCTTCCCATTCTGGACCGCTTAATGTTTGAAGGTCGTGGACTAATAGGGCCCTTTGAAGATATGTTATTGCACTCATTCGTATCTAAAATATGTAAAATGCCTTAAATAAATTAAAATAATACTTACGTGAAAAGAATTGCTATACATTTTAATGGATTACTGTACATTCACACCTCTGCTGTATCAAAATTGATGGCTTACTGCAATAAATACTTGTTACTTTCATGGCCGGTTTTATAAAAGACCAAGTAAATTTACTCCTAAAGTGAATCTATTTTATTTAAAAAATTCTAATCAGTTTGAGTTTCCTTATGACAATAGAATCATTGCTATCGAATAATCGACTGTCATCTAAGAGAGTAAATTTTACTTACTCTGGAAGTAAAATACTCTGCCCTTTATAAAATCGGGCATCAGTTGAGTAAAATTGCAGCCAATTCGCAATACACTACAGTTCATTTCAGTTAAGAACGGTCCAAGAATTCTTATGGGACTACGATTCAAGCCTTCTGATTGGCCAAACTGCGAACCAATTTCACATTAGCACAAAAATCGCACTTGACTATCTGTCAGTTGCATTATTTGTCAGTCGTTCATCAATTATCAATTCATAAATAAATTTGTGCAGTTCAAGGATTTAAATTTGCATTCAGGTAATATGTGAACATATTTGTTGTTTTTATTTCTTGAATTCATTTCCAGCAAACTTGTTTCAAACCTTACTGAATTAATCATGTTCCCATTTCGGCTAATCAGAAGGCTTGAATTCCATAAGAGCCCTTGGAGCGTTCTTAACTAAAATGAATTTTCTTTTAAAATTTCGTCATAGCAATTTTATACTATATTATAATTATAATGAGCCAAATACAGCTTTCTTAACTATTTAAAGAAGCTTCTCCAAGATAAAATGGATAAAGCCAAATAAATGTTGGAATAATTTAATAAGAAAAAGATGGAGGACATTTCCATGGTTTATTAGTGAAGCTTCTCTACTTCTCTAGCAAATGAAGGGTGATGAAATCGGCCCAATGTTTTCAGTTACAACATGAATTTTAAGTTAAAAATATATTTGGAAGCCATTTTGAAATTTGCGGGATTATGCAACAAAATTCGTGCAATTGCTTTAGCACAACGCTATCACACAGTTGCATGTACATATTGAACAGTCCCAGACGTAAGCGGGATTATGCAATGAAATTGTCGCGCTACAGAACCGCTGTCACAAAGTTGTACGCACATCTTTACGGATCCCGAAATCGAGCGGGACTATGCAACAAAGCTCAAGCACTCTCCCTAGAGCAGTGCTATAACAAAGTTGCATGTAAATCTTGAACAATCTTGGACGAATTTTGAGATAGTCTTATGACTGAATAAATTTTTTCAGAATCCGCAATTTTTTTCCCTTGTATCGATGAAAGCCGAAAAGGCTTGAATGTTAAGTTTCAAATAGAAACTTCAAATACGTACTTCGGCCAATCAGGAACATTTACTTGTTATTGACTTTATGACGTGAATGAAAAATACAATGGCTGAATCATGAACTCTGTTTTCAATTATTTTAGAAGCGTTGTTTCAAGGCAATAAAAATGTTCCAAATTATTTAAATGGAAATATGTTACACGAATATATAATTGTATTCTCTATTGTGGTGAAGATTTTTCCCCCAATTAATTGGGAGCATTTTTATTTCCTTGAAATTGGTTTTAACACAGTCCACAAAGCTCGTAGAACGGACAGAACATTTATATCAAACATAAAAAAAAGAAGTTTGACAAGCATACTTCCTGTCGGTCTCCATGGTGATATTAAAATAAATTCAGTAAATTCCGGAAGTCATTTGTAATACCTTACTTTTGAAAAAATTAGTTCTAATTGATATTTTGTGTGAAAACGAAATATTTTTATGAAGAAAATGATTACAATTGTGTATTTGTTTAAGAAAAATATTTTTTGTACCTATTTATCGGAGTTGCATTGCACTTTGGTCAGTATATTCACAATTTTAATGAAAATTTTTTGGGAAAACGTCAAAAAAATGTGGTTAAGTGTGCCTTAACCATATTTGTGTGTATTTCCATCCTTGTCTAGGGGAGTGCTAACCGTCTCTCCTTTCATACAACACAGAAAGATTAATGTTGTCAGATGTATATATACCTTGTGATACAAAAGTTTTGATACAGCAGAGGTACCCTTTCAAATAATTTTTCTGTCGTAAATACAATATTTACACAGCTAATTCACGTGATATATTGAACAATAAGGTTTTTCACACAATAATGTAGATTTATTTTGTTATTTTTGCATTTGCTTACCTGTCTTCTTGTATCGCAGCATAACCTGGCGATTCCTTGTAATAACGGGCACCACCCTTGCATCCAAAGTGACGTACAATTGGGAATATCCCCATTTTCTTCTGCCCACCATCGGAAAATCTGCGCCGTCCGCGTATGTAACGTATGCATCAAATCCAAAAGTTGTATTGAAACTTGATGATAACCGCTAGGCAAATCATCATAATCACTATCTTCCTCATCTGGATCACTTCCGGGAGGGCTCCGATGAGTGTGTTTTACACGCCGACGAGCCGATGATTTTTTACGCGTACTCCGAGAATGTTTCCGTGAACGTCCATCTATAAATCAAATTTAAATATGACTCATTCCTCAAAATAATTAAAAGCAACTTACTTCCGTGTAAACTAGCCTCAACAAACGTCCGAATACAATGCACACAATTCTCAAAATTGTATGGCGTAATGTGGGCGACATCGCGGACCAAAAAAGCTAAGCTTTCGCAACATTTAACTAATCCTTGCGGATCGTGAGATAATAATTGTCTTTCGTGAATTATACTTGTATTTCCGGTTGTTGAATGAGACAACATTGGTTGGATATCGCCTTCACGCCCAACCTAACAAAAATCAAATATAATTTCCCTAAAATACACATTTAGCTTAAGTACCGACCAAAATCCAGCCCCCAGTAGCGTTATTATTTGCTGGAACGACAATTAGAGGACTTTGCGGTCGTGAATTATGTTTCGGACTCTTTGTCAGTTCAGAATCGGAAGTATAACCACGATCAGTAGCTACTGATTCTTCCTCGCTACTTAATGGACCTTCCCCTTCTGATTTAGCACCTAAATTTAATATTTTACATTGAATACAAAATATAATACTTTCGACTATCTTAAAACAGTACCTTGATCCGTTTGATTATCTTCTGTAACAATTTTAGGCGGTTGTGCGCCAGCCCCTACACACTCCAATAACGTAAAAATAATTGACCAATCTGTATCTGTATGAATATTTTGAGCGGAAGTTTTTAATAATTCATATAAACCGAAAGAAATTTGTCTGGAAATTCTGAATAATATCGCTGGTTTTAAAAGTAATAACATTCGCAAAGATTGTAATACCGTTGGACTCATTTCTTCGTTCCGCATTAATCTTATTGCTAATCGCAATAATCCGATAACTGATCGCTCCAATAATAATTGGTAATCACAACTGGATGCGCCCATTACTAAAGTATATAAATGGTCTTTAACCGTTTGCCAAATGCACATAACTCGATCGCGGTTTTGAATTACGACTTTAAGAAGTAATTCTAAAAAGAAAATAGCAATATTTTCGTTGTAATTCATTCCTAATGATTTATGTCCCTCTGGTCCGCGTGAAAACTCAATTAAAGCTTTTATAAGTTCCTGTAGTGAGTTTAAATGTAAAAATTTCGAGTCGGTAACGACTTGTTCCAAATTACACTCTTTTATACACTTTTTCGCCAATTCAATGCATTCTTCTTCGGCGGGCGACGGAATTTTTTGGGATAAATTCTCAGAGGATAACATGTAAGAATAAAGTGAGCTAAATAATCCAGTTTCCGTTTTTTGTGACTGTTCTGTCTCTTGAATTAAAGATATTTTTCCGCTTGGTTCAATAAAATCCTCGGCTTCCATTAAAATCTTCGGAAGCATTTTGTAGGTGTATAATGCAAGAATTAAATCCAAAATATTCTTCCAGCCTTCCCTGAGGATATCACCGTGTTCGTGAACTAAATTAAATACAGTTTTTAGCGCCAGTTGGGCTTTTACCGCTCCGCCGAACTGAATAGCTAAATTAGAAATAGATTTTTGTTTGTGTAACATCGTAAATTTACACAAAGTCAGTATTAATGTATCAAAATTGGAATTTAATCCGAATTGGGCTGCAATAAACGCACATTTTTCAAATCCTTTCATTGCTTGTTGATATACTGTTAAATCATCGGATTTATCATAAACAAAACTCAAAGCGGCGACTGTTGGGCCCCAAATTAGCGTACAAAGGTCGTAATCAAACGATCCATTAGGTACATGGACGTATATTCCATCTTTTGAGGCGCCTCGGCGAAGAAGTACCTTCCAAAGGTAGTTTTCTCGAACTATCCCCGTATGCTCAGCTGGCATTACGATTTCCTCCGTTCTAAACAATAATTAATACTAAAATAAGATTACAAACAAATAAAAACAGCTTACTTGATTGCATTATATATTTCGTCCAACATATCTTGATCAAAATCATTCCCTCCATTAACTTTCTTCAAATTTCTTTTAAATCCCTCAGGGGTCATCGGAATATTTTGCCTTTTAACATTTTGATTATGTTGATCCACATTTAACATAATAACAGCATACGCTAAAGTAAAAGCCGCATCCGCATTTGCAAACGGCTCCCCGTTACATTTCTAAAACCACCACATTTAAAATATCTCCCTAATCTCTGCATTCAATTCTTACATGCCAATGCTCAGCGAAATGCTCCATTAAAAGCGAAATTAACGGCGCTTCGCCCGGTAACCTAAACGTTTCTAAATACAACCTTAAAGCTTCATCTATCCTCATTTCCGTAAAATCAAACATTTTCACAAATGTCTCCAATATTTGTAAATTGTTTCGACTACTAATGTATTCTCCAATCATTTTTTTATCCAACGCTGGATTTTCTCGCAAAAAATGGACAATTTCTTCTGGATCCATCTCTGCTTTCAATACGCCATGCTCTTGTAGGAACTGTATTCCTTTTTTTGGTTTATTGTTGAAGTATTCCGTTCCCATTGGCAACCACTATTGAAAATAATGAGCGATTATTCATATTTCACCAACTTATGATATCAATAAAATGCTTACCTTTTTAATATTTTTAATTTCCATCAATTCTTCTCTCCTTGGAATCTTGTCAGACATTTTCTGCCTGGCCGAAATCGTCGTACAAATAAAACTATCAATATTTTCGACATCAGAACCCGCTTTTTCATCTTCAGTAGTTGACGAATTCGATTTTTCGTTTTTACTTTTACAATGCGTTTCAATTGTTTCAATAATTGTCAGCAAAGCATCTAGCGACAACAAATGCGTGTGATACACGCCAGCGGTTACCGGAAACGCGTTTTTCGCTAAAAGTTTAGTCAAATCCTCGAAGAGATTTGTACAGTAAAGATCACAATCATAATTGATATATAATTCGGTTACTAGGCCAGGTATTCTCCAAAGTTGGACGATACTATCCAAGGCGATTTCTTTGTGTTCGTAAGTAATTTTAGGAGTATCTGACACTATAATTTCTATTAGTTTTGTTAAGTAGTATTCCAATTGGAATTTTAAATGCGTCCGTAATGATTCAAATAATAGAAACGAGACCTGTAAGTCGGCAGCGAATATTGATAGTCTTTCAGTTGATAAAAGCTAAAAATAATTGAATAATTAGTGCTGCCTTCTCAGCAAAGTACCGTACATTAACAAATGGAAATGAACAAAATAGGTTTGAGGTAAATTTGAATGGTTTTATACTAACTTACCGAGAATAAATTTCTGGATAATTCGTTTTTAACTAACGTCAATAAAGTTGAATATTTGCCAATACTATCGGCGCCAACTTCAAATGCAACTGTCAATAATGTCAGCCCAAGATGGATCATAACTTCAGTATTTTGTTTATCAACTGGATTACATAGCGTAATTAAAAATCTAAATAATTCCCTAACGCATACCAATCCGTACGGCACTAAAGGAACTCCTTCTTGACTTTGTGCTGTAAATCTCACTCCTCTGGGGTTAATATACTCTTCATTTTGTTCAATATCTTCCGAAATTATGCTGTCGCACATTTGTTCTTCACTTTCTTTTTCTTTTTCCGGCGAATAAACATTTATGGGAATTCCAGGATCGGATTCTGTTACATCTGAGCAAATATCTGGCGTGAGGTCAGGTTGAGCCTCACTTGAAGTATTTTGAGGGGTGCTTTGAGAAATAGAGCCTTGCATGTCGACGATATTACCGGCTGGAGTCATTGGAGTTGTTGATAAATGATTTGGATGAAGAGAATTAATAGATTTATTCTCTACCGGACTCAGCAAACTCTCAGAGACTTCTAAACAATCAGATATTGAAATATTGTTTGTAGGATTAATGAAAAAAGACTCACCCAATTTATTTTCCGTGTTTACGTTTTTAATTTTATATTTAAACGATTTAGATTTTCTTTTACCTCTAGCTTGATCAATTACACCAGCACGCATTTTTAATTGTTTCATATTAACAGGTACCCTCAAATCCTCAGTAAATTGAGGCAAACGCATAAATAACAATTGCACCATATCTTTTAAGCAATGTTC
This sequence comes from Dromius quadrimaculatus, assembly GCA_963989225.1. Taxonomy (NCBI): domain Eukaryota; kingdom Metazoa; phylum Arthropoda; class Insecta; order Coleoptera; family Carabidae; genus Dromius; species Dromius quadrimaculatus. The sequence goes on from OZ022329.1 coordinate 9,947,417, forward strand.
AGCTGTTCTTCTCAACAATTCTACAACAAACAGTATTAATTTGACAGCATTACTATGGTAACATACCATCGTACCACTTAATCTCATTTCAAAACAAATTCTAAAACAAGACAACATGATTTCGCACACACTTTCATTTGATAGCGCAGCTCCCTCGGGAGCCAACATTAAAATCCGTAAAACCAACAAAATTTTCATTAAAACTACTCCATCTGACGCCTGATCAGTTCCAACAAATCGGGCATGATTTACGGCATCAGCGATATTTTCTACGGTTGTTGGTGTCGAGTTATGTGTTGGATCTAAAATAATAAATCAGTAAAACGCTCAAAACTGTCACAAAAACAAATACCAATCAATCCGTATGCTAAAAACTTGTAAACAGCTGATAGCGCCAAACTTGTGACAGGCCCTGTCGTTTCCTCTGATCTAATCACCTCCAAAAAAGGATTCAGAAAAATATTTGGATCTAATATCTTTAAATCATCAATTTTTATCAAAATATCTTTCAATTCTTGAAATGCTTTCATTAAAGTATCGTGTTCTTCGTCTTGGTGTGAATGGGATGACCAACGGGCACCGCGGCGCATCGCAGTCACCAAAATGGCCATTTCGCCCTGTACGACGAAAATACCATTGCCTGGCAGCGACATTTTTGAGCTTTTTATTTTAAAACACTTCAGAATCACATATTTAGTACTATAGCTGATGTTCACCACAAACGTCAAACTTCCAACACTACAATCATGACAATCAGTGACGTTTCCAGTATTGCCAATATACTAAATCACTAGAATAATTTATTAATGTAAAATATGCCGCAAATTCTATCAATTATGCAATAACATCTTTGAGTAATTATTATATTGTTAGTAATTATTAGGATATATCTCTCGTTTCTACTATATATGAAATTATTAAAAAGATTTGACGTTTCTTTCGCGGTCATGCGCACTTCTATCCTATTCCAACTACTTTGGCATTCTTAAATTGTTTAAATATCAAATTAATGTTAATTTTGAGTGACCAAATAATACATTTATTCAACAAGATGCCCATATTGATAATATTGTGTGATAATTGTTCCATTATCTAGAGATTTTAATTTTTTTAAAGGTAGTCATGTCAACTAGTTCTAATAATTTTTGAGAGATGACGCTACTAATTACTAGTGACAAGATTTTTGCCAGTGGTACTAAAACAGTGGTTTATTTATTTTAATGATTGAAAATTAGCTCGCTACTCCTCTTCAAGATGTAATATATGGCGCTATGCACGTTTTGGGGATGAATTTAAGCCTGAAGGTAATGAAAATGGTATACTAAATCCTCAAGATTGGGTGTACTCGTTTGTTTGAGAGCTATTGCGCGCAGTTGCTGTACATGCGCGCTAATGAAACTACAACATTAAATTCAAAGCAAAATATATTAAATTATATGATTATTTACATTTATCTAGCTGCAAAACATGAAAAAATAATACATTCACTCAATAAAAATGTAAGTTAAAGTTCTCCGTCGCCTGTTGTATATTTCTTTTTATATTGTTTGGCTGGTGGGCAATAACAGGCTTGAGTTTGGGCATCTATATAAGATTTACACCCTAAAGTTAACGTTCCAGTGAATAACATTTTTGCTGCACCCTTGCAAGCTGAAATGCAACTATATTCGTATTATAATTCCGTAAATTATTATATAAATACCTTTTACGATAGTTGCTCCGCCAACTTTTGGCTGATAAGTATCACAATGTCTATAAAGACAACGTTTAAACTCCAAATCGCATACTTCTTTGTCATTATTGCATGTATCGTAACAAATATCATGTGTATCACAACATTTTGTCATTTCACCAACCGGTAAATATTCCGTAGTTATTTCAAGACCGAGAGAACCACATCCGTCCGATTTTGGAATATGATTTCGGTTCCGTCTTGGTAGCTCCCCATTTGGACACTTAAATACACAGTTTTCATCTACTGCTGCATCAAAAATATCGTGCACAAGTTTAAATTTCTGTGCTGCCGTTATTAAATTCTCCAAAACATCCCCGAAGACAGTTTCTGCGGCAAGGACCGCATCTCTTAGAGTACTCAATAATCCAGAACCGTGACCACTGTACGCGTAGCCAATAAACGTTAAAGCGTAAATTAAAATTTTTGTGTATGGTATTTCCATTTCCAATTATTGCAAACTTTTGATAAACTGAATCACATTTCGCACTTATTTGAGGTTATGTAACACAAATATCAGTATCAGTCATGATAATTTTTCATGTAAAAGATGATGTGGCTTTACCTAATTCGCTAAAATTAGTGAATAAAAATAGTTTAACACGTCTAATATCTTTATTGCATAATAAAATTAAATATAAAAAATAAAAATTATTTTCCAACAATTGTAGCAAGTTTCCCTGAGTCGTACAGGGCTTTAACATCTGAGCCCCCTCCTAAGCAATCACCGTCCACAAATACTCGAGGAACCTATAGAAAAATTATTTAAATATATGACTGAAACGAAACATTTAGACTTACAGTTCTTGCTCCTGTAATATCCCCCAATACTGCCTGAATACTATCTGCATCATCTCTTTCATCTAATTCAACTGCTGTATACTTTACACTCATTTTTTCAAACACCTACAAATAAATAATCAAAAACAAATTAAAGTTCATAACCTCACTTACCTCTTTTGCCATTTTACAGTACGGACAATAAGTTTTCGAGAAAATAACGACTTTGTCGCTAGCAATAAAATCTTTAACCATTTGAAGTGTTTCTTCCGACATAATGGCTGGTTTTGAACTAAAAAGACCCATTTTAATTATAAATACAGTACTTATCTCACCTTCAAAGTTATAAAATGCGTGTAATTGTTTTTGAGTCAAGGTCTAACTTTGAATAGTTTGAATAATTGAGAAAAAATGAAAGTTGGAATGAGCGAATGAAACAAAAAATTTTGATATTATTTTGTTTTAATTTAAGAAATGTATTAACCTTCTTTAGAACTAATTGAAAACTGGAAATACCGTTATAATCAATACTTTTATCTTGAACTACATCTTATACCAACTGTTAATTTGTCTTTATATGAAAAAGAAATAATTTTATCGTCGCAAATTGGATTCTCTACCATTTTATCATCATTTTATGATTTAAATCAATTGTGTTTAGAAACAAATCACAAATAATTAACTTTTCGATTGCTTGTAGATTCGGCATTAATCATCTTCGCACAGAGTGCGTAATCATTTTATATGAATTAATATTTTCGAAAGAGGCATTATTTCTGCAACATTTATTTATTATGAAAAATTGCAGTTTCTATAGCAAATTTTTAATTGTAAAATTCAACTAGTTGGCAACATTGGTCGATAAGCAGATCTGTCAAAGTGAAATAACCTGTCATCTAAAAAGATCAATTAGAAAATATGAGTTTAACAAATCGTCCTCGTTCAAGTATTTTAGACAGACCACTCAGTCGTGGCAAGGGAGAAGTCTCATTGAGTTGCTTTGCTCTTTTATTTTCTGAAGCCGTTCAATACTGTCAAAATAAAGTGTATACAGTTCCAGAGCTTCAAAATAAGCTTCATGAATTGGGTCGAAATGTTGGCGTCAAACTGATAGACCTATATTTCGTCCGAGAACGAAACTGCAAACGAGAAATCAAGCTCCTGAATATGCTACTTTTTGTGAAATCTACTTTATGGAAAGCGTTATTTGGACGAGAAGCTGATAAATTAGAACATGCGAATGATGATGAGAGGACTTATTATCTTATGGAGAAAGAATCTTTAGTGAATAAATTTATATCAGTGCCAAGAGATAAGGGTAGTTTGAACTGTGCTGTTTATGTGGCAGGAATTATTGAAGCGGTATTAACTGGAACAGGATTTCCTGCGAAAGTGACAGCACATTGGCATAAAGGGACTACATATATGGTTAAATTCGATGAATCTGTTATTGCGAGGGATAAACAGCTAGAAGAACGATGAATTACTATTTTTCTTGTATAATATATTTAATTCTTACTTACAAATAATAATAAAAAAATCAAATCAATATACATTTGACATTTGTAATCCCTTCATTTTTTTTTTGTCATAACATCGTTTCAAAGAGATTAAAAAAAAGAGGACATTAGTAATGCAAAAAAAAATTGAAGAATCCTCTTGGTCAAAGCGCATTTTTATCACATTCCTGATCAGATTAATCTTATTTTTTATCACAGATTTCAAACAAATTTTAATACTGGGGCCTGTAACTGTTTATTTTATGATGGGAATGACACTATACTGCAAATTCATTATTAAGCTGACTGCTTAAAAAAAGTAAACTAATTTCTATTTCATATTTAGAAATATTTAGAAATGCTGTTTATTGAATATACTCCGGACAGACTGGACAACAGCTTTACATAATTGTAGTGACAGTTGTAGCCAAAGTTAGAACTAAACTTTTATTCACTTTAATTAACCTTAGTTGCCATGTCTCTAATGTCATATATATCTATGGACACTGAGCTTAAAATTAAGCACAAAACAGTTGCTTTTATTTAGTACTAGTCAGTACTAGTTGAGAGCTCAGCGTTAAGCATGATGATCTGTGAGCCTGACAGCCAAAATAAATATAATAGCGTATTTTTTTTTGCAAAAATGTGCTAGAAATAAGAGTTTTGCATATTTAATTACAAAATTGAATAGTTATATCAATAAAATGATCGGATCAAATCATCGACAACTGATTAGATCGATGAAATGATTGGACCAAATCATTGACAATTGATCCGATAGATGACATGATCAGATTAATAACTGAGTTTGATGAAATTATCGGATTCGGTCATCGTAACTGCTTAATCATTTCATCAATCTGATCAGTTAACGATAAAATGATGCGATTATTCCGTCAATAACTGATCAGATCGGATCATTAAATCATTAAGTCGATAAATGATCTTATCGATGGATTGATAGGATTCAATTGAGGCGATAATATCAATAATTATTTTTTATAATGCTTTATTTATTCGAAACATTACATTTCTGAAATAACAAATAACAATGGTTTAATATTTCTCAAAATGTTGAGATTCTTGGGTCTGATGATAGATGACCACATCCTGGAAATATGAATTGGGGACGAAGAAGTTCTTTTCGTATTTGATTTGGCGGTTGAAGGGATATCCGAAGGGTAAATCATCAATGTAGCGTTGTCCAGAGCCAACACCAGCTGAGATAACTTTATCGAAAGTTGCCTTTTCATGAGACGCACGGAAGGGGCTGACGTACACGTAGAATTGGTAGACTTGTCCTTCTTCAACACCCTTGGGAAGTACAAAGCGGTTGGGGAATCCGTTGTGAGCTTCACTCATATCGAGATGGAATTCTTTGTTGCCTTCCAAAGCAGACATGACGTGTTGGTAAAGCGCACGGAAAGAAGTGCGATCCTTGACGGTGTAACCTTGACGGGAATTGCGCTCAATGATGTTCTTACCAGCTTCTAGAGTGTAAACAAATTTGTCGAACTCAACAAAGTTGACGCGGTTTTCGTTAAGGGGGATTTCGTGGCCCTGTTCGTCATATTTGGGCCCGAAGAAGACACGGACGGCAACATCTTGAGCTTTGTCGCTTTGTACATTGATCTTGTATGTGAATGGCTTATGGTTTAGACGATACTGGCGAGCCCAAACTTGGAAATCATCGTTTTGGTATTCTTCTTCAGTGGCGTACAAAGCGTTGGTGATTTCAAAATCGAATTTGTCGAAATATGTGACAAGTTTGTCAACTTGTACGTTTTCTACTTTGACACCCGGGTAGTTGAGTTGTGTGTAAGTGTAGTGAGGTAAATGGCTCTTGTACTGCAGGAAGTAATAAGTGATGCGTTTGTAGAATTGGTAGAAGACTGGATCACGCAGGGCTGTCTCGAAGTGTTCCAAAGCGCTGGGATGTACTTTGTATTGGTGGATGGGGTGGGCGGAGTAACCGAGCACTTGGTGGGCGACTACTTGAAGATATCCGTAGAAACGAGTGTTGGGTGAATCAGGAGAACCTTCAATGATTCTGCCAAGATAATCGAATCCGTTTTGTTCGTATAAATCAATTTTCTTGCCGTCTTCAGTGAAAATGAATCCTAAATCGATGGCGTCGCGGATTCTGCGTTCGTAATCCTCAATTTGTTGTACTAAAAATTGGTTATCATCGCCGTTGAAGGTGTAGGCCTGATTGTGAGGGTTGTAGACGAGTTTAGAGTAAGCAGGTCGGCTGGGGAATTCAAGTCCATTAGGATAACGCATGCTTGGCATGTAACCGGTCTTTATTGGCTCTTCCCAATCAAAAACGGGAATGCTTCCGTATCCGTTGGATAAACGTTCCAAATAGTAGCGAGCCAACAGTTGTTGATGCACAAAATAGTACAATTCTCCACGTCTGTCCTTATTCAAACCATATTCCTCACCTCCCAACCAACAAGGATAATCCATATTATAATAATAATAGTACGCATTCATACCGACATCTTCAGTGAAGTACGACATATCGTACTGCTCGGGGTGGTTGTTCACATACCAGCCAGAATAATTAGCGTGGACGTAGTATTTATTCTCATCACGTTTGCTGTATCCATATTTCATTTTATATTCGTAAGCTTTGTTGATAACTTCACTGTTGACAAAGAAATACGGATAAACTTCATAAATTGGCGGCAAAACCATCCCTTGGGTGTCATGACGGTGGAAAACGACAGCATGCATAACATAAACGAACATTCCTTCGTTCATATATTCACGAGCCCAACAGGCAGTCTTGTAGAAAGTATCCCAATTCTTGGCATAATACAAAACGCGGAATAAAGCTACAGCTTGTTGACGATGCTCTTCGTAAAAAATGGAGAATACTTCACCACGTGGCATGAATCCTTCCTTATAATAATGCAAGAATTCTTTTACAGCCTTCTGATTCGTGTAATAATCGAGATGTTCATCAACCTTGTAAGTTTTAGCGATTTCGGCTTGGTCCTTGTAGTAATTAGATTGGAATACATGTTTGAAAAGACGAAGCAAATCCTTCTGTTTGTGAAGGAACGCTTTGTCAGCTGAAAATTATTAAAAAAAATATTTAGAGCAGGGCACAAATATTAATTTAAATTCTTGGGACATTTAAGGAGCAAATAATTTTTGCGTTAGAAATTATTGAACAAGAATCTTTTGTTAACTCACCAACTCTATATTGTACTCCAGTTTGTCCAACTTTGGTATGGGTGGTTGGAATAGCAACAGCCAAGGCGCAAAGGCCTACCACGAACAGTGCAATTGTCGTCCTCATGGTAATGTTTTCGTAAGACACAAAACCCTGAGTGTACCTTCTTCAATAAACTCATCAGCTTTTATACGCGTTGATTGTCCTCTGAATTTTTTCATCTGACCTCTGCGATTTATTTAATCATTACAAAGAGGTGATAAACTATAGCCCCGGTACTAACTGCTATTATTACTACGAGATATTTGTTTCTAAGTAGAAATACTTTTAATAAACAGATGTTAATATGTATGGAATATTTTGAATTGTTTTCCATTGAAGATAGCGGTATATTTTTTATAGATCACACATTTTATATTTGAAATATAATGTTACAATTCTGTGCAAACCCATAAATCCTACAGATTCATAAATCCATGGGAAACTGATAAAAACCGACTTTTGTTGTTTAATGTCAATTTGTTTATAAGGATTGCAAGTTCATTACGATTTTGTTCATAGTTGACAGATTCATGAATTTATAAAACTCAGGGCGAGTTTCACCAAAGCCAGTAAAATTTATCGAGAGGTTATTTTATGCGAAAACTATTGTTGATACAATTGTAACTATAGTTACAAACTCAAAATAACCTCTAGATAAATTTAACTGACTTTGGTGAAACCGGGCCTTATAGATTTACACAGAATTGCAACAATATTTGGAAACCATTTTTCATGACCTATTGTAGAATAATCATGGTAACTAAATAAAATGAAATAAACATCCAATTTCATGGCGAAAATTCAGACTAATTATCAAAAAATCATCAAAAAAAAATAGTATGAACATAATTTGTCATGAAATAAATTTAAATATACATAAGATAATTTATTGTTGATTGCTATAAAATTACTAATTAGGATTAAGGCCTTCTGTTTGTCCGAAATGCAAGGCAATTTCACATGAGCATAAAAATTGCTGATTATCTGTCAGTTGCATCAAATATTTTTGTTCATCAATCATCATCAACAAATTAGCGCAGTTTAAAGTTTAAAAGTGAATATTCAGATAATCTATATATTAATACGCCAAGAGAAATCTTTCGGCCCCCTTTTTAAGCATATTGCTTGTACGAAGAAATGTGAGATTTAGCATACTTAAAGTTTATATGCAGAAGATGTGAAGAAAGCGAAAATTATATACGGGTATCCCATTTTAAACTATATATTAATACGTGAAGAGCAAGATTTTTATCCCTTTTTAAGCATATTGCGCGCATGAAAGAATGTGAGATTTGGCATACTTGAAGTTCATATGAAGGGATGCAGAAAGCTGAAGGAATATACAGATGTTTCATTTTAATTCTACGACGTGAAGAGAAAACTTTGTACCGCGCACACGAATTATGTGAGTCTTGGCATATTTAAAGTATGTGTGGAGAAGGAAGTGCAGAAAGCAAAAATTATATACAGGTGTCCTATTTTAATTTTACGTGAGGAAAAAACTTTGTACAGCGCGCATGATGGAATGTGAGATTTGGCATACTTGAAGTTTATGTGGAGAAGAAGTGCAGAAAGGTAAGAGCATATTCAGGTGTCCCATTTCAATTTTACGTGAAGAGAAAACTTAGTACCTCGCGCACGAACACGAAATAATGTGAGACTTAGCATACTTGCAGTCTGTGTGGAAAAGGAATTGCAGAAAGCTGAAATTATATGCATGGTGTCCCATTTTTATTTTACGAGAAGAAGAAACTTTGTACTGCGCGCATAAAGAAATGTAAGATTTGGTATACTTGAAGTATATATGGAAAAAGAGTGCAGAAAGCTAAAGTATATACAGGTATCCTATTCTAATTCTACGTGAAGAGAAAACTTTTTATCGCGTGCACGAAGAAATGTGAGATATGGCATACTTTCTAGAGAAGGAGTGCAGGATGCTGAAATTATATATAGGGTGTCCTATTTTTATTTTTTTTCAAATAAAAACTTTGTAACGCGTGTTGAATATACAATGAAAATATAAACTAATAAAAAGTTTGAATCAAGATACTTGAAAAAAAGATTGATTGATTGATTGATATGTGAAACACTGTCATATAAAATAGTGCAATTATTATATTTGAATAAAATACATATTCTAAATAAATAGACTACTTATTGAACATAATTCTACAGGTTATGAGGCCTAGACACGAATAATAAATAAGTAGGTTTGAGATACAGTATATTGTGTTGTAGTAAATACTGGAATATGGATGGAATAAACAATACTATTTTATTAAGAGGAAACGTAAATTGGGCAGCTTGAAAATTCAGAACAAGAATAATTTTGAAATCAAAGAATGTTTACGATGTTTGCGAAAAGAATAATAAACCATTTGTAGAACCTAATTCTGACAAAAATGAATGTGAAAAACTTTTAAAAGAATGGTCAATTAAAGACAAATTGGCTCAGGAATTGATTGTATCAAGAATAGAAGAAGCTCCATTGCATCATATTATAAGCTGTGAAACAGCATATGAAATGTGGAGTAAATTACTTTCAGTTTTCGACAAGAAATCAGAAATAAGCTTGCATATGATTCAACAGAAGTTTTTCAATTACAAATATGAAAATCAAAGAATATCGATTCATGTGTCCAAATTGGAAGAGTTGGTTAATCAAATGAAACAATTAGATGAAAATGTATCAGAAAAAATGTTGATAACAAAAATTCTTATGTCGTTGCCTACAGAATTTTCTCATTTTACGTCAGCTTGGGAGTCTACTTCTAGTGACAAGCAAAATTTGAATGAATTATTATCAAGATTATTAATTGAAGAAGAAAGAATGAGTAATAAAGAGGCAAATGAATCTGATAACTGTGCTTTAGCAAGTAAACTGGTAGCTAAGAAAACATGTTTTACGTGTGGAAAGCCAGGTCATGTTAAAAAAGATTGTTTCCGAAATAAAAGTAGAGAACAAAGTAAAGTTTGTTTTTATTGTAAGAAACCAGGCCATGTAATAAGCAACTGCAGATTTAAATTAATGAAAGATAATAAAACAGTTAAAAACAATAATAAAGCAGTGAAAGATAATTGTTTTATTAGTATTGCAATGTTTGGAAACGATGTTCAAGATACGTGGTATCTGGACAGTGGTGCAACGGAACACATGACAAATCATAAAGAATGGTTTTGTGAAGTAACAAGTGAACGTAAATTGATAAAGATTAGTAATAGTACTACTATTGAAGGTGTTGGAGATGTATCAATTTTAGCGTATAATGGATCAGAATGGATTCCTTCAGTTCTACAAAACGTATTGTATGTTCCTGAAATAAAAGTAAATCTTTTTTCTGCAAGCACTGTGGTTGATAAAGGATATAAACTAATTGTAAATGAAAGTCAATGTAAAGTTATAAATCGAGATAATGTTTGTTGTGCACTAGCGAATAGAGAAGGAAAATTATTCAGAATGATATTTAAATCAAGAGAAGATGAAGCAAATGCTGGATTTACTAGCAGTAGTAAGAAAAATATAAAAATTTGGCACGAACGACTAGCTCATCAGAACTACACGCAAGTAAAATCAGTATTGAAACAACTTAATATTGATTATATTGACAATGACAATAATTTTTGTGATTACAGTTTGAAGGGAAAGCAGCACAGATTGTCTTTTGGTACAAGTAAAACAGAATTAACAAATACGTGTCAAATAGTAAGTGCTGATCTTGCAGGCCCTATGGAAACTATGAGTTTTGGTGGATCAAAATATTTTCTTCTAATTAAAGATCATTTTTCACATTATCGATTTGTTTATTTTCTGAAATTCAAATCAGAAGCTGTAAGCAAACTAAAAAGTTTTTTAACTATGGCTAAAAATGATACAGGAAATGAAGTCAAAGTTCTTAGAACTGACAACGGTACTGAATTCGTGAATAAAGCTCTAAAGAATATACTAGATGATTTTGGAATTCGACATCAAAAATCTGTTAAATATACTCCAGAACAAAATGGTTCTATTGAAAGAGAAATAAGAACCGTTACAGAAGCAGCAAGAACAATGCTTAGAGCGAAGAATATAGAAAAAGCTTTTTGGGCAGAGGCAGTTAACACTGCTGTTTATATTTTGAATAAATCTGGTAAAAGCTCTGTAAAGGGGAAAACTCCGTATGAATTGTGGTTCAAGAGACAGCCTAATTTAGAAGAGCTTAGAATTTTTGGCACTGAAGATTTTGTGCATGTCCCAAAACAAGAGAGAAGAAAATGGGATTCTAAAAGTAAGAAAGGTATTTTCGTTGGATATGAGGAAAATTCTAAAGCTTACAGAATATATTCACAATACGAGGGGAAGATAATTATTGCTCGTGACGTTTGGTTTGTTGAACCGAAGATTCCAAATAACACAAACGAACGACAAATTATACATTTAGAAAACAAGATGGTAGAAGAAGAAGAACAAACTATAATAGGAATTTCGGAAGTAGATGATGCAAGTACTACACCAATAGAAGAAGAAAGTGCTACCCCAGGAGAAGCAGTAAGTGCTACTCCAGGAGAAGAAGAAATAAAAATGAATGAGGTAAATGCAGACAAAGCAGATAAAATTGAAGAAAAAATCCATAAATACAATTTAAGAGATAGAAGCAAGTTGAAGAAGAATTATCATGAATTATGTAATATGTGTTTAGCAGAAACTAATGAACCCCTAACATACGATGAGGCCATTAGAAGCGAAAATAAAGATTTATGGTTAGAAGCAATTAGAAAAGAACTAGAAATTCTCGAAGAAAATAACACATGGAATGTAGTAAAAAGACCAGAAAAATATCAAGAGATAAGTACAAAATGGATTTTTCGAATAAAGAGAAATCAAGACAACGAGACTAAAACTTTTAAAGCTAGGCTAGTAGCTCGTGGCTTTCAACAAAAAGATGATTTTGATTTATCTGAAATTTACTCTCCAGTTGCCAAATTAACCACAGTTCGTATACTAATTGCACTGAGTAATTATTTCGAGTTACAATTGTATCAAATGGATGTGAAGGGTGCTTTTTTGTATGGTGATATTTATTAATATGCGGAACTGACGAATTAGAAGTTGAAAACTTCAAGAAAGAATTGAACAAAGATTTCAAGATGACTGATTTGGGACTAGCTACTCATTATCTCGGACTATCAATTTCAAGTAAGAAGATAGATGGAATAACTGAAATAAGTCACACTTCTTATCTCCAGAATATTTTGAAAAAATATGGTATGATAGATAGTAAGCCAGTTGACACGCCAATGGAACAAAATTTCAAGATATCACGCGAATTAACTGTTTTGAAAGGAAATGAAGTAGTAGAAAATAAATGCAGACAACTAATTGGTTGTCTCATGTATGCAGTACTAGGATCACGTCCTGATTTATGTTTTTCAACAAGTTATTTGAGTAGATATCAAAATTTAGGAAATGAAGATGTATGGAAAGCACTAAAAAGAATACTCCGTTACATAAAAGGAACTTTAGAAAAGAAACTCATATATAAAAGAAATCTAGAAGCTCCCACAATTGTTGGATTCGTTGATGCTGATTGGGGTGGAGATTTATTTGATCGTAAATCCACTACAGGATATATTTTCAAAGTTTTTGGATGTACAGTGTCATGGTGCAGTAGAAAACAACAGAGTGTTGCTTTATCTTTAACAGAAGCAGAGTACATGGCGCTAAGTTTGGCAGCATCGGAAGCCTGTTGGATTAGAAACCTTTTACAAGATTTGCAAATACCAATTGATAAGCCTATTATAATTTACGAAGATAATCAATCTGCTATAAAGGTAGCTAAAAATCCAGAACTTCACAAAAGACAGAAACATGTTGATATCAAATATCATTTTATAAGAGAATTGGTTGAGTCAAGAATAATCGAAGTAAAGTATATCCCGTCAGAAGACCAAGTAGCCGACATCTTAACCAAGCCATTGAGCAAATTGAAATTTAGTACATTTTGTAATTGTTTGAGTTTGTTAAATTTGTAATTTATGTTTTCATTGAGGGTGGCTGTTGAATATACAATGAAAATATAAACTAATAAAAAGTTTGAATCAAGATACTTGAAAAAAAGATTGATTGATTGATTGATATGTGAAACACTGTCATATAAAATAGTGCAATTATTATATTTAAATAAAATACATATTCTAAATAAATAGACTACTTATTGAACATAATTCTACAACGCGCACGAAGGAATGTGAGATTCAGCAGACTTGAAGTTCATGCGGAGAAGAAGTGCTGGGAACTAAAATTATATACAGGTGTCCTATTTCCAATTTTACGTGGAGAGAAAACTTTGTATCGTGTGTATGAAGGAATGTGAGATTTGACATACTTGAAGTTTACGTGGAGAAGGACTGTAGAAAGCTTCAATTATATACAGGGTGTTCAATTCTAAACTATCGCTGAAAACGATATTATTTTTTGCTGGAATATATCGAAAAATATGCACCGAATAGGAAAATGGCTGAAGAAAAACGTTATGATTTCTTTCCCCTGCCGAGGATTGAATGGAAACCACTAATCCTAATTTTAGATTCGGATGGAGTGTCGAATACTAAGTTAATTTCACCTGGAACACCTGAGGATGGAATATTAAACTCAATAACGGCCAAACTTTACAACATAATGATTCACGGTCGACTTTCGACCACTGGGCGATCACTATAATAGTAATTACTCTTATTTATTGAACCGATTTTCAGAAAATTTATTTAATATCTTGCATAATTATTATGCATTACACTATAATCTATTCCAATTAAGAACAATCCAAGGCCCTTATGGAGCTATGATTTAAACTTTCTGATCGACCGAAATGTGAACCAATTTTACAGTAGCATAAAAATCGTAGTTGGCTATAATAAATATAATAAATAGGGAATTCTCAGGTTCAAAATCCAAATGTGTATTATAGTCCTGCCTAAGAGGAAAATAATTGTCTCTCATCAATTACTAAAAATGCAAAGAAAAAAAGAAGACAACGAGAAAATGAATAATATAATAGATCTGTAAAGAATTTTCATGATGTACGCGCATCACATGAAAAATTCTTGACAGGCTTTAAGAAGACTTTACGTTGTAATTTATTTATTGAATTTATTTGCAGAAAATTTGTTTTAAATCTTGTATTTAATGTGAGTGTATTGTATTTATATTTCGGCCAATCAGACAACTTAAATCGTAGTCCCATAAAAACCCTTAGGCTGTTCTCAACGAGTATAGGCACAACTCTCTCAAAAATATGAAAAAATAACTTTAGTATATCTGCCATGAAAAATATTAACGAATAAGATTTAGGAGGCAAAAGATGCAGAATCCTTAACATTAATTTCAATTGCTAATACATTATTTGCAATTATTTTAAAATGTATGCAGAAGTCATTTTTTGTAACACGTACACCGAAACCCGAAAGTACCCTATTACTGAGCTGACTTCTGCTTCGAAAGTTCTCAATTCCAAAACATGGTAACAATTTTCATTAATTCTCTGTTAACTGGGTATTAATGGATATTTTTGTCCGCAGGGTAAAATGAAATTGTAGATCATGGATCATGGATCATGGATACGTTGGATTTTTTTATTTCATTGATGTATGTCAAATTGATATTTGAAAGTGTATTATAGAATGTGTTCGTTATAGTATTTGCATTTATTGTGAATGAGATATCACAGAAAGAATATCAATAATGTAATGATGGCCGTTTATTATTTAACACTATTTATTTAACTTATTATTCGATTAAATACAAAATTATTTCAACAAAATAAAATGTCCGCTGTTTCTTTTTGTCTAGTAGTACACGTAGTCATCATTCTTCTGTTGTACGCATCGCTGTCGTCGAGGGCGTTCAGATTTTTGAACTGGGCTGCGTTCAGGCATCTCACAGCTCGGCCTCTCCTGACGTTCCATGGGCTCCAGGGGACCTTCATCTGAAACAGAAAAGTCGGTTTCTCTTCCTATCCCTCCTGGAAGTTCTTCGTTGGTGTCATCATCATGACTAGCATCTTCTTCGGAACTTAAGTCGCTATCGGTTTCACCAGGTTCAGGCCATGGTTTCAGTTGTTCCGGTGCTAGAATATTTCTGTAAAGTTTCTGTCTTATGCGATTTCCTGGTACGTCAGATACAAGATATCTGTCGTTCGAGAGTACTTTTTCAACTGTGTACGGACCAATGTATTTCTTCATCATTTTAGGGGTTGTTCCAGGTTCCATTCCAGGTCGTTTTATCGCAACGAGTTGATTCTCATGGAATTTTGTTCCTTCTGGTCTCTTGCGGTTGTAGTAAACCTCACTTTTCTCTTGGTTTCTTTTAATTCTATTGCTTGCTTCAGTTCTAATCTCTTCTCTTCTTTGGTGATATTTATGTTGTTCCAGCTCGGTTTCTAGAACATGTTCGAGGGGCTTTTGGTAGTTTTCTATCTTAAATCCGAACATTAGTTCACTGGGGCTGAAATTTGTGCTTTTCTGCTGGGTTTGGTTCAATGAAATTTGGATCTTTGGTAGAACGATGTCCCATTCGTCCGAAAATTCAGTTTCTTTTAGTAAGGCAGGCATTATGGTTTTATTGTAGCGCTCTATTTGTCCATTTGATCTCGGTGTTCGCGCAGCAATGTGTGTAAGTATGATGCTATTTTCTTCACAAAAATTAGTGAATTCAGAACTGGTAAAACAAGTTCCTTGGTCGCTGATTATTCGTCGTGGTTTTCCAAATATTTCAAATAGTTGACTTAGGTGTTTAATTACTTCGGTCGAATTTGTAGTTTTGGTAGGTTTTAAGATAATAAATTTCGTGAATCCATCGATAACTTCGAAGATATGCCGGTTTCCTTTTTTTGTTTTTTCTAAGGGTCCAGCGTGGTCAACGTGTAACGTATCCCAAGGTCTGTTGCCTTTATCGATCGAATGTAACCAACCTTCATTTGTTCTGGACTTGTAGTTGTACTCAATGCATTTTACGCAATTCTTCAGGCAGGAAATTACATATTTACGCATATTGGGAAAATAAAATTTTTCTCGTAGTTCGCATAGAGTTTTATCGACGCCTAAATGTGAAATATTAGCATGAACTTTCATGACGATTTCCTTTCGTAATTTTCTAGGAACAACGTAAAGTAGTTTCCCTTCACGTTCCTTCATTACTTTACCATTCATTAGTACGTAATCTGGATTACAAGATTCGTTTTTCATTAGATTATCTTTTATCTTCTTCACGTCGGGATCGAATTCTTGGGCTGCTGTTAGATCATAATCTTCAGCTTGTTCATCAGAAATAATGTTGCAAAATTGTCGACTGAGACCATCTACATGACTCATCTTCGCACCGGGTCGATGTTCAATTTTGTAGTCGAACTCCTGTAGGATTAGACTCCATCTGCAAATCTTTGGATTTAATTCTTTCTTTTCCATTGTTTGCTTGAAAGCTTGACAATCGGTTACTATCGTGAATCGTTTCCCTAACAGGTAAACTCGGAATCGTTCTAACGCTAATATTACAGCGCGAGTCTCCAATTCGAAACTATGCTTTTTAGAATCTGACTCAGTAGTCTTAGTACTATAATAATAAATTGGATGGTACTTATCATCATCTTGTTTTTGAAGTAAAACGGCTGCATATCCTTGTGAACAGGCATCAGTATGTAGCTGAGTCTCTCTCTCGGGGTCGTACAGCTTCAGGATCGGTTCGGAAATAAGTGCTGTCTTCAAAACATTAATGGCTTCAGTTTCACGGCTGCCAATTTTGAATACTGCTTCCTCTTTCATCAAATCGCTTAGTGGCTTGGCAATGAGCGAATAGTTTTTAATAAATCGCCGGAAATATCCAGTTAGTCCCAGAAATCCGCGTAATTGTCGTTTTGTGGTTGGTAACGGAAAATCGGTTACTGCTTGTATTTTCACTTTCCCAGGTCTAATTTCGCCTTGTGTTATCACATATCCCAAGTACTCGATTTCAGTTTGTGCAAAATGACATTTGTCTACACGTATCTTGATCGCATTGCTTTTTATTTTCTCGCAGACTTCACGAATGGTTTCTAGATGTTCTTCGAGAGTCTTGGACGCAAGTAATAAATCATCCATATAGATCTGTAATTTGTTAGCTCTAATCAAATCTTGGAAAACATCGTTTACGTATCTCTGGAATACGGCAGGGCTGTTAGTAAGTCCAAAAGGCATCTTTAGGAATTCATATTGACCTCCTGGTACTACGAATGATGTGTATTTTATACTGTCTTCATCCATGTTAATATGAAAAAATCCGTTCTTCAGATCAATTGTGCTAAAATATTTTGCTTGACTCAAGTTATTTAACAAATCATCTATGTGGGGAAGAGGGTATTTATCTTTCACAGTTATTTCATTTAATGCACGGTAATCACCACATAATCTATACTCCCCATTCTTCTTTCTTCTCAATAGCATTGGACTGGCATAGTTAGAGTTGCTAGGCCGCACAATTCCCTTTTCAAGCCATTCATCGATGATTTTGTTCAGTTGCTCCTTCTCGTGATAGGCTAATCTTCTAGGACTGCTTGTAACTTCTTTGTCGGAGTTCAATTTTATTTTCATTTTGACGCATGACTCTTTAATAGGTGTTTCTTTGTTATTTAGGCAATCTTGTATATATTCTTTGATTTTATTAGAAACATGAAAAGGTATTTCTTCGTTCACGTCAATTTCAACTGATGGTTCTTCGATTTGGATATTCATCAAACTGATAAAAGGAGATTCTTCTGGTTCTCGTTTCTTGAATTTTACTTCATCGGCTGTAACGCTCATGTTTACAGTATTTAAGAATGATTGACCTAAAATCACATCTGCAGTTATCGAATTGTTAGGTACAATTATGGCATAGACGCAATATTGTTGTCCTTCTATTTCCATATCGACATACGTGACGCGTTCACATCGTACTTTTGAATTATTGAGTCCGATTAATACATGTGGTTTATTTAAATCGTGAAATTTGAGTCGTTCACTATGCATTTCCTTAATTAACGATGTGTCACAACCGGTATCAACAAGTGCGGTTAGACTGACTGTATCACCAATTATTCTAGCAGATTTATTATATTTATTTAAGGAGGCAGTGTTTATGTTACCTACTGAAACGTTTGGGGTTGTATTCTTATCGGATTTATTAGGGTCGTTGTTTGAAGTACAAAATCGCGAAATGTGTCCCTCTCGATTACATTTGAAACAAGTTGGTTTCTTCGGTTTGATTTCTGTTTTCGCATTAGTTTCCGTGGTATTGTTTGCGAATCTGCATTTATCTTTTGTATGTCCTATCTTTTTGCAAACCTCGCACTTCTGTAAATTAGTGTGCGTGTCATTTGTTCGTTTATTAGTATTCATAACTTCGGCTGACAAAAGTTTCATGGCGTGAAATAACGACTTCAAATCTTTGTGTTGCGCTGATATCATGTGCATACGAATAGTGAAGTTATCTATACCGCGTATCATTTGCGATATTATTTCGGCTTCTGTCATGTGGGCTTTTCTGGCTAATACTAGTTTTTCTTGGTAATAGTCTTCGAATCGTTCTCCTCGACGCCAATTTCTCGCTCGGACTCTGTCGATAGCTATACCGGGATCTTCTTGTATTGTGAACATCTCGATCAATTCACTCCTAAGTAAATCCCAAGATTTCTTGATATTGTCATCTTCTGAATCGTACCAACGTCGTGCGGTTCCTGTCAATCTGTTGGTGGCCAATACTCTTACGACTTCATCGGATAAGTTGTACATATTTTTCAAATCGTCCACTCGCGTGACCCATGTTTGAATTTCCAAGTTTTCCTTAGCTTCGCCACTAAAATTTGGAATCTGGTTAGAGATTTCTTTAAATGGTATTACAGTACCTGAATTTGTATATGTTGGCTGATTTTCTGAGCCGCTTGTTTCAAGGTCTACTCTTCTTAAGCTTGAAATTTCATCATCTCTGGCTTTTAAGACTTCCATCATGGTGTTCATTTGGTTTAACATCAATTCCATTTGTTGTTGATGTTGTCTTCGTTCTTCTCTCATACTATGTAGCTCTGCTCTAAGTACTTCGTCTGCCATTTCGTTTTTTCTTCGTACAAACACAGGAACAGTCTTTTGAAACACGCTACTATCGTAGGCACAGGTATTTCAATTTGAGTTCGTTGCACGAGTCGAGCACAAAGTAACTTTTCGCGGTTTTTCTTTTTGGTTATACGCGTCGCATCGCGAACACAGGCGTATTTCCACTATTAATTGACTTTGCTTTTGTGGTCAACTGGATCAATCTCACTTCTGAATTGTTGTAATGATGGCCGTTTATTATTTAACACTATTTATTTAACTTATTATTCGATTAAATACAAAATTATTTCAACAAAATAAAATGTCCGCTGTTTCTTTTTGTCTAGTAGTACACGTAGTCATCATTCTTCTGTTGTACGCATCGCTGTCGTCGAGGGCGTTCAGATTTTTGAACTGGGCTGCGTTCAGGCATCTCACAATAAATAAAATAAATCAAGTAAGTTATTTTTCATTGTATTAGTTTACTGTAATGTGATTGCATTCGCAAAAATCTGTTTGTCAAATCGATAAGATAGTTTCGATACATCCAAATTTATTTAAAAAGCTTAATAATGGGGATACTTCGATGCACTTGTTACAAAAAAATATCGTATACAACACGGACACTGAACGACTGTCATTATTGTCACGGATAAATTTGGCTGCACGGAACTACGCCTTGGGCTTTGCCCTCGTCTTCACCGAACGCAGCCAAATTTATCCTGGACAAAAATGACAGTCGTTCGGTCCTTGTAGCATAATATACTATTAATATAACTTTCAATAGTAAAAAACCTGATTTTTTAACACTGGCAACCAAAAATGAAACGTTAAATTTCGTTGTAAATATATTTAATCTATTAAGTGAATGAATAAGGCCCGGTTTCACCAAAGTCAGTTAAATTTATCTAGAGGTTATTTTGAGTTAGTAACTATAGTTACAATTGTATCAACAATAGTTTTCATATAAAATAACCTCTGGATAAATTTAACTGGCGTTGGTGAAACTGGCCTTTATGTTGCAGTTAAATTCTTATGCCCAGTATTAAAAAGGACAAATAAATTAACTTCCAAAGTAAATATAATTCACTCTCTAAAATGAAGCAGCTTTCAGAAGCAGAAGCTTTGAATTCGTCCTTTACTGGACACTACATATCTATAAATCCATAAGAAACTGCGATAAAAACGCATCAACTTTTGTTGATCAGTGTCAATGTCAAGGATGACAAGTTCATTGCGATTTTGTTCATAATTTACAGATTATGAATTTATATGACTTCTAGATTTACACAGAATTGCAACATCAATTTCTCTGGAATAATTGTCCATCTTAAATATTCTGTTCTATTAAAAAAGTCGAGAATTTCACTTCCAGTATGCCCTGATGACTGTTTTGAACTGAATTGAGATTGAAATTACAATTGGATATTATAAAAATATTTGAAATAGAGAACTAAATAACCAATCCTTTAAATATTATATGTAAATATGAGCTGGATATTCAGCAGTCATAATAATTAATGTTAGTGGCACTGCAGCTGTAATAAAATTATCAACGCAGCAATAAACTAATAGATTAAAATTTGTTAGTATTTGGTACAGTTCATGATTTAAAATAAAACCGTTCAATGTAATAATATTTATAATCTATTTTTTTATGGATATCAACAATTTTTTGTTGGTTTTGGAAGATAAAAACTTTGAATGCATTTTAATCTGTTTTGTTTTGACTGAAAAAATTATTTTTATATCATTTTAAAGTTCAAGATCAAATAATATTGAAGATTGAGAAAAAATTGAGTAAAACAAAGTACTTTAAATATTTTTTTTTATTCTTTAGAAATATGCTATAACAATTATTGGTGAATTACATGATTCAAATATCAAATAGTTTAATGTTGATCAACGTATTGAGCATGGTTTAATTCGGCTTCGGTCTTGTGGAATACGACAACATCTTCAATGTAGGAGTTAGGTACGTAGAAAGAGTGTTCATTTTTGATTTGGCGATCGAATGGATATCCGAAAGGCAAATCGTCGATGTAACGTTGGCCGGAACCAACACCTGCAGAAACTACATGATCGTAGCTACGTTCCTTACTTTGTTGAGTGTAGGGGCTGATGTATACGTAGAATTGGTAGACTTGTCCACCTACTTTACCCTTGGGTAGCATGTAGCGGTTGGGGAATCCATTGTGAGCTTCAGTCATATCAAGATAAAATTCTTCTTTGCTTTCCAAAGCGGACATGACGTGTTTATAAATTGCACGGAAAGAAGTGCGATCCTTAACGGTGTAACCTTGGCGGGAATTGCGTTCGATTACGTTTTTGCCAACTCCTAAAGTGTAAACAAATTTGTCGAACTCAACAAAGTTGACGCGATTTTCGTTTAGGGGGATTTCGTGGCCTTGTTCGTCATATTTGGGCCCAAAGAAGACGCGGACGACAACATCTTGAGGTTTGTCGCTCTGTACGTTGATCTTGTAGGTGAATGGCTTATGGTTTAGACGATACTGGCGAGCCCAAACTTGGAAATCATCGTTTTGGTATTCCTCTTCAGTGGCGTATAAAGCGTTGGTGATTTCAAAATCGAATTTGTCGAAATATGTGACGAGTTTGTCAACCTGTACATTTTCTACTTTGACACCCGGGTAGTTGAGTTGTGTGTAAGTGTAGTGAGGTAAATGGCTCTTGTACTGCAGGAAGTAATAAGTAATGCGCTTGTAGAATTGGTAGAAGACTGGATCACGCAGGGCTGTCTCGAAGTGTTCCAATGCGCTGGGATGTACTTTGTATTGATGGATGGGGTGGGCGGAATAACCGAGCACTTGATGGGCAATCACTTGGAGATATCCGTAGAAACGAGTGTTGGGTGAATCAGGAGAGCCTTCAATGATTCTGCCAAGATAATCGAATCCGTGTTGTTCGTATAAGTTAATTTTCTTGCCGTCTTCAGTGAAAATGAATCCATAATCAATGGCATCGCGAATTCTGCGTTCGTAATCTTCAATTTGTTGTACTAAAAATTGGTTATCTTCGCCGTTGAAGGTGTAGGCCTGATTGTGAGGGTTGTAGACAAGATTAGAGTAAGCAGGTCGGTTGGGGAACTCAAGTCCGTTAGGATAACGCATGCTTGGCACGTAACCGGTCTTTATTGGCTGTTCCCAATCAAAAACGGGAATGCTTCCGTATCCGTTGGATAAACGTTCCAAATAGTAGCGTGCCATCAGTTGTTGGTGCACAAAATAGTACAATTCCCCACGTCTGTCCTTATTCAAACCATATTCGTCACCTCCCAACCAACAAGGATAATCCATATTGTAATAATAATAGTACGCATTCAGACCAACATCTTCAGTGAAGTATGACATTTCGTACTGCTCGGGGTGGCTGTTTACATACCAGCCAGAATAATTAGCGTGGACGTAGTATTTATTCTCACCATGTTTGCTGTGCCCATATTTCATTTTATATTCGTAAGCTTTGTGGATAACTTCACTGTTGACAAAGAAATACGGATAAACTTCATAAATTGGCGGCAAAACCATCCCTTGGGTGTCGTGACGGTGGAAGACTACAGCATGCATAACATAAACGAACATTCCTTCGTTCATGTATTCACGGGCCCAACAGGCAGTCTTGTAGAAAGTATCCCAATTCTTGGCATAATACAAAACGCGGAATAAAGCTACAGCTTGTTGGCGATGCTCTTCGTAAAAAATGGAGAATACTTCACCACGTGGCAAGAATCCTTCCTTATAATAATGCAAGAATTCTTTCACGTACTGTTCGTGAGAATATTGGTCTAAATGCTCTTCGATTCTGTAAGAGTGAGCGATTTCGGCTTGGTCTTTGTAATAATTGGTTTGGAAAACATGTCGGAACAGACGGAGCAAGTCCTTCTGTTTATGGAGGAACGCTTGGTCAGCTACACAAATAATACCCAACAATTAACTTCAAATACATTTAAATAAAACAAACAATAATAACTTACCAACTTTGTATTGCTTCCCATATTGGTTGACATGCGTGGAAGGACCAGCAAGAGCTAAGGCACAAACGCCCAACAACAGCAGAGCAAGAGTCGTCCTCATGGTTATGTTTTCACTGAGACACAAAACCCTGAGTGTACTCTCATTGACTTTTCATCCAGTTTATATAGTAAATATCTCCCCACATCAGACAAAAAACACTTGATTTCATAGGTCATACATTTGACCTCTTTGTCTGATATTCTATAATACTTTATATTTTTTCCAAATGGAAAATTTTATTGTCTGATGGAAGTTTATCAACATTGTGCCTCATTTAGAGCTGCAATTCAAGCCACAATTCACACGTAATCTATACAGATGAATAAAATTGAAGTGTCTGTAATTCCAAAATAAATGCAAAATTTCAAGTGAGAACTGTTATTTAAACGATGCCCAATCATAAATGACCGTTTTTAGAATTTTTGTTTATCTGAAAGTTTGCCTCGAATAGGTGCTGAAACGGCTTAGCATATTCCAATGAACATTTCAGGAATTAAAATAGAAATTTTAACTTAAATTTTCGTCTATGTTTCGTCTAATATCCTGCAGGGCTCTTGACTAGAACTTTAATTTAACACGTTGGCTGCCGTGATGCTAAAAAAAATCGGTCCCTCTGGCCAAAACTTTTTTTTTCATCTTTAGTATTTTATAATTGTTTATAATAGTTTTTTTCTAAAGATTCACCTTGTGGTCACGCGGCCTCAATGCATGAAATATGTCTTTAGGGCCGTGTGCAGCAAAAGGGAGTCTCGCTCTAACATATATGTTCTCGTCCATTTATGCGTTGCATACACACAATTATTGCTAAGTTATGAAAAATTGCAGACCAAATTTGAACGCGTTCATGCTCAAATAAGACTCCTAGAATCAAACTAAAGTGCAGTGCATATGAGAGGCCATTTTTTTGGGTGTTTTTCACAGGTGCATATCGCACCTTATATATCTACTTTTGGTGATTTTAGTAGTATTAAGTTTTTTCTTTATATTTTAGTCAAAAAAGACGCCTTTTTCCATATATATTCGATTATATAACTTAAATATTTTCGAGACCTTGAGTAACCGCTTGTGGATCTCGGATTCCAAAACCAAAAACAGATTCACATATTTACAGCCGAGATCTTCAAGATCCATATAATGAATATAACACTGAGATGCAGATTGAGCAACACGCGGCAATCAAGTGAAACCATGTTTGAGACACCAGTGGAGTCTCTCGTGGCTGTTAATGAAAATTACTTGAGAATACACATTTATGTCTCATGGCAGCCAACGTGTTAATATTTTTGCTGAAACAGATGCAATCAAATATCTCATCAGGTTATATTTTCAATTAAATTAAGTCTTCTCGCTCTGGAAGATGGCCAAGTCCAAGATGTAGCCGAAACTTTTGAGATAGGAAAGCAAAAAAAAAAATCAATTGACTGAATTTCCTGATTCCTATACTTCACTATTCCAGTAAGCTTTAACAATATTATCCAAGGACTATTTATGTTACTAATTTTAATTTGGTCCATCAAATCTGAAGCGAAGAAAAAACAAACTTGAAATGTTTAAATTTCAGGAATGTTCTGAGGAACAACATATAGAAGTTCATCTGATGATGATCAAAGGTAAACATATCCTTTACTAACACCTTAAAGTATATTTGAGATTTTTAACTTCCAGTAAATGCAAATTTTTAGTAAATTCTCTCGTGGTATGTCCACAAAATTATCAATAAAATAGTGCACTATATTTCGTAAGTGATTAAAATTATTTTTTTCAGAAAAAGTTAATGAACCTTATTTTTTAGATAAAAAATTATCATTGTTGTTATTTTCCACACAACAATAATTTTATCAAACCAAATGACACATACTGAAATCATGTCATTTTTAATAACCTCATTTCTTCTTCTTAATAAATTATTTACCTAACAATTCAAGAAATGACCAAGCAAATTTCGAAAATGTGGCTGAAACAGCGGATTTCTAATATTCCAATTATTAATTAAAAATAAATTCAGGGCCAGTTTCACCAACGCTAGTTGAATTTATCCAATGGTTATTTTATACGAAAACTATTGTTGATATAATTGTAACTAAAGTTACTAGCTCAAAATAACCGCTAGATAAATTTATCTGAGTTTGGTGCGTTTGGTGGAACCGGATCTAGTTAAAATATGTCCGGTACTGTACATACAACTTTATGCTAGCGTTAAGCAAAGTGCACGAATTATTTCATAGAATCCCAGCACGTTTTAGTCTGCCATCTCAGAACAGATGTACAATATTACCATACATTTATAGTCTAATGCAATGACGTATTAACAGTAGACCCAGCACGCGGCATTTGTTTTGATGCAGGAATAAACAGTGGGGTGAGGAAGGTAAACATCGTTGTATCGCAGGTTGCGTTTTTCATTTGAAAAAATATCGATTGTGAGATGTGGGAAAAATCTCGTATTTTTTATTTTGAAGCAATTAATATATTATTACTTCTATTTCAACAAATATATACATACAGTACAGAATAAAGGCGCGCACTTCTCAAACATAAATAAAAGCAGGCAAACCGCATAACAAGCATGTTTACTCCCTTCGCTTCTCAGAACCCCTCACCTTGTAAGTGCTAACATCACAACAAACTGTGGTCTGCCATAGGACGCGCTGGGTCTACTTTAATAATACGTCATTGGTCTAATGTTGCTAACTTTGTTAACAGTAACAGCTTAGCAAATATTTGAAAAAGTAAGCAATATAAATTGTTTTAGAATGCTCCAATAATGCTCTTTTTAATGGTATCCAACTTACCGATTAAGCATCTCTTAGTAGTTCAAACAATATTGAGAGATGGCGATACTAGCAACTCTCTAGTGGAGTTGTCAGTGGTACCTGAGTGGCACCAAAACGGTGTTTTTTCTTGTGGAAAATCGACAGTTTCTCCTGATTTTTTCAAAGATGGTCCTTTGCACCCAACTAACTAACCTAGATGTAGTATTCGCCCGTTTCATAACAAACATGTTCGAATTTGTAAATGTGAGCCAAAATGTTTTTGGCGATCTTCTCGAAAGAATTCAAACCACAAAATATTATCCATTTATTTCTAAAACATCGCAATATTAAGATGAGATTAGGAAAAAATGCATAATTATTTCTAGATTTGCACGGTCTAGAGAAATTGACAGAAGAATATAATATGCAAATCGGCAAAAAATGTTGCTTGAAGAGTTCATCATATTGTCCTTATGGGTAGGTAAAAAGTTTCTATAAATTAATTTTTGACAGATCAATCTCAAAAAATAACATTTGACAGATGTGTACAAAAAAGTAAAACTTTATTACCACAAAAGAGGCCATAGAATCATCTTGGTTATTATTTAAAAATGAACTTTTATATTTTATTTGCAATATTTCATCGTTATTTAAAAATCACGTCAATAAGGTACAAAATCGCATCACAAAAATCATTGAATATATCTTGGACAAGCGATACAATACACAGTTGATAATTGGAGCAAGTTCAGAACTATCGACATCTGTCAAAGTTTGCGCAAAACTGATTGACAATAATTAATATTTAAAATACTCCAAAAAAATGTTGTACAGTAGAATTAAGCATAAATAACTTGAAAGTATTTCAAACCTATAAACAGGTGTTAAATATTTAATTTTATCGTTGAGTTTATGTCTATCATTTTATCATTCAAGATGTTAATAATAAATGGAAATCTTTTTAAAATTAGTTATAAACTGGATTTTTGTACCCTTCCGTATTTCAATCAATCTTAATACCGCTGTAAAAGTAGAAATAACTTTAAAAAATAGTTGGATTTGCAAACCGCAGACACGCGACTTATGTGTCACTCCCTTCCAAAGCAACGAAAGCACTTTAGCAAACTGTAAACAGTGAATATTCCTCTGCGGCTGACAGTTTCCAGCCGCAGAGTGAGTGTGTTGTATATGCTTGTAACAAGCACATGCGAAAAGAATTGACGTAATATATTTTCGACACAACAAACATTTTTATTAGAAGAAAGTGTGAAAGTGATTTGCCGGAAATTCATCAAAGACTATGTGAAACGGTGAATCGTTGCATTATTTATTAATGTTTTCTACATGCGTCGTTAATTTAATGTTTCCGAATTTTTACTTTAGAGGTTACATTCAGAAGCCCAAATAGTTGACATTTAGTAAACATCAGGTATGTTTGAGTTAGAAAATATAGTAAAAATTTAATTTTAAATTACATTGATGATTTCCCAGAGATAAAACAACGAAATTCGATAAAGAAATGCCAGATGATCAAATTTTACCTTTAATATCAAATTTATAATCGATTTATCCTTGTAGGAACATTACTGATATTAATAAATATGCATAAAGGTGTGTTCAACTGTTAACAAGAACTGTGTTCCTTTGTAGTACGCAATACAATATAAGCAATTGATTTTAGCCATTCTAACTGCGGGTGAAAGGTCATTTGGAGAAAGGTTACCTGTTCTCAGTTTGTTATATTTTAAATAATGTTGAAATATGATTTTGTAAATTGATCTGCTGATGAATTCTTGTAATTTAACCGTATGATGACGTCGCGAAATTAGTTTCATTAACCTCCAGATGTTTTTATAGTACAGTCATCCAAATAATAAATAATTTGCTTAAAAAAGTTCATTGATATTTTTGTAAAATTTCATCTTTAATAATTTATTTATTCCATAAATATTTACATAAAACCTATTAATGTCAACACTGTACAAAGATGTGCGTAAATTAAATGAGAATAGATATTTTATTGCAAATAAAATTTAAATACCTGTAATTCATGTTCAATTCAAGAATCAAGGTTAATGTTCTCACTTAATGTCCTTAAAAAGATTTGTTCTCATCAATATTGTCACTAATATGAAAAATCTTCTAAGTTTGCACCCTGGTTTATACTAATTTTTATTTTTTGTTATTTATTTGATAGTTTGTGATTCTGATTACGATTCTAGCTAGCATTCGCGGACAATCTAGAAAAGGTTCAATTGTTAGACATTTGAATGCTAGCTCATTGTTGCAAAATGTCATTTTTACAATTGGTCCGCTGGCTGATTGATGGCATTCTGATTGGTCAGATTACTGGACATAGTTGGAAAAGGGTATATAAGTCCCCCGTGGGTTGGTAAAAATAATAATAATCAATTGATAAAACGACGAATTTTCAAGTAAATACTGTGATCTGTATTATTATAATATCACAATATTTTATATTCCAATTGTTCGATTCATACTTTTATGGTTTTGATTCAATTTTCAAGGTTGGTGACGTACTTTTATGGTAATTGTGACGTATTTTATGGGCTGTGGTTTATAAAATCATATTTGAACAATTTGTTCATTGTTTTGTCTACAGTTCATTCAAAATACTTATTAATATTAAATTCAATTGAAAGGGAAATATAAATTCGTAAAAAATTCTTGTCGTGCATCTTTTACTGAAACAAAGAATACTTTAAGATTCTGTAAAGATACCTGAACGGATGTAAGACCATATGTTACAAGAATATTTATTATACCGATAATCTCCGATTTTCATAGTACAAACAATACTTTTTTTACGGTTTTTTGTAT
This sequence comes from Dromius quadrimaculatus, assembly GCA_963989225.1. NCBI lineage: Eukaryota > Metazoa > Arthropoda > Insecta > Coleoptera > Carabidae > Dromius > Dromius quadrimaculatus. The sequence continues at coordinate 9,976,354 of OZ022329.1, forward strand.
GAATTAAGTAATAATATTTATCCAACACCGATTTATGATAAGATTATTGCTATATTCCTTTATAATAATTAATATCCACCTCGTATCCAGTATTAGTCACTCAGTGATAGAATAGCAAATATTTTTCTACGGCCGTGCGTAAAGGCTTTTTGGCGCGTAGCGATTGAATTTCTATGAATGTGCATGCATTCTATCATTCCCACAGTTACGCTGACACTGCAGTTTATGGCTGGCGCAGTCACGAAGCCTACAAATATTAATACTGATATCTTCTGAACCTTGCAAGTTATCAAAATGTTTTAAACCCTGAAATTTTCATTGGAATCTGTTGAGCCGTTTCGGAGCCTATTCGAAACAAATTTTCAGACAGACAAAAAATCTAAAAACAGTCATTTATGATCGGACATCGTTTTAATAGCAGTTTTCATTTAAATTCTTGCATTTATTTTGAAATCACAGACAGATACTTCAATTTTATTTATCTGTATAGATTATGATATTATTTCAGTGAAGCTTCTTCAAGTAGTGAAGAGAGTTGAGTTCGACCCATTGTATTCATGGTGATATTAACGTTGCTATTGGAAACAAGGGGCGGCATTTATCCTGAAGTTAGGGTGGGAAAACGACAAACATTAATTGCTCAAAGGGTGCTCGAATTCAGACTATTTATCGACTAGATTATAATATATAATAGAGAATACGGTTTTCAAATGGATTAAATCGAAAAGATCATCTTTATAAATCAGAAAAATCCGTTAAAACTGCAATCTCTCTTCTAATGTAGGAATCGTAAAATGCGAACTGTCCGTTAGAAAGAACTAGTTATCCGTAATGTCCAGTACAGTATTGGTTAATTACTAACTGAAATCTGTTATAGAAGTTATAGTTCATATTAACGACTTTTTTATGCTGAAAAATAAGAGCAGTTATAATGGATTCTTTCTAGCTTTCCTTTGTTAGGTTATTCGAATATTATTGGCAGTAACAGTACTGTCGTAAGTTACATTTTTATATTTCAAATACTGAGAAGTAAGGCTCTTTAGGCGCAACCGGTTGTAAGTAACCTTGAAAACAAACAAATATCAACAAATATTTAAGTATAAAATAAATATGTTTAACGCGATTGTAATATACTTACGTTTTCTTTTTATTGATTTTTGAATTTATGATAGGTTCACACGATCTGTCAAAATATGAATTTGTCAGCATAAATATTTTTCAGCTGAAAATATTCTGACAACAGCGTCCTCATACAAAAAAAAGATCAAAGATTTTTATTTATTGATTTGAAAAGAATAATTTAAAATATAATTTCGTAAAAAGCTCTAGCTTCACATTGTTTGTCCTTTCCTTTGAATGTGTATCAATTTTCAGCTTGTATCCTTTTAGACTGGCAGCGACAGTTGTGGCTCACCGATTTCACACCGCATGCCTTTTTCACGGCTGGAAATTTACCCATTGATAAGAAAAATAAATTGACCGATGCACGCTTTCCAGTCATAGTGTAAGCCCCAATTATATATTTTTTAAAATTGAGATTTTCCGTGCATTTCTTTGTAACGTGAAATAGTTGAAAGTGATTTAAAGCCTAGTACTGAAAGGCATGCAGTTCGCAACCGCCCAAAAGACTCGAACGGTCGCATGAACTTGCAAAAAAATGTGAGATGCCGTATTTTGAAATTGCATGCCAAAGGAAAGAATGAAAGTTTTAGTTATAAAACCCTTATGTAAAAATTGGCATGCATCCTTCGTTGGGACAAGGGTGCGAAATGCAAAAATGTAAAACCAATAAGTCAGGATCGCTCTAATTGTATAATTTGCCACCCTTGTGCCCACGAGAGGTGCCTGCTAATTTTTTCACGAGGATTTTATGGCTGAGACCTCCACTTTTTTCATGGCATGCAGTTTGAAAACACGGCATTTCTTTTTTTTTTCACAAGTTCATGCGATCGTTCGAGCCTTTTTGGTTGTTGCGAATTGCATGTCTTTCAGTACTAGGCTTTAAATCACGTTTAACTATTTCACGTTACAAAGCCATGCAAAATGTTGTTACGGAAAACCCAATTTAAAAAAAAAAAAAATTGGGACAAAAAGGCATGCGGTATAAAAGCGGAGAACTCTATAACTGTGTTTCGGTTTATTTATTCATTAATCTAGGAGTGTCAACGCCATATATCTCAAAATAAAACGATGAGGATGTACAAAATAATAAAATTACCTTTCTTCTACTTAAACGTCTTAATTAATATCAAATTATAATCTGCACTGAAAAGGTATGTAATTATGTCTTTAATTACGATTGTTTTTAGTTTACTGGCAGGAAATAATGAATTTATTCTCGAAAGTTTAGACAAAACATAATTTACCGTTGTATATACTCAAGTGACTTTTTTTTATGGCTTGACCTTATGCTGAATTGGCGTGCAAATTTTGCTTCACTCAGTATGTTTAAAAATAGAAGGGAAAATCTCCGATATAAAAAAACAGTACAATAGAAAATAGATTTGATATACTTTTAAAGTCCCTAAAAAACTTACGTAAACATTGAGTGTGTCATTCGTGTTGTGTACAGTTGCAACAGTGTAACAAGCGTGTAACCCTAAAAATAAAATAATAGTATATTAATCCGTAACAAATTAATTAAAAAATATTAGTTCCATCTATTGTGATTATCTAAAAAATACACACACTAGTATGCGTCCAAATGAAGCAATAATTTTAAGCAGGAAATTATTATACTTCTAAATACCAGCCGGTAATTAAAACTCCAAGTTGTCCATCATTAAAATAATGGAGCACTTTCTTCCAATTCATTTTAATTAGCAATTTTACTGGATATTGAATAAACTAAAAAATAATTTGATATTTTCAACAACGGAAGAAAACATAATAAAAATAAATAACTTCTTCTTGTCACATGTTACATGTAGGACTTTTTACTTTCACTTTTGTCCATTTTTCCGTTAATTAAACTTTACCGGGCAAAATCTCGACCTTTCAGATGTTGTTTTTAAAGATGTTAATTGTTTTTAACTTCCGGCTGAGGACGGAACTAGATGAAATTTTGTGATTGTGACAAATGAGAAATTTACTTATGCAATAATTCTGTGCCTATTGTTGATTGTTTAATTAGAAATTTCTGTAATACATCCCTGACTAGACAACAGTTTGACACATAATTAACGGACCACTCTAAAAATAGTCGTTTTCGGATGATCGATTGAAATTCGTCCGTTATGGATCGGTAAAAATCACAACGAAACAAAAACTAAATATATAAGTAAACGTGTTGAATGTTTCCTTCTTCTTATGGTATTAGGCGCGTGCACGTGACGTCACGGACATTTAAAAATGTCAGCCTGGTGGACCAACAAACGTTCTGTCATATGGAACACATTTAATAATACCTCAATTTTAGTGCTGTTGTTGGTTGTTTTTAGAAAAGTGAGGCTGTACAAGATTTATCTTTTCGTGGATTTACTTCAGATAAAAACTTTGGAGGAAGAATTATTCCTCTAGTCATTAAAAAACAAGGAAAATGATCTAAAAAGGAGTGATTTAACTGACACCAAAATTAAGTAAAGCCGTACCTAACAGGCACTTTGTTGCAGGTATTTCATCTATTTGAATCTGATATTTAATATTTCAAGTGAATTTAAGGTAATATTTGAAATTTATGGCTGCATAAAGTAGATAAAGTATCTGAAATTGAGACAGATTTTATAGGTTAGAAGTAAAACAACAGGATAAACAAATTGTTCAACCTGAGTATAAGTTATGTCTTGTTGTATAAACTGAAATTTTTGTATAATATCCTTTCAACAAATATTAGCATGATCCTAATTTAACCTAACTATTATACTATATATTTGTAAAATCGCTAAAAACTTAAACCGTAGAATTATTTCTAAATTATAGACAAACTAGCCTTTTGGACGATAGAGATAATCCTGATTGAGGACTGTTTTTAAATATACGCAAAGCTGCAGGATTCTGCTTTGTGCAAGTTAGTAAATTGGAATTCTAAATTTTTTTCCAACATTTCAAGCAAATAGCTTAACAGCAAAATGAATGACAATCAATAATAATTACTTGGAATAGAAAATTCAATTTGAACTGTCTTAAAAGATGTTTAATTAAAAAACAAATAAATCATTCGTTTATTACAGACTTCTATAAATATTTTTGAAGATTAGGTTAGTGTTCATAATTTGAAGTTTCATGTAAGCTTTTAAAAGTTGTAACATATTCTAGTTGTATTCAGCTTCCTTCATAAGCTAAATAATCTTTAGTAATTACCATGGAAATGTCTTATTTCTTTCATCTCCACCACATATGGATCTTCATAGATAATAAACGAGATATTTTCTACAAATACCTATGTTTTATATTGTCTGACAGAGGATAATAATCATCGATTAATCGAGATATTATGCTAAAAATAATTTTTAAAACAAAATTTCACTAAATAAACATTAAATTCACAATACGCCAACCAAGCACAATGGTTTCAAATGCAATGTTTTGGTTTGTTGGTCCACCAGGCTGGCGGGTTGCATAGATTCGACCACGTGATGCACGCGCCTAATTGTTTTGTATTTACATTTAGATGATGACGCAGTTGCTCACAACGGCCATGAATTCTTAAGAATGTAATGTTATTCGGCGCCAGATGGAATGTTCTTACATTGCTGATTTAATTTTTTTTTTCACTGAATGACAGATTATTTGGCAGATACAGAACAAACTATTTAGTATAGTCAAAATAAAATGAAAAATTCAAACCTTAAAGCAATAAAATGTCTGCTCGTCTTGCTGGCACCATATTCTGTAATTACTAAATAATTAATTTATAATTTAAAATATGAAATGGTAACAATTTCAGTAAATTTTTATGATAGAAATTGAAATTCTTAAATTCACTTTTCTTTATTTCTCGAAATTAGTTTCTTTACTTTCATTCGATTAATCGCTTCATTTAATTGACTAATGCCTTCCTAATTAAATTGTAATAAATTATAGAATTGGAACATTTTTTTATCAACAGAAAAAGTTGTAACGACCGGATCTGGGATTTTCTATGTTAATCAATTCATCTTTTTAAAATTAGCAAAATAAAAATATATTTTTTTGTTTACAAATAATACTTCTGAAATAAATCACATTGTATAATAATTATTGTAAAATATTTGTTTATTCGACTGGAACAAAATATTGAACATGTTCAGTGACACAAGTTTGACAAAAATGTCGTAATACTACTCTTTTTAAACCATTGTAAATAAATTATTTATTTATCTTTAGTGTATAGACAGTGGCGTAGCTAGAAATGTTTGTCATTTTCGCTCAAAAATATAAATAAGACCTTTATACATTAGGGGAAGTATTGTAATCGGGATTTTTGACAGTTCGAGATTTTGATGTATCTTCACGTTTTAGATCCTACTGAACCCAAAAAACATAATTTTAAAGAAAATCGATCTGTCTGAAAGCACGATAATTTGATAACTCGTACGAATTTTCAACTTAATTTTATATATGAGCTTTTTTATTGAAAAGCTAGGTTTAAGTTCGTAAATGAGTTTTTCAAGCAGTGGTACCAAAACTTTATTGATGGAACTTTTTAGCTTTATAAAATAACTAAAATTGATTCTTGAATAATTTAGGACAACATTTACTTTGAACATTTCTCAAAATTATTAGCGGCTATTTTGTTATTATTAAAATTTGAATAATTATAAAATTCATTAATTTTTCTGAAGCAATGAATTAATGAGGATCATTAATGAAATTAGATTTATTATCACTCATATTTGGATATCACATGCAAACGTTCGTCAATTGTTTTTTCAAAATAAATAATTTGGTTTTATAGTGTTTGGTATCAAATTAAAGCTTCTGTGAAAATAATTCTTGTAGAAGTGTCGAAAAGGATATTTGAACGATTGTCAATTGTTTTTTTTACGAGTTATTCAAATGATGTCTAGTCATAAAATAAATAATCAGTGGAATCCACTTTAACATCTTTAAATCACACTTCCGGCGATCAAATGTCATAACTGTATGTTCCAATGAATTAAAGACCCCGAAAATCTAGAAAAAGAATCTTCATCTTCAAAAGTACTTATTTTATGTGACGACATAGCATAGAGTACGTTCCACTAGATGACAGCAACGCTCACGCTCACGACCGCGGTTTTTGCTGTTCCACTTAACTAATGGTCGATATGTGCCTGGTGCTTCAAGTGGAACGATGCGAGTGTCTGTTAAATGTCAAATAAATTGAAAATTTGTGGTTAGGATCAAGAAGTCAATCATCAATAAGATTTAAAGTAACCTGTAGCGAAAAGGATATACGAATGGAATGAATCCGATATGCCTGTGTAAATTAATCGCTTTTACATAATGAGAAACCATGAAATTATCTGTCATATTGACAAATGGAAAATCTTTAATCAATTCACCTAACTTGGAATCGAAAGTACAAATTGGAAAGGCATCTTCTCATTTAATTTAAACTTCTTGGCGATTTCTGCAAAAATTAACGCAACGACCGCTTCGACCCACCTTTCAATAGCGGGCGTTGTGGGCTTGAAGTGGTCGTGATCAATGACGTCATCTATGACGTATTTATCATGAACGTCAAGACCGCGATCGTCTTGTGGAACGATTATTGAGGCGACATGAGCGTTGCGATCGTCTAGTGGAACGTACCCTAAAATGCTACTTTAACAATGACAGCTGTCACTTTGTTTTCATTTTATATTTACGAATTAACCAGTCAGAGAAAAGCAAAGAATGATGTAGCTTTATATGTCTGACCTTTTCTAGAATTGTCAAACGTACATTTTATTACAGAGGCGGACTTGGGCCTAGGCCCGGAAGGCCCGGGCCTCCGGCGCCAGAATTTAAATATTCTACGGTATTTAAACATGATTTATTTTGGCTGCAAAGAACAAATATTGTTGTCGTAATCGATATGTGTATCAATCAAAAACCAAGAGGGGCGCCAGATCAGAATGGGCCTAGGAGCCCCATTAGCCTAAATTCGCCTCGGATAAGAAATTGTACAATTCTGTTCAATTTTATCTTATTTTTCCGAACCTTACAAATGTGATTTATGTTGATTTTAGGAAGTACCTGATACATTTGACATTTATCGATAAAACAAGGTTATATTATTGACTTTTCTACACTATTGTGTTGAATCTCCACACTTGTTACTACATCCGAATCCAAAACTAATTCTTATTTGTGAATGCTTCTTTTGTAGCAATAAAAAACGTAAAACCAAAACGTAGCACTATAGTTTATTGCAGTTAAGAACGTCCCAAGGGCTCTTATGGGACTACTATTTCAGCCTTCTGATTGGCCAATTTCACATTAGCACAAAAATCGCACTTGGCTATCTGTCATTTGCATCACTTGTCATTCGTTCATCATAAATAGATTTGTACAATTCGAAAATTTAAATTTGTGTCTGAATGTATTTGTGCTTTTATTTCTTGAAGTAATTTCCAGCAAGCTTGTTTTGGATCTTGCAGTAAATGTGAGTGAATTGTATTCGCATTTCGACCAATTAGAAGGCTTAAATCGTAGTCCCATAATAACCGTTGGGCCGTTCTTAACTGAAATTAACTATAATTTTATTTATGAATTTTGTTTAGTTTGGATGGGTGACCGCCCTGAAATTAATCTCATTTGCGAACCTTACTTTTTGACAGTTGCGCCAATTCGATATAATATTATCTTTGTTCCATATTTCCGCACGCAATATCCGTAGGTCAATGCTTCTATTTACCTGTTCATTGTGCATGTGATAGAACAAATAACAGTGATGAAATGATTGTGGAGGAGTTAACCTATTTGACATTGATAATGGAGAAATTGTGCTTTCACCTTCGTTAAATACAAATATGTTCAAGTAAATTAACCTTTAAATTTTAATGTTTATGCTGCTGTTACATAAACAGACTTTTCACAAATGATAGGTAATATTTTTAATTTCAATTTCGTTATCTAATAAATAACATCTAAAATTTTTAGCTTAAATTAAATGACGATAATGTTGGAAAACCCTTCAAATAATATAACAAGGCTGTAAAATATTAATAACAAATGCGTTTGAACAAATGCGTCTTTAATGTTCTTATCACTTCATAAATAATTGCACAGTTTATCTAAAACAGGATATACTGATATGGAAAATCATTTACGCAAGTTTAGTGCCGAAGTAAATAAATTAAATAACTGTTTTACATATTTAATGGTTTTGATATTGATAAAGAATTTAATCGTAATAGATCAGTGCATCTCAAACAATTTTTTATAGTTGTTTCATATCTGTGAACAATATAAAATGAATTTATACTTGAAACTAATTGCGGAAGAGATAAAAAGCATTTCTCATTTATGTTAATGAGTTATAAACATGAATTGTATCATTTTGTGTGCATTTGAATGTGTTTACTCAACTATATAAGTATGTATTTGCTTATCTATGCATATTTATCACTGCTTTGTTTATTTTTACTTGTATTTACATCAGCAACAGTATCAAAAAGTACAGTAATAATAATTTCTAAAAGTCTTTTTTGTTTAATTGAAATAAAACGGGTGTATATTAATCACGCTATCCTTGGAAAAACGATTAACACCATGACAAAGAAAAAATTCGCCCAGTCTGCTATTAAACACCTTACTGAGAACTGATTGCAGATAAAAATAAATGTCATTCACTTTCTTTTATTCAACTATTGTCACTTATAAAATTATTCTTTCTTTGTTTATAATTACAATCAGTATTTTTATTTTTATAAGTTGGAATAATTCAAATCAACTTGAATAATTCATGGAAAATTATTTTAGCTAAAACAGAGAAAATAGTGTAAAAAATCTTGTTACAGAAGAATATATGCGCAATTGTAATTGTTACGTACTTTCATTAACGTTTTTGCGCTAGAAATGGAATGAAATTGTGTATTACGAAATTTAGTTCATGTTTTATGTATAAAGTTTACTGGCTGTGTAATTATGCATCTTGTGAATTTAATTCCATGTTCTCCAAAATAAAAATTATTTGTTGACATCCATTGTATGAAATAACTGATTACGTGAATGAATAGCAATACCGAAATTACATTAGTAGCCACAACAATGCAAGAAAAGGAAAGCTTATCTTAAGCAATATCAAACAGACCCTTTCATGTGAAATTTTCAGTTTAGATTCAAATTAATTCAAGAATTAAATTTTACATGTTCACAAATTCGCAGTACACAAACAAATTTTCGGTCTGTATTGATTGTTTCTACAAAACGAGCTTGTGATTCAAGGTAATATAGGAAAGTATAAAATTTAATTTGTTGCAAACATATTTCCATGTTTAGTACTAATAAAATAATTTCTGGTTATAAAAGAAACCTTACAACTGACTCTCGTAGAGTTTCGTGCAAATTTTATTTGATGGTGTAATATGGTTTTAACCTACTTGTCGAAGTGTGTTCCCCCCTACACACCCACCTATTGTTGTAAAGTTCACCAACTTATGACTTAGGGCAACGACCACCAAACACTTGTAATATACAGGATGTTTGATAAAAAAGTACTGTTGTTGTTTAATTAAATATTCGTGATATTTTTCGTGCAATTAGTCCATTGCTTTGTCTTCCACAAATCAACTGAAATAACATCTGAATATTATCATATAAGTTTATCGTAACTTCAATTTCAGTCAAGTCTATAACTTATGATACGTCAAGAGACTGTCTCTACGAATTAGAATTGAACTCCAAAATAAGTAACTGCCTGTTTATGTCTATATGGCGCGATGGTAAGGTAGATGTCTGGAATGATGGAAAAATAGAATATCTACCCGTTCTGTTGACATCCTGATCTATCTAACATACAAATTAATTCAATTTACTTTCGGTATTACAAAAATCTGACGTGAACATCACGTGACTTACTTGTACATCATTGGATATATATATATATATATATATATACAGGGTGTAACAGAAATAAGTACATTAAATTTAACCAGTTATAGGACTCATCAAGTGTAACAATATTTCTTAATAACTTTTTCCTGAAATCTCTTTTTTTTTTAGCCTTTTTACCCCCCCACAGATTGACGAGCCGTTCAGGTTCTAGCATAATTTGATCAAGTAGCAATAATAATAAAACAATTGATTTTGACATGTATAAGTTGTCAGATACTATTTATTTCTAATTATAGAAGATTGATCCAATAATACCTTTCATATTTATTCAAAAAAGAGTAAGAATGTCTACCTTCACAAATAACGAGTGTACAGATATTGTATTGGCTTACGGTGAAGCTCAGGGAAATGCTGCTCTAGCTCAACGAATTTATTCGGACCGTTTTCCAAATCGTCGCCTTCCAAACATTCGCACTTTTGTGAATATGGTCCAGCATCTTCGAGATCACAGATCCTTTGAACCTGCTTGTCAAGATCGTGGTAGAACACGCCCTGATCACATAGCAAATATTGAAGAGGTTGTGTTGGAGAATGTTGAAGCTCAGCCAGGGTCTAGTACTCGAAGATTAGCACTGCAACAAAGAGTGTCACATATGACAATTTGGAGGATATTGAAAGAACAACAACTCCATCCTTACCATGTTCAGAAAGTTCAGTGCTTACTGCCTGAAGATATACCGCGCAATAGCCCACAGATTTTAGAAAGAGTAAATGATTCATTCCGTCGACGCCTTCAGTGTTATATTGATAATAACGGTGGTCATTTTGAACACTTATTATAATTCAGTTGACCTATAATTCCTTCGTTAATTTATTGATTCGATAAATTTTATTTTATCACTTACCTTTGTCGCTCTCTTCAGAATTTTATCTTCTTTTGTATCTTTTGAACAAGTCTCATTTTTGGAGAAAAAACAAACTTCTCTTGCGTGCTTGTGCACAGCCGGCGCGCATGTCTTGCGTCTTGCTGTTTTAAGCAGAAGTTCTCAAACAATGATCACTTCATTTGAAAGTTCGGTCAAGTACTCTCTGGTTTGGTCCAACAAGAGGTGTTCAATGCACCCTTTCTAATTGTCTTATCCTTAAATTCGACCACAAAGATACACGCTGCGCAACTCGGTACTATTAAGGGATGCTTAGCTAGCATTCTTTGTTCAAAGAAACACTGTTTTAGTGTCACTGTTAAAGTTTTAGTTATTGGTGTCGCCATCTCTTGATTGTTAGCCTGACTGTTAGTTAATTCAGCGTGCCCAGCTGATTGCTGTGAGTTCAATGACCTTCGTCATGTGAGATGTTCTGAGTGTTACATCAGTAATACATAATAAAAGCAAGATCATTCATAATCTTCTTGATATTCTGTTAGAGTATAAATTAATTTAGAAGACACTGAGGTATAAATAAGACTGTTATCTTGGAGAATTGATTTCAACGGTAAATCAATGGTAAATCTAACCTAAAGACAGTAAGCAAAAGTATGTATTGCCAAAATTCTCTTAGTTTTCCAGCTTAGTGATATGTCATGATAATTTCATAACAGTTATAAGCAGTGAAAAAATATTATTGAAGCACAAGGACACTACAGTTGAATTCTTCAATTTAATATGTCATGAAAATTTCATAACAGTTGTAAGCAGTGGAAAACATTATTGAAGCACAAAGACACTATAGCCTAATTCTTCAGTTCAATAAATAAGTCATTAAGGCGTAATCCCATGTACAATTTACAGAACCTGCCCGACGACTGTTCAAATTTGCAAATTAGGTGCTTATTCTTATTGACATCTGTCATTGTTCTAGCAAATGTCAAACATTCAGAATCATCCATGGGCGCACAGTGAAATTTTTGACTAAACTTCAATGAATTTTAACTCGATATCTAAGGAGCTTACAGACAAAATGTATTTGGAAAAGTTGTTACATTTGACGAGATCTATTACTGGTTAAAATTAATGTACTTATTTCTGTTACACCCTGTATATATATATATATATATATATATATATATATATATATATATATATATATATATATATACATATATATATATATATATATATATACATATATATATATATATATATATATATATATATATATATATATATATATATATATATATATATATATATATATATATATATATATATATATATATATATATATATATATATATATATATATATATATATATATATATATATATATATATATATATATATATATATATATATATATATATATATATATATATATATGATACGATGTGATTTTGTGTTTCATTGTATATATCATTGGATATATATAATCAAACACAAAATCTCATCGTTCCATAGTTAATCGTTTTGGATTTATCCAAGAGATTCTAAGAATCTGTCAAGTAAAATGCGCTTTCAGCCAACTCGGTTGCTATGGAAACAGTAGGCCATTATTCTTATACTACAACATTCCTTAATACTGATTTCCAAAATTCTACGACTACCAACAGATCTGAATTTATACGCAAAATTGAAAAATAAATTCCTACTGAAGGGCACTTCCGGTTCAGTCTATTGTTATGAAAATAGTAGGCAATCATTCAGATGCTACAGTAGACTGAAATACCAAATTTCAATATTCTATACCTGATCGTTTCGAATTTATGCGAAAAATTCCAAAAGACTGTCAAGTAAAGTGCACTTTCGGCTCGGTGGATCTCAATAAAAATAAGATGTGAGCATCTAGACGGTATAATCGTCCTAAATACAGAATTTTAACAATCTACGTTCAATCGTTTTGGATTTATGCGGAAAATGTTTCGAATAAAGTGCTCTTCCGGCTTAGTTGATAGCAATCATAATGCAAGGTGTACAACTAGATATTATAAAAGTGCCTAATACAAAATTTAAATATTCTACGACTGATTGTTGAGAATTTATGCGGAAAATTCAAAAAATCTGTCATATGAAGTGCACTTCCGGCTCAGCCGATTGTTACAAAAATAGAAGATGACTATTGAGGTGCTACAGCAATTTCAAATGCTGAATTACAGTATCCTACGGCTGATCATTCTGGACTATGCGGCAAATTTAAAAAAAGTCTAAAGTAAAGTGCACTTCCGGCTTAGCCGATCGCAATCATAATGCAAGATGTACAATAAGATGTTATAGAAGTTCTTTATACGAAACTTCAATATGCTATGACGGATCATTCTATATTTATGCAAAAAGTTCAAAAAAAGTTTTAAGTAAAGTGCACTTCTGGCCTAGCCGATTTTTACAAAAATAGCAGACAACCATTCGGATACAACATCAAGATCAAATACTGAATTTCAACATCCTACGGTTGATCATTCTGGATTTATCAGAGAAATTCGAAAAATGTTTCAAGTAAAGTGCACTTCCGGTATAGACGATTGGAACCATAATGCGAAGTGCACAACTAGACCCTATACCAGTCTTAAATACAAAATTTTAAGATTATGCGTTCAACCAGTTTTGAGATTTACGAGTTACGCACGAACATACGTACCGACATCAAGCCAAAAATAGTCAAAATGGATTCAGGGATGCTCAAAACGAATATTTCCATCAAAATCTCGATAGGTGAATTTTGTCGGTTTCACAATACTTATTACTTTGTACACGTAAGTAAAAATACAATCTCCGACAGCAATAACGTCAATAAACTTTTGTTGTCACTTCGTCACCATCTGTCAAACGCAGTCGCACATGTATTACTTGATTCGAATTCGATCGAAACAGAATGCGCACGAAAATAAAGCAGTGCACAATATTGTCACAAATATGAAATATTTCTAGTAATTAGGTCACATAATTATTTATTTTGATTCGCTGTAACTGTAATCCTAGCTAGCGTTGACAGGGTCGATGTTCAATTGTCGGATATGATTGACAGGCTATTGTCACTAGATGTTCTGTGGTTGCCAGGCAACAACTGCTAGATAATTGAATGTTGGCCCATTGTCGGCTTAGGTATATAAGAGAGCGAGCTAGGAGAAGAATTCATTCAGTCAGTGATTCAGTAAGAGTAACTGTGAATGATATTGTGAACATACGAGTTTGTAAAGTGAAGATTTACACTGTAACCTGTATAAATAAATTATTCACAATAAAATTTGTGACAATATTTTGCCATGACATCATAGCGACGCGTAGCGGACCATCCTCACCAGTTTCTTATACTGGTCTTTCTATTTACAGACCAAATATCTAAAGAGAGACTCGACTGCTCCATATTAAATCTTAATCGAAAATGTGGCGCTGTCTATGAATACGAATAAGTTACTAAAACTTCAAAAAATTGAATACGTGCGGTTTATTTTGGTTTCACCAATCTGGCAATCTTTTTGTAACTTCATTAAAAGAAAAAAAATTGTCATTTGCTCTAGAAAATATAGCCAATTATCTGAATGAATTTATAATAGAATCGAAAAATTGGTCTTTTGCATATTTGTTTTATTTGGTCCTTGGGAAGAATCTTTATTTTCATGCTTCAATTTGAAAATTTGAAGATTTGGCTTCCAGAGCCATCTATGAGACCTATTTTTCCCTTTCCCTGTCCGATACAGCTGTCAGTGGCCTGATATGATTCATCGAGGGTATATGACGTCCTTGGTACAAACAAAATTTTTAATAAAGATGTCGCAAAAATTTTCCTTCACAAAATATAACATAGAACTGGCTAGTCTTTGGATATTTGTTTTATGATATAGTAAAAATATTGAATGAATAGCATGACGTCACGAGCATGAGTAACGTCATAATGCTTCAATACCAACTCTGCATAGTTTATGCTACATATTTTTTAATACAGAGTGATCAATAATGACTGACTGTCACGTGACTTGCAAAGTTCGCATTATGATCTAAACTGTATTCATGGAATAAAATTAGTATAAATTTATTTATTTTGATAACTACATTACCGACATGTCAAGAACACAGTGACGTATATTTTGCATATTTTATGATGGATTTATCCATAATCTGATTTCAGAAACAAAAAAATAAGTAAATAGCTGTATTATTAAATAATTATTGAAAATTTATTATTATTCTACCAAATTATTAGGTTAGAATAGTGTTTTCAGAGGAACTGTCAGCTGTTACTTGTAGCTCACTATCTCAAGCAGGCGCCAAAAAAAAATTCAGAACAAGGCGGCACAGTCAATCATTTTTGATCACTCTGTATATCTTGTTCATTATTTAAACTTCTCTCAATTTCACATTATTTAATCATCGTTCAACCAAAATATTATTTTTACATATGCAACCAGCATAGCATATAATCTTAACATCGCATTAGAACTATTATAAACTTAGTTAATGCTACGTCATCACTTTATCCATGACGTTATACTATTCATTCAATATTTCCCCTATATGAACAATTTTTGTTTTTTAACATAGAGCTCTTCAAGTTGTTTCAATTTTTTTTTAACGATATAAATGGCATTTGGCATAATTTTGTCATTTTTTATAATTGCAATTATCTTCGGATGTACGTATTTATAATAGTTTGTATCTTTTTATTAAAGTATTGCATTGTTTTCCAGTGAAAATGCTGCAACAAATCCTGCGTGACATGTGGGTGGATCCCGAAATCTTGGCAGAGCTAGATGAGGGCCAAAAACAGACTTTATTTTGTAAAATGCGTGAAGAACAGGTCCGTCGTTGGATGAATTGGGACTTAAAAGTTACCGAAGTTACCCAACCTACAAAAACAAAGCCTAGAAAATCAGTAGATTTTTTAATGGGTGTTGATGGTGAACCATGGGTTTGGGTGATGGGCGAACACCCGGATGATAAAACTATAGAACAAATACTTGAAGAAGAAGCTAGGGACAAAGCTAGGAAACTAGTTGAACAAGAAGTTACATTAATTGAAATGAATGAGAAGAATAACGCTGCAAAAGAAGAAACTTTTGAAGATAGTCTTGATATTTATTGTTCAGTAGAAGAATTAAAAGATAGGGCTAAAATAAAACCATTAAAAAAAAATGATAATTATAGTTTTAATACGTATAATATTAATGGTAGGGATGTATTACAAGAGATCTCAGTAAATAAAATGCCAAAAGTTGCCCAAAAAGTTGCGCTTTGGGAAAAGAAAATGATGGAAGAAAGAATATTTAAAACAATACAAAAGAAACATGCGGAAGCTGCTAAAGAAGCAGAGGAGGCGGAATATAATCAGGAAGCAGTATGGAGGGAACAAGGTGAGGTTTAAAATTAATTTTTTTTGTTTATTTTGACAACCGTCAAAATTTTGTGTTTTCAGGTAACAAAATGATCCTACATTTCCTAATTTTGGTGTTTTTTGTGTATCTTTTGCTCCGGTTTTTTACAAATATGGAACTTGGTTATTGATATTTTTCAGAGCGTAAAGCAAAATATGCGGAACAACAAATCCGAGAAATAGCGCGCAAAGCTCGCGAAGAACATCGTCTAGCGGTCCAAAAAGATTATAATTCTCCTCCGTCATCGCCATCAACTCCAATTTCGCCAACTGCTAGGCCTCCCAGTAGAGATGCTGTTCTGGAATGGTATAAACAGCGAGAGGTTACAAGAAAAGCTGGAATAGATAACGAAGGAAATATTGAACCATGGTTCCACGGTAAATAATCACAAAACAAAAAAAAAAACAAAAGCTTAATATTTTTTTTAGGTTTGATTACCAGACAGGAAGCAGAAAATATTTTATCGGGCGAAGAGAAAGGAACATTTCTTGTTCGATTATCTGAACGAATATGGGGCTATACTATAACTTATCGGGCATCCGATAAGTGTAAACATTATTTAATAGATGCGTCTAATGGCCATTACCAATTCCTGGGAACTAATCAAGTTAATCACCAAACATTAAGTAAAAATGACTAATCTTTATTTATTCAAAAATGTAAACAAAGTTTACTTATTCAGGAGATCTCGTAACATACCACAAAAAGCAACCTCTTACAGGCGGCGAATGTCTAGAAAGACCATGTCCAAGATCATCAGATTCCACGGCATTTCAAGAAATTCTCAGCATTCTTGACAGATGAATCAACCATAATGCTGCCATATGTTTAAGTTATGCCCCCTTTTTCATTGTGAAATATATTTCTGTGATTAAATACAATTTCTGCAGATGTCTGTCCTTTTTCATTGTTATATTATATTATTTCAATATATAATTGAACTTTTTTTGTTTATTGAACAGAGCATAGATATAAAAATATCAAGTATTAAAAGTTGGTAGAATTTCTAGGTACTTATGTACTCCCAAACTACAATTTCGCGTTCATTTCAAATCGCAATTAATAATTGGAAACTGAATACTTTTCGTTCTTGCCCTTGCCAAAAATCAATTGAATTGGATTTATTTTAATTTTGAAATTCATCAGTTTTATCAGATTTTCTATATGAATGTAGATATTTGGCTGTATTCTATAATAAAATAATTAATTTACAGCGAATATTCAGAATTTTTGACAGTGCTGCCTATGTTCATTGGTTGAAATAGATAATGATCGATAAAAACTTATCGATTGAGTTAAACAGGGCCTCAATTATTGAAAATATTATTAAAAAAAATATAGTGATAGTAGTCCTAATTTTAAACAGATGGCGCTACCAGCAGTGAAATACTATACAGGTAGATAAAATTACTAATAGGTGGCAAACCGATCAGCAACAAAATGAAGGAGGAACAAGGAAAACAAATGAGCTCCTAATAAAACTATTAGGATTAAACATTTTTCTAGAAATTTAAATGTCGCTGCAACAAAATTTATTCAATTATTAATATTATTAGTGGATAAACTCGTCATCACTTGAGATAAAATGACTGAAACATTGACATTAATTCATTTGTATAAGGCATTAAGAACTATTCTAAATTTATTTGAAAATATTATGAAAAATTCAATCCTTTATACTATCATCATCATCTTCAAGGGCCTGGGCCTTTCTAATCGGTATCACCGAGCCGCGGTATAACACCGCCGTATTGCCGATCAGAATTTCGTGCCATTGCCACATCTTTTAAGGTGTATAGGCTGGCACCTGTAGCACCCGAGTGTGATGATGCAAGTAGCTGCATTTTTTTTATTTTCACGACAAATCACACATTGTCGGTGGGTGGATTCGAACCTGCGACCTCTTGGACGAGTGACGTCACAGCATGTATATGTGAACAAACACGCTCGGCCATTCGCACTCACCTTTTGTATTATACAGAAAATTTAATAATGTTCTCGCGTTCTTGTTATTTGTTATTGACATTATTTCGTTTGTATAAGGCATTAAGAACTATTCTAAATTTATTAGAAAATATTTTGAAAACTTTAATCCTTTGTACAGAAAATTCTATAATGTTCTCGCACTCTTGTTATTGGCAACTAAAATTACCGTTCAGGGCAGCACAAAATGGCGGCTCTTTAGTGGACTTGTCTAAGTGCTATTGTGAGCACAATTCCATTCGTATTTTATCGATTCATTTAAATCAAATTCAATAGTATTGAAAAATATAAATTTCACTTTACAAAAGAGGTAATAGTTTCTTACAATAAGCTTGTGGATAATTGAATTATTTCCAGATGCTATTGACAGCTATACGAGGTTATCTTATAGAGAATAGTTGCCCTATAGGGATTTAAAGTTATGCTATCAGCGCCACTGTGAGTGAAATTCGAAGCTAGAGAAGAGACATTGCGCGAGGTTATTGCATTGTGCACAAGTGGAAATAAAGTGATTTACGAAGAATTTGTTGTATTTAAAAGTTGTACATCAATAGGAATTATAATGTTTCAGATTATTATTGTTCTGAGTTTGTACCTTCACTTTTATAATACATTTATGTATCAGATAAATAATTCAATGAATAATAGCGGAATGACGAAGGATCTAAGATTTTCCTTGATAGAATATTTCCAATAAATTAAAATTAAAATTCCTGAGTAGTTTACGTAGGAGAAGAAGTTTTTAAAGCTGAAAACATAATTATTTGTGGCACTTCACGTGACAACTCAGATTTAAATATAAAATTGTATGGTTTATGTTTGCAAATTTCTGCGTTGCAGTTACCGCATAAAATTGAAGAAATACTTTCATAAAAGGATTCACTCTTTTTCCAATTTTGAAAGAATTAATTCATACTTTTTCTCTACTTATATATTCAAAATCATAAAATTTATTTTTCACTTTAACCTTACTCTCCTGTTTGGGAAATAGGAAAAAAAATGAGCTTGAATCCCGCTTTTTTCAAGAACTACAGCCAAGAACACAACAATATGTAGTTCACATAATTATTCGAATCAAATATTCAAATAATAAAGCTTAAATTCTTAATAAATTGAGTTCAAAGAGATAAAAGATTGTAACTGACGTTTTATGAATACCTCTTATTGAGCTTCTAAAATTTGCCACCAGACTGCGTAGCGCTTAGCTGGAAATCCATATAGTTTGTTGATAACAAGTTGTAATTTGAGTTAAAAAAAAATGAGACTAGAAAATAACGAATCTTGATATTTTTATCAAATTATTGTAAATAAAACCAAACGCATATGAGGAAACATAGCATTTAGTTCCAAATCAATGAATATCATTTAAAATCTCAATAAAATCAGCGATTTCATCTATGCTAAAGCAGAAGTCAAAACGAAAGGGGAGTTTCGTTTATAACCGCTAGATGGCTACGAGTTGATTTCAGTTGCCAATACAGGCAGTTTCCACAGTCTATTTTGAAAATTGATCTATTTTCTGTGAAATATTGTTAGGTTAGGTGATTATTTTATTTTATTTTTAGTGGCTGCCCAGCTTTTCAAAAGCATCGAGTCTCCTGGAGAGATGTGTATGCTTATTGAATAGATTTATATAAGTACATTGCAGCACAACACAATATACTTCGCGTTTATTTGTCCTAATCACATAATTGCAAGAAATATTTTCCTTATTCCTCTTCCACTTCGATTTTTTGCCCTTATTGTCAGTGACATTTTAATTGCAATGATTGCTACGCTTATATACATATTTCTAAAATATCTCTGAATAGTATCAAATTGCACTGCGTGCGCCTGTAGGACCACATTTGAGCCCGAAATGATCTGAAAAGAAATATTGGCGAAAAAAATGATCAGTAGATGGCAGGTCGATCAGCAACAAGATGGAGGAGGATTAAGGAAAGCAAACTAGTTCTTCGTAATGTATTGGAATGATTCAAAGTATTAAATATATTTATAATAAAGTTTAAATATTTGCATGGGTTGAATCTTGACTTTGACTCATTTGTGTTTCTGAAGCTATACTATGTAGGCCAGAAGAAAATTCTACAATATGCACATGATAGGGTCGTGTTTACAGACAGGTAATTTAAATGGTGCACCACATTCAATTGAAATTTTCTTGAAGGATGAAGTGCAAGATTGGCAAGGAAAGTACACATGCAAAACTTGATTGGGAAGCAATTTTAAACATATAGTTGCTGTTTTACTGCACAAGTGCACACAGACAGGTTTGTAGTGATATTTATCTTGAGTAATACATTCATTCTCACATTAAAGTTTACTTTTCAATTTTAATTGAATGAATATTAGTAGTGGGCTGAGAATTCGATAATTCTCATAATATAGATTTATTTTCAGAGTACAGGAACTTGAAAAGCTAAGTTGTACTAATTTAAATCAAATTTGGGGTACAGCTGGATAAAAAAACTGACGGTTCAAATTAGTATAGCAGGGCTATTAAAATAGCAGATTTCTGTCATACAGTTGTTACGAGGAAAATTAGTACCATTTGGTAACTGCGATGAAGTTCTACAGCAGAATATGGAAATTTTGAAATGATGTATGTATCGTCACTTTGATTTAATTTAAGTAATTAGTTTTTAACTGTTATATTCAAGCTTGATTGAAGGTGAGGTGACTAGATAGTAGATATTCCTGTGATTAATCTCTTTTATGTTCGACTGTATCATAATCATGTAGTTTATGGTTGCATTTAGTGCCCATAATGTGCCACTTAATTGGACTAGAACTTTTACTTTATATAATTGGACGTAACTGTCACTGTCAAAAAAATATCACAAAAATATATTTTTTTATTGATATGAAATAAATTCAAACAATTAAATCAACATATCATTTATTATTGTAATGAATACTTATAACACAATTAGTATTGTCGCGAATATTCAGATCCGAAGCTTGTTACAAAAACATTTTTCTCTCAATATTTGTGATTCTTTGGCACTTGCTGCATACAGTTCTACGCTTTCTGAAGTATTCATTTATTCTTTTCTATCGTATTTATTCTTTTCTATTCTTTCTGAAGTATCCATTCATCATTTTCTATCGTATTTAATCTCTTATACACTCTAAAGAATTAATTTCTTCTATTGACATCTGCAAACAAACAGCAAAAACAATTGTAACAATAGCAACACTAGCAAAGCACACCAAGTTATGCTTACCGTATTTTTTAATAGGGAAATCAAAAAATATTTTCAAAAGATATCCTGCGTCTTTAGAGCAGTCGAACATAAAGCTTTGTATGTAATTCGTACATAAACAAACTTTATAGACTCGCCTTTCTTATTAGACTCGCTCGCGCTGCTCGCTTGTCCATAACCAGCGGCTCGTCCAATAAAGTTCTATATTATATACTAATAACATAAATAGCTATTTATATTATTTTAGAAATGTAATCGTGGCTTTCCTGTATTTCTCATATTCAGTTATTCAGATTTTATGTCAATATTTCATCAATTAAATTATTCATAAATCACATCTATAGTTTAACTTACGGGGATGAAAATCAATCGTCAAAAAATGCTGAGAACAAATTGTCATTCCATTTATTACGTTTTTACCGATCAGAAGGGCAATTAGCCATCTTTTTAATAGCATTGGATTTTTTGGAAATCTGTGTATGGTCATAGTTTTTAATATATAATTATTACACTGCGCCACCGAGCAAAAACTTTTATTTTTACTAGTCATAATTGCATCTACGCAATGTTTTCCTTGAAGCTCTAGTTCATAAATCTGCCATTAGATGTCAGTCTCTTTAATTTTTTTTGCCAAAAGAAAACTGAAATCATGGATTACCAAAATTTTATTTTATTGGGAAATATGACAAAACAAAACGTGGAAAGGTCACTGCATCCACAGTGAAACTAGTGTTTGTCTAAAAAATAAGTGCATAAATAAATATTTATTGATCAGTAAGTATAAACTCATCTATAACATCTCTGGAGTAAGTTTTTAGTGCTCGTAAAACTGCTTGCATAAAAATAGTTTCGGTTTTATTATAAATACAAGTATAAAGTTCAAAATAAAAATGTATACAAATCATTTCACAAAACTTTTCAACGATATATGAGGTATAATTTTGTGCGTTTCCCCACACTTATTTATTTTCTGTAAAAGAAACAAGGCATTACAAACTGAAAATAAGTGGATACGAATTTCAAGGACTTTAAAAAGGTACATTAATGTATGAATAACATATTTTATTAAAAATGATCCAACAAATTTTTATTACTACATGAATGATGGTAAATCTGCAAGAAATTCGTATATTTCATCAAGATTGTTGCTTACAGGCGTTGTTTTCCTTAATTCATCAG
Organism: Dromius quadrimaculatus; assembly: GCA_963989225.1. Lineage (NCBI taxonomy): Eukaryota > Metazoa > Arthropoda > Insecta > Coleoptera > Carabidae > Dromius > Dromius quadrimaculatus. Next base: position 9,998,962 of record OZ022329.1, read on the forward strand.
GACTAGTTTTCTTTTTTGGTTTATTTGGACTGGCAGTTGCTACAAAAATAAATATTATTACGTAAAGTAAGACTTTTTCGTGATATTACCTCCAGGTACGTTAGGCAAAGAAAAGTCTCCGTTTTTTCCTCTGCTTTCTCGTCTAACTTGCGCTATTCCAACGGAGCTCAGCCAGTCGGGCGGTGATTTAAATCGGGCCGTTTTTTCATTATTCAAAGATGATGTATCAATACAAACAGACCGATCCAATCTTTTTAAATGACAAATTTTGGGTGGATTTGTAATCGGAACCTGACTGAATATAGTTTTTAGTGATGCATTATTTACATTTTGTATTAAATATGGTGACTTTTTACTTTCTTTATTGAAACTAATGTTTGTTATATTAGGATGAAGAATTGTGTGTTCCGAGGATGATTTTAAAGGCTCCCTAAAACTTTGTGATTGTAAAGATTGGAATTGTGGGGAAGTACTTAATGAGTTGAGCTCTTTATTCGATGATTTGGGGCGGTTATTTTTTTCATTGAGCTTTGTTAATAAATCTAAAGCTTTTTCTAAACGAGGGTTGTCTTTTTGGAGCCTTGAACAAGGCTCTTGACATAATTTAGGAACAATATAATTATTTTGTTTCGTGTATTTCGATGATTTTTCGTCTCGTTTAATACTTTGTAAGGTACTTTTAGAAAACTGGCCCAATTTATTCACAGATGATAATTTTTGGCTGACCTACAAATATTTACAACAATAAAAAATTAGTTTTCCGCTAGATTGTCGGCACTAACTTTACTCAAACTAATAATACTTCTGTTATCAATGCTATTTTCGTCCATAATAGTACTACTATATTTCCTTTTCAGTCCGTCTTGTACAAAATTAATTTTCCATCTCGGAAGATCCTGTTGAATTTTTTTCGGCTTGAGGTCTTCCCGTTTTTGCCTTTCTTCCGAGCTCATAAGTATATCGACTCTAAATTTCCGTAAAAGCGGATTTTCCGAGAATTCAATTCTCACTTTATCTCGAAGCGCTGGTAAAAACTTAT